>OX632367.1:15825032-16425032 GCA_951751655.1 Ophion costatus
TGAAGAAAAAAAAAACGAAAGAAAGAAATGCAACGAGTCATGTTGATTTGGTTCCGTACAGGGTACGAGATCTTCTACGACCTGTATGATCCTACATTGATACGAAACTTGTGCCGGTATATGCGACGCCGGTTCTGCTCTTCCGGTTGATACGCGACGTCTTCCACGTCACGAGAGGGAGAAAAATAGAGTCTCTTCTCTGTTCCGCATTGAGACGGGGCGTCGAGCATGCCAGGATTCGTCCGAGTTCTCCCACAGGATAGGACCCTCCGGATACCCCGATGGATCGTGAAGCATCCCAGTGGTCAATGAGAGATGAACAGCCGATGGATTCCCTTCGATAGATTTGTCCATTGGGATACGATTCATCGGGGGTGGATGGGAGCGCAATTTACAAAATCTTCCTTTTTTTATCTACCTTGAATATAGTACTTTCGACGAATCGGATAGCCAATCGTGTCAATGAGACAACTGTTGGAGATAGGCACCTCAAATAAATTCCTCAAGCATCCGCTGCATGAAAACGTGAGATCGATGCAAGTAGAACTTGCGGAACTTTTGGAATTCATTCATGATGCAATTTGAGTGAAAGACGCCCCGGAGGGTGCGGGACAGAGTCAGCAGAGTAAACGGACAACCGGGAGACACCAGGATGGAAAAACCCCGTGCAAAATTTTGCTCGAAAGGAACGAAGAGTAACTGAGAAAAACGAAAGTAACGAAACGAATGATAGAGGCAATCAGAACGACCAAGGGGTTTGGTATTTTTGTTGATTCCAGGTCCGCCCGTGGAGGTCGGCGTCACCATGTATGTCCTCAGCATCAGCTCCGTGTCCGAAGTGATGATGGTACAGTTGCCTATCCTCTGTCTCTCTGTCTCTCTTTCTCTCTTTTTCATAAAACTCACATTCGCCAGATCTTCTTTTCTAGGTCATTCAACCATAAGACCGATCATGACTTTTCCACCCGTCGACATCATTACCCCTATCCCCCATCACTAGAATTGTATTCCCAACGTCCTTATATCTTGCCCCGTTGATCGCTCCTTCTACCTGTGTCCTTTTTCCTCCTCGAGCAATCAGTTAAATCGAGGCTTCAACCGCCAATCCCTCTGGACCTTCGTGCTATTTGCTCCTACGTCCTCAAAAATTTAATTACCCTCATCCAGCCCGTTTGCACTCGGGTCGCCAGAAGTCGCGGCCCTCTTTCCGACGGGGTACGATCATCCGTGATATTGCGTGGCCTTCGAGGATTCGCGTTGATCATCAGCGTTCTTCAAAGTCCAGAATGACGATGGGATGCTGTGAGACGAGGGCAATGGCAACGTGACTACATTTTTTCACACGTGTCTTCGCAAAATCAGCCTGTACATCGCAAGACCGCGATGGGCTCGTACTCGAAGTGAATAGAACGAGACAAATGATGCGGAATGTTTCAGTAGCTGATGAATGATCGCATCGTTGGTAGCATAAAGTACCACGATAAATTTTTTTCCGTGTCTCAATGACTGATAGGAAAAATCGTGACTGACAAGTGGTCTCTCTTATTTCTCGGCTCGTTTCTTCGGCCCTCTTGTCCTCTCGTGAAATACGATCGGATTTCATCGGCGATGCTGGCGCATTTCTCGATCTAAGTGTCCCCCTTATCCTGGAACAAATGATTCCCTGGGGAATTTATCGTGAACTCTCCCTCTGGTTCATTCGCACATCTTCTCCCCCTCTCTCTCTCTCTGTCGCGATCTCTCTTCGTCGGATACACCCCGATACCTCGGAAACGGTAGTAAACGTCTGTCCCTTTTTTCCACCTCAAAGACGGGGCAACGTGCTCGTCTCTATATATATATATATAAATATATAGTAGGTTTTCTCGAGACCGACCCGAAGACAGAGGCCATCGATGCCGTTCAACAGCGCCCCTTCGTTCCTCCGCCATCCCTTACTCGACCTCTTTTCACACTTTACAATCTTGCCAGCCCTCTTTCTCTTTTATCTTCTCCTCGGCGTTAGCCAAGAGTCATGCCCTTCCTCAAGTTCTCCGACCTCGCACAGCCCGAAGTAACGACCCTCGTTTCTCGAGGCACTTTAGCCCCTTTCCTCATAACCGGGCATTACGTTTTCGTCTTCCTGTGAAATCCAGAGTTCGGCCTCGGATAGCCTCGATACGTTTCCCCATCTTGCTTTGTCTGGACACCGTCATCTTCGCAGGCAGACTTCGTTCGGCCAGCTCGTAACTCGTGACCGAGCCTTCTTCCGGTGTGTTGCCCTCGCGACAATAAGTCTGTCGATTCAGCGACGTCAATGCTGAAGCCAATCACGCGTCGGGCGATTCCACCACGAGCTGGCTCTTCTTCGGCTCCCTCAGAGCTTTGCAATAACAACTTCAGCAGCCTCAGGCGTGTGCGTCAAACGTCAAGATGCTTACTTCGTTACGAGGTATACCCAATGTGTCCACGGCATACGAGTCTGCCGAAACAACCACAACGTTGTTGTGATGGCGGTAAATTGGAATCGCGCCTCGCGTTATTTATTTTTCTTCCGCTTCGAGGCAGTCTCGTGTCGATGGTATCTTCCGTGAACTCACGACACAGTTGAAAACACACGCAATATCACCCCGATCCTGGCTTCCTCGAATCATTTTTATTTTCGTCCTTTCCACGTCTCAAAGCGAATTTCTCTGTTGACACTGAGGTCCCCCCTCCCACGTCCGTACAAACCCCTTTTTTCCAACCTTCAGTATGAAAGCCTTTGTTCGTCGTCGTCGAGCAAAATTGACTCTCCGATGGTACTCTTCGGTCTCGCTGATCACTACCTTCCTTTTTCATCCTCACGGTTGCCGTCATGTGTCTCGTCATCGTAACGCTGTTTTTTTTACACGTGTCATCATCGTCATCGCGCATATCTTCGCCCTCCCGACGAATCCTCCCCTCCACCGTTCCCCCCTCGCCGTTTCCTCGGTGAACCTCGTCGAGTTACGCGAGGAGGGTTGTTAATTATTTCTGGATCGTCGAGGAGCGGCTCGAGCCCCGATACGGTGATTAATTTCACGATCTTACGAATCACTTGACTCGCCAATGAAATACGATTTCTTGTTCTTTCGTTTGTTCCATCGAGACGATTCAATCGCTACGATTAATCACGAAATTGCTTTATCCTTCCCTCCCTCTCTCTCTCTCTCTCTCTCTCTCTCACTCTCTCTCCCCCTCTCTCTCTCCCTCTCTTTGTTTTTTTTTTATGAATCTCGATCCAGAGATCAATGAAGCAACTCACTCGGAAAACACGGCGATCAAATTAATAACCGCATCGTCACGAATATTGTGTATTAAGATTACAATGTAAATCCACTGTAAAATGTATACGTACGTTCGTGTGTTGGCAGAACGAGATTAAATGACACTGATGGCCGCCTATTGTCTATTGTCATTGTTACAACTAATTATATGTATATATCGATATATTTGTTGACATACAAACATATCGATATATACACATATATTTCTAGCTCGTCACGGCTGTTTCGTTGGCTGAACTGTTACAAGGGAACCTTGCTACGTTCCGCAGTCTACGCAATATATATTGTTATATATTGTTCCACTCATTAATGGTTGAATATTGATTATACTCGTTTGACGATTGCCGATGTTTCGTTGCATGGCCCAACCCGCGGAGCTCGAGCCGTTGGCGACGAAAACAAAGATAACAATCGCGAAAAAGATGTATGTTTTTGTCATTATCGTTGTTGCAAAGTAATGCTATTTCCGTTGGAATTTGTAAAATTGGAAAAATTAGTCGATTTCATTGACGTACTTGAGCCAAAAAGGATCGAAGTTTTCTCGGATCGCGCGGAGTATTTTTGAGCCCTCGCAAGGAAATTGCAATTTCACGGTTCGGAACGATCGCGAGTAAGAGAGGACACCACTGTGACAGGCTGAAAGAGGTACTTTTTTCCGAATTTTTTCATCTACTAGATTCTTTAGTTGAGATAGGGAAAAGAGGCATTTTAATGAGCGTATTTCGTGTAAATTTTTATTTAAAAACATTGAAAATTAACACCGTTATTGAGATACAATAGAGCCTGTGTATAAAAAATGCGGTTCAACGGCCGGATCGATAACTTGACAATAGTTGGTCTGACAAATAAACATGAAAAAGCTTCATAATCTATATAAATGTAGTTCTCGTTGTACGGAGCCGTTTTTCGTAAAAATGTTTTTTTTACAAAACTGCGGTTCTTAAAAAGAAAGTGTAATTTTGGCGAAATTTTAACTGATAGTTGGGGGCTTAAAAAATACGAATTACAAAAAAACAACTACGTACAACAATAGCTACTGTAATTACGGATTTTTTTTTTTTTTTTTTGAAGATCAGAGAATTATAGCTAGAGTTATGATTTTGTTAGCTTAGATTATGAGCATAGAGTTATGAAATCGTTAGTATACGTAAATCGTTGCGCTGCCTGCTCTCACTAAACCGTCTGTAAATGGTAAATATTTAATATTTTTACTTAAAATTTTGTTCACATGTTCTTGAATATGTATACTCTGAGAAAGGACAAAAAAAATATTTTTTCATCCGTCACAGTGGTGTCCCACCTTAAGGTGGTACGAGGACGGGCTAAATTATTGGATCGCTGGTTAATCTTTTATACACGCGCGAGTGTTCGAACCCTCAAGTTAAAAACGAAAGGTCGAGAAATTTTATTATTCCAACGATCAAAAAACTGATAAATAATTTAATAAATAAAATTATGACTCTATTGCGATTTATTTGATACGAGGAGCAGGCGAACAAAACCGGACTTGGCAACACGTCTATTTATTCATTTTCCTCACGTCCACCTTTGTTACTTCCCGAAATGGCAGAGTTTAAGCCTAAAAAACATATTTATGCTAGTGTGAACAAGTCCGGTTTAGTTCGCCTGCTCCATATTCGAGCCGTGGTAGGATAAAGTGACCTTATTTTGACACACCGCTAATTATTGACACTTTCCTCCTACGTGCACAGTGGTCCTGAAAGTGCCAATAATTTGGGCCTTAGAATACCAATAATTGAGCAAAATGCCAATGATTGGGCCCCTAAAGTGCCAAGAACTAGACAAAGTGCCAATAAATGGGCCCTTAAATGGCCAATAATGGGACGAAGTGCCAATAATCGGGGCCTCAAAGTGCCAAGAAGTAGACAAAGTGCCAATAAATGGGCCCTTAATTTGCCAATAATTGGGGCCTCAAAGTGCCAATAATTGGACAAAATGCCAAAAATTCGGCTTAGAGTGCCAATAATTGGACACCTTACCCAATTTCAATATTTTCATGGTGAAATTCTCTTTCTGCCAGCTTTTCTTTTTACCAGGGTATCGCATCAGAATTCAATTCCGAAAATTGGTTGACTAGGTTCCGAACGTGGAAACTCGAAGATCCGTGAAAACGAAACAATGATAGAAGTAAATCGGGGTATGGTCGGGTTTCAAAGACTTCGGCAGGGGGGTGTTGTTCTCAATGGGATAGTATCAAGAAAGGCGGATGCAGCAGTGCAGCAGACGTCTCCAATTATCGCAAATTAATGAGATCGCGTGATCAAGGCTGCAACGGGGTGGTTACCTCGGATACCGAAAGGGGGCGAGTTCGCGAGGTCCTCCTCTTCACATAGCTACTTTGTCTCGTTTTCGCACCGTGCCCGCGATCCCCCTTGTTTCCAGTTGTTTCGAGCTCGCATTCCACTCGGCAAACGTCAAAGGCTCTTTAAATACGGACAATCGATTTTGACGACACTTCACTCGAGTCTCGAGCTCGCACTCCTCGTCACTCGGATCGCCGTCGATTGCTCGACAATGCGAGAACGCCGATTCTCGAGTGCAATCGAAAATTGCGACTCGTCCGAAGTCACTCGAAAGACGTTCGTACGTCAAAATTGTGAAGATTTTTCCGAAGATTCGACCACTGATGACTTTGATCAAGCGAGAGGCTTAATTTTCATTGATCGGTTATTCGATGAAGAAAGCAATGACGATTCGTACGGCTCGAACTCCGCAGGCCACGAAAAAGTATTATTATGTATACCTATGTGAATACATATATATATATATATATATATATATATATATATATATATATATTTATACTTTTAGGCTAGTATAAAATTGTGTATCATCATCAATTCTTGTAGCATTCGACTGACGTTTCGGTTTGTACATTCAGATTCGCGTCCGGGCTAAACGATTTGCAACGAACAACTATGTGCCATTGTACACTCGTGTACCTTTTGGATTCATGATTACGGAGGGAGGTACCTATAGGCGAGGAAAAAATTGATGGTTTTCGTGATTTTTTTTTAAGAAATGGTAAAGGAAAGATTCCTTTACCATTTTCGAGACTTTGGGTATGTTTTATCACTACTTTTGGTTGTTAAATGGTATTTTGAAGATTATTGATGTTGATCAAATAGGGGAGGTAAGACACGGTCGTCTAAACGAGTTGTGGCAGATGTTGTCCGACGGCGTGACACGTAGCGCCGACGGGATTAATCTGAAAAAAAAATCACCAAAGATTTTTCTTCCATTGAAACTCATACGCAGAATATGAACCACCAAAAAGGGAGAAATGTTGAAAATCGATGAAATGATGCGCTTTGAAAGAAAAAGGTACGGTCTTGCAAACGCTACGGCGGATATTGTCCGACGGCGTGACACGTAGCGTCGGCGGGATTAATGTGAACAAAAAAACCAACGATGATGTTTCTTTCAGTAACAGTCATACGCAGAATATGAACCAAAAAAAAGTAAGAAATATTCAAAATCAGTGAAACTGTACGCTTTGCAACAAAAAGGCACGGTCTTCTAAACGCTGCGGCGGTCGTGGGCTGACGGCGTGAAACGTAGCAGGGGCTAGATTAACCTGAGAAAAAAACTAACAAATATTGTTCTTTCATTAACACTCATACGCAGAATATGAACCAAGAAAAAGTGAAAAATGTTGAAAACCGATGAAGTTGTACGCTTGAAACAAAAGATTGCATTTTTTGAAAAAACAATGCTATATTTGGCGATAAAAAAATACTTTTGGTTTATTTTTCCAAGCATTTAGGTTCATGTTTTAGACAATGAGATTCGGAAAATTGTCAACAAATTTCATCAGAATCGGCCGATTGGTTTTTTAGCTATACGTCACGCCAGTTTTGAAAATGCAGTTTAGAAAGCTGTGTCACACCTCCGTCATTTTAAAAGATTAGTAATTTTTTAAATGCCATGTAACAGCCAAAAGTAGTACTAAAACATACCCGAAGTCTCAATAATCATAACGAAATATTTTCTTTAAAAAAAAATAATGAAATTCAGCAACATTTTTCCTCGCCTGACCGTATGTCCCCCCTTGACCATCCATTCGCGGAATCGTCAATGGCCTCGTTTCTTTATCCTTGGTAGCCTATCAAAACGCAACGCCTATTCGCCCACTTCCGGTCGCCTTCAAAACGTCAAAAGTTCGATATTTCACGCAAAAAAGAAGAATCTTTCAGCGAGACTTCAGAGGGGTTGAAACCACCCTTGAGTAACAGCTTCCAGGGATAATGTCACGTGAGCTCGTTTCACGAAAGCCAATCGATATTCGGGAAATTCAGAATGACCGAGCGTAATGAAAAAAAAAAAAAAAAGAAAGAAAGAAGAAAACTGGAAGTAGAGGAGAAAAGACCGTAAAGAAAAGGGAGAGGAAAACGAGGGCTCGAACTTTGTTAATAAAGATTCGGGGCTGTCCCGTGATCTCTTTTCTCTCACTTTTCATTTTTTTCCCCCTCGTCAGCTCGAGAATTCTCGTGCAATCTTTCTCTCTCCTTCTCTGCCTCTCTCTCACTCTCTTGCGCAGTCTTAATAAAGCGCGAGCTCGCACGGAGGGACCGGTCTATATATGTATAAAACGGGAGATGAAAGTTTAGAACTGAATGTACGAGACTGAACCCCAGGTGTTGAGCCCTGTGCGGGAACCAAATCAAGTCGACACTGTCACCTGGGACGTGACTCACCGCGATTTACACACACACACACACATATAAATATATATATATATATATATATATATATATATATATATATATATATATATATATATATATATATGTGTGTGTACATTACCACTCTCCGTTCCTCCAATAAATATCCCGAGAAGCTGCCCGATTGAGAGGCTCAAACAAACGTATAACAATCAAATAAACAAACGCATTTAAATAAATTTAAAAAAAAGAAGACAAAAATTCGTCCATCTCTCACCGTTCTTCTTCTCGATCCCCCCGTCCGTCGTATTCCTTCCAGCAGACTCGCTTCGCCACGTATACATCCCAAAAAGAGATCCGTATCACGAGAAATGTCCCGTCTGGAGCCCGAGGATTCTGCCTCGCAGATTCTCAGCTTCCGGGATGGAGAAACTCGAAATTTTCGCGCGCCTCGATTTTTCCAAATATTTCTTCGCAGAGCGATCGAAACTTTCCTCGAGACCCCCTCGACTTGGAATTTTCTTTCTCGTCTTTTCTTTTTTTTTTTCACACACTGCTCTCGAGCGATCGACGGGATCGATCCACCCGTCGAGTAAATACGCCGGAAAAAAGATGCGCGCTGATCGAACACACGGATGTCTTTTCCCAATCCTGACCCGAGTATCGCGCGAAGACTCGAAAGTGATATCGACTCAAAAGAGTCGGGCGGTCCTCGATTTTCCATTGAAAATGTAACGAGCTGAAAATGTTGATTCAACGAACACGGTTGTGAGTTGAGAGTACAATGAAAAAAAAAACGAAAAACGAAAAACGACAACGAGTCGACGCTACCATTGTCAGTGTGTGTGCAGTGCGCTTCTGGTCGCTGCAGCATATTTTTTTATGTTTTTTTTTTTGAAGTATTCGTATGTGTGTGCTTTTAAACTGCGTTGTGATCCTTACTGTTATATATATATATATAAGTACATGTATGTACTTTATCTGAACACAAATACATATAAAAAAAGACACCTATACAGTGAACAATATTCGTACACAGCATACGAGTTTAATTACTCTTGAACGGGGGTCACATTCATCGAGTAGTTTGGATAGGCCGAGAATTCCTAAGGGTAGCTGGGGGTAGTTTTTCTCGATTCGCGAGTACGATTTTTATTTCGACTCTGATGCATGTTTTTTTTTTTTTTGACTGACGATCAGTATTGTGATTAATTGAAAAATTGTACAAAAGTGAATCGAAAAAGTTTCTCCCAGGCTTGGAAAAAACATTTCAATGTCCCGATTGTTCAAAGCCTTTCGAAATGTGCTCGATACTGTTACATCCTGAAATACGTGACGTATCGTACACGCGAAAATACGGTAGACGTTCCATTAAACGATTTTTTTTTCATATATTGACACTAATAACGATAATAGAATACGAAGCTGTGATTGGAAGTAACCGCGCTCGCTTGAAACGCCTTTGTGATGCTGTTGTGCCTTGCCTTGCTCGAAATGTCTTCTATGTATCGCTCATGTCCTTATCAGGATTTTTCACGGTGTCTCAGAATTACCTGACACTTAAATTTATTGATAAAACGCATTATTTATTTGAAAAGTACGGGTATTTTTATTTTAACGTAAGGTAGAAACGTGGAGGTTATGTTTGGAATGCGATTTCCGATAATTGGCGGTCTCGTCCCTGTTTGCAAACGTTCACTCTTTTGCCGAAATTTCCACAAACATTTTCGCATAATTGCGCACTAATTTCTGTGGATCATTGGCATACACTTTTCCTGTCGGAAAAGCCCACAGACAGAAGTCCAATGGCGTCAAATCGCACGATCTTGGTGGCCAATTGACATCGCCGCGGCGCGAGTTACAACGAAACTTCGTCTGTAATAACTATGCAGTAACAATGCAGCAAATAACAATTTCTATGCGTTCCGCGATCGCGTAATTCTCCATGACGGAACCTCGATACTGCCTGATACCAGTTGTCCAACGTCAGTACACTGCTTACGCCAAAAAAAAAATGGTGCCCAATTCAAAATGTCATGTCATTTTGAGACACAGTGTATTTTCCAAACGGACGTAACGTTCCTGGAGGTTGCAGATTCGATGAACCAGTCAAAGGATGTAATGTAGAAGGGAATTTTTGAAGATCTTTTAGAGGGTGCGCATCATGGGGAGTTTTCTTGAACCTCTGCGCTTTTTCCTGCCGCGATGACGACGCAGTCTCCTCATTGTCGTAGCGGGGATAGAAAGGAGACGGTTCTTTGAGGGAAAACGTATCGAGTGGCAGGGGGATGGAAACTTGCGTAAGGCATATATCTCTCTCTCTTGCTCTCTCGCGAAATCACCCAAAAAGAGAGAGAGAGAGAGAGAGAGAGAGAGAGAAAGAAGGGTGCGGTAAGAAGAGAAAAACAAGGGAGAAGCTGGAAAAGCTTCAGCAACCGCAACTGTGGGACTACGGATCGATCTGTCTTTTTTTTTCTCGTTCCACATCCCTCGTACGTCTTTTCGAACCCTCGACGTCGTCGTCATCGCCCTCGCCACCGCGAACCCCCTCGCTTGTTCCTCATCACCTCCTTTTTCTTCGTTTCCAAAAGCTCCTCCTCGCCGTTCCTTCGTCTGCCACCCCCCCCCCCCTTCCCGCCCTCCTGCCCTTATCGCCAAATACTTTGCTCGCGTCCTTGTTCGCGTGACTTTTCTCCAAAGACTTTGCGCGTACTTACCGCGAAACACGGGACGAGGGATGAAACGAAGAGGAATTCGTTTCACTTAGCCTCGACTGCGAATCCGAGGGAAAATATATAAGGACGTAACGAGCTGTAGGGAGTGTGTTCGTTTGGGCCATCATCGACGCCATATTGTCTTGGCTTTTTTTAGAGTAACCAGCTGATTTCAATATTTCCACCATTCTGGGTCCGGAGGATTGCTAATGAAGAGCAACAAAAAGTCCTCTGCCATTGCAAACCGGAAGCGACGACTTGCACGCGGTCGAAGACGAGGAGGGCAGGGGTGGGAGTTGGGAGGGAGGAGTTCGAGGGTGGAAATTTCACCTAGGGGTCGGTTTCGAGAGAAATACACGGAGCAATTATGAAAAATCGATTTTTGGTAGAATTCTTGTCTCACGGAAATGAACGCTGAAAGCCATTTTTCGCATTTAATAATTGTAATATAATCATTGCGATGTAATTGCGATTTATGAGTGAAATAATTGGGCTTTGGATAATTTTGGATTTGTTCAGTTGAAGCGAAGCTTTGTCAAAGACAAAACGAACTGGAGGGAAAGCTTTCTTCAGGAGCTTTCTTCTTCAGGATCCAAAAAATTCATCAATTTTTACTTAAGATTCTAAAAAATGGCACTTGGATTTGGTGAAGGGGCGCAATTTCCAAAATCTCAATCCATGGTCGTCGTACAATCAACTATCTACGTATGTCAATTAAGTCCTTAGGCCACAGTAACGGGTATAAAATCATGTGCGAAGTTAATTTTCTTTTGTATAAAAAAGTGATTCACTCATAAAATTAATTACACATCCATTTAGTATGAATATCGAGCTGCTTGAATTTTTTTTTTCTTTTCGATGTACAAAATGACCGACTATTAACATTTTCTTTTATTATCTTTTCTTTTAGGCGCTCCGCGGCGTGACATTTAGCATCCACAATTTTGTACTTAGAACAAAAAACAAAAATTCTCGTCAATCTACATTAGAATACCTAGAGAAGTACGTACGGAATTTAAAAAATATTGTTTTATTCAAAAGGTGGCGGTATTTGAACTTAAGAAATCAATTTTCAGTGAAAAATTTCGTTATAACTGCTCATAAAATGAAACGTTTTCGACTAACGGGTTACCCCCACTTGTAGCGCAAAAAAAAAGGCCTTTTTCATGATTTTTTTTAAAGAAAACTACAAAACTTTTTTAATCGATCGATATACCATCTTAAAGAATACATCTTGAAGAACTTTCAGTAATTTTTTTATTGAAAAATATTACATTGTTTAGTGGCAAATGGCCATCAATGAAATAATGTTTTTATATACACGGTTTGCGGTGACCAACATTGCGGCGAAGTGGATCATCTGAAAAAAAAATGCGGATGGATTTAGTCAAATATAAGTATAAACTAGTCTTTAATCGAAGGATTTTAAAAAATATTCATTTTTCACAAAATGGCGGACAGTCAAAGTTAATGGTTCGATTTTAACGAAAAAAAACGGCCGTTTTTTGGCTATAAAACGGCCATTTTTTTCGAAAGAAAAAAATCGAACGATTAAAGACTACATTTTTATGTATTAAATAAGCCTGCAAAATTTCAAGAAGATCGGTTCATTAGTGTTCGAGTAATCTTGGTCACCGACTTCAGAAATGCCATTTTGAGAAAAACGCGTTTAAAGTTTCAATTTCAGTTCTTCAATTCACGGATTCTTCTCTTTCAACGCTCATATCTCAGTCAATTTTGTTCGGATCGACTTGAAATTTTCAGGACATATTCTCAGATACTTATACTTCAAAAAAATGCAATTAAAAAAATCGATTTTTTCAAAATCGCAAGTGGGGGTAACCCGTTAATCGGAAATTCCGTACGTACTTTTCTGCGAAATGCAATTAGGAACATAACTTTTAAATTTGAAGTAAATCGAGTGAAAATTGTTGAAGTTATTTGTCACGCCAATTGGAAAAAAGCTGTTTCGAGAAGTTTCGAGTAGTCGGCCATTTTGTACATCGAAAAAAAATATATATATTTTCTAACAGCTTAATTCATTTTATGAGTGAATAACTTTTACATACGAGAAAAAATTGTTAAATTCGCACATGATTTTATACCCGTCACCGTGGCCGAAGGCCTCAAGCCGAAATGCTTTGCAAAAATCATTGTGTCTTTTCCGACCCTAGACTGTGATGCATTAGAAATATGAAGTCAGATCACGCGGAACCGTGGGATTCGCCACTCGCAGCCCCAAAATTTCGTTCTCGTCCACCAGCAAGCTCATGCATCAGGCCTCGTCGCGTTCTCCAAAAAGTTGCCTCGTTAAAATATTCCTCCTTGTCATAAGTATCGAAAAGTGTGTCGAGTGTACGTCGCGATCCCCCTCGTTTTCTTTTTCCATTTAGCTCTGCGGCATCGCGCGATTTAATTAGCCCGTATTTTGTCGGTAACGATTGTCGCAGGAATGAAACCGACGAGGAAATAAAGCGGGCTCGCATTCGTCTGGTATTTTGGGGTTCCCTCCCCCGCCCCCTGCCCCGGCCGCTGTATACTCGTACTCAGCGAGAAGCAGAGCGGGGACTAATGATAATTAACGAGCATACGAGAGTGTGTCCCTCTCCCGGCAGCTGGCGAAGCCAAAGTATAAGCAAGAAAAATAATGGGGAGCGGAGGAAACGCGAACGAGAGGAGAGGAAAGAGAAGCGGGGCCCTGGAAGAAACAGAAATATATTAGTATATGAGCGCCCGAGTATTTGTGCCGCGTAAATAGTGGGATGCGAAAGCTCCCGTGGAGGCGCCCTCGCACGAGAAAAGCATTGAGAACGAAGAAGAGACGGGAAGAAAGGCAGCGGGAGAGCTTAAGAGGACGTAGGGGAGAACGTTATAACGGGGAAGAAAAGCGATGGGAGAACGAGGGAGAGTTGAAAAATGGCCGTTGTGGAATCTCGCGATTGCCACTGGAGTGTGTGTGTGTGTGTGTGTGTGCACGTACGTGTGTCCGTGTTGTCCTTGGTGGCCGAGTTGTGCCAAACAGTTCCCAAGTGTTCCTTTCTTCAGTCCGCGAGAAGTAGACAACGGTTCACCCCTGCTTCCTCGATCGCAGAATGCTTCACGGATTCCGATCCATAGACTTCCCCAAACAAACTCGCGCTTCGGCAGCTTCTCACTTGGATGTGTCCAGTTGCCGATCTTGCGGCCATTTTTTTGCCATTTGATTCTTCATCATCGGCGAAGTGAGGTGTAGCGTTTTCTCGCTTGCGTCAGTGTAGATTACATGTATTTTGACCGGTGGCAGAATTTGGCACCTTAGCCACAATGTTACGGAAGTTTTTCCAACCCCATTTGCACTTGACTACTCCAGCCTCAATGTTCCGCAGATGCGCTGGATTCGAGCAGGACAGCCGTGAATGAGGCATGACGAAAGTTCCTCAGTTGGTAATCCGGAGCAACCAGAATGGATAAGAGAGCAGCTCAAAGCAGCCTGGATCAAGGAGAAAGCTGCCGAGCAGACACCAGTGACGGCTCTCCAACCAGAGCCCATGCGGGGGCTCAGGTTCTTCGGCCCAGTGTGAAATGGACGATGCGTTCGAGTTAATGACCACTGGGCCAACGCGTTCGAACGAATGACCACTGAGGCATTATTATGAAATACCGGCGAGGCAACACATTAGAATGAAAGACCACCGAGGCAAGATATTCAAATGAGTGACCACCAACAAGGCAAAACATTCCAATGAGTGACCACTAACAAGTCAACACCTTCCAACGAATGACCGTCAATTCTTGCATGAACGGCCATGCGGCATTGCGGGTAAATGACGACTGGGGCAGCACGTTCAAACGAATGACTAAGGCATCACGGTGAACACGTTCGAAGCAATGATCACCAAGGGAACACATTGGAACGAAAGACCACCAGGGCAAGACATTAAAATGAGTGACCACCAGCAAAGCATAAAACGAATGAGTGACCACAAACAAGTCAACACCTTCGAACGAATGACCACCAATTCTTGCTTTCACGTTTGGCCATGTAGCATAGCCCGGAAGAGACCCGATTGAATAGAGAGGCAGTCCCGAATGTGCGCAGGCATCGCCCGAATCCTCAACAAAAGACAAGGACATCATAGAGCCTGTTATGGTTGGTGGCGTGGAAAGTACACCGGGCGAGAAGTCTCCTGGTGGCGCTGGTGCAAGTAGTACCGTGTACCCACGTACCACGGCCACAGGATACGCGTAGTGTAGGATAATAAAGTCACGATGGCGGCAGGGAAGGTGAGGCTCCAGAGGCTGGCAGCGGGAACCCTGTTCTGGGTTCTCTTTCTATCCCCCTTCTATCTACCCCTCTGCCTCTATCTCTCTTCTGCAAACGAAGTACCGCGCTGGCGGGAGAGCAGCACGTTAAAGACATGGCAGAGGGCCGCAGTGCGCCTGGAGACTCGCCAAACGGGCCAACCGACCCGGTAAACCGGATCATGGATAGAGAAAGAGAAAGAGTGGAAGGGAGATATAAAGAATACAAACCAGCATCTCGGTAACCGCGCCCCGGCAAACCCCCGGGCTTCATTGACTCGCCATCTCTTTCTCTTTGTTCCCTCCACTCTTGCTCTCCTCCTTTCTTTGTCTTCCTTTACACCAGACTCCCGGGGGTCGAGAGTTATCGCGCGGAGACGCTCCAACGAAACGGTCACCTGGCTGGCGCACCCGCGGCCACGAGGCCTCGCCAGGCTCGCGTTTCCTCGTCGTCCCTTTCTTCCTCTTCGACCACCCCGCCAGCTGCTTTTTTTCTCTCGCCTGCCCGCCTACACCCCACATTCTTCATGGCCAGCGATAAGGGAAGCACGCAATGACGAGCCGGTCGTCCATACACCTATACATCGGAAATTGCGAGGGATCCTGGATAGTTTTGGTAATGGGGCAACCGGACAGGCTTCACGTGTCTCTTGTACACACGCGACGGCTGAGTTTGAGATCTCTTCCTACCGCAGCTTCATTGCCGTCTCGTATACCTCTCGTGACCAGACAACCCACACGAGATCTCTTCAGGCTCTCCAACCGGCAACAAACCGGAGACTCAATCTTCCAACTTCCGGTCACGAGAGAATCCACGATAACGTATGACTTGGCTGCTCCGCTCAGGCCTCTGCACACTCGTTCCTCGCTACATGGCTTGCCCGTCCTCAACTGCGGCCGGTCGGACACTCCGAGAGAGAGACTTACCGTTGCCGCAGACCCCTCGCCCCGCTGCTCGCTTACACCTCGTATGCAAACTCCCTGCGGCTTGTATCTGCAAGCTCGCGGACTTTTAAGGCTACCCGTTCATCAAAGCGGAGAGGAGCAAAGCGGAACGGAGCTGGAAGACATCGATCGGTCACCAGCTGAATTGATGTTCACCAAAGCTCAGCGGGGCCATTATAATGGCTGGTTTTTCCTACCTCCACTCTGCTCGTCTCTGCTTTCGATGCTCAACCTTTACGTCATTCTCGAGCCACAGTTGGGCGACAAAGTTTTCCCCGGAACACATGAACGAACGAAGGTCCTGCAATATTATTTTTTAACCGGCTGGGTAACCGCAATGCTCTGTCCAGTTATTACTTTGAAGTTTTCGTCAAAAAATGTTGGAAAAACGGGATATCTTAAAATCTTTTTTTATATGCTGATATTAATTCGTTTATTCTTTCACGAATGAATATATTAATTATTTTATATACTTATATTAATAGTCAATATTAGTATATTCCTATTAATCACCACAGTGACGGGCCGCAAAAAGCTCGTGTTTTCCGACTTTTTTTTTGTCTATTTGATTATTTATTTGAGATTGGAAAAAAAGTATGTTATTGCACATAAATTGTTAACATAAAATTATTAAAAATGAAATTACATAAAATGACAATTGAACATAAAATGTTAACATAAATTAAACTTATTTCGTACAAATTTTTATTCATTTTCTTTATTAACAAAGTTATTGAGGTGTAAAAGAGCCTCTGTATGGTTGGTTCGATAACATGGAAATGGTTGATCTGAAAAATAAAAATAGAAAAGGTTTAAAATCTATATAAATATATTTCTCGTTGCACATAGTCCTATTTCGAAAAAAAAATCACGAAGCGGCACGTGTTTTAAAAAAAGTGTAATTTTTGGCGAAATTTGTATGCATGTTCGGGAGCTTAAAAAACATTGAATTTCAACAAAACAAACAACGATAGCTACTGCCATTTCGGAAATGTTGGTTTTTTATATCGAAATTCAGACAATTATAGCTAGAGTTATGATTCCGGCCAGGTCGAGAAAAATCGTTTCGACAAAAACTCAATTGGAAGATTTAGTATACGTAAATGCAAAAGAAAATCGATTTTTTATTACCCGTCACTCTGTTCTCCCGTCTTCGTATATTCATATTAATTTATTTACATACTAAGTTGTTTATTTACATAAATATAGGAGCTTAACCAAATAGTACTGTCCAGGAAATTCCCCATAAACCTGATAAGATTTCCCACAATGGCCTCCAAACCAAAAAGCCATTGAATTTATCGCTCCTAGATGCACTGCGACGGAAAGCGACCGCGAATTGCAAACGTACACTTACGGAGCACTAACTAACTTACTTACTAAACTCACTAACTAACTAACTAACTAACTAACTAACTAACTAACTAACTAACTAACTAACTAACTAACTAACTAACTAACTTAACTAACTTAACTAACTCAACTAACTCAACTAACTAACTTAACTAACTAAGTTAACTAACTAATTTAAGTAACTGCCTTAACTGACTAACTTAACTAACTAACTTAAGTAACTGCCTTAACTGACTTAACTAACTCCATAACTAACTAACTTAACTAACTAACTTAACTAACTAACTTAACTAACTAACTTAACTAACTAACTTAACTAACTAACTTAACTAACTAACTTAACTACCTAACTTAACTACCTGACTTAACTTACTTGCTTAACTTAACTACCTGACTTAACTTACTTGCTTAACTAAGTAACTGACTTAACTAACTGACTTAACTAACTAACTTAACTTACTTACTTAACTAACTAACTAACTTAACTAACTAACTAACTAACAATCTAACTTCACTAACTAGAAGCACTTACTTACTAACTAATTAACTAAAAGCACTTACACTAACAGCACTTACATCGTGGACGGTGATAATTGAAGTTGAGCGGAAAAAAGGACGCAATTTTCCGGGTCTGCAAAAACGTCTCCACCACCTACGGAAAAGACATTTTTCATCCGGGAGAAAAACAATTCATCGTGGGATTTGTCATCCCGCGTTACATCGCGGTTTTTGATCTCTCGGTGAAAACGCAAGGGAGAAGGACGCGCAGAGGCGAAAAAGACAGGAGTGATTGCGAGATAAGACATGAAGCAAAAACGCCGACTCGAGACAATTTACGCCACATCGGGAGGACGATAATTCGATTTATATTGCGAGTTCCCGCTTATTCGAGAAGGAGCTGGAGCTTTTGCTCGCCGAACGGGGAGTCGAAGAGAGAAGGAGAAGAAGAGAGAAAAGTAAAGCGGGAGAGAAAGGAAAGTAAAAAAGGTGACAGAGAATGAAATCTAAGGGATGCTGCGTAACTCCCTTTCACAAAAGTCTGCAGTTTCATTTCTCGGTTTCCCATCCGTCGTTGCTTCATACTAGAAGCCGTGTGAGAGCCTCAGAGGAAAAAGAGCTTCACCACGAGCTTCCATTAAGCTTCATCCGACTCCACCGTTGACCTATTAAGGTGTATGTACCTGTATATGTATATATATATATATGACGAGAGAGAACGAGTGAGAGAGATGGAGTGCGAAAGAGTCAGTACTTTCCCTTCCACGAGCGCGAAAGCAACGGTCTTCAGGCGTACTACTGTTCTTGTCCACCAGGCACTCGATTACGAAAAAGGTTTCTTTTTTTCTGCCCCCCTCGTTCACGGTAGAAGAAGAAAGGAAAATTTGGAATCGAGGGGGGCGATACCTTTAGGCAAGGAAAAAATTGGTAATTTTCATGATTTTTTTTAAAGGCAAGATTTGTTAACCATTTAGAGGCTTACGTGGTATTTTTTTATTTTCTTTAATCTTTAAAAATGGCGATGGTATGGGACGGTCTTCTAAACGGGTTGCGGTGGATGGTTTCAGACGGCGTGATGCATAGCGTCGGCGGGATTAAGCTAAATAAAAACCAACGGAGATTTTGCTTTTATTAACACTCATACGCAGAATATGAACCAAGAAAAGGGGAGAAATGTTTAAAATCGATGAAACGGCACACTTTGAAACAAAAGGATTGAATTTTCCGAAAGAAAATTGCTACATTTTACGATAAGATATACTGTTTTTTATTTTTAAATCGATTTAGGATCATGGATTTTCTAGAGTCTAGAAAGGTCTAAAACAGTCATTCTAAATCTGGAATTTCGAATTGAATTTTCCGAAAAAAGAGGGACATGGATAGTTGGGAATAATAAAATACTTTTCGAAAATTTTCAGCAAGATTTAGGTTCATGTTTTAGGCGATAAGGCTAGAAAGATTCGTACCAAATGTTATCGTAATCGGTCGATCAGTTTTTTAGATATAGATCACGCCAGCTTGAAAAATGGAGTTCAGAAGATCGTGCCATACCTCCGCCATTTTTAAAGATCAGTCAATTTAAAAAAATACCACTTACCAGCCAAAAGTAGTAAGAAAACACTATAAATCTCCCTGAGTCTTAAAAATGGTAAAATCTTCCCTTTTAAAAAACGATCATGAAAATCGCTGATTTTTTCCTCACCTGAGGGTATCTACCCCTTAAAAACGCTGGACAGTATCGCAGAAGATCCTTGTCCCATGCTGCAATTTTTTCACTCAAAAAAAAAATTGCCGCCGTAAGTTTCGAAAAATATCCGAATGAGCTTGGGCGTGACATTCTTCACGTAGTTTCTTCTCACGGTTATAGGAGTCTCTGAGCTCCGTGTCAATATACACGAGCTGCTCGATTACTCGAGAAATTTCGCCGGAAGATCGGCGAAGTGCGTTCAGACTCTCTTCCGGTGACACCATCCCGTGCCAGCTGCCACGGTGATTTCGAGCCTCGTGGCGAGAAATCGCTCGTTCAAGAATTCGACATTGGGTGAGAATCGCGAGTCAGCTAATCTCCCACACTTGGGGCGGAAAGCTTTCGAGCCCCCGACGTCTGGTTTAAACCGCACACGGTTTTCCCCACCCGAGGACACCTTCAACTACCTCGAGAAACTCCTGCCAAAATTGACGTCCATAAGCCATGCCGTTGCTAATTACTTTTCAAACTGTATACATAAATGTACATGTGTATAAATCGCTGCCCCAGCTGTTTGGTCTTGCTCGGAGCAACGACGATGAAACAACGAACTTTTCAATTCGCAACTGGAACTCTTTTGTCCGTGAAAACGAATGAAAACAGTTTTTCAGCCACTTTTCGCTAAATTCAAATCCTTTTTACAAGCTTTTTTTCAACTTGACTTTAGGGCTTTAAAATTTTGCGAACATGCATCGGAAAGGTGACGATGCATGATCCAACTTAAAAAAATATATATCCATAAAATTTTCAACTTTTCACGTAAAATTAGCGACGCCTAGTCATCGATATAAAATCTCACTAACACATACAAACAAATTCGTAGCCGACTGCGTTTGTGTGTGAAAAGTTTATATGCAGCAATTAGTCGTAAGTTTAATCTCAATTACGGTCTTTGTTATTTTTTACAAGCGTTTCATGTTCTTAACGTACAAACTCGTTATCTAGTAAACTACTAGTAACAACTAACTAGTGAAATCAAATGAAGACTAAAAAGTAGATAATCATTTGTATGCAAAAGAAATATTTTAAAGAAAAACAAGTTTTTATTTAATGTACTGAAACGTAGAAAATCATTTTTTTACCAAGTCACCTATATGTGACTATAAATAAAAGTTTGGTAGGCTCGAAATTTCGACGTATAATCTTTAATTTACATAAATCCGTTGACATATCAACTGTGTCAGATTTACTGTAAAACCTTAGATTTCTTAAATAAAAATCCTGAAACTGTAAAAATAAAAATCCTAAAATCCTGAAACTGAGTATAAACGTGTGATAATAATTTCTCTAATGACTAATGTACCAAGTTAAACACGGTTGATGAAAGTGAATTGATCAAATTCATTAAACATTTAAAAAGTTGAACGCCCCAAGCTTTTATTTATAGTCACATACAGGTGACTTGGTAAATAAATTATTTTCAACTTTTTAGTACATTAAATAAAAGCTTGTTTAAAAAAAAATTCACACATGAATTTTGCCAATTACTTTTCAGACTTGTCCCATATACTTATTAAAGTACAACGATAATACTAGACATTAGAATTCACGAATACGGTAGTGCATTCCCTCGAATGATTTTTTTTTGTACACATGATTATCGATGTTTGTTTGAATTTTGAGATTCGGGGGTGAAAATTAGAAGACACCGGAATAAAAATCGACGATAGGCATGTGAGCGATGCACAGGACGATTTTAGATTTCTAGTATAGAAATATTTATATTTACATGTACTTATATGGTTGCACGTTTATTTAATGTCCATTGTGCATAGGTGCATGTTCACAAATGACAAAAAACACACGAGGAATAGTCAGGGGCACGTATCTATGCAACAAAAAGTGCATGCATACAAGTATAGATATTGTTTTTTTTTTATTAGTCCGATAAAAACATGTACCCGATATATCCTTTTTTTCTCTTGATTCTTTCTTCGTGAACACTGAAACCCTTCGAATCCTTTTTCCCCACGTCGACTCCGCGATGTCGGTCTCTTTGTGTTTTTCCCCTACACGTTTGCCTATCTACTTTTCTTCGAGGGCAGTGACGTCAGAAATGTAGGTCGTTGTATCCTGTTCAACGTTCGAACTATCGGATATCCACACTGTTTTATCAATTTGACGACATTGCTGTTTGAATAAACGAATAAAATTGCGTGATCGTTTGTTATAATTTAATCGTTTATAACGCCCACGTCATCACTTCGTGCTTATCAACCGAACTTTCCGAAACGATCCAAACTCTCGTACGTATCGGTATTGCAAAAATCCCTCATTGCCGGGTGGACTATTCGACGCTTTTTTTCTCAGCAAGAAATCAGCTTGCCAAAGCGTAACAGTTGAATCGAGAGAAAAACAAAACCCTCCGAGACGACACAATTTTCAAAGCGTACTTTCGTTCATCCATTTATTTGCTCGCTTGTCCATCATTTACTTACCATTTGTTTTTATTTTTCTTTTTCTTTCACAACCATTGTAATTGCAAATTGTTCGAAAGAATTCATAAGACAATTCGCCGAGAATATTTTGCGGGGATTTAACAGGATGGCTTTTTACTCCACGATGATAAAATATGCCTGCGAATATTTGAAGGTATTAGATCGTTGTGCTGATCGCTTGAGCCATCTTGTTAAGGCCGAAGATTCAAGCGAAACTCAGACGTATTATAATATTTATCGTAAACAATGCGTTCGACAGGTCAGACAAATGAAAATTATTCAAAATTAAATAACCGAATTACTAGTTCGAGTTTCTTTGCGTTCGATAAGAATTCTCCAAACGCAATGTCTACCTTATTTTTCCGTACCAACCGATCTCACCAATTTTCGTAAATTAATATAAAAAAACGAATAATTCTCTGTCCAATGAAAAAAAAAAAAAAAAAACAACCAGGACTTCACGCTGGATTTCTACTTCCGGCAATTTTGGACGGATCCACGACTGGCGTTCAAGAAACGAACGGGGGTCGAGACGCTCAGCGTGGGCTCGGAATTCATAAAAAACATTTGGGTACCGGACACCTTCTTCGTGAATGAGAAGCAGTCGTACTTTCACATCGCCACCACCAGCAACGAGTTCATACGTATACATCATTCGGGCAGCATCACGCGAAGCATACGGTGAGTTTTTCCACTTCGTTCCCCCTTAACCTGAACATTTCGAGAAAAACTCACTAAAACCAAATGAAAGAAAAAAACCAAATCTCGCAACGAGGTCATTCCGAAAAAACTCAAAATGACCTGACGTTTTAATTTATTAAGGCTTTAGGCCTAGAAAAAAATTCTAACAGCTTGATATTCATACTAAATAGATGTGTAATTCATTTACGAGTGAATCACTTTTTCATACGAAAAAAAATTGTTAAATTAGCACATTATTTTAGACCCCTTACTGTGGCTTGAGCCTTAATAAAATCGTTCTATTTATTCGAAAAATACGCAAATGCAAAACCCACTTTATAAACTTCAAAAAATCCATTTTTTTAAATGGATTTCTAAAATAGACCACTCCAAAAATATTACGTAGAAATTTCATAAACGTCCGAGCGATCTAAGTATTATTTTTCGAGTTCATTTGAGCGCGAACTTTAAACGCGTTTTTCTCAAAACCAATTTTTCTTGCTTCGTTGATTTTTTCTCCGAAACTACTGAACCGACCCTTGCGAAATTTTAACCACATATTCGTCACACGTATGACTACTGCTGGAACTAGAATTATTTGAAAATGTTGATTTTAAGTACTTTTCAAACCGAAGTATCACTGAAAAAAGTCAAACTTTTGGAGACTTTTTTCAACAGCCGCCATTTTGTTATTTTCTGCATCGAAATTAACAATTCTAGTTCGGGCAGTAGCCACAACCATACTGAGCTCGAAACTTTATGATTTTTGCGTTTCAAATAAATCGACTCAGAAATATAACTAACTATAATATAGCTAAACTATAACTATATAAATAACATCAACGAAGCTGATATTGCTTTTTTTCGAGGGGCTATACGGATGCTGCTACCAGGGATAAATAAATTATTTAAAATGAATTTTTAAAAAGATTCATACATTTGGAGAGTTATTTCATCAAGCCCAAACAGCTCGACATCAATATCTTTTATAGGAACCATACAAAAAATTTCAAAACAATATCTCCTCCCCGTTTGTAAACTTTCACTATTTTGACGAAATTTTCTATAATATTTTGGAATAATTGCGAACTACTTTCATCAACCATGCGTCGTGATCACACGACCATGAAACTTCGCCTGCAATAACTATGCAGTAACATTGCAGGAAATAACAATTTTTATGCGTTGCTCGATCGTGTAATTATCCATGACTGAACCTCAATACTTCCTGACGCCAGTTGTCAAAGATTAGTACTCTGTGTTCGCCACCAAAAAAATGGCGCGTACTCAAAAATGTCATGTCATTTTGAGACACCGTTTAGAATTGCAAATAAAATTATCGAGTGCGAGGAAGCGGTGGGAAAGGGATAAATTGTGCGAGCGACGACGGGATATTTCTCGGAACGAATGTTACGTGGGAAACGCGAGAAATCAAGATCTCGAGAGAATATTCCGGTATTAAAGCCCGAGCTATATTCAGAAGCCATGCATATCTAACTTGTACAGCTGCCGGCGTCTTCCCTGGCTGATCACTCCGTGTATTTCCCGTGTGCCCCATCCACCGAAATGTATTGCCACCTCGGAGAATTCTCACGTAACCGAAATCTATAAAAATTAGACGTCGCGTTTACTCGTGTAAACGCGTACATCGCAAAAATCTACTCGCTCAGCCCAAACGTCAGGATCAATTTTCTTCCCTGATTTTGGTAAAGCCGAAGGCACTCGGGGAAAATACGATACATCAACTGGGTATCCCTCACTGGAAGCCCAATTCAAAGGGTCGGAATGATGAATTTTTTTCCAGCAACACATTGCTAGGAATAAATTAATTTTTTCCCACCATGTTGCACACATGTTTGTGGTTACAATGTAATTTTTTCGGAAGAGAATCTTTCAAAGTGTTCGTGGTGCTGCAGTTGGCGTTCTCTCGGCTTCTACCAGGCTCAAATGTGATCTAAAACGGAGACAAGCAATTTTTTCTTCAAATATATCCAACTGGCTATGGGTTCACGATGCACTTTTCGAAATTTCGAAAAATACGAAAAATGACAGCTTCTCCAACGAAAACCTCATTTTACTCTTCAAAAACAGCATGCTGAAGTCATTGTTATTGACAAATGGTTCATCCAATTAAAAAATGAGATCGTAAACCGAGAACGACGCCCACTGGTCCACTGAAATAGGCGTAACTTCGTCAATTTTGAGAATTTCATGGTCCGGTTGGTCTTCAAATATTCTTGAAAGTTCACACTATAACAATATGCAAAAACGATTTTTTTCAAAAGTTTCTAGTGAGGGATACCCCCTTAAGGAGTTTGGAGCTCTCTAGTTCATTCAAATGACCGTTTAGGAATTGTTTTTTTTTCGATAAACCTTAAAACAATTTACACGAAGTATAGAATTATTTTATAGGTACTGATTTTTCATAAAATATATAAATAAATGGCCAAGTCATGCATTTTTATATTTTTATTGCGCGAATAGGGTTAACTTTTGAGTTACCACCAACTTGAAAAAGTATATCATTATCGATGACGATTATGAAAAAAACTGCCTCAGCGAATGTTTTATACAAATCAGAATGAAATTTTAGGTCACCTATAATTATGCCTGTTTATATTTATGTCACGAGATTATTTATTATTAGCATTAATTGATATTCAGTATTGCCGAAATTCTTGATTTGAGATGGGCAAGATGAGGGATTTTTTTCTAAATGCATATGCACAAATAATTCATTACTGTAATCATAAAATTACGTGTCAGAGTTTAGTGATCTAAAAAACCTACGATCTAATTTTCTTCACGTTCTATTCGCGCGCTCTAAATCAAAAAGTGCATTCGAGACGAGAAAAAAAGTGCATTCAGAGCGAGAAAAAAGGTACATCCAAAAGCCTAATGAGCGACGACGAGACGAAATCTCAATTTTCCACGTTTAACCCTAACCTCAATTATTAATTATTTGAATTAATTACTGTAACCATAAAATTACGTGTAAAAGTTGAGTAATTAAAAAAACCTGCGATCCATTTTTCTGCACGATCTATTCGTGCGCTGTAAATCAAAAAGTGCATTCGAGACGAGAAAAAGAGTGCATTCAGGACGAGAAAAAAAAGTGCATTCACGGCGAGAAAAAAGATAAATCCAAAAGCCTAACGAGCGACGACGAGACGAAATCTTGATCTTCCACGTTTAACCCTAACCTCAATTAACGACAGTGCCCAAGTGCGTACCCCAACGTACAGGTTTTAGATTTTTATTTTCTCAATTCAACAGCGAACCGACCATTGAAGCATTCAGTTAAATTTGCACCAAACTCACGTACATAGGCGGATCGCACAAATTTCGGGGTACATTTGACGAAGAGCTTTCGAGGCGCGGGGGAGGGGGAAATCTCTGCAGGAATACACGCGATTTCTGCGTTAATCCGAGTTCCTCGAGGAATTGCAAGCTCATATAAATCTGCGTACATATGCACACAGTCCCATCTGTACAGAGTGCGTTCATAGTTTTGAGCCAAGTGCAGCGATCGCGAGAGAGGATTTAACAAGGCACTTGGACGCGAAGTTTCGTTCTTATTGTGTGCGCTCGTAGATATACGTGAAATTTCCTCGTGATGCGACTTTACCCGTATATAATGCATATTTATCGTTGAGTCTTAACGTTCTCGAGTTTAGGGTGTACATGGGGCTTGTCGAAATGCTACTGGGGCGACAAAAAATCGATGCGTTCACTTCGTTCGTCCAAGACTTGCAAAATTTGGGATCAGTGCACTCGGACTCGTCAAGAATTAACACTACTATAGAATTGTCGAAAAATTGCTTTTTTTAATTGGCTTAAAAGATGCTTTGAAAAAAACGTCAAAAATATTTATACCATACACTTTTTACGATCTATTGACGTTTCAAGTACTTACAAAAAAAAATATATGCAACAAACTTTTTATTGAAAACTTTATGGGCCTCTAAATATGTACGTGAAAAAAAGGGTTGAGACGGTTGACGTGACTCCAAAGCTCCCATACATCCGAAAGATAAATGAAACCAATTTTTTTTAACGACAAGAATATCATTATGGCGGGTACCAGAGAGAAAAACATAATGAATAGCGACTATCTGAAAAAAGGACAATTGTTTGTTTAAGTCCATAGTCTATTAAAGATAGTGGTAATATTGATTTTGCAATTCCTGAGATAGGGTCGATAGAGGGATTTGTACTAACAAGGAACATCCTTCAGGTGTCCGCCTCCGATTTTGTTGAAACTCATATATGTGATAGAGCATCAAAAATTTTGAGACACGTATTTTTTTTTATCGGCGGAAAAACGGTTTTGAGGGGTGAAACGCACCCTCGAAAATGGGGATGTTTTTCGTTTTTCGTCGATAACGTTTTAACGGTATGAGATATAAAAAAAATTCAAATTGCAACAATGTTTATTTTTTCGTGTACTATACATTGGAGATGAGAACGATACCATTATCGACGAAAAACGAAAAACACCCCTATTTTCGAGGGCGCGTTTCACCCCTTAAAACCGTTTTTCCGCCGATAAAAAAAAATACGTGTCTCAAAATTTTTTATGCTCTATCACATATATGAGTTTCAACAAAATCGGAGGCGGACACCTGAGGGATGTTCCTTGTAAGAGTACATACCAAATTTGAAATCAATTGGTTGAATATAACTCGACTTTTTATGTCAACGATTATTGTGAGAACTATTAGACACGTATTTTTTTTATCCGCGGAATAACGGTTTTAAGGGGCGAAACCACCCCTCAAAGAAAGTCGTGTCGAGGGGTGGTTTTACAGTTTCACCCACAAGCAGTTCTGAATGGAACAAAAGCCAAAATACTTCTATTGTAAAGCGATGAAAAAATCTACTATATAATAATTGGATTAATGCAATTAAGGGGAGACACGCCTTTTTTCCGCAGATTAAAAAAAATACGTGTCTAATAGTTTTCAATGCATTATCACATGTATGAGTTTCAACAAAATCGAAGACGAACGTTCCGAAGTGATGTTCCTTGTAAGTGGCATAATGGCATGTTATACTTACGTTTTATTAATCGGCGATTCCTACCTCATAAAATGTGCCTTCCCCGCCTTCGAAATGATGAATTTCTCAAGCTCGTAGCTCCACCCGATCGATCCTGTTCTGATCTCGTTTGTGGGGGGAAATTTAGGGAATTTCGAAATTTTCTTCCGAGGACATATTCTTAGGAGTCTATACTTTGAGAAAATGCAAAAAAATCGGTTTTTCCAAATTTCTCAGCCCAGAATAATGCCATAATATATTACAATATATTAAGTAATGTATTAATATATCAATATATTAATGATATATTCATATATCAATGATATATTAATATCTCTGTATATCAATGATATATTAATATATCAATATGTTAATGATTTAACAATATATTAATTATTCATTTATCATTATTATAATATAAGTGAGAAGCAACACATCCACACTCAAAAAGTTCAACTCACAATGTCAAATAAAAGCAAACACGCGAAACGATCATTAAAAAAAAGACACTTTCTGCAAATTTCAGGCTCGGTCTCCACATTATGGCATTTGCGACCGATTCTACTTTACATCAAGGTCCTACGGTGTCGATCAAAAGTTTTCAATTACTTTGGATAATTGCAAAAATGTTCGACCTATTTGGCTAATTGCAACATTATTTTCGAATAATGGAATTAATTTTATAGAGTTATACGGTATGTTCTTTACAATTTTATTGTTCAAAATACAGATCGTTCATGATAAAACTCTATCGTTCACAATTGAATTGTACAATTTGTATCATTTGATCAAATTTTTCAATTATCCAGAATAATACAAAATGTTGAACCAGTACAATATATTTGAGAAATTCGAATTTCGGCTACTCCCACCAGTGTCTCCCATAGATTCTCGAAAATTTTAATTAAAAGTTCGGAATCGATTTTGAAAAGCAATTCGCCTACGCGTTTTATGCCTCGATACGAAAAGGCTAATGAAAATCGTAAATTTTTCAATCTCCTGAATTTGGTGCGAAGGGCGATTGAAAAACATTGAAAAAAGAGCAACCTACCATTAAGGCGGTTTGTTATCCCTCAGGCCCCAATACACCGCGTATATTCGCTTCCGTGCGTACCCGGGCATCACCGCCATCAAGAATACGTAATAACAATAACCACGCGATGAACGAACACGCCGAGGCTTGTGTGGTAATACCGGCATGGATGGTACGAACTATAATATACAACGCACACGCCGTTAAACCATCCGCCGTTGAACTATGAGATTCAACCATCCGGGTGACCCGATAGGGATCTCGCCAGCGAGTAATTAGGAAAGCTCCGCACAGAAATGATTACGCTAGCCGACCTCCACCTATGCCTCGTTTGGTTCGCTCGCTCGCGAAAGTTATATATATATAAGATAAATGTATATATTATATTGTATATTATATAAATAAATAAAAATTCATCCAAATATATATATAAATATTAGGGTGGTTAAAAAAAAATCATTTTTTTTTCGCGGCTCTCAACGGAAAATGTTATTACGTTATGAAAAAGTAATTCATACAAAACTTGAGAGGTCTAAACATTTTTTTAGGGAGTGCTCAAACGAGTTTTAATTATTTTTTTTTCGATTTTTCGTCAATTTTTTTTCTTCATTTGTTTTCTTACTCCAAAATAACATATTACTCCAAAAAAACACGCATACTTGTTAGGCGTTCAGTGATGTAAATAGCGTGTTCTTGTTCATCAAGTGGTTGATATAATTTTCACTACCGAATTACATATATTGATTCTTAATCTGCAAATACACATTCTTTATGGTAAAAAAAAATATTTAAATAACAATAGTGTATTGCTGCAGTAAAAAATTAAATCAATACTTACATTGGATCACGCACTAACAGTTTCTGCATCGAGATAAAAAAAAAATTAATGCTCCGATAATGATGAAAAAAAAACATGAAAAAGGCGTTTGAGCACTAAAACAAAAAAATTGTTGAGAACCATCAAATTTTGCAAAACTTTCTTTTTCTTAACGTACTTCAATTTTCCGTTGAGAAAAATAAATAAATTTTTTTTAATCACCCTATATATATATATATATATATATATATATATATATATATATATATCGACCCATTTGGTCAATTATACGAAATCTCCAAAATCGCGAAATTTCAAACAGCCGTCGCAGCGGTTCAATTTGAGTTGCAGAGCCTCATTGGGGGTTTCTGAAAAGGATTTTGAAAGACTTGGAGAATTTCGCTGGATTTATGAGGATAACGTCTTTAAAAGAAAATTGACATGAAAGTAAGCATACTTATATGGAAGCCCTTTCAAAGACCAACCTGCCCCAAGATCAGCAATTCGTTTACACACTTTTAGAGGCCCGTCCCCAAAAGAGCCAAATGTGCTGATATTGATATATAGCAGGATCAACATGGACCCCCCCCCCCCCCCCCCCCCAGAGACATACGTACGTATATACGAATGTGTGTATAAAGAGAAACAGGAGAGGAAGAGAATGATCCTCCGATCCGTGAGTAAGGAGGATTTGGCGAGAGTAGCTGTTGGTACGGGTCAGAGAGTTTTGGCGATATACTTGGTTCAGTGCGAAACATAATCCTCGCTGAGCATAATACCACGCGAAACTATGAATACACTTTTTCCATCTGCTCATTAAATTATTTTGAACAATGAGTTCAACATCCTCAATTTTGACCTACTTTATTATACTTTTTTATTTATTATACTATTTTATTTATTGTACTTCCTCATTTAGTTATTATACATTATTTATTATACTTTATTATACTACATTATTTTGAACAATGAGTTCGAATTCTTTTTTTTTTACATACACTTTTCCCCTGTCCCAACCTCTTTTTGTGGATTTTCTATTGCCAGGTCCAGCGAGAAGGTAGAAAGTGCAACTGAAACCAACCACCGTCCAGTCGTGCTGCTAAACTATTGCTGAAATTTATTTTTCCGCGTTTTTCCTCGCTCTCAATTTTGACAATCTCAAAATTCGAATAAAATTTGAAAAATCAAACTGAATAATCGCGAGATTCGAAGTGTTGTGAAATTTCTTTCGATGGTGAAAAATGAATTTCGAAAGGTAAAAATGGTGAATTAAATTTGAACGAAGGAAAATAAATCGTAGAATCGTTCTCGCGTGTCGAATAACTCGACCATGCAAGTGCAAATTTCGCATAAACGTATATTTATATATACGATAAGACGGTAGGAATTCGCGCCGATTTTTCATAGTCAGCGCGCGAAGCTCTCGTGCTTTTTCGCATTCGCGAATTTACGACGATGAGTGGAGGCAAAAAAGATCCTCGGTGACTTCTTTCTCGCGTCGTAAGTCAACGAACGAGGCGTGCGGAAGAAACAGCGCCGCGACGCGGCGTCTCTTTTCCTCGGTCTTTCGCGAGGTCACGTAATGCACCCTTAAGGCGAGAAAAGGGGTGGCAAACTTTGAATGGAAATTTTGAAAAATCTGATCGGATTTACGTGAAATTTGGTATTCGTGCTTCCTGACACAATTAATGAAACACGTATTTCAACGTTTTTAGAAATTCAACCCCTAAGAGAAGAAAGAGGGTGGCAAAGTCTGTATGTAGAATAAAGAAAATCTGGTCAGACGATTTGCTTGAAACTTAGTATTAAAGCTCTTCAACGCAATTAATAAAACACGTATTTTAGCGTTTTTCGAAATTCGACCCCTGAACGAAAGGGCGTGGCAAAGTTTGTACGGAAAATTAAAAAAATCCCTCCTGGACACAATTCATGAAATTTCAGCGTTTTTGAAATGTCAATCCTTAAGGGGAAAGGAGGGTAGCACCGTTTGTATTGTAAAATAAATATCTGTTGGGATTTACATGAAACTTGGTATTAATGCTCTTCAAGACAATTCTACGTGTTCCTTAAGGCCTTAGGCCACTCTAGGATTTACCAAAAATCGTTTTTTTTAGTTGTTAAAAAGGTACCTTCGAACAAAAATTATATTCCAAAAGATTATGGGTGTGAAATATGTCTAAGTACTCGATTTTCGAATTCGCATTTCAGCCAGTAATGCCAGCTAAGCATTTCTGTTAACTTCAAACGTGTTTACCTCAACACTACATTTTTCAAGTCAGCCGGACTCATAACTCAAACAAATTTCAGCCGATTTCCTTTAAATTTCAATTGTATATTTAGAATTATATTTTCTAAGGCACTACGTAAGACTTTTTTACTATATTGCAAAGTTCCTTTTTTACAAACAATTTTCTGACGATCTTATCATGTCATTTTATACTTTTTGTTTTAGAAATGCGCCATTTTAACAAAAAACAATGAGTCAAAAAAATCTTACGTACTTCCATAGCCATTCTTATACATAATTGAAAAAACTTTAGGGCCTCATCATAACTCAAAAATTATAGGAGCTGTTGATCCGGCCGTTGACTTTCCAGAAATAAAGGCAGCATCGGGAAAATGCTATACAGTCGCCATTTCGACATGTATCGCTGTGAAAAATAATTTTGCATATTCAATTACGTGTATAATAAATCCCCTATTTTGCGGTTTCGATTTATTTGATGGTTTCGCGGAAAAAAAGCACAACGTATGCCCTTTTTTGGTCTCTAGATTCGCCTAAGTCCTTAATGAAATATTTCAGGAACACCTTTCATTAAGGAGCATTCAACACAAGCCTACGTGATTCGTTTTTTAAACAAAAGCGAGTCAATTTTTTTTTACTTTCGATGACCCTCTGTTTTTATCGTCGTTGCGGAATATTTCGATTTTTTATCAGTATAAATGATTATCTAGAAATGTGGCCAGCGTACCATGTCCATAAAGCGCCGTATAAATGGGACCATTTTCAGATACGTCATTTTTCGTTAAAAGTTCGGTAACTTGGCTTGAAATTTTACCAGCACGCTGAGTTTTATTTTCACTCGATCACAGTAGAAAATCGGTTAAATGTTAAATATTCGGATTCGTAAAAGGGATACCTCGAATGTGCACAATAATGCCGTATGCATAAGCGGTTAGGGCGACACAAAATTCAAAACGCAATATCCAAGGCAATTTTCCATCAATCGCTATGCGGAAGAGCTTCATTTTCGAGAAAATTAGAAATGTCGCACGGGGGGTTGGAGACGCGGCGGATTTTCTCCAATATTCAATATGTACAGCTAGCGCACGTCGAACGAATGAATTCCTTGTGGCCATACCTATACACAGCTGAGACCGAAGAATAATATCTCCTTTTTTGTTACCAAGCCAATATCGACTGGCTTCGCATAAATCTGTTTACTGCCCTTCCCGCTCGCTCGAAATCCGCGGACGATGCACTTTCCTCAAATAACTTACCGTTCGTCGAAGTAACTGTAATCCTCCGTCCGGGATTTTAAGGAGTCTCGGCACAACTGACGAAACGTTACCACTTGATTCAAATTCACACGGTAAATTATTCGTCGCATGCTCAATGCACCCTCCAAATTTTAAATCGATCGTCCACGCTACTACACTGCACTAGAAAATGTACAATTGGCAAATCAATTGTTCCGAAACTCGTCAAAAAATCGCAATATAAATTGGAAAATAAAGCTTCAAATTCCGATCACTCGAAAAGTAAGCTTGCCATTTTTTTTTTAACACCGCGGACTCTAGTTTTTTTTTTCTTCTTTTGCCTTTATTTATTACCGTGACGGAGAATTTGAAGAATTTTCGTGCGAACGGGTTGCCGTGACAGCTCCGCGAGAGCATCGTGATCGTGCGTGCCAACGAACCGATTCGTTTTCCACGTAGTGTACGAACGAAAACGATTCATCAAAGTCGAGTCCGATCGTCGACCGCGTATATGTATATATGGTTGGGTGTGGGTGTGTGTGTGTGTGTTGGTTCGGAAATCCTTTCTGTGTGTGGATATGTGTATATAGATGCCCGCAGGATCCGTCCGATTTCATCCTCGTTCCACTGGGCCTCATTCAACATGCTCAACCGCTCGAACAGCTCCTCGTGCTATCTCTCGCCCGGCTCTCCACCAGCCCTGAACCTCGTCCCTATGATGATGAATGTTATGTGTTTGCAGACAGTACAGGCTCTCTCTCTCCCCCCCCCTCTCTCTCTCTCTCTCTCTCCCTCCCTCTTTGGCCTATCCGTCATTCGCCATCCATTCCTATATGAATTCATTCATGGTCGAATGGGATTTAAAAAAAAATTAAAAAGCACACAAACAGCACAGACTTGCAAAGCGTTCGATGCATTCGTTCAACTAAGCTGGAGGAAACACGAATAATTCGCGTCAGGTGTGAGCGAGGGATAGGAATATTAAAATTCGTAATGCAACGGATACATAAAGCAGTCGGAAATTTGCTGGCTTTTCAAAAGCTCCATAAATCATTTCACACTACGAGCAGGAGGAGTTGATTTTTTTTTCGAAAATACCTCGAGTTGCGATTCCGCGGGAAATGATTTTGGACTTTTTATCAACCCTCTTGGCGTGCCTGTCGGCTGATGAGAAGAGAGAAAAAAGTACAGTTGGGAAGTAACGATTGGGAGAAGCAAAGTGCGAATGTCGCATTGCACCTATTTAAAAAAAAAACGAGAGCGATGCAGTAGTTCTCCCTGCGAATTATTTTTCCTCGTTAAATTATCATTCGTGATCGGTGAAGCGAACTTATGAATTCCCAGGGATTTTTTTTTCTTTCTCGCCGTCGTCGTCGTCGTCGTCGTCGGATTATACGGGGAGCGTGAGAATCAGAGAAACGTAATTAAAGGAAATACGATTGACTTGATTTTCATTCATCTTAATCCGACTCGACTTTTTTCGTCTTCGATTTTTCTTTCTTTTTTTTTCATCGTGTCGTCGCGCACGTCTATTTCGCGCATTGTGCACCCGCATCGAGACTGCCGCGAGCACGTTGATTCGAGCGTAATCTCGAGTGCACCAACGATTGCTGGGTGTGAGGGCGAAAAAGAAGCAGGGTGGAAGATGAGGGAGAGAAATTGTACGAAAGCGATAGTGATCAATAAAATACGGTAATGCGATAATAAACTTTCGACGAGTTCGTTGCAAGGGGGGGGCGATAAGGGGGTTCGTGAATTCTTACACTCGTACATCCGTTAAACGTGAGGGCAAACGCGTAAAAATCTATATGCATACATACGTAGATGATTTTTTCTTATATTTTTGTTTATTATTTTAGATAAAAGCCCATGCAGCCATTTTGAGGGTGGCCTTCGAATAAAAAGAATGTATCCGGAGTCGTCTTCCCTTTTAATCAAATATATATACACACAGAATAGCTCTATGTATATATTTATTTATACATCGAATGCATTAGAATAAGGCAGAAAAAAGGGATATTCCTTACTTTGGGCCATAGTTAAAATTGGGTAAAAAAATTATGCTCTCGAAAAGCAACCCCTTTGAAATCACGTTTTTCGCGATCAGCTGGCGTTATTTTGAGCTTTTGATAAAAACTCGATGACATTCGTAATCGGCGAAAAATGTCCCATTAGATAGACCCTTCAAACGGTTCAAAAATCGAAAAACAAAATTTCCCACCATTTTGGTCACTTTATCCATACCGCCGAAGTCCTGCAATTTCAAGTAACTACCGCGCCCGGTATTTCAGCTTTGCAAACAAAGCGAAAACATATCGATTGTTTCCTCACATCATTTCAATACGAACGGGCGTGTGTGCCCGCATAAAATAAAGTTTCCAATCGGTAGGTACGTCGCAAGCTTGAGGGCATCGGCTACGTAATGGAGTCTCGTAGAAAAAAAAAAGCTCGTCCAAGCCCACCCCAAACCGTCGCTCACATTTTTCGTTTCGGCCCCGTTCGTGCACACTTGCAAATGGAATCACGAAAGCGTGAAACATATTTCCGAACGAAATTCATATTTATGTATTTTTTTCGCTATTCAGCGGTGTGTGTGGGTGTGTGTGTGTGTCGTTCTCTCACTCTCCATGTGCTCCCGTCACTCTCGATTCATCTCCATAGATTCGTCTCATCTTTTTCCACCCCCGAATCTTTTTATTTTTCCACTGCACTTCGAACCGTCTCCTTTTTCCCATACACCGAAGGGTGTTTGCCGCGTATGTTTTGTGTACCCACGAAATTCGTATTCGAGCTGAACAACCCCCTTGTCCAAACAGAAAACAGAGAAAAATACGAGCTCACACACACACACACACACACACACACACATGAATGTATGCGATTGATAAAAAAGACAGAATGAAACCAGAAACACAAATTGAAAACTTCATCCCCTAGATACCAGCGATCATGCAGTTCTCTTTTCCACGAACTACCCTTTTCAATCTGCAACCCTCAAAATCAGCCCTCACCACAAACTTAATTTCCCTCGAGAACGAAAAAAGCACAAAAATTCGCGACTTACAATGACAGCAATCTGAAAACTGCCCACGCGGGAATAGTGATAACGAAAAACCCCGAAAAATTCTGAAGAGCCAGGATCATTTGCGAACGATCTCACGTGACGATTGCCCGCAAAGTACATGCATTCGTCACATGTGGCTCTCGTCGCGCACCGGAGAGATTCGCGCTCGATAAAAGGCTACTTCACATTAAGGCGTTACCCCCGCTTGTAGCGCAAAAAAAAGGCCTTTTCCTTGAATTTTTTTAAAGAAAACTACAAAACTTTTTTAATCGATCAATATACCATCTTAAAGAACACATCTTGAAGAACTTTCAGTAATTTTTTTATTGAAAAATATTACATTGTTTAGTGGCAAATGGCCGTCAATGAAATAATGTTTTTATATACACGGTTTGCGGTGACCAACATTGCGGCGAAGTGGATCATCTGAAAAAAAAATGCGGATGGATTTAGTCAAATATAAGTATAAACTAGTCTTTAATCGAAGGATTTTAAAAAATATTCATTTTTCACAAAATGGCGGACAGTCAAAGTTAATGGTTCGATTTTAACGAAAAAAAACGGCCGTTTTTTGGCTATAAAACGGCCATTTTTTTCGAAAAAAAAATCGAACGATTGAAGACTACATTTTTATGTATTAAATAAGCCTGCAAAATTTCAAGAAGATCGGTTCATTAGTGTTCGAGTAATCTTGGTCACCGACTTCAGAAATGCCATTTTGAGAAAAACGCGTTTAAAGTTTCAATTTCGGATCCGTTTCAACAACGGATTCTTCTCTTTCAACGCTCATATCTCAGTCAATTTTTAGGGTGATAGATTTTTAGGGTCAAAAATTAGGGTGAGTAAGGCCGGAAGAGGATACCACAGATTCGTATGTGTATTTAAATACTATACGCACACCCACCCACATCCATGCCCCCTCCCACACACAGAGAGAGAGAGAGAGAGAGAGAGAGAGAGAGAGCGAGAGAGAGAGAGCCACACCTACACACCCATATATGTTTATACTTATATACAAATGTACGTATTTATGTATATATCATATACGTGCGTTTATATGGGTGAAAACTCATTGTGGTATTTATGCTTACCTCGTTACGATCCGAGTGCTACTCTCCTCTCTCTCTCTCTCTCTCTCTCTCTCTTGCCACCCCCTTTTATTCCTCCATACCTAAAACATCCCCCTACCCTTTGCCTCACGATTATATGGCCTCGATGCCACTTTGCCGGAGCCGAGTTTCAAAGAGGACTCGCGAACGGGCAAGCGAACTCATTAAGCTCGTGATGCACTGAACGTTGATATTCATAGTTGATGCACACCGCGGATCCACACACCCACACACACCCCTACAAATATACGTGCATATGTATATCGTGACACCGTACATCGCATATATTCTCGTTAGCTGCGCATACGCGCGGTCTATATACAGTTGGGCTATACATAAAGTCCATTTTGCTGCATGATGTACGATCCCACAGTACGTGAATGGGGCAAAATATATTTGATGAACGTTTATGCCTCACCTTCTTCTCTACTCCGTATTTACCTGACAGGACGAGGGGAGGCACGGAGCTCGTTCCAACCTCACTCTCATTGAGATTTACACGTTCTCGTTACAATCACACCGTGGCCCTTTCAAACCTAAACTGTACGAGGATTCGCGGCACATTCGAAAGGGGCTCCTTGCACTCCGAGATTATTCACACCGGCGTGTGCGAGAGAGATGTTGAAGTAGGAATAAAAAGTGGACGTATGGAGCAACGGGGAACTTTTGGCAATTGGACACTTGCGGGCTGTATCGTACGTCGCTTTTCTACTTTTAAGACGTTAGGCCACAGTAAAGGGTTTAAGACCATGTGCGAATTTAACAATTTTGTTTTCGTATGAAAAAGTGATTCGCTCGTAAAATTAATTACACATCTATTTAGTATGAATATTTTACTATTAGAAATATTTTTTACTACTATATTTGTATTACTATAAATATTTTTTAGTACTATTAGTACTATTAGACATATGTTTTTTCGATGTACACAATGGCCGACTACTAATATTTATTTTGTTATATTTTTTTCCAATTGGCGTGACAAATAACTTCAACAATTCTCACTCGTTTTACGTGAAATTTAAAAGTTATGTTCGTAATTGCATTTCGCAGAGAAGTAGGTACGGAATTTCTGATTAATCGAAAACTTTTCATTTTATGAGCAGTTTTATACGAAATTTTTCACTGAAAATTCATTTCTTAAGTTGAAATGACTACAACTTTTGAATATAACAATATTTTTTAAATTTCGTACGTCCTTCTCTAGGTATTCTAATGTAGATTGATGAGAATTTTCGTTTTTTGTTCTAGGTAAAAAATTGTGGATGCCAAATGTCACACCGCGGAGCGCCTAATAAAAAGATAACAAAAGAAAATATTAGTAGTCGGCCATTTTGTACATCGAAAACAAATATATATATTTTTTTCTAACAGCTTAATATTCATATTAAATAGATGTGTAATTAATTTTATGAGTGAATCACTTGTTCGTGCGAAAAAAAATTGTTAAATTCGCACATGATTGTATACCCGTTACTGTGGCCTAACGCCTTAACGAGATTGACGCCGGTCGAGAGGGGAGAAGTGGCAATGAGGGTAGCGCAATTAGGTGATTAATTGGGGATGATGGAAAAGTAACGGCGATTGGCGTGTTCTCCAAATTTTTTTGGCCTACTAGATTATGTATGTGGAGATTGGAAGGAAGGTATTTTGTTGAGCATACATCGAACTTATTTCGTGGAAATTTTTATTTTAAAAAAATTGTAAATCAACGTGGATATAGTTCCGAAAAGCCCATACCGCCGATTAGTTTGGAATTTCGTGTATCCGTGTATTTTGACTCGCTGATCACGAATATGATAGTGAAAATACCCGCAAATTCGATTTCCAGGGTCAACACTCACCAAAAATTATTATTTATTTTTTTCTATTTCATTTTAATAAATCTTGATCTTAGGGAAAAATATTTCCTACAAGAGTTGTAGCTTATAGAAAGATTGATCTTTTATGTTCTATACAAGCTTTGTCTGCGTCCATTCTATTTCGAGAAAAATGGGATAATGCTCCAACAAGTTTCAATATTATTTACTTACACACTTTTCCGCGTGTAGGTTGGAGTTTAGTCTTTAAAGTACAGTTTAGTCTTTAAACCCAAACAAACCCAAACAAAAAAAGCAAAAAAAATAAAATATAATACAAGAAAGCAAAAAATACAATAAAACACAAAAAAGCAAAAAATATGCACTTCAAAGGCCTTCTTTAGAGACACCCTTCCCGCGGTAAGGTGCGTAAGTAAACAATATCGAAACTAATGAAGTTTAGCCAAATGTATTTATTGGAGCGTTATGCCATTTTTCTCGAAACAGAATGGTTTTAGGTGAAAACTGTATAGAACATAAAAAATCAATCTATTCACAGGGTACAACTTTTGTTCGAAACATTTTTCTCTAAGATCTACTATACCTAGAGTTATGATTCCGGCTAGGTTGAAAAAAGTCGTAGCGAGAAAAACGCAATTGAAAGTTTTAGTGACCCAAACAAACTCACACAAACTCTCACTGAATCGTCCGTAAATTAGTCAATTTTCAATATTTTACCTTGATTTTTTCCTCACATATTCTTGAATATGTATACTTTGAGAAAATGCAAAAAAATCGATTTTTTTCACCGGTCACAGTTTAGTGTCCCAACGGAGAATGTCTACGTATTGATTGTAATCTCGATTTTCTTATCTCACCATTTCGTTATCCTTGTAATGTTTATAAAAATAAATGTCTATCGTATTCTGTTGCAGCTTAACGATCACAGCTTCGTGTCCAATGAACTTACAGTATTTCCCGATGGATCGACAGCTCTGTCATATCGAGATCGAGAGCTGTAAGTACTCGATGTTTAATTGATTCCTTTGTTTGGTTTTCGTCTCGATGATCCTCACTCTCGCGAGGTTAATCAATTTTATTTTTGTTCCACCGATGCGAATCGATCTAGCAGGATTTTAACTCAAACGATAACACGAAAAAAAGAGGAACAGAATAGAACACAATGAGAGAGATGAGTTCTCCACGCGTCGGAGATCGCGCGAAAACATTTTATCGTCACGATTCAGAAGGGAGGGGAAAAAAAGACAAGGGCTTCGATGGATTTTTCGATTCGTAACGTTTTTCATCTGTTTTCTCGAGCATTCGATTTCCAATCGCGTTTCAAGTATCCGGAATAATAGAACGTATGAACATAGTGGGGGAAAAAAAATAACGACGAAAAACAATTGTCGCGATCACAATACTTGAGGGAAAAAAAGGGAAAGATCTCTTCGTAAAATTCGTCGCATTTTTCAGGTCAGCGAAAAAAAAAAGACTCAACCTTAGCCTCGCCTGAACATTTTCTATGTCAAGTACACAGAAGCCCTTTGTGCCGATTGTACGTACCATTCTCCCCTCCCCCCACTCTCCTTATCACGTATATTTACACAGGCGCAATACTTTTATTCCCGATCTCTCCATTGAAACTCTACTTCCTCTTTTTCATGATCAATCCTCACTTATATCCCAACGTAATATCTTCCTTTGCAGTTTTCCAATTCCGCCTCTCTTCGTCCCTCGTCACATCAATAGTATTATTAGAAAACAAATATCCACACGTATCAAAAAACAAATTATACGAATTCCAATTACTTGTACTCGAATGCAGTAAAGATTTGTTGAAAAACTTTTTGTTTTTTGAGTCAAGAGCAATGTGCTGGAAAAAAAATCGAATTTGCAAGCCGATAAATTGATCAGTAAGTCTAATTGAGTTTAAGTTCGATTAAGTTTTCGTTCCATCTTTTTTCGTTCGTCTCATTCGTTGGTGCATTCTCACGTATGGACACACCCACACAAGAATACGTACTCAATGATCGTCACCTGCGTCTCTCTCTCTCATAACATAAAACAATTGTGCTGAAACCTACAAACGAATACGACATGCCATCTACGATACGAAGAGCACAGTGTGCAGCAAAAAAGCACCTAACAAGCTTTTCAGCAGAGCTCAAATCGTGTGTCACTAATTACTACGATTACATACACGTGATGGAAAACAAAAGAATAACTATACACGAAAAAGCGTTTTTTCTCTTGACGTGTGATATGGCACTTGTGGCGTCGCTCATGCTCTACTTAAGCATTAAGTGTGCGATTTTAACTACCATACTACTGTTGATTGTATACATGTTTCTTTGGCATTTTCACTAGGGGTCAATCGACCGGTCGACTGACGTTCGTAAAAATTGCAACGATGCGGTTCGTAGCCACGTGGAACGCATTTGGGACCAGAGGGCGCCAAATTGATTCGACAATTTCACTTTCATACGTCTTTTTTACTTTCTTTTTTCGTGTAAATTGAACGGTTGAGGAGGTTGGGGTGATTCAGTTCAGTCAAGTGACAGCTTATGAAATTCTTTCAATGAACGTCAAAAAAATGCATGCGAGTCACAGATTTATTCTGTAAATGGTAATTTTTCATAAAATATATAATTGAACTGCAAAATAATGCATTTTAGAATTTTTATTGTGCAAATGAGAAAAACGTTCGTGGTACTACCCACTTAAAAAAGTATAACGTTATACATTTTTTTCCACATATTTGTTTCCAATTAACCTCGAAAAATGCATACTTTGTTATAAAATATATAATTAAAGCGCAATTTATGCAATATATTTTTATTATTATAATGTTATCAATTTTATTGTAATGTATTTTATTATAATGTTATACATTTTATTTTTATTATATTTTTTTCGTTACGGAAGTAAGAAAAAATGTTGTGTTACTACCAGCTTGAGAAAGTATAACATTATCGATTTTTTTTTCAATGACCCTCAAAAAACGAGTCATAGATTTATTTTTTAGATGCTAATTTTTCATAAAATACATAATTGAAGGGCAAAATTAAGCATTTTTATTCTCTTGTTACGTAAATAATAAAAACTTTTTTGTTACTACCAGCTTGAAGAAGTATAGCGTTATCAATAATTATTCTGAAAAAACTGCATCAGGGAATGTTTTGTATGACTCAAAATGAAATTTTGAATTATATAAAATATGTTTTATCAAGCTTTGATGGTTCAATATTGAATATATATAGTTTACGATGGACAAGATGGAATTTTTTTTTCTAAATGTTTACAAAGTTTGAGTTTGCGTGAATACGTTGTGAGAAATGGTTTATCTTGGTACTAAATAGCCAAAAAATAACGTCATCTATAGCGTCTTGCCCATTTTACTACATGTAACATTACATCCATTAAACTATTTTTTATCTCTGGTGTTTCGTGGTGAAAAAAATTCTAAAAATTCGTACACACTCAGTATAGTCTCGGAAATAATATGTTTTTTTTTTTATTAATCTTGAATTGCGGCTACCTCTCCAACCTCCTTAAAAAATTTCTTTCGTTAACTATGGTGCAGTTGTTACGCGCGTCTGACCGCATGGACTTTACCTACTGGCGCCCAGTGCGGCGCGTGTACGCTGCGATTTTTCCCCAAGCCCGACTATTCGTCAACCCTAATCACTCGCTTCGTTCTCCTTTCCCAATCGGTACGTCCTACTGCAAATTGTACGAGATCATTATCCGGAATTTCTTCGACGATTTGTTTTTTTTCGCACTCGAGTATTCAATCAGCTGGATCAAACATTACACCAAATGGAAAATCGATAATGTGTGTGTGAGGTATGAACTAGCAAAAGCTCTCGAAAATTCGAGTGGATTGGAGAACGGCGCAAAATACCTATCTCAGTTTTATACGGGAATCGTATAGTTCTAACAACTATTAACTTATTATAAAAAATATGGTATTATTAGAGTAATCATTTTAATAATAATTTTAATCGTCACTCCAAATTTTCCCGCGGCTTCGGATGCCCCAAATAAACGGGTTATGCCTAGTTGTAATGGTCGAGAACAACCCATTTTTGGATTCTTCTTTTAGACATTTTTTTTTCTTGATCGTGATGATGAATTTCTACGAAAATTAGGTATTTGAAAAAGTATCATCTGAAGAACACACTGTAATTTTTTTGTGGCCATATTTCATTATAATCGAGTTACAGCCGATGTGCGGGAATCTAATATCAAATTTTATTAAAAGATATCTAATATCAAATTGATTAACAAATGTTATCTAATATCAAAAAATCAAACAGATTTCGTTAGTATATTCATTTATCTTATGATTAATCAAAGGAAAGGCCGAAATATCAAATTTGAAAAAATGGGAATGTTTAAAGTGCGTTTTGATTTTCGCGAAAAAAATAGGGATTTTGTTGATCAAATCGAAAGTACCGTAAAATGGGATTACTTTGAACAGGTTTTGGAAGTTTTTCGTAGGTAACTTTTTTTAACATCCTAAATTCCAACTTTTTTTGCTCCAATAGAACAATGTGTCCTTTGACTATCAAATGTATGAGAAAGTCAAGCCTCACCAATCCCCACTATTTTATATACTTCGTTTTATGTGTCAAAGTAACCTCGAATGTGAGGTTTCTCTGACATGGCGTTGGAATTCAGTGATGTCAAACTATAAGGGTTATTTTGACATCATTTTGATTAAAAAATATATATTTTATACATTATACATAGAATTGAATAAAAACCAAGGATTTTTTACATTCGAATTGTCGTCTTTATTAAGGAAATATTTTACATGAAAATATCAATGTATCAATATATAAAATGTATCAAATATAAACTTATATTTGGTTATATAGGCTTATAAACATCGTATTTAGTTATATAGGCTTATAAAAAATATAGACACGATTAAATAGGCTTATAAATATCATTGAGATCAAAATCACCTTTAGCAACATTATAATAGACGTAAACAACAAATTTGAGCGACAATAGAAAAAAAGCTCGCTGCGCACACATTTAAACCGTATTTCGGCGCTCTGTTAAAGTAGTCCCAAAAACTGTCAAAGTTACCCTTATTGTCAATTTAACCCCGTTTTACGCGATACATCGATAAAAAAATCCATCAATCAAATACTATATTCCTACATCAATAAAATGCCCTCAAAATTTCAGAAAGATAGAGGCAGTAGTTTTTCTAGAAACTTCGAACGACGTTCCGAGCGTTTCAACGGTTGTCAACATAACCTATAAATCGGTCAATTTTGCTCCGATTACCTTGAAATTTTCAGGGAACCCTTATAAGATACACCGTCAAAATATATTCGCATTGCAAAGTGTTTTTCCGGCTTTCGCAACTAGCCATAACCCTTCAACCCTTCGCTGACACACTCAACCCCTATTTCGAGTCCCCGGGTCAATTTGACCCGATCCTTCATCCACCTGCCAACAAACCTTCGGTCGGTTTTCATCTAAAAAAATCAGAGATGCACTTTAAATATTTCTCAACATGTTTGCTCAATTAAAATTCGGAAAATACCAAATTGACCGCCGTAAAAAATTATGTCAAATTTTCAATTTCGGAAACGTGAGAATTTTATTTCATTCGTCCGAGTCGAAATGACCCAGTGAATCAACGTAGCTTTAAAGCATATTATCCCCATTTTTTTCGGAGCCCTAAGATTTTCATTTACGTTTCGAGTGCCCCCCGCGAAAGCTCGCGCCGATTTCCATCGAGAAAATAAAAACGCAGGATCAAAGTTTAACGATTCAAGCGCGCAATTGGGTTAGCCCGGTTAATATTCGCGAGCGATGAGTATACTTAAGGGCCAATTAATATCCTCGAGATTGAGAACGAGGGAGGATTTAAAACCTGGGGGGGGGATATGAAAATATCGCGGAAATATCAGAGGTGTGGTCGAGACGAAGCTCAACGCGAACGTAATATGAAACACTTGAACTACTTCCCGTTGGCCGTTTGGCTCCTAGAAACATCATTTTTGCGTGCCCATGTATATTCCGTTCGCTTCGCATACTTTTTATTCCGAGTGCTTTTTCACCCCACACCCCCCACGCCCTCTTCCTCTTTATCCAGGGCGCATTCTACTTGCCGATGGCATTGCCCCGGCTCGAAATATACAGTACCGAAAAGAATACACGCACGGATATACAATTTTCAGTATATATCGCGGCCGTCGTACAATTTGCAGTTATAACGGCCGTGTATGGAACCGAACGAAGTTTCGTGGTCGTTACAACGAGGCGTTTGCCAACCGATGCGTATTCGGCCAATTCTCGCCTCCGCGGAACATTTGGCCGACAAAAATCTTCATCGGCATAATAAAGCTAATGGATAAAGCGACTATTTTTTTGCTGGAAGCAGGCGCAAGAACGAAGAAACGAAATTTGACCAATTGGGTCGAAAAGATGGGAAAAAAATGATTTTTTCGAAAAAATAATTTTTCGAAAAGGAAAGATCGAATTTTTTCGGCACCCTTGCGAATTGTAATTGGTCCGAAATCGCATGGGAGGTGGCAAAAGCCTCGGGAAAATAGGGAGTGCGAGTGGATCGTTCGTTGGAATACGCGTGACTGGAACCCCGCGAGAAGCTTCAGCCTCGAACTCGATTTTACTTCGCCGAGAAATTGACGCGAAATATGCAACGATTTTTTTGTCCCGTCCCCCCGCACACTCGTCAAAATGCAAACAGCGTGGGGATGATTGACGGGACGCTCGCGCGGTTTTCCATACCGGTCAATTTTTATTCCGGAAACTTCCGAGTTTCGAACAAATTTTTCGGCCGTCAGGCGAGAGGCTGGGATTTAAGGGAGAAAAACAAATGACGATCCGACGGGTGTTCCGAGTCGAGAAATGTTCCAGCGAAAGATCGAACGGCCCTTCGCCCAAAACGAAAATCACATTTTTCTATGCCACAATATATCGTTGAATAAATCTACTCTTTAGCGATAAACGTTATGCGTAAATTGCAAATAGTGTTTATGGTTTAATGCCGAATAATTTTGATATATGCAACCTCCGAAGGGTCTCCACTGTGTACTAACCACCATGAAAGTTCTAGCGAGCATACGATTTCCAGCGAGCTTTTTTCCCTGTTTTCATACGACTGTAAAAAAAATTTAATTCAGTCGCAAACCGGAAACAAATCCGTTGTAAATTGATTTTATTCTCGTATCGATGACTTGGCTCGATTTGGCATCCCGCTAGAACGACACACGCCAGCCCATTTGTACATAGGCCGTTTCTTTCGCATTTTTTTCTTTCCTTTCCTTATTGATTAATTTTCTTTTTATTTGCCAAAAATTGAAGCAACACGAGCAAAAAAAAACGAAAGAAAAAAGTACTGAACACGATCCCGGAGGCCTCCGACATACAGCACTGAGCCTCGTGTCCGGGGACGAACTGGCCGACGACGGCCGGCCCTGAGGAGCCTGCGCAAGCCGATGCCGAATAATAACGATATTAAAGAAAGAAAAAAACATAACGAATATGCAGAAGAAAAAATTACCGAATTCTGACGCATTGTGCATCTAGCCAGCGCATGCGTGAATATATTTATATATGTATATATACGCGTGTGCCTATGCGACATATATATATATATACGTATACATTATATTGGATATGATTTTATTTAATTGTTTGTTAAATCTGTCACTGGATCGACCAATGTGACGCGAATGACTTTCCAGTAGTGTAGTTTCGAAAAGTTACTTTTGGATCGGCATGCAACAGCACGTGACATTCGATACGATCAATCGAATACTCGATTGTCGATAAAACGCGACGTTATTCGTCGATCAGAGGGGGGCGGTTTTATCAATTTTCAATCAAGCGAGACCTCGCTTTTTTTTCTCGTCAAGATGGTAGTGCACATCCGTTGGAAAATATTTACATCGATGCGTCAATCAACACGCTGTTTTTATCGTCGAGCTCAAAAATAAGTGACAAATCGTTTATCCCTGACATTGCTGTTTTTTTTTAACGTCGATTTTACCGACGACACTTCGAAACGTTTTTCGAAATTTTCTCGCGGGTCGCTAGAACCACTTGCAATTTCGGCGAATTCGGGAGATTTGGCGTCTATTCGATTTTCACTATCTTGCCTCGACTGGGAAGGTTGCGATGCTCCGCGGTCCTTTGATCGCGAAAATCAGTACGGAAGTTCGTTCTCGAACTATTGGCAACGGTTCACGGTGGCTTCGACGAACCTCCGATGAAATTAGTCTTCCCCGGCGACTCGCCGCTGGAGGGAAAACTTTGACCGGAAGTGGAGTATCGACTTGCGAGGGGGCTCTCGCGGCGCGCGAATGTATCGATTCTATTCGGGGATGCATGAAGCCATTAAGGGATATACGTTTGAACGGAAAAGAATTAAGCATCTTTGAGGAATTTTCGCGATTTTTTTCTTTTTTTTTCGACTGTTAAAATACGCTAATCGGTCTGATTTTTTTATGTCAAATCAAAGCACTCGTGAAGAACGGAAAATACATTTTTAAACGTTTTTTAAATATTTTTTTTTCATTTTTTTTAACGGCTGAAAATGTCTGAAAAAAATCGTCCTCACGGTGTACACGATTGTGGCCGGAAATACTGTTTGAAACCGAATTTGTAGAAAGATTATTAATCAGTATGAAAGCCGCTATCTTGCCAAGGAGGTTTTTAAATCGAAATTGACAAAATGGCGGCGGTTTGAAAAAAGTATCGAATTTAGCCTATTTTTTCGACAGTTTTTCGGTAAAAAAAAGGATGACGTTTTAAAAAAGCTTCCAGAGCAAGATAAAGAATGGCGTGAAGAATTTTGTGGGAAAATTTGAGACGGATAGCTTGAAAACTATTCCTTTGAGAGTGTACACCGTTTGGAAAAACGACATTTCAAGAATAACGCGTTTAAAGTTTCGAGTGCGGAATTTTCATGTTAATTCATATTAATATCAATTTCATACAGTCTATACTATCGAGTAATGCAAAAAAAAATCGATTTGTTGAAAATTTTACACTATAATGGTCCCTCAAACTAAGAAATAATTATTCTACATTTATCAGACCGTATGTATACTTTAACGATATATTTTAGTATCTTTTAATACATTTATCATTAAAAAATCAACAATTCACGCATAATTTCTGTAAAATTTGAATTGAAAAAGTATTTTTTTCCCAATTAAAGAAAAACAATTCTCGTCAACTAGAAGATAGCGATATTATCAATATTTCTACCAACTTTCAACTCAATCGACTTAATAGTTTTTGAGTATTGCACGGCAATTTCGCAAATGCAGTTTTCAGGAAAACATGTTTGAACTTTACGTCCGCTCCGAATCCGAGCCTCGAGGCACAGCTTTGACGGGCTGTAAGATTTTTAATATTCTACATATATAGTCCTATCGTTTGCGAAAAAAAAAAAAATCGATTTTCTTATCGTTGCAAATGTATATCCCGCCTCAACGAGCTTTCATCGCGCTCCAGCCGACTGACCGGGAATATTACATTTCACCATTACATTTTTAAAAAAACGGTTTTTTCTTTCTTCCAAACAACGCTGTTTTTTTCTAGCCGACGAGAAAAAAAACGTGCCCTTTTACGCAGAGAAAATCGACAGAACCGCAACACCGTGTAGGGGGGCTGTATTTTCCACCCTCCGACACGATGATAGTGCTTTTTACAATATCGTTGGAAAATCTGGCATCCCTCGTGTATTTTTCACTTTTTCATATTTTTGCGAATACTCGGGGAAAAAAATCGTGATTTCATACGATTTGTGGAAGAATTTTTTTTCGATTTTATCGAGTAAAGCGCTGGTGGAAAATACACATATTGTTTTTCGAGACAAAAAGGGAAAAAACGGAGCGAAAAGTGAACCAATTTTCTTGCCTAATCGTTAAACTAGAATGCTCGATTGTTTTGGAAAATTGGACCAAAGATAGCCACGTTTTTTTTTTCGTAGTTATGCAGAGCTTTAATTTGGCGTGAAGTTCGGAAAATCGGAAAAAAGAGCTCGAGAGAAAATTGGTTTGTTCATCTCCCTATATATATATATATATATATATATATATATATATATATATATATATATATATATATATATATATATATATATATAGATCGTAGGGAAGGTGCATGCCTGATGCTCGTTAAGGGGCCAAGTGTCACGAGTTTTGCTCGCACCGATATGCCAGCTGGCGAGATATAGAAGCCTTAATACAGTGTGGGTGGAAAGCAAACTTTCCCTCGTCTAATTCCCAACGCTCAGTACACCCGGAGACGCAATTATACTTCGTGTATTCAGCTTATGCCGGGATAAAATTCGCGATTCCGAAGCGTCAAAAATGATTTTGTTTCCCCTCAAGCTCGCGCTGCATTTTCAACGACCAAACGAAAACAACGAGTGATTCAATTCCGACTGACACGTTGGCACTTTCCTTGTTCTCGTTTAACCGTTCATCCAATCCCGATGGGGCGAACAAAAACGAAATTGCTTCGAATAACTTCAGTCCATCGTTCGTATTCGCGGCACGATTGTCGATAAAATTTCGGCCCAACGAACATTTTTTTTTTTCGTTGCCAAAAATAGTATTGAAAAGATTAATAGTATAACTGAAAAGTTTGAAAAAGATTAAAAGGATAAAGATTAGAAATTGATAGGATTAAAATGATATAGAAGTAGCATAATAATAATGTTTTATTCGGATTTGATAGATTTATTTTTGAAAAATTGATTTCGAAAATTTGCTACGAGTTTTGTGCTGTGCTTTCGAGAGCAAAATATTCAGCTGACACGTGGTGCCTTCACGAAGAAACAACAGGTCCGTTAGGCAGTCTGACACAAACGTCCCTTTACCACTGCATTTATATTTATCAATTTGTACTTATCGAATTGAAATATTTAACGTAATTAAATCGATCGATCCGTTCGCCAGGCACTCCCCAGTTCTGTCCACGGCGTATTCATATTTGACCTGTCAATTTGGCATTGTCGTCAAACATTCGTAACTATCGACAATTTAATTTTGTTGAGATGAAAAATATCGCTGTTATATTTTGCGGAAAAACAATTGTACAGGGTAAATATCCGTAGAGTATACGAACGAGTTAAATATCAATTAGTCGATTTAAATATCAATCACATACGTAACTACGTGTTAATCGTTATTTATTTCACAACACAACATTTTTTCATCGCCGAATATTATCTTGCCAATATTCGGACGACGATGGGGATGAAAACTGGCCTGTTTTTCAGGATCGTTCGAAAACGAAGCATTTATAAAAACGTGATTTTTCAGTGTTCACGTCGAGCTTCTTTTTTGCATGTGTTTGTGATCGACACAGCTGCACGCCCGCACGTTAATATTACGTATTACATGTATATACGCCTGTACATCTTGCTATCTACTTTTCCATGTTGTTCAATATTTTTCGTCTCTGACCTCTTTTCCATACTATTACAAAAACCAAAGCAGAAAATTCCCATAGATGTGTGATAGCGTAAAAAAAAGTCCGAACATCCAGTACACTCCGGTCCATTTTTTCACTCGGAACGAAAGTGGTTTTTTTTTTTGGTCCGTGTACATCTCAATCCATGAATAAATCTGTCACCGATTGGTAGCGAAAAAAAAACTTGATTCGATTCGATTAAAATAATTTGATATTTATTAGCGTTTTTCAAACGAGGCTCCTCGACTCAACTGTTTTTCTGGCATTTTCGTCACGCGAGGGTAACATTTTTGTTCGCCTCGCCGACCAAAAAGCTCACGTCCCATTGGGTCACGTGTGAGGGTAGCAAAACTCACGCGTGCTCAATCCCTTTATCGCGATTGGTGAAGCATTCTTACGTGCGCAATATAAGAGAGATCGATGTACCGATAATAAATTTCACATAAAGCTTCGTCTACTTATTTAAAGAGAACGAAAAAATAAAACAAAAATCGTAACTTACGACCGCGGGTCACGTTACGCGATTTAATTTCGCTGTTCTTTTTTTATCCCCGTGGGACAACCAGCCTCGTGCTTTCGAATAAATTTTATCCGCCTACGCGAACCATATTTAACGAAAAAAAAAATGAAGCTGTGGAATAATAATTAATTCACCCTAGTCACGTGACGAAATTTTTGCGAAATTGTTTTTCTCCAACGAAACGGACATTTGCGAGGTGAGACTGCTCGTGGGTCGCACGTTTGTAGTGAAAACAGCCCTTAGAGCCGCGAAACAATTGAGTCGAGATTGCAAAACGAACTTGATCGAGAATTTGACGAAATTTCGAGTTTTCGCTTTCCAATCTGATCGGGAAGTACCATTGGAAATCGTGGATTGTCACGAAAGGATTGCAAGCCAAGTGTCCTTATCAGGGCCTCAGGCTAAACCTCCCCATTCGTTCTCATGAACGTTCCAGTCGATAACTAGCTCCCGATGCGATTCCGTTGCTCAGCAATGTTTCTCGTTCGTATATGCACCCGAGGCCAGAAAAAACAAGTCCTTTTTACTCTGTTAATCGAATCTTCGAAATGTTCGACTTTCGTCTCGTCCTATTTCTTTTCCCGTCTTCACGTACTTAAAAACAAACAAAAAACGGTCTGGACATAAATTCTATGAGCCTCGCGGGCACACGCTCGAGTCAAAAATGCAGAATAGCTTTTCGAAAATAATCAAAATACAAAACGTCCGTCCTCGTATTTGAATTCGTAGCTTTGAGCAAGGAGGCTCGGTCGGAACGTTTCTTTTTTTTTCACTACGTCGCGAACGTTCCTTTCGAGCCTTCTTTTTTGTCTTATCCATCGTTGTTCAATCACGGACGTTCTTGGACTCTCGATCCCAAATATTCACATTATCAAACGGGGAAAAAGACAAAAATTGCGGAAAACTTCAAAGCAGCAAAAAATAAACAATTCGGCAACAAAAATTGGCAAAAACATAAATCGGCAAAAAACAGAAATCGGTAGGAAAAAAAACGGAAATCGGCAAACAACAGAAATCGGCAAAAACCAGAAATCGGCAGAAAACAGAAATCGGCAAAAAAAAGAAATCGGCAAAAAAAAAAGAAATTGACAAAAAACGTTATTTCCTAAAAACGTGCATTTTTGCCGATTTCTGTTTTTTTTGCCGATTTCTGTTTATTGCCGATTTCTTTTTTTTTGCCGATTTCTTTTTTTTGCCGTTTTCCGTTGTTTGCCGATTTTTTTTTCTGTCGATTCCTTTTCGGCCGAAATCGGCAAAACTTTTCTTCGGCCGATTTCACAATTGCGAAGTTTTCGGACGAAATTCGGCCATTTTTCGCTTCCCTCCATTCGATTCGTTCGAAAACAAATGCTCGAAAGATTCGTTACCGATCGATCCTTCCGAAGATCGAAGAGCGTCCGTGCATTTTCGCCGATTTACGTTTAAAAGTGCATCAGCGTGTCGACGTGAATCGGTGAGGGCATCTTGATACGAAAAAAGAAAAGAGAAAACAAGAGAGCCAAGCCCGAAAGCCCTGTGAATCAAAAGAGCCCCACCATAAGTGTCTTACTGTACGTTAGAGTGGAGATTTTTGTGTTTTGTTCTCTCGGCAGTTGGATACACAATGCGCGATATTCGGTACAAATGGAACGCGGGCCTGCAATCGGTCGGCATATCAAGCGAGGTGGAACTGCCGCAATTTCGCGTGCTCGGGCACAGGCAACGTCAGACAACCATACACCTCTCTACAGGTAGATAATCAAGGTTGTGTCTTCCAGCCTCCAATTTATCGCGATCGACATATATGTGTATACTCATTTACAGATTGCATACGGACACTCGTATACACACGTCATTACGATCAGCGTATAAACGAGTGTCCATATAAAAAACTGTATACGTATAGACATATATAAGTACAAAAAAATTGGTAAAAAAGGGCGAGGGAGAGAGAGAAGAGTGATAGAGCGAACGAGAAAGATAAGTGTCCAGACAGAAACCAAGGCGATTGAAGGAAAAAGCCAGGATCGTTCAGAAAGAGCGAAACGATAGAGAAAAAAGAGAGAGACACACACAGAGAGACACAGATGTGAAGAAAACACGAGAATGGAAAAAGACATTCCGGGGAACGAGATACAAAGCGCGAGAGGCATCCTCGTGAAATCGCCGATGTTATACGCGAGAAAAAAAGAGCAAAAATTGATGTTTTCTTCTCTTTTATTTCGTACTTCGTTTCTTTTCTTCATTTTTTCTTTCTCGATGCACAAATGCACCTTCACGTGTTATTCTTTAACGTATTTCTTTTATCTCGAAAAAAAAAACCTCTTACATCCTTGCTTTGTCCAGAAAAAGGAATTTCCCCATGGCCAAAAGTAAATTCGCGACGACGAAGGCGCGAATAATGGTACCGGGCTACTCGAATGTTCTCCTTTCCTTCCCACTCGCCAACCCTTGTCTACTGCAGTTGAACATATGTGGAATGTAATTTCGGCACTTTTTTACGTTGCTTCGTCGTAAATGTTTTTGTCACTGCGTGTTACGAGCTAGAGAGGGAAAGTTAACGTGCGAAAATGGCAAACGCTGCACGTATCAGGCGCGAGAGAAAAATCATCATATTTAAACATAAGTATGCGATATATGTCTATATTTGTAGCGGAGCAGACATTATTCGTTTGAATTAAGATACAGAAGGGTACGATAGGGTGTGATGAAGGTACAATGTCACTTGCAAAAAGTTGGTAAAAAAAAAAACAAATCCGCAAAAGGAAACATTGTATCGAAAGAAACCAAAAAACCAAAAAAAAAATATTTTGAAAAAAACATCAAAAGCAGGTAAGTTGTGTGTGGAGGCCCCCTCGGAGCCTGCGCAAGAGTTCGAAATCGCGGACCTACCGCAAGGTATGTACAAAACGATCGGGGGGTCTCTCTCTATTTTTTCAGTCGGATACACGATGAGGGACATCCGGTACAAGTGGAACGAGGGACCCAACAGCGTGGGTGTGAGCAACGAGGTCTCCCTGCCACAGTTCAAGGTCCTCGGTCATCGGCAACGGGCCATGGAGATTAGTTTGACCACCGGTAACGTATTAGTTAGATTTTGAGGTAAAAGCAAAAAAAAACCGGTAAAGAGTTGGAAAAGCGAGAAAAAGTTGGGAGAGCGAGAGAGGGAGAGAGAGAGGCACATAGAGAAAGCTGAAGAGCAAAGAAGAAAATGGACAGCCAGCCTGAAGACGTCGACGTTCCGAAGACGGTTTTCGCGAGCTGGCAAAGCCCCTGGTGAAGTCATTCCTGAATGAAAAAATATTTCGTGTGAACGAAGAACACATTGGAGGCCTGCAACGAACTTTTTGTCATCAGTGACATCAGGAATATCATCAACGTCGAGCCACCACGATCTTATCGTGCTTTCGTACCTTTTCCACATTAATATCGACATATATATGCGTATACATATACATGCACACGTATGCGTCGTATATACGTCCATTTGTGCACACAACACTCGGCTGTTGGAATATCGACAGACGGAAATGACATCTTCACGGGAGTGTCGCGAGCCCTGTGGAAAATGAACTTTTGTGCTTCGAGGAAGCATCGTATGGAGGCGCGCATACATACACGTACGTGTATGATGCAGCGTTAGTAAATAGATCAGTGCGATCTATACCGAAGTGTTGCTCGCGACCGGTGGAAAATACTGCCAGAATTTGCATCGTACCCTCATTTAAGTCGGACGTGCGAGCTACCGGACTGGGGTGCTGACGCGGTCGTTACCTTTTTTATCATTCCACGAAGCTGTCAACGAGATTGACAATGATCCACCCGGCTCTTTTTCGTGCGATGATAAAAAAAATCAAAAGAAGAACGAGAGGGTGGAGTAGAAAGAGTAAACGTTCAACGTACGGAAATAAGAGAGGGCTGCAGGAAACGACGAAGATAGGGAGCACGGGATAGACAGGAGAATTTCGCTTATCTGTATACGTTCGCGAGCACAATACCATTTCATTTTCGAGCAGAAAGAACGAAAGGATGCACGGGCCTGGCAAACTTCGGCGGTAAGGAGGGCCGATGTGACAAGGGAGCTTGCGGGGCCAGGGGGTGAAGCTCTATCGGCAAGCCCAGATCTAGATTTCATCTCCGCGTATTTCGTATTTTGGCACTGTCGGCCACAGAGACCACCGAGTGAATGGGAACTGCTCCTTTCGAGGAGCGCTCATACTTCCGGCAGCCTTCACATCCAGGTGACACTTCGCGACATGATGCTCAAAGAGAATTTGCTTTTTTCCCCCATCCACGTGACGAAATTCGGTCCTCCAACGGGCCAGACCCAAAGCGAGCAAAGGATTTTTTCAAATACCATAGCTTACTTGAATGCGGATATTCGATAATCGACTTCAAAGTCCTAACGTCGATTTTTGTCCCAATACGGTCCTCAATCCCCAAGTCTCCAACCAACTGCTTGGATGGGTGATGCCTCAGCCACGCACTGACTTCTCCCAACAGCCCAAATGAATTTCCCAACCATATCACCAATCCCTTGGACACACACTGCCGATTTCGACTGTCGAAAAATCCATTTCATCACCGTCGAAAAATTTCATTTTGATCCCACTTTGAGACGAAAAATGTCCATTCGAAAGAAACATCACGAGGTTCGAAATGGAACGTCACCTCAATGCCACTTTAATCTCCCTGTGTCAGTCACGTGCCATCCCTGTGTGTTATTACGCCATCTGGGTATACGATCCATCGTAAATCGCTTGTGGCAGCACACGAGTAAAGTACATATCTGCGCCTATGTATTCGTTTAACGGGCATTCGTAGGTTCTTTTCATAAGGTCCCCCGAGCGAGTCGAAATCCATGAGATCAACCCACGTGAAACAGTGCTCATCTCTCTTGCACCTTTTGCCTCGTTGAATCCGTTTGTTTTAACTAATATACAAATGAGAAGACGGCTGACAAACGGGAACGATGAAAGAACGGCGTCCCGGTGCGCTGTACCAATGCATAAAGACGGATATGTGGAAGCTGATGTGCACAGATCCTACGTATATTGCACCCCATACATCAAACCCTCGCTCCACCCCTTCTTGGGAAGTCTCTTCTGCGATCCAACTGCCACACAAAACGCTCGTACAATATGCCGCACATGGCGGCGAAGGGGAGGAGGGGGGCGGTACGAGTTCCACTATCATACAAACATACCGTTGTCCGTACAGTAGGCAAGGCTCAACTGAGTGGCGACGTGAGGGCTCCGATGAAAAGGGCCTACCTATGTGTGTGTGTGCATGTGGCGTTACCTTATTTCCTACCGAGGCATTCAATTCCAAAGGCCTCGATGCGCGAATGAAACTCCAGACTTTTCGTGTCTTAATTGGCAAACGAGTGCACGAGCCCAATGGAAATTGAGAGAACGATGGATGCTGTTTGACGCGGATACAAAAATCAAAAGGATCACTCAATGCGCCAAGAGCAGCAACTATTTAGCGTCGGGATAAATATACGGATGGCAGACTTCCCGTTTATCGATGCAGACTGATACCTCTTTTTTTTTTGCGCATTCTTTTTAAGGCGGGAAAGCAGTTTGGGAGCACGTTTTTTTAGTGATTTTCACGATTTCTTTTTACTAGGAATGAACGGATAGGATTTGTTCAAAGTTTGGGATATTTTGTACATATTTTCAAACCAATGTTTTATTTTTTTGAGGCATTTGCTGCGAAAATATGGAACATATGAGTTGCCGCCCACCAAAGGTCGCCATCAGACTTTGCTGGTTGTGTACACTCTGGAGGACACAGTTGTCATCGGAAATCAATACGGTTTAGAGATTACTTTAAGAACATATTTTCCTTCTGTACGACCCTAGATCTGACCGAAAAAAATGGAAATTGCAGAAAAGTCCGAATTGGCAAAAAATTAATCGGCAAACAAATAATCGGCAAAAAAATTAATCGGCAAAAAACAGAAATCGGCAAAAAAATTAATCGGCAAAAAACAGAAATCGGCAAAAAATTAATCGGCAAAAAACAGAAATCGGCAAAAAATTAATCGGCAAAAAACGAAATCGGCAAAAAATTAATCGGAAAAACAAAGATCGGCAAAAAAATTGATCGGCAAAAAAAAATCGGCAAAAAACGTTATTTTCCGAAAACGTGTGTTTTGGCGATTGTGGTAGTCGCGAGATGCGGTTCGGCGAGGAAACTTGCTCCGGGACGGACAAACGCCCACTCGAAGTCAACTTTTATGTTGGGAAATTACTCGCAGCTGCTTTGCTCGTCGACTCATTGAAACTCAACAATCTGAACTGAAGGTCGACCTACCCTTGGCTACATGGACGGAAAAAAAATGAATTACAAGGACTGATCGTGCGGTCAGGAGCCTGCAACAAATTTCTGGTCATATGTCTATACACATATATCGATTGGCAGTCATACATTCATGTTTGGAAACGGCTCATATATGGAAACACAAATCCTCTCGTCCATCTGGCCGACGCGTCGAACCAGGCGCCTCCTGTCCCTTCCTCGATTCTATGTACGCTCTATCACTATGATTCGCGATGCTAGTGACTGGCGTGTGTGTTGCTCGGCCGCAATCAAAGCCTCGGTAATTAAAACAGACTGACCATCCGAGTGGTTCGTCGCAATCGAGCTGGTGCATATTCACCCCGCGCGTGTATTCGCGCGGGGGTGTGCCTGGATTGGCTTCGCGTTAGAACATCTCTTTGAAGCGTTATGGAATATGGCATCGCTCTATGTGGTTCGCGTTGTCCCGTTATAAATTCCGTGCAGCCAGAAGCTCCAGTTCTACACAGATTATTCATCCCTGTCCACTTCTGCGGCCTGCAGGTATCCACTCTCGGGATGTTCAATAAGTGTATGCTGTTTTTTTCGTAAAAACTAATTTTTTTTTACATTCGGTGAGAAGTTAATGCGAAATTGTGGAAAAAGTAACGAAATTTTTTTCCTTTATTTTAATCATCATTAATTGACGTTCAAGGGGCAATAAATGAGCTCCTTTAATTTTCAATCAAACTTTGACGATTCGGGTAAAAAGAACGGTTTGATCAATCGACTCAACAATTTACAGAGTCTGTGGGCATGTATTGAGCTCAAAACAGCATGGAAGCATTGGCCATTTTCGAAATATTTGCAAAGTTGTGGTGGATTTTCCAAAACGGCAGAAAAAGTCATGTTTCGAACTTTTTGAAATCAATATTGAGCTTTAAAAAATTCCTCCGAAATACCAAGAGGAACTTGTAGAGGATTTATTCATATTTCCGAAAACCACCTTCCGTTCGGTGTACAATCATTAGTTCATGAGATATCGATGATCAAAGAAAACAGCTGATTCTTCATTCAATCGACGATATCTCAGCGACAAATGGTCACACACAGAGGAACAAAATACGGAATTAAAGGTAAAGAATCAGGCTAAAAGACCCCAGCACCGATTCAGCCAGAATTTTTTTTACTATGGACAATTGTGATTTTTAAAAAATTCAACATTTTTTATTCGCGTTATTCCTTATGACAACACCAAGCGTGAGGCTCAAAAAAAGACTTCTCAGTGAGATTCTTGAACTAGAGATTTCAAGCTTCAAAATGCTCTTTTCCCCGATACGACCAATTTTCAGAGAGTTAAGCCCTTCTAAAAATCACTGAATCTGTTTTAAAATTTGTTTGCTACTCTTATCTCTTGCTGAGTGGAGATGCGTTACCATCTTAACGGGGTCATCCCACGTGACAGCTACTTTTCTTCGCTTTTTTGGGAATTTTTCTATTGAGCCATAAAAAACACTATCTTCGAATTTTCACCACACATTTATTAACATTTTTACAGCCCCTCGGAAATTTATGAAACAAAAATAACGAGTTCCATCGACTTTACACCGTTCGGAGGATACTCATGTGTAAAAAAGTTGGTTGTATGTGTAAAAAAGTATGAAATAAAAAACATCAAACGGCATGTTGTTTTGTAGACCTGAGGCTACTGCCAGAGTTAGAGTAAAGTAAAAATATCGCAAATTAAATTTTCGGAACGGTTTTAAAAGTAAAATTCCAAGTTTCGTCATTTTGTCCACTTTTTCAGCTTAAAAAAAAACCATAGCAAATATCAGAAATATTCTAGTATGAATGAGAATTGTAGATGTGCTGACTATACCATAAAAATTTGATCGAAATTCGCTCAATCGTTTTTGAGATATCATGGAAGCCAATTTGCGACATGCAGTTTTAAGAAAAACGCGTTTAAAAGTTCAACTACGATTTACACAAAGAAAATATTGACTCGCCATCAGTCTGCTACGTGGGTCCACATAACACGCACACATTTTTGCGATTTGTGCAAAAAGAACATTTTTGCGATTTTCTGGACCTGTCACATGGGATGACCGCCTCAACCTCCAAACACACACTTCTGGTAACGCCATCTCTTGGAAACCCGCGAGAACTTATTCAACGTCTTAATAGTAAAACTGTATTAAGCGTCTTGGTAATTGGAAAATGGATTTTTTGGGTCTACGTAACTGGAGACACGAAACATTGAAAAGATTCATCATGGACGAGATATTTAGGGGTGTCTCAGAGCTTTGCTCGATATTTTTCAAATCAGCCGATGAAAAATGTCTCGTAACAGAGGCAAAGAAAAAGTTATCCATAAATCTCCGCGTTTCGAATGCCAAAGCGTTGCCAGGGCAATGGATGACGGTGGCGACGGGAATGAAACGGTCGGCAAAGGGGGTTGAAGAGACGAACGGATTTCCGGAATTATCGAAGAACGCTTTCGAATTCCATTGAGTCGCGATCTCACGAAAGAGATGACGTGCGAGTTTTCTACCGTTTGTTCGTTCACTCTTTATTCTTCGACGACGTTGTCCTCGTTCCAGTCAGCGATGGAATGTTGTGTGCGCGCGCGCGCGTGTGTGTGTGTGTGTGTGTGTGTGTGTGTGTGTGTGCGCGCGCGCGCGTATACGGGGTGTCCTGTTATGAAGGGGTGATCTTGCAACCGGCCATAGGTCAGATCATGTCCCACTGTATGCTGGACTTTCAGTTCAGTAAAAGTCCCACGATTTTCAAGATTTTGGGCTTCGTGTTATTTTTTGAAAAAAAATCATCTGCTTTTGGTTCTTCGCATGCCATTTCTACAAATGATGCAAATCGACAATAACTAAGCAACTTTTTAAAGTTATGTTTAAACTTTTCAAAGTCAGATGTTCGAATTGGTTTGTATGAAAATTCTGCATAAGATATTTTTTCATAAAGTTTCCTTAACATTTAAGGTTAAAAAGAAGACTTTTCTAGACAAAAGTAACCAAGAGTATTTTTTTGTAAAGCGGGTCAAAAAAAGTTATCATTTGTAGAAATGGCATGCGAAAAACCAAAAGCAGAAGATTTTGATCTCGAAACCCATGGAACTTCAACTAAACTGAAATTCCAGCATACAGTAGGAGATGATCTGATATACGGAAAGTTTCAGGATTATCCTTTCATAAGAGGACACCATGTATATGTATCTACATGAACACACATATTGTCGTCAGTTTCATACGCCCATCTTCCACCCTCGCTCGCACTGTTCCGTCTTTATATCTTCGTACATATACCAGAAAGTGGGGCAAAATAGACCACTCGAAGGAAACGTATTTCCGGAATAAAGTCAGCAACTTTAATACGTATGGAGCTTGCGCTGCATCCATGAATCGACGGGGCGAACGGCCGGGGGAATGTTTTGAGAAACAATATAGAAAATATCGGGGAATTGATTGGAATATTCACACCGCAAGTTCGGCAGAGTCTTCCTCATCGGAATAAATATAAAAGCAAAAGTGATAGTCTCCATAAGTTGATGCATTGGATCGTCGATGGGGGGAGGAGGCGATCTCCCAAGCTTCGTCAGCCTGGGCCAGTAATTGGAAGGGTGACCGTTTAACTACGCACGGGCATGCGCAGTGACTACTAAGTAGACTTCACTGAGTCTAAGGGGATAACAGAACTGAAGTACAGTTAATAGCCGCCGGTAGAAGTACAGATTTTCCAGTTTCCCTGTGCCCTCCTGTAAATTGTGGAAGCGCGTTGGAGAAGAATGACGGTGGAAAAAACTCTTGGGAAGTGTCTAGGGAACAGGAAATAGGGTAGGGGCAAGTGTGGGCTTGTCAGTTTTTCAATAGCTTAGGTATGGATGACTTTTTGAATATTGATGCACTTAAGGATGAATTGTAATAACGAGTGGTCCATTTTCACCCCAGCCACTCGTTTTTACACCCGAGGGCTTTTCCATCTTCGTGACGCAGGAATGATCGGACGTATTATTTCCGAAAAGCGCCGACGGACAAATTCGCGAAGCTCGAAAGAACCAATCCAACGTCTCATTGCGGTGACGCGGATAGCAGGCTTGCTATGGATAGCTGAAAGAAAAAAGGAGATATGGAGACATTTCTCCTCTCCTTTTTCGAGCTCTGTCCACACGAGCCATCATTAGTGTCTCGTGAAATTTCCAGGGAGCGCGAGCACTGTCAAAAAAATGGGATAAGGAAGGAGAGAGAGAGAGAGAGAGAGAGAGAGAGAGAGAGAGAGAGAGAGAAATAAAATATGATAACGTACAAATGAGTGTATCCATATTTATGAAAACAAAAAAACGTGAATGTAACGAGAAATGAACAGGCGAATCATGTAAGGTTGGAAAACAACCATTGTAAAAAATATTACAAGAGGGCTGTTTCCCTGCAAACGATTGACCCATAACAGAAAGATTGAAATTAGTCGTTCGAGAAAACTTGTGCATTTGAGCAAAAAATCCCAAAGTGAAAGAGAGATCAAGAGAGGGAAAACAAGTCAGATAAAAAACGGAAAAAAAATTCTACACTCTTCCCTATTAAGGGACTGCATTTAGCTAGGGTCCCGAAAAAGATGGCCAATCTCCGATTTTTTTTCTGGGACACAGTTTGTGAAAAACACATTCTTTCGACACAAAGATACATATATACGGAGCCTTCAGAAAAATCACAAAAAATACTGAAAAACAACAAAAACATGGCCACCGGCAGATGATGAAATTTTGTTCGCGACGTTTGGCGGTGGACACTCTCCAGCTCAAACGGTCAATCCGAAATCTAAAAACCAAGTGCACTATTCAAGTTAACAATAAATACGGGTCGTTGACGATCGTCGATTTATAAAATAATTTATACTAACAATGTGGCTACGAATTGAAACTCGCGCATACAAAATCTATTAAAGAAGTCGCTACTTTTACGTGACTACTAAAAAATGAAGACCTATTTTTAAAAAGTGAGATCGCCAACGACCTTGAAATATTTCTTGTCGTATTTACTATGAATTTGGAAACAATCCATCAAGTGGTTCTCGAGATATCATGTCCACCGACTCTGAAAACAGTATTTCGAGAAAAAACACGTTTAAGGATGTTGAGTCCCTATGAAACATGTTAATATTAATTGTTCAATAGATAGCTTCTTAATCGTCACGAAATTTTTACACGACATCCTGAATACTTCATGTAAAAACATACCAAATTTTCAGAATTCTATCATCATTACTTCAACTTCCTTAAGGGTTGAAACAAAAAATGATAAGAAAATTCTGAAAATTTGGTATGCTTTTGTATGAAGTATTTAAGAGGTCGTGTTAAAATTTCACGACGATTAGGAAGCTCGTTATTAAAAAATTAACATTTTGTTAAGAACAATTTTTAAAAGAAATTAAAAAAAATTTATCAATAAACTTCGTTTTGTTTCCATTGCTTTCAGTATATTGTAGATATTATAAAATTAAGAGGTCAAAAAAAACTTATTGCAAAGTTACATCAGTTTCCATAAAACAACATTTAATTTGTGAATGTTAATTGTTCAATAACGAGCTTCCTAATTGTCGTGAAATTTTTACACGACCTCTGAAATACTTCATACAAAAACATACCAAATTTTCAGAATTTTATAATCATTTGCGATTTGCGACTCAACATCCTTAAAGTTTGAAGTATGCTGCTGCTACCGCTCGCCCGGCCGACTGTTACAAGCTGTAACTCATTCAGTTTTGAGAATATTTCAATGAAATTTTCAGGGAATATAGCTAAAAATAAATACAAATATAATGTAATATAATATTATATAAATATTGCTTTTAAATTATTTTTATTATTTATATTATTTTTATATATTATATAAAAATATTTTTAAAAATGAATATAAAAGAAGGAAAATGCAATGTTTTGACCCACCTAGGTAGATGTAGCTCATCAACAAAATTGTAATTAAGGCACGTGGCTACTTTATGGTCGTGGGTAAAAAAAAGCATGCGTGAAAATTGTGACGAGACAGAACAGCAAAAGTCTTGTTTTTTTTTTTCAAAGAAGCATCTCTCTCTCTCTTCGTTCCCTCAAGCACACATATTTCGTTTGGCAGTGCCAAGGCGAGAGTGCACTTTCGCACTATGTAACAGTGCGACATACTTTGCACGAGAATCTGACAAATTTGCTAGGTCGTAAATGTCCCGGTCCAATCTCACGCCTCATCTCGTCTCATCTTCGTGACGAGAAATCGGGAAAAAAAGAAAAAAAATGCATACACATTTTCTTTGCCTTCGTGAGACGTTCCAACGACTCGTTATTCCTCGTCCCTCGATACGCCGAGAACGTGATGGTATGGTTGAAAGTAAAATGTGTCCACTGGGAGTGTATGGCGGAGGAGTAAAAACCTCGCGTCACGTGACACCGAGACCAAAGGGCAGCGAAGTGGGCTCGAATTTTCTCGCAAGGATCTCCCATTTCGTCTATGGGGGCTACTAGATTTTGTCTTATAGAATTTTTACGGAACTTTTTTTTTTGTAGAAATACACACAAAACGAAGAAATCCAGTCCTCGAATTGCTAACCTGGGCCAATACTCGGATGGGTGACCGCGAGACGGTGCATTGGGGAAGAGAGGCCGTGGGCAACACTCCGAATGTTCGAGGACGTAAAAACGACGAACAATAAGCATCCCTTAAGGGGTCTTCTCACGCTTAAAAAAAGGCTATATGCATGAATCTTTTTGATAGGTTTATATTATACATATTAATATAAAAGTTGTCACACTTAAGAAATACACTTTCGAAATACGTTAACAAAAAATGTTTTTACTTAAGTCACTATTTACAGACGAAAATGGTAGTTAAAAAAAAGTCCTAAAAAATGATAGGTCTGCGCTGTTGACGAAATCTCGGAGATGGATCATCCGAAACACAAAAATCAAACGGTTTGAGATTCAGTATGTTAATGGGTATAGCGCATATCATACTATTTTTTATATATGCAAAAATAACAAAATGGCGGACATTTTTCGAAAAAACACAAGAAACGTGTTTTATCATCATTTTTGGCCAAGAATAGTAAATATCAAAATATGCAAAAAATCCTTCTAATGCGCTATAGCTATAGTTGTAAAGAATATGTGGTTAAAATTTCATACGGATCGGTCCAGTAGTTTCGAAGATTTTATCGACAAGCCATCGAAAAACGTTGTTTCGAGAAAAACGCGTTCAAAGTTTGTTTGGCTTACACAAACACATGAGAATTTTTTTAATGTACTTCGAAAGTGTATTTATTAAGTGTACCAACTTTTATATCAATATCTATAATATAAACCTATTTAAAAAAATAACGAAAATAGCCTTTTTAGCGTCTAAGCTGAGAAGACCCCTTAAGTGTCCGCCGTCAATTTTGTTGAAACTTTTATATGTGACAAAGCATTGAAAACTATTAGACACGTGTCGTTTCTTATCTGCGGAAAAACGATTTTAAGGGTTGAAACCACCCCTCGAAGAAAAGCGTGTCCGGGGGTGGTTTCACCCACAAACAGTCCACCGATCTGAATGAAACGAAAACCAAAATTCTTCTAATATAAAGCGATGAAAAACCCTCTATAGAATAGTTGAAACAAAAATTAAATTAAGGGGTGACGCGCATTTTTTAGGGGTGGTTTCCCCCCTTAAAATCGTTTTTCCGCAGATAAAATAGAAAACGCGTCTGATAGTTTTCGATGCTTAATCACATATATGAGTTTCAACAAAATCGAAGGCGGACAAGTTCCTTGGAAGTGCCAAAGTGTGGGGTAGAAAGACACGGGGTCGTAAAAACGTGCCAGGGGTTGAAGGACCAGTACTTTTTTCATAGCGATGAGGGACGAATTCGTCGGTGCCCCGGTGCATCTCATATTTGACAAATTTTTCCACGTTCTTCGCCAACGAAGCTTGGATAATGAAAACGGCAAAGAATTCTTGTCCATTATGAAAAAAAAAACCGCGATACCTTCTCGATTTTAAGGGCACTCAGTTGCTCGCTGAAAAGCTCTTTATCCAGAGGGGATGCAAAAGAATGTTGAAAAAAGAGACACGTCCGCGAAGTAACTTCGCAGGCATCGAACAATAAATTGTTCGGCCGCATTGTCATAATGAACTTCCGGTCCTTGTGTGGCTCATACAAATATCCCAGCAACGCCCTCGTAGCCCTCGCAGAGGAAAAAAATGTATAAATACGTATATGCTAGCACGAGGGTACGTGCGAGTACTCGGTGGTGAGTGCTTTTCGCATCTTTATTTTAATGCTCTTACTATAATTCTAAGGATATGGGCAAACCATACACGTCAGACCCAAAAGCAACGAGGAAGAAAATGCGGTGCTCAGAATGAACCCGGCTAAAAGTGTTCTCTCTTCTTTTTCAGATCCCCTTTTTTACTGCCGTAGTTATCGTATTTTTTTGCCCTTATTACCAATAAATATCTCCACGTCTCCAGAGCCTATGAACTACTCGCCACGTTGAGAGATAATAATCGAAAATCTTTTTTTAGTTTTCGCGAAAGAAGCATTTTTTTGCGTTCTTTTGTAGGATAAATTTTGTTTTTTTTGCTCTTCTGTATGTACTCGTCTTGCGATTATTTATCGCTACGTGACAACGATAACACGAGTAAAAGATTTGGCGAGGAAAGTCGTCCACAATGGAGGGAAAAAATCGAAATCTATGCGACAGAAGATTTCGAAAAAAAAATAAATAAAACGTGCTTTTTTCGAAAACTAAAAAAATCGCATACATAGAAAGAACGTTTAGCGCAGGAGTGAGGGAAGGAGCGACAAGTGCAGCTGGGAGGATTTTCAATATTCTTTTTTCAATTTTAATATTGATTAATTGCAACGACGAGCTATAAAAAGCTCGATTTACGAAAGTGATGGAAAATTTTCGTCGAGTGTATCGGATGAAAAAAAATTGATATTTGCGAGAGGTTCACAAGTTTTTTGCCATCAAATTTGGAGGCGCCGAGAGTGTGCCGTGTTTTTAGTCGATGAGTTTTTCAGCCCCTTTGTGTATACGCGTGGGGCTGCTATGAGGGATGAGGGTGGAGGCACTTTGTGTTTCTTTTTTTTTTCATCTTTCTTCGTGCCCTCCCGATGTGGAGAGTTTTTTTACGCGACACGTATTGCCACCTACGCATCAAAGTTTTATCCTGGCGGTTCGTTTTTCCGCGATGTATATACACGAAGCTTTCGATACTCGTTTCGATTGGAAATTTGTTGCGTTCGATTAAATTCACAATGTATCGATTAAATTCACAATACCCAATTAAATTCACAATCCATCCTTAATTGTGAATTTAATTGTCAACTAAACAACTAGAAATTTTTTCACGTATTCTTGAATACGTGTACTTTGGGAAAATGCAAAAAAAAATCGATTTTTCCAACCCGTCACAGTGATGTGCCGCCTGAGTAGTGACGTGCCGAAATTTAATTACTAATAACGTGCTAAAATTTAATTAATTGTAACCTACTGCAATTTAATTGATAGCAACGTACAAAAATTTGCGGCATATTTACTCTCGCGAGACTCTTACGAAGTTAAGGGGGTACGATCACTTCCACGAGGTCAAAAAAGAGTCCAAATTTATTTTACCCACAGCTGCTCTGATTGATGTTTATCTATGTTGATTATTCGTATTATCGATTATAGTGTGCCAAATGTTGTGGTAAATGATGCATTTATTGCACGTGAACAAATAAAAACTGACAAATTAGATCGTCAACGACTCGGTAGTAATCTTCGTAATAATAATATTAACATTACCATCATAAAAACGGACAAAAAAGACAAAAAAATCAGCCGGAAACCCATTAAAATATGCTTGGATTACCTCAGCGAAATTAACACGATAGGCAGAATATAATTATACGTATTATTGAAAACGATGCCGAAAAACGAACAACAATATGAGCAAATCGAAAGATAACGAGACCCAACACCTATTTCTATATAAAACCTAATCATTTTCTATACCATGATAGTCTAGAGACCCTAGGGGCAAGAAACTTAAACATGAACATGTAACTAAAATAAGATGAATAAAATTAAAAAAAACGTCTTATTGATACATGATAAAGGATAAAACTCCATAAATTGTTGTTTGCATATTTTGTGGCGGCTTCTCTTCAAATTAATTTCAAAACAAAGCTGGATTATGTTCGCCAAACGCATCAGCTGTTACTCGCGACGTTGCTAAGTCTGTGGGTGCTATTTCGTCGTTCTGACAATTTTCAACCGGAAATTGAAACTTTCTTGTAACATAGTGCTTTAACTGCACGGTGAAGATTGATTTTCTTATTTTTTACAATATCTATTATATCTCATCTATCGAATTTCAGTTTTCCAACGGGTTTAGTCGGATACGTGAGCAGAAAAACCAAGATCACCGCGCTTCCGGTTGACCGTCTCCATAAGACGACGTACTTCGGTCACTCAAAGTGCTCGACTTTGCAGTTTAATTGCGAAACCACTAAACGGTCAAGATAGCTCAAATTTTGGCAATAGGCGCATAAAGTATTCGTCAAAAACATATAAAAATTTCAAATCCGAAAGTTGGATTCGTAATAATGATCGTACCTCCTTAAGTGCGTAAAACACAGGCAAGCCGTTTAATAAAATAAAAAAAAAACACTATCAACTTCAAATTCACCGCTTGGTCTACACCATACGCTACTTGCGATTAAGGCGTTACCCCCACTTGTAGCGCAAAAAAAAGCCTTTTTCATGAATTTTTTTAAAGAAAACTACAAAAAATTTTTAATCGATCAATATACCATCTTAAAGAACACATCTTGAAGAACTTTCAGTAATTTTTTTATTGAAGAATATTACATTGTTTAGTGGCAAATGGCCGTCAATGAAATAATGTTTTTATATACACGGTTTGCGGTGACCAACATTGCGGCGAAGTGGATCATCTGAAAAAAAAATGCGGATGGATTTAGTCAAATATAAGTATAAACTAGTATTTAATCGAAGGATTTTGAAAAATATTCATTTTTCACAAAATGGCGGACAGTCAAAGTTAATGGTTCGATTTTAACGAAAAAAACGGCCGTTTTTTGGCTATAAAACGGCCATTTTTTTTCGAAAAAAAAAATCGAACGATTAAAGACTACATTTTTATGTATTAAATAAGCCTGCAAAATTTCAAGAAGATCGGTTTACTTAGTGTTCGAGTAATCTTGGTCACCGACTTCAGAAATGCCATTTTGAGAAAAACGCGTTTAAAGTTTCAATTTCAGTTCTTCAATTCACGGATTATTCTCTTTCAACGCTCATATCTAAGTCAATTTTGTTCGGATCGACTTGAAATTTTCAGGATATATTCTCAGATACTTATACTTCAAAAAAATGCAATAAAAAAATCGATTTTTTCAAAATCGCAAGTGGGGGTAACCCCTTAATTTTACTACGCGTCTAAAGCGAATATGAGAATTCGAAATATCGGCTACTTTCCAGACGTGGTCCAGTGTCCCTCATCCGCTTTCAAAGGGAAATCCGAACGTCCCTCTGTCCTTTTCTTCCTGGCCATTTTCAACTGCCGTCATGACCGTCACAGTTCCAAAAAAATAAAAAAAACTCCGTCCTCGATCTCGAGTGAGGAACGAGTGTGGAACACGCGGAGGGACGAAATCAATTCCTCGCCTGCCGCTGCATCGTCCATAAAATAGATACCACAGGAGAGAAAGAAGAAAAAAAAGAACATTCCAGTGTCCGAATGACCCTGCGGACGTTATAATTCCGCCATAGTTTCACGAAGGGAGTCGCTCCGTAAGTACGTGATGCATAGGAACGATCGAGCTCCGGGTGATTCGTATTACCGGTCGATTTGGGACATTGGACGTGTTTTAGTGGCTGGGCCAAAGTGTGCGTTCCTCGTGGAAGTACAGTGGCCGTAGTACTCGAAGCCCTGGGGGGGGGGGGGGGGTGGAACTATCCAACTGGTGGACGACGGTAGTTCAGTTCGCCTGAGCATGCGAAAATAAATGGTCACTGTGTACGCTCGCGTGGACAGATATGCGACATTCTGGCAGGCAGAAGGACGAGTCCGATGGTCACTTGGCAGCTAGAAATATCTGGGTTGCGCCCCTTTTTCGTTACAATTCCGGCAACCCTCGTACACACGTACCTATATGGATTTATACAGGGTGTCCTAGGAGTGAATGCGTACCCCGAAATGAGGGGCGGGGGGGGTTGGGGGTGAAATTCTGAGTCGATCGATATAAGCATGTGTGGGTCTCAGATCAACCCCTTAATTATTATTCATTTTTAAAGGCGGGCGCACCTGATTGGCTTACCTTTGAAAATTAGTTTAAAATTAAACCGATGAAGAAAACTACCCGTCCAATAGTGTTCAATGCTTTATCACACGTATGAGTTTCAACAAACCGAAGTCGGACACTCAAGTCATGGTCCTTGTTAGAAGTTTTTCCATTCGATTCGAAGTGATTGAAACTACTTTAAATGTTCATTGCCTCTTTTTCCTATAGCATAGGTTTTGATATTTTCACCCAGGTGTATGTAGTTTGCTCTCAAAACTTTTTCAAAGCAATTGGAAGTCATTTAAACGACTACAAGTATTTTTTTATCATTCGACCTTCAATGGCCGGTCCCCTCACACCTATTTTTGAAACTTTTTTTTGTGTGGCATACGGTTTTATGTTTTTCTCTTTCGTGTGTGTACTTTTCTCTCAAAAGTTGTTCAAAGCTACTGGAAGTCATTTAAACTACTATGCGAATTTTTTTACCATCTGAACTTCAGTGACCGATCTCAAACCTATTTATTTAACTTTTCATCAAAAGTTAAGGCATTTGCGGCAGTTTTCCCTTGGTCATTTGTCTATTGCTTATCACTACACATCATAAAGATAAGGCAGATGAAAAAATTGAGAGGAAAGTACAGGCCACTATATAACAATTTAAAAAAGACAAATTAAGGGGTGACATGCCTTTCTTTAAGGCGTTACCCCCACTTGTAGCGCAAAAAAAAAGGCCTTATTCATGAATTTTTTTAAAGAAAACTACAAAATTTTTTTAATCGGTCAATATACCATCTTAAAGAACACATCTTGAAGAACTTTCAGTAATTTTTTTGTTGAAAAATATTACATTGTTTAGTGGCAAATGGCCGTCAATGAAATAATGTTTTTATATACACGGTTTGCGGTGACCAACATTGCGGCGATGTGGATCATCCGAAAAAAAAATGCGGATGGATTTAGTCAAATATAAGTATAAACTAGTCTTTAATCGAAGGATTTTAAAAAATATTCATTTTTCACAAAATGGCGGACAGTCAAAGTTAATGGTTCGATTTTAACGAAAAAAAACGGCCGTTTTTTGGCTACAAAACGGCCATTTTTTTCGAAAAAAAAAATCGAACGATTAAAGACTACATTTTTATGTATTAAATAAGCCTGCAAAATTTCAAGAAAATCGGTATATTAGTGTTCGAGTAATCTTGGTCACCGACTTCAGAAATGCCATTTTGAGAAAAACGCGTTTAAAGTTTCAATTTCAGTTCTTCAATTCACGGATTCTTTTCTTTCAACGCTCATATCTCAGTCAATTTTGTTCGGATCGACTTGAAATTTTCAGGACATATTCTCAGATACTTATACTTCAAAAAAATGCAATTAAAAAAAATCGATTTTTTCAAAATCGCAAGTGGGGGTAACCCACAAGTGACGTCGCTATCCGGCTCACCCTGTACGTTCACAGCATACGATGCAAAGAGAGAGAGAGAGAGAGAGAGAGAGAGACAGAGAGAGAGCGTCGTAAACCACGGCAATGAGAGTTGGAGGGTTGCATCCCTCGCGTGGCCATACAACGAAGCCTTTACAATTGCAAAAGCACGGCAGTACTGGCGCAACGGCCATTAAGACCCCAGTCCCGGACATCGCCGTGGCGATGCGAGGGCAACCGAAGGATAGCGTTGCATGTGCCGACGAAGGGGAGGAAAAAAACCTGCCAATTTGCTATCGCACGAGGAAAAAAAAAAGGGCGTTTTGGCCGGGTCTCGAGGCTCGAAGAGGCAGCGGAAGTATCAGCAAGTAGGAAGAGGACGCCAGGGGTGAGCTCGAAACGACCTTGGAGGGTGGATAACGTCGGGTAGCGAAAAGTGTATCAAGGGGAGAGAAAAGGTAACGCGCGTGAAGGGATAGAGGAGAGCACGATTGGAGAACGTGAAGAACCTAAGGGCGGAGCGGGGAAAAAGGAAGAATAATAGGGAAGAAGAAGAAAAAAAAAGCCGAGTCCGGAAATGCGACACCGCGTCCCATCAAGCTGTGGGTACTTTTCGTCGATGCTGCGACACGAGGGGAAGAAGAGATCTCGCAGCTTCAACCGTCGCGCCGCTAACGTCGTCCAATCGTAAAAAAACGACCCCTCCGAGAAGGAAAAAGCAGACCCTCGGTTGGGGGACTCCGAAGGACGCGGATAAAGGGCGATATGAGGGAAAAAGCGAGAACGATAAAAAGAGGAAAAAAAGCAAAAAGAACGACGAAACTCCGGTAAACACAGGTGAAAACTCATGAGAAAATGTCTCCTTTCTTTTTCTTTTTTCGCAGGAAATTATTCTCGGCTAGCTTGCGAGATCCAGTTCGTGAGATCGATGGGCTACTACCTGATCCAGATCTACATACCCTCGGGATTAATCGTGATAATCTCATGGGTGAGCTTTTGGCTAAACCGAAACGCAACCCCCGCTCGGGTCGCCCTCGGAGTAACCACTGTGCTTACCATGACAACCCTCATGTCCTCGACTAACGCAGCCCTCCCCAAAATCTCCTACGTCAAGTCCATCGACGTCTACCTGGGAACTTGTTTCGTCATGGTCTTCGCCTCGCTCCTCGGTAAGTTAACGCGCGCGGACGTCTTCTTCGTCCCCCTTCTTTCGTCGTCGTCTCGTCGATATACCGTCCGTCCCTTCCTGATCGGCTCGTCGTCGTTGATACGTCGTTTATCGTGCCATCTTCTTCTTCGTCTTCTTCTTCTTGAACACTTCTTCCTCTTCCACACGTCTCAATCTTCTTGCTCTTCCGCTTCGTCTTCTTCGTCGTCGGGCTCGTCTTCGACGCGCTCCCCCGGATCTCGTACAAACCGGAAACCCCGAAAAAAAACCCCGCAAGCCTTCCATTGCGAGGCCCCAGGGACGCGGCTCGGTCGGTAACAACGAAAAACGGCCGCCAACCGCGCTACTTTTTTCCTAACCCGCCAACGAACGTCTCCAATATTATTCCGGGCTTTATCGTTGAGCCAACGGTTTTTCTTCGCTCCGGTAACATCGAGGATTCGCCTCATCCAAGCACCGTTCCTCTTTTAACGAGCGCGTAAAAAATCCGAGACCGAACGACGCTGAGATTGCGCGGATATTGCGAAATACGTTCGAGATGCGCGCTCGACAAGATGGCGGCCGCGCGGACACTCAAAATGGCCGCGTCCCTCGGACTCAACCGCGATCAACCGTTTATCCCCGCTTTCGTATCTTCGCTATGACTCGGCAACGACGTCACCCACCGACACGCTCTTTTATCGCTACTGTCGCAGTCTTCCCAAGCCCCTGAGAAAGTGAACGGAAGATCAAAGTATTCGCTAACGTTTTCACGCACGGGGCTTTGTGTTTTTTTTTTTTTTTCATTTTTTTTTTTCTTCTGTTGTCGTTGTTGTTGTTGTTGCTGTTGTTGAAACTCCACCTCCCGGCATCCGTTTTGTCTGCCGTTTGGAAAATTCAAGCTCGGACGCGGGTGACATCGCCGCGTTTTTGTTCTCCTTTGAATGCACCCCCGTATCAAACGATCGCGGATTTATTGACACGAATGTCGTGTCAACGTTCACTGTGAGCAAGGTGCCAAAAAGATCAGCATATCCCACAGCCTGTCGATCTCGTCGATAAAAAATCAAAGATATCTTCCAACCCCCACCCCCCAAACCACCCCCCCCCCCCCCCAAGCCTGTGTCTCTGTATGACTGTCTCTGTCTATGTGTCTTGTTGTCTGTATTTTTACGTCGAGACGCCAGTCCCGGCGGGAGCTTTCGCGGCAAACACAATCTCGATCGGACTCGACGCTAATCGATTAATCGTTCGATGTGCACTCGAGGATTAATCAGGGATACGATCGATCGATCCAAAGCGCTCCACACTGTCGCTTAATCTTGTTTTTTATGTTTTGTTTTGTTTTTTTTTTTTCGGTTTGTTTCTTCAGTTCGTGTGTACCGTGTATTATTTGAGAATTTTCGTTCGCACGGAATTCACGCGCAAATTTATCGCGTATTGTGCTAAAGGCCAAATTACCGTTGCTTACGTAAAACGATTGATCGTCAGCATATTTTCGTTTATTTGTCTCACTATTATCAGCGAAACACGCCTCCCACGTTTCGTTGTTTTTCCACGACGTAAAACGTCTTCGTTCCTCTCCCGACGACGAGGCTCCTCGCGTGTCCCATTTTTTGTCGCTTTAGAGATCACGAATAAGCAGTGTGCACCGATTGCGTTCGATCGACTGACCCAAGACTCGCGACTGACGAGGAAAGACGAAATAAATGGCCACGCCGTTGCACAAGATTCACGGACACGTTGGTCCACCAAAGAGCCGAATGATGAATGCAAAGTAAAGCGTAAGATGAATTCCGTCGTCGCGGGTCACGAGACCGAGGAGTCACACACGAGAGCCAACCATTGCGTTTGATCGTTACGTTTTTTTTTTTCTTCTTTTTTTTTTTCACGTACATTGAAATTATTGCACCGACGCATAACGCAACGCTTGAGACTCTCCCGTTTTTTCCAAAACAAATCAAAAATCAATTTTTTTTTTTTCAAATTGTCAAGCCAATCGCCCAATCGCGAGATTTCGTCGCGATCGTACACCTCGAGCTGGATCGCGGCACTGGCGCGAATTTTTCTTCTTCCCAATCAATACAAAATTGCTCTCGACTCGACTGACGCTCGTTTAATTTCCAATTTTTTTTTTTCTCTGTCTCTCTTATTGTGATATGAAAAAGAAAAGGAACAGTGCGAAAGGACGAAACGCCAAAAGAGAAAGAAAAAAAAAATCGATCGTTCGCGGGACCCGTTCACGAGTCCGGAACGATCAATCTTCGCATGTTTCCGCCGACGAACTCGAATTATGATCGAACCACGCGAGTCCTCGCGTACGCAATTTACGCACAACTTTCCTTCTTCCGCTACTTTCGTCCTCCTCGTCCGTACTCGTCTTTTCTGGTGCTATTTTTTTTCTTTTCCTACGTCGCGAACTGGGACTCGATTCGAGAACACACGTGCGAATTACGAAGATTACGGGTACTCGAGAAAGGGCCTCGGGACCACGCGCGCACGCTCACACACACACACACATGAACACCCACGTACATGTACACACATACATGCAATCTTTCAAATCCCATCGCACTTTGTTTCCCTCGTGCACACAACCATATCGCTCGCACACACAGACACACACACACACACACACACACACACACACACACACACACACACACACACACACACACACACACACACACACATATATATATATATATGGTAAATATGTTATATGGTAAATATGTACAATATTTATTTTCTTTAAATATGTATAATATTTACCATATATGTATATATATGGTAAGTATGTACAAGTGGGGCTCAAGCCCTTAATCGGCTCCAAAAATTTGATCACGTGCTCGGGGCTATTCTGCAGTATGAAAATATCTTTTTCATTATGGGGGAGGGGTATTTTATTAAGAAAAAAATATATATTTCCGGAAAATATTCGATTTCTGAAATACGTTTTCTGTATGCTTACTCTAATTTGTTTGGGTTTATATGGGTTTGTATATCACCGTGTGGTGACACTCGATGTCACCAAATCCGTTTCCTCCATACCTTGAAAAAGGTAAATAAAGCGTCTGGGGGTCGAAATAAGGGTTGAAATTGTCTTCCCCCGACTTAAATGTTATAAACAAAGTGCCCTGAAGTACGTCGACTCGGTGCAAAATTTCTCAACCCCTTTTCTAGCTGGAGCCCCACTTGTAAATATTTACCATATATATATATATATATATATGTATATTTTTTTTTATAATATATTTTTTTACCATAAACAATTGGTATTTGCAGATTAAGAATCAATATATGTACTTTGGTTGTGAAAATTATATCAACCACTTGATGAACAAGAACCCGATTTTTACATCACCGAACGTCTAGCAAGTATGCGTGTTTTTTTAGAGTGATATGTTGTTTAGAGTAAGAAAACAAATGAAGTAAAAAATTGACGAAAAGTCGAGAAAAAAAATAACGAAAAGTCGTTCGAGCACTACCTAAAAAAATGTTTAGACCTCTCAAATTTTGTATGAATTACTTTTTCATAATGTAGTACCATTTTCCGTTGAGAACCGCGGAAAAAATTGTTAACCACCCAAATACATTTATATATATATGTGTGTGTGTGTGTGTGTGTGTGTGTATATATATATATTTATATATATATATTTATATATATATATATATATATACAGGGTGTCCTGTTGTGAATGTCCTACTGTGTGCTGGAGTTTTAGTTTAGTAAAAGTCCCACGGTATTCGAGATTTTTGGCTTTATGTTGATTTTTGAAAAAAAAATATCATCTGCTTTTGGTTTTTCGCATGCGATTTCTACAAATAATATATATCGACAATAACTAAGCAAATTTTTAAAGCAATTGAGACGATATGCATAGGTAAGGTGTGCGAGATGATCCCCTAAGGGAGAATTCTCGTAATTCTAAAGATATTCATCATAATTAACATCTGAAAGCGTTTGTTACTGGCATATTGGTCTATCTTACGATTGGCATATTCGGAATATTCAATTTATTAGGGTTTCAATAAAAAGATTTCCTTTCTTTAAAACCCGGATAAAGATCATCTTGGACACCCCCGTGTTCACGACGACCCATAGGGTATGGACAAGATCCTCCGGATCATCTTGCCCCTATTTTGGGATTTTTTTTATCATCGAGAAATTAGGTAGATGTAAATAAAAATTAACGCGAGTTTACAACACTTTTATTTATATCAATCATAGGTATACGACATAAACTGAACTTACAAGTTAAATTATCTTTAAATTATAAGGTTTATCACACCCAAGTAGAATTCAACTGAACCAGTCTTCTACAGCCAGGCTTAAATCACTTAGGTATATCATTTATTATTTGTGAGATCAATTGTACATTAGTAGTGTAGTTTTAACACAGTAGACAATCTATTTAACAATAATGAAGTAGGTACGTTATTTCTGTACAAGATTATCCCTAGGGATGATCTTGTACACCTAGAAGGTAATCATCTTGCCCCAAACTCAACTTTTTCATTCATTGCTCGGTAACATAACCTATAAGTATTCCACTGTTACCACGCCAGCCAAGACGCCAATTCAGCATATTAAAAAGTTGCAAACACGAGAATGATTGCACCATACAGTACACAATCAAAGTTACCTAAGCATATAGTCAACCTTGCCTTACATCAACTGCTCACAATTTTTGTTTGTTTTTCGTTCAAACTAGTGCGTCGCTCAAACCGCCATCATGACTTGACTAACGCGGGGTGGTGCCGGGCGCTATGTTTTACCAAAGAATACCACTAAATAGCGTTAATATTTTATTGAAAAAGATCATCTTACCTCATGGGATCAACTCGTGCACCTTTTTCTATACCGCAGGCTCACCGAGTCGGATGTTCGAATTGGTTTGTATGGAAATTCTGCGTAAGATCTTTTTTCATTTGAGGTTAGAAAGCAGACTTTTCTCGATAAAACGAAAAACCAAGAGTATTTTTTTTTCAACCGGATCAAAAAACGTTATCATTTGTAGAAATGGCAGACACACACACACACACACACACTATATACAGGGTGTTAGGAAGGTCGATGCGAAGCCTTAAGGGGGCGATAAGTCACCTCGTTAAGAACATATCTAACCTAGGCGACCTTAGTCCAAAGTCTAAGGATTTCAAATTATCATGGTAAATATGATTTTTGGAAAATTTCTCAAAATTAAGTACTAACTCGTTTACCTCTTATGATAATGTTATTTTTTTAAAAATAGCATCAACATAAGAAGTATTTTTATTTTTTTGACAAGTTTTTAATTATTCAACAGGTCCCATGTAATTGTTTGGAGACCGATGGTTGTATTGATGTTTATCGATTGAATGCACATTAAGGATGTTGAGCCCCTATGAAACATGTTAATGCTAATCGTTCAATAAATAGCTTCTCAATCGTCATGAAATTTTTACACGACCTCCTGAATACTTCATGTGAAAACATACCAAATTTTCAGAGTTCTATCATCATTACTTCAACCTCCTTAAGGGTTGAAATAAAAAATGATAAGAAAATTCTGAAAATTTGGTATGTTTTTGTATGAAGTATTTAAGAGGTCGTGTTAAAATTTCACGACGATTAGGAAGCTCGTTATTAAAAAATTAACATTTTGTTAAGAACAATTTTTAAAAGAAATAAAAAAAAATGTATCAATAAACTTCGTTTTGTTTCCGTTGCTTTCAGTATATTGTAGATATTATAAAATTGAGAGGTCAAAAAAAAAACTTATTGCAAAGTTACATCAGTTTCCATAAAACAACATTTAATTTGTGAATGTTAATTGTTCAATAACGAGCTTCCTAATTGTCGTGAAATTTTTACACGACCTCTGAAATACTTCATACAAAAACATACCAAATTTTCAGAATTTTATCACTATTTGCGATTTGGGACATCCCTAAGCTAAGACGCAAATAAGTTTTTAGTTACCAATTATCGTCTGTTTGAACATTATGAACGAGTTCGTGCCTATTTGTGGGAAATTTTCCAAAAATCATACTTACCATGATAACTCGAAATCCTTACACTTTGGACTAAGGCCCCTTAAGACTTTGGACTCACCCTTTAAGGGTTTGCAACGACCTTCCTAACGCCCCGTATACAGATACACAGCACTCATACATACACCCACTAATACAGATAGAACATGTATTATAATAATTCATATTTCCCCACCCCTGATCCTTCTACGGCGTGCACGCAAGTCCGATAAAACACGCGCGCGTTTTTCCCAACTCCGTATATTCCGAGGTCTACGCTCGTACGCGTTTTATATATATTTTTTTTTCCGTCGCCACTCCGAGGCTCTTGAAAAATCGCTGAATACGACGAAGGGACGCGAAGCCCAAAAAAAGGGAGCAAGCAATGGGAAAAATTTTGATTCGTACAATTGCCATAACCAGAAGCCGATAATGAGAGACTCGAGGGGTTTCGGGCGACGTTTGTGCAAAAAAAAAAAATTTGAAGAAAAAGAAACGAAATTTGATGAAAAAAAATACAAAATTTGAAAAAGAACAACGGACGTTGAATACCGTACGCACGATTTGGGGATGGGGAAAAAAACGACGCGGTTTTAATCGCGATCGCGTTAAAAAAAGAAGAAAAAAAAAACAATTCAACGGAATATTTTGTCCATATCGATGCGATTCGTTCGCGTGAAACGCGCGTCTCGCTGTACCATCAATTTCGTCGGAGCCAATCGCGAAAGAAAAAAAGAAAGGTAAAGAAGCAAAAAAAAAGCAAACATGGAAGTTGGGCTTGGACGAATTCGAATGTGCACTGCGTAGTGAAATATGGTAAAAAAAAAAGGCGATGAAAAAAATGGAGTACAGTAGTTAGTGCGCAGTAGTTTTTTTTAGCAAAGGGATTTACATGGAAAATTGGTTGCAAAATTTTTATAAAGCTGGTGGTAGAAATTATTTTGTACGTAGCACGCCAGGATGTAGATGCAACGATAGCGGCCGAAATCAAACGGGCGTGAAAATTTAATTACACAGCACTGTGCAGCCCCTCGTGCTTTATTTTTATTTTTTATTTTCTGCTCCACGGATATCGCATCGCCTCACACGCGTTTCTCTCGTCGATACGGGCGCGCAAAGTCGTGAAACAAATGTTGATCATTTTTAGCTTACAAACTTCCGAGATTCGGTGTTTTACCTTTTTCAAATACAAATCCAGAGTGAATTTGTTTTTCTTTTTTTTTTCGAGAAACCTTTCGAATTTTACGACAGAACGATAACATTTTTTTCCAGAAGTTTGAATGATTTTTTTTTTCACCGTTTGTGAATCGTGTTGCAAGCTCTCGATACAGATATTTCCAGCGACGAGAAATTTATCGCTGCATTCGGTCGAACGACGAAACTCGCCGTTCTCTCTTCGATTTTGGCGAATTCGATGAAAAAAACCGTACAACTTTTATGGCCAATATCGTTCCATCCATCCGCAATTTTATAGCGTAGGGCTGAACGAAATGAGAAGAAAAAAACAAACATTATTTTTTTCGCCGTCCTGTATAGTTCCGTCGTGGAATTTTACGACGATCCTGGAAAAAAAACAACCCTGACCTCAGCAAAGAGCAAGAGCGAAAACCTAGTGGCTTACGAAAAAAAAAAACAAAAAAAACAAAAAAAATGCTGAATAAACGAGTAGAGCTTTTGCCCGACGTCCTTGGCAAAAATGTAAAATTTGTCCGCGATAGTGAGATACAGTAGCCGGCTATGAAATAAATAAATACAAAAAAAAACCACCCCCTCGAACGGTCGGAAAGGCAGCTTGCGCGGTAGAAGAAATCCCTGATAGTAGAGCTTTTTTTCTTCGCTCCGTACAAGGTGAGAGAACGAGAGAGAAGCGGAGTAAAGTGGGAGAAAATATTACGTATAAAAAGTGTGATAGGTGTACGACTCTGTCGTCGGACGCAATGTGGCCTCAAGAAGAAACTACAAAGATGAACATCACCTGGATGTGCGCGGTTGGGTTTAAGCCGCGGTGTGACAAACGCGGATCGAACGATTTTCATGCCACGATGCGCGCCAGAAATAAACCGCAGCAGCACGTCCTTCGTATAAACATATGTATGGGGCATTCAACGTCAAGTGGAACAATTTTTGCCCGATCAATCAACCACGACCCTCGAAAGAAATTTTATTCATTTCGCAATTCGAAGGCTCGTTGCAATTATCAAAAAATAACAATCGTCGGAAAAGCACAATCATCGAAAGTTATTTTTATTATTTAAATTCCGCGAAAATATAAATAGATTTTTTAATAATTTTAAAGGAATACAGATAACGTTTGTCCAATTTTTAGCTCGCGATTACTAATTGTTTTTCAACACTGAGAGCAGAGTAATACGAAAGCAAAAGGAAGGCCCACTGTGTCGAGCCGAAAAAGGGTCGTTTTTTTAGAAATTTTTGTGTGCTGGTTTATTTGTTTGGGATTTGGAAAAAAAAGTATCTTATGCAGCATAGGTTGAACTTATTTCGTGTAAATTATTATTTCAAAAAATTAGAAATTCTCAACATTATTGAGGTGCAATAAAGCCTCTGTATAAAAAATGTGGTCCAACGTCCGATCGATAACTTGACTTGGTTAGTTTGAAAATTGACAATCAAAAAGTTTTATAATCTGTATGAAAATGTAGTCTGGTTGCACGTAGCCGTTTTTCGAGAGAAACAAATTGAGAAAATGAAAAAACAAAATTTTTAAGTGTAATTTTGGCAATATTATTGATTATATTCGCGGGCTTAAAAAAAGACACGTTTTCAATGACAGCTAGTGCAATTGTGGAAATTGCAGTTTTTCAAAATTGAAAATTGAAAGGTCGTTTAAAAAAAATGGTTAAGTTTAGTATACGTAAATCGTTGCGCTACTTGCACCAACTAAATCATCTGCAACTTGGTCAATTTTCGATATTTTAACTAGATTTTTTTTCACATATACTCTAAGATGTATACTTTAAGAAAATGCGAAAAAATCGACTTTTTTGACCCGTCACTTTGGTGTCCCGCCTTAGCTTACAAAAGAAATGTATTTTTCACGACCGATTCCAATTGTTACGTGTCATTGCATCTGTTTGCTTGAAATGCTACATCAATGTAGACCAAAATTACAGAAGCAAAAAAAAACTTTTGAATTTTTGACAGATGATAGTATTTTTAGAAATTCCTTTATTTTATTTATTTATAATCTTTATTTATAAATCGATAACTCAATCTTGACGACGAGGGACCTGATTTCTTCCGAATTGACGTGTCTAACATCTGTTTGCTTGAAATTCTACATCAATGTAGACAAAAATTACAGAAGAAAAATAGTTTTTCGAATTTTTGACAAATGATAGTATTTTTAGAAAATTTCTTTATAAATCGCTAACTCAATCTTGACGACGAGGAAACTGATTTATTCCGAATTGACGTGGCTAACATCTCTTTGCTTGAAATTCAACATCCACGTAGACAAAAATCACAAAAGAAAAATAGTTTTTCGATTTTTTGGCTGATGTTAGCATTTTCAGAAACTTCTTTGTACATCGACAGCTCAATCTTGACGACGAGGTACCTGATTTATTTCATATTGATACGTATAAACCCATAGAATGCTTTCTGGATGGTCAAAAAAAAATGAAGGCTCCTTCGAACGAGGTTGGTGATGATTTTCATCTGGAAGCACCTAGGAGAGAAATTGTTCGATTTTTTGGTGCAATGTCCCACATATGAGGTTATATGCACGTAGACGTTTATTTTGTGGCGAGGAGCATTCGTGTATCGTCGAGTCTGTGACACAACACAACCGGAGGGGCCAAAGTTCACATCGTACAGCATCGACAGCGGCAACATCCACCTCGCAACCTCGTGTGCGTCATCTACGTCATCGTCGTCTGTCCTTCTCGATGACGCGGATTCAACAAACTACGGCTGGAACTTCGGGACGTAATATTAACCGACGACCCTCCCCTAACACACTCGCCAACCCCTTTTCATCCTCAAAATTGGCGACCCGATTACGCCATCGCTAATTATAATTCGCTCTTCGAGCTGTGCTCGTACTTTCGTTTACTGGTGTGTAAATTAATTTATACCGCTACCGCATACGATGTCGCATCATACGCGAATGGAAAATATTTCCGGGCATGCGAAATTTCCTCGCGAGCTTACGAACAATTGTTCCGATGCGTTTGCCAATCTTTTATTCAACACTGTCAATCGAATACTCGTCAATCTTATTAAGGGGTTAGGCCACAGTAACGGGTATAAAATCATGTGCGAATTTGACAATCTTTTTTCGTATGGAAAAGTGATTCACTCATCAAATCAATTACACATCTATTTAGTACGAATATCAAGCTGTTAGAATTTTTTTTTTCGTTGTGCAAAATGGCCAACTACTCGAAACTTTTCGAAACAGCTTTTTTCCAATTGGCGTGACAAATAACTTCAACAATTTTCACTCGATTTACTTCAAATTGAAAATTTATATAAAATATAAAATAAAATTAAAACTTATTATTTTATGAGCAGTTTATGAGCAGTCACGACGAAATTTTTAACTGAAAATTCATCTCTTAAGTTCAAATACCTACAACTTTTGAATAAAACAATATTTTTTTAATTCTGTACGTACTTCTCTAAGTATTCTAATGTAGATGTACGAGAATTTTTGTTTTTTGTTGTAGGTAAAAAATTGTGGATGCTAAATATTACGCAGCGGAGCGCCTAAAAAAAAGATAAAAGAAAATATTAGTAGTCGACTATTTTGTACATCAAAAAAATATATATATATATTTTCTAACTGCTTGATATTCATACTGAATTGATGTGTAATTGCTTTTATAAGTGCATCACTTTTTCATACGAAGAAAAAATTGTTAAATTCGCACATAATTTTATACCCGTTACTGTGGCCTAAGGCCTTAAGGGGTTTCGGGACAAATGACGTAACGTTACCATTTGCTTCAAATTTATACAGTAATTTTTTTATCATACGCTGATAGCACCTTCCGATTTTTTAATCGATCGTCTACGCCGTTTCTATGAAATTTACAATTGAAAAAAAAACACTTTTTAACATAGGGTAACATTATAACAATGGCAAAATTGTTATAATGTACTGACAAGGAAAGGTTACAAGGTCGACCTCTCCGATTTCGATGAAACTTGGCATGCTTGTAGAATAGGTAAAAATGGGCGACACGTGTTTTTTTATATCTGCGGAAGCCGATTTTTAAGGGGTGAAACGCACCCTTGCATATAGGGGTGTTTTGCGTTTTTCGTCGATAATGTTATCGTTCTCATCTCGAATGTATAGTACACGAGAAAATAAACGTTTTTGCAATTTGAAATTTTTTCATATCTCGTACCGTTAAAACGTTGTCGGCGGAAAACGAAAAACACCCTTATTTTCGAGAGTGCGTTTCAACCCTTAAAAATCGGGTTTCGAAGATATAAAAAAATACGTGTCGCCTACTTTTACCCTTTCTACAAGCATGCCAAGTTTCGTCGAAATCGGAAAGATCGACCGCGCGACCTTTCCTTGTGAATTATTTGACAATTTTGCATAACATTTTGAATATTTTTTTCACACTTTTTCATCCGTAAAACCGCCATTCGGCGATGAGCAACATCTCCCTATGTGGAAAGGTGTTTTTTTTTCAATTATACATTTTATAGAAGTAGTGGAGACGGTCGATTTATAATTTGGAGGGTACATTCAGCAAATGACACAGAATTTATTGCGTAAATTTAAATCAAATGGTAATATTTTGTCAATTGTACTGAAACTTCTTAAGAAAAAAAAGGTACGAGCGTTATTTTTAAAATGAGTTGATAATTCAAATTTTACCATTTTCGCGATTAGTCGTTATTTTTATTCGATTGCGATTTTTAACATGCTTGATTTTTTCACATGTGTTGTTTTTCTAAATATTATCGGAGACCTGATAGTGAGGATGGTGCATTTCAACGATAGGGCAATCATTAAAGATCGGAAAAATGAGCAGCGAAGATTAGACAATCAACATTTTTGTGAAAAACATTGAGCAGAATAAGCGTGAATAAGCGAAAAAAAATATTGTGTAAGGGGGTAGCTTTAGGTAAGAAAAAAATTGCTGACGTTCAAAATTTTTTTTAAGAAAAACATTTCTTGACATTTTTTAGAGCTAGGGTATGTTTTATTATGAGTCTTGACTGTTACATGGTTTTTTTTTTCAATTTAATGAAATGACGGAGGTATGGCACGGTCTTTTGAACGAGTTGCGGCCAATGTTCTCAGACGTCGTGCTACGTAGCGTTGACGGGATTAATCTGAAAAATACCAACGAAGATTTTTCTTTCCTTAACGCTTATACGCAGAATATGAACCAAGAAAGATTGATAAATATTGAAAATCGATGAAACGGTAAGCTCTGAAACGAAAAGATTGAATTTGCTGAAAAATAAATGGCTACATTTTGCAATAAAAAAACGTACCTTTTTTATTTTCAAAAACATTTTGGATCGCGTTAAAAAAAATAAGGTTAGGAAGATTTACACCAAATTGCATCAGAATCTTTTACAGATATTTTTTTAATGCCATGTAACAGCCAAAAATAATAATAAAACACACCCTGAGTCCCAAAAATGGTAAAAAAATCTTTCCCTTAAAAAAACGTGAAAAACAGTAAATTAGTTTTTCGCCTAAAGGTATCGCCCCCTTATAAATTGCACAAGAGGGTGCAGACCTCCCAGGGAAGGTAAGGGTAAATTAATCCAAGTTCGAATTAAGAAATTTCGAGAAGTCGATGGCCAAAACCAATTTTTTCACATATTTTACTCGAAATTTTTATTCCCTGTGCCATGCAACTTTAAAATTTGTATATTTAACTTAACTCTATGTTCGCCCCATTTTTTGTGTTTTAACCAATACGTTCGAATGTTCGATGGTTAAAAAAAATCAGCAACAGGCATGCCTAGTTCGACACCCTTGATTGCAATATTTTTCACCATACTTTTAAAAACCGTTCAATTTTTTAACTTGGCCCATAATTCAAATAAAATGCAATAAAAATGTCCTCTTTTTATTGATTTGATCGAGCTATAAATTATACATAAAGGGCAGCTAACGTTGAATCGCAATTTCAGAAAATTATTCCCACCTCGAATATACACGGATGAAAACAATTTTTTTTATATATATTCATCTATTTACTCGTTTATTGAAATGATACAACATGCCCCGAGTGCACATGAAAAATCTGTCACGCGTCCCGCGTGTTTGGGGGTGGAAAAATCGCGTGCGAAAACCTATTCGTTCATTAGTACTTTTATTGTAAAAAAAAAAACAACAACAGCCTGTCTCATCCAAAAATTGGACGAAAAACGAAATTGCTCTTCCGACTTTCGATTCCGGTGATTCCGGAGCGAAAATTCTTACGGGACCGAGACGAGGGAACGATTTCACCTTCCGGAAATAAAACTCGTTGTCCCGGCGGACGAGAAGATATTTTGAAAAAAAAAACAAATTTTCAGGAGAACTAGCCATGGAAATATTTTGTGATGGGCGTGCCCTGCGTTTTTTAACGGATCCGTGTCGTTCGTTCGCAGAATACGCGACAGTGGGATACATGGCGAAGAGGATTCAAATGAGGAAGAACAGATTCCAGAAAATAGCGGAAAGCATGAAAGCCGCGAGAGAAAATCCGGGACCACCAGGTGTCCCAGGTGTTGGTGATCACGGGGACCACGCGCCCAAACAAACTGTGAGTATCGCCAGCCAAAATTAAAAAATCTGTCATTTCCAACCCCTTGATTCTTGCCCCCTAAGGTAAAGCCAACAAAGAGTACACACTTTATAAACTTTTGTTTCCGAAAAAATCAATTTTCATAATATACTTTGTACTTCTTATTCAAATTAAACTTTGGTCATTTAGAAACATTACTTTAAATGTAACTCTCAAGTAACAATCTCGCAAATTTTTCAAAAAGGCTTAAGGCGTCGTCGCATATTTATTTCAATGGTTAAAATACGCTAATTAGGCTGATTTTTTAATGTCACATGGGAGCACTTGTGAAGGACAGAATATAAATTTTTATTTTTATGTTTTCTACATTTTTTTAACGGTTGAAAACGTCTTCGAAAAAAAGGTGTCCTCACGGTGTAAACGGTTGTGGCCGTTAATATTATTTGACACAAAACTTGCAAAAAGATTATTAATCAGTATGGAAGCCGCCAAGTTGCTAGGGAGTTTAAAAAACAAAAAACTGATGAAATGGTGGCAGATTAAAAAAAAAAGTGTCAAATTTAGCCTATTTTTTTCGACAGTTCTTCGTTAAAAAAAATGAACATTCCAAATAAAAGCTTCCATAGCAAGATGAAGAATTCCGTAAAGAGTATTGTGTCAAAATTCAAGACAGATAGCTTGAAAAATCTTTCTTTGTGAGTGTAGACCGTTTTGGAAAACGCCAGTTCGAGAAAAACGCGTTTAAAGTTTCGAGTACGGAATTTTCATACAAATTGTCTACTTACGATCAATCAGCGATGCCAGGTCCATACAATAAACGTCTATGCTATCACATAACGCAACAAAAAAATCGATATTTTGAAAATGTTACACTGTGATGCTCCTTTAAGGAGTTACGTGAGTTTCGAAGCCAAAAAAAGCATATTTTCTCTATTTAAAAAAAATATGTAATATACAAATTATTTTATTCTAAATGTTGAGCACATAATGTAACAAAAAAATCGATATTTTGAAAATTTTACACTGTGATGCTCTCTTGAGGAGTTACGTGGGTTTCGAAGCCAAAAAAAAAAGCATATTTTCTCTATTTAACAAAAATATATTATACAAATTATTTTATTCAAAATTTGGAGCACAGAATGTAAAAAAATCGATATTTTGAAAATGTTACACTGTGATGCTCCCTTAAGGAGTTACGTGGGTTTCGCAGACAAAAAAGCATATTTTCTCTATTTAAAAAAATATATAATACAGAAATTATTTTATTGGAAATGTTGAGCATATCATGCAAAAAAAATCGATATTTTGAAAATTTTACACTGTGATGCTCCCTTAAGGAGTTACGTGGGTTTCGAAGCCAAAAAGAGCATATTTTCTCTATTTAAAAAAATATAATATACAAATTATTTTATTCGAAATGTTGAGCACATAACATACGAAATGTTGAGCAACATTTAAACAATATTTAAAAAAAAATTCATCAACTAATTTGGAAAGTTTAGCCGGGAGACCCCTAAAAAAAGTGTCCTCGTGGTGGTCAGGATAACTCGTAATAGCGTTATCTGAAATTAAAAAACAATTTTTTTCTGTTAGGAGATAAGTATAGCTCGTGATTGAACGAAGGATTTTTCAAAAAATTGAAACTTGAATTTTTGGCGAAGTTGTATGGAAAATAGTTCAATTTTTCGTACAATTTACACTACGTATAGCCTCGTAAAATTAGTTGCATTCGAAAAAAAACAACCTTCGTTCAATCACTATGCTATTTTGAAGTGTGCAAAATTTCAATAAGATCGGTGCATTAGTTTTTGAGAAATCGTGTCCACCGACTTCAAAAATAGTGTTTTGAGAAAAATGCGATAAGCCAGCGTCGCTCCCGGCCAGTCTTTCCCAACGGGGGGAATTCCCAAAGGCTCTCTCTCTCTCTCCTAGACTTTGACTCCGATTGACGTAAAACTTTGGATGAATATTCTAGGCATATTGTACCATTAGATAGCAAAATAAAAAAATGAATTTTTTGAAATTTTCAAACCCACGTAACCCCTTAAGGAAGCGAGTTATTGTCCAACAGCTTGTCACGACCTATGCCACTGACAGATTAGGTGGTTTTTCCAACACGAGAAAAAATAAAACAGTTAAAAGCACTGCGTAGTTTTTGGTGGCTCTGCCCGATGCAAAAAACCTCGTACCGAAAAAAAAGTATCGAACGTCTTCAGTGATCGAAAACTTGGAATGAGGGGACAAATATGGATCCTCGTTGGATCTTGACGAAGTACAAAGTTGATTCCGCCGAATGTAAATAGTTGGGTTGCTAAACTGATCGCCCCCACGCCGTAGTGCAAAACCAGAAGACAAAGTAAATCAAGCTTAAGAAGGAAGCACTTAGCGAGCCGGTAGAACTCGGGCTAACGCTCGACTACGCTTGTTCCGACGGTAATTTACGAGGGTGAAACATCTCCCCATCCCTTCAGCCCTCTGAGTCCGGAAAAAGAGCGGAACGGAACAGGTTCGGTGGAGCTTAAGCCCTCGAAATCGTTTTTTCTCCCCTTTCACTACGTTGCCTTCACGAAACGGTTCGTTAGATCCAAACAATTGGCCACGGGGATTATGATACGCAGGAATAATAATTTAAACTATGCTTTTTCGCCATAAAATACGTATCCAAACGTAATTGCAATTTTTTTTGGTTTTTTTGAAAATTTCGTAGAAAATAACATTCTCCTTAGTCCTTCCTTGGCACACCGGGTCATTCTGACCCGGAAGAATTCGAAATAAACTTCCCTGAGACTGAAAGTTTTCAATCATTTTTTACAACAATTCAATTTTATACTTTCCGAAATTTAATTGTGCAGACATAATCAGAAACGCTTCAAGTGCATTCCGGATTTTTTTGAATAAAAACCGAGTGGATGAAGTTCTATCCGGGGCAAATTGACGCAGTGTATCAAGGAAGGGTAAGGTCTACCTAGAGGGCCAAAAAATCGGCCAAGTTCCGATTTTTTTTTTTTTTTTGTGGGAAACAGTTGGTCAAAAGAACGCCTTTTTTTAAACAAAGGTACATATATTGAGAGTCTTTTAAAAAATCGGCAAAAATAGAGAAAAACAACAAAAACAGCTGCCAAACATTTTTTTCGCAACGTTTTGCGGTGGACACTCTCGAGCTTAAACGGTCCATCCGCAATCTAAAAACCAAACGGGTTATTAGAGGTTACAATAAATACGAGTCGTTGACGATCGGTGATTCCAAAAATCATTTTTTTAAAGAACGTGGAGACCAGTTGAAGCTCGAGCATACAAAGTCTATGAAAAAAAGTGAGCGTTTTTGCGTGACTATCAAAAAATGAAGATCAATTTTCAAAAAGTGAGATCGTCAACAAGCTCCGAATGTTTTTCGCCATATCTCTTGTAATTTTGGAAATAATCCATCCAGTGGTTCTCGAGATATCATGTCCACCGACTTTGAAAACAGTGTTTCGAGCAAAACGCGTTTAAGTCCTTAGGCCACAGTAACGGGTATAAAATCATGTGCGAATTCAACAATTTTTTTTTCGTATGAAAAAGTGATACACTCATAACATTAATTACACATCTATTTAGTACGAATATCAAGCTGTTAGAAAATGTATTTTTTTTTCGACGTACAGAATGGCCGATTAATTTTTTTTTCTTTTACTTTTTTTTAGGCGCTCCGCGACGTTTTATTTAGCATCCACAATTTTTTGCCTAGAACGAAAAACAAAAATTCTCGTCAAACTACCTCTGAATGCCTAGGGAAGTACATACGGAATTGAAAAAGTATTGTTTTATTCAAAAGTTGTAGGTATTTGAACTTAAGAAATGAATTTTCAGTGAAAAATTTCGTTATAACAGCTCATAAACTGCTCACAAAACTAAAAGTTTTCGATTAATCAGAAACTTCGTAAGTTCTTCTCTGCGAAATGCAATTGGAAACATAACTTTTAAATTCAAAATAAAGCGAGTGAAAATTGTTGAAGTTATTTGTGACGCCAATTGAAGAAAAAAAAGCTGTTTCGAAAAGTTTCGAAGTAGTCGGCCCTTTTGTACATCGAAAAAAAATATATATTTTTTCTAACAGCTTGATATTGATACTAAATAGATGTGTAATTAATTTTATGAATGAATCACTTTTTCATACGAAAAAAATTGGTTAAATTCGCACATGATTTTATACCCGTTACTGTGGCCTAACCCCTTAAACAGCATCCACGACGTCACTAACGGGCCGCCAATGCTCTTTGAAAAATATCAATAAAACAAAAAAGTAGCGCATGCAAATTTCGGCGAATATTCCCGATACATATGTATGGGAGGTACGAAATCAACCCCTTTGTTTCTCTTTTCCTATCACACTGATATGCATTTCACAGCTGCGACGTTACCTCGTGAATGGTTTTTTTTAGCATCCGGTTAAGAGGTCAGGCTGCACAATGAGGGGTAAAAGGCATTGCAAAATGAACGTCCATTTGCGCCAAAGTCGAGAAACGATAGAGAAGCTCACGGCTGCACAGGACCTCGCGGGCAGTCCGCCCTCGATGCCCCGAGGGGCACTATAAATTTTCTTTTAATCTCGCGAATTGTATAGTAGTGGGGATGCGAGGGGGTGGAAAACGGGGGCTAGATAGAAACGAAAATATGAGAGAGCTTTCGTGGCGATGGCTTTCGGGATATTTCCACAAAAAGGGAGAAAGAGGTACGTGTATATTGAAAAATAATAACAATAATCATAATATTCCGAATTTTCCACTCGCAAAAGAAATTCGAGATCGTGTGTAAAAAGATATTTTTGGTCGACACAAGTTGAGGGAATTTAATTTCGTTAATTTCGAAAAAAAAGAATAAAAAAACAATTTCGTTTACATGGAGAGAAATTATTTGTTAGAATCAAGTGCTTACGGTGTGTTTGATTTAATTTTTGTTTGAGGCAACATTTTGTTTGAGCAGTATTGTTATTTAACGCTGCGTGTTGCGAATATCCTCAAAAGCCTTAGTAATCGAAAAAAACTATCACGGTGACCCAGCCAGAAATTCTGTTCGCAAGGGTCGAAAGAAAAATGATTTGCCATCGAATGGTGCGAAAAATCGAAGAATGTTGTATCATTTTTTTGAAAGATCCTCTCATAATCTCCGAGAGAAAAACAACGTCCTATAAAAACACGTGACAACTGAAAATTGGAAGGGTGATCCTTCGACGATTTCGACCGACCCAAACTTTCGCATGCAGGCCGGGAAAAAGCTTGAGATAGGTCCATATGGCAGTATTCTAGGGTAGAGGTCTGAATATCAGGCGTTTTTTTCGGACTTGATAAAAAAAAAACAAATAATATTTTTACTATCCATTCTTTTAAAATCTTTTTATTGATGTTTCGAGAACTTACAAAAAAGTTTTTGTGCAAAAAAATAAAAAATGAAACAGTTATGACAAAAGACATGATTACAAAGATCCCAATCATCCGAAACACAAATAAAACCAATTTTCTTGATCAATAAGAATGCCATTATGGCAGGTACAAAAGAAAAGAAACATTGGGTATGGTTCCGAAAAGCCTCTGATTAATTTGGAATTTCGTGTACCCATGTATTTTGACTCGCTGATTACGAATATCATAGTGAAAATACCCACAAATTTGATTTTCAAGGTCAACACTCACGAAAACTGATTTTTTAACAATTTTTCTGTTTTATTTTAGTAAACATTCATTATAGAGGAAAATGTTTCCTACAAAAGTAAAGCCTATGAAAATATTGATTGAAAGTTTGTTTGGGTTACATAAATACATCAAATTTTTTTAAATGCTTTTCGAAAGTGTATTTATTAAGTGTAATAATTTTTATATAAATATCTATAATATAAACCTAACAAAAAAATCATAAAAATAGCCTTTTTTAGCGTCTAACCTAAGACCCCTTAACACTCATACGCAGAATACGAACCAAGAAAAGTGAGAAATGTCGAAATTCGATAAAACGGTACGCTTTGAAACAAAAAAATCGAATTTTCCGAAAAAAAATAACTACCCTTTTCAATAAAAAAAAATACGTTTTTTTTTATTTTCACAAACATTTACCCTCATGTTTTGGACAATAAAGTTAGAAGGATTGATACCAAATTTCACCATAATCGGTCGATAAGTTTTTTAGTTACACGCCACGTCAGTTCTGAAAATGCAGTTGAAAAGCCCGTACCGTCCGTCCGCCATTTTCAAAGATTAAAAAATGAATAAAAATACCGAGTAACAATTGAAAGTAGTAATAAAACATACCCTAAGTCTCAAAAATGATGAAGAAATTCTGCCTCAAAAATAAATCATGAAAATCAGCAAATTTTTTTCTCGCCTATAGAGGTATCTCCCCCTTAAGGATGTTGAGTCCCTATGAAACATGTTAATGTTAATTGTTCAATAAATAGCTTCTTAATCGTGATGAAATTTTTACACGACCTCCTGAATACTTCATGTAAAAACATACCAAATTTTCCGAATTCTATCATCATTACTTCAACCTCCTTAAGGGTTGAAATAAAAAATGATAAGAAAATTCTGAAAATTTGGTATGTTTTTGTGTGAAGTATTTAAGAGGTCGTGTTAAAATTTCACGACGATTAGGAAGCTCGTTATTAAAAAATTAACATTTTGTCAAGAACAATTTTTAAAAGAAATAAAAAAAAATTTATCAATAAACTTCGTTTTGTTTCCGTTGCTTTCAGTATATTGTAGATATTATAAAATTGAGAGGTCAAAAAAAAAACTTATTGCAAAGTTACATCAGTTTCCATAAAACAACATTTAATTTGTGAATGTTAATTGTTCAATAACGAGCTTCCTAATTGTCGTGAAATTTTTACACGACCTCTGAAATACTTCATACAAAAACATACCAAATTTTCAGAATTTTATCATCATTTGCGATTTGGGACTCAACATCCTTAATATTCGAAAGCTCAGCACGTGAACAGTCGGGAGAAGCTTTGCATCGAGAGCATCAAGGATTAACCCGACGGTAGCTCGTTCTCGCGATCGTTTCGTTCCATCCGGAAGTAGTGTACTCGTACGAGTACTCGTACGAGTACTCGTACGTAGTCCTGTGAGAGGAGAGCCTCGAAGGATTATTAATTCAATATCGGCGTCCACCCGCCCGCGTCATTTTGCGTTTACGGGGCTATGTACAAAAAGGATGCAGATAAATTAAAGCAGACCCCCAATGGACCATCGGGTTGTGGCAAGCGCGTGAATAAACACGAGAGGTCTCTTGAATATTGCAACAGGCTTTGGTGAAGGTCCGAGAGTTGAATTCCCTTCGAGAAGCTTCGTCTCCAACTCCGGCGGTCACCTATACGTATATATTCTCTCTCTTTCTCTTTTCGTTAGTACTCCCACGAGACTTCGTAGGAGTTACGACTCGACCTGACAAAAGTCCAAGTCGCATACATAAATCGTTGTCCGCAGTGTCTGACGGTGTCGAACTGTTTCCACTTAAAGCCGAACCTGACAGATCGAGTTTTGGCACAACTTTGCATCTACTTTGCTCGCCGCGAAGACAGACACCTTAATATTCCAGGAGCATTAAATCGCGTGATATCTTAAAAAAGCTAATTTTCCCTTTTTTAATATTGTTTTATTTTAATTTTAATTTTGTTTCAAATTGGTAATTTTTTTTAATATAGAGTTTAATTTAAAATTTGTTCAATTCAAATATTTAGTTTGATTGAAAAAGTTAGATTCAAAATTCATTTAATGTCGTTTAATTAATGTTTTTGAATTTAATTTAAAAAGCTTAATTACGAACTTTTTATATCTACTTTCCTCATTGCGAAGACAGACATCTTAATATTCCAGGAGCATTAAACCGCGTGATATCTTAGAAAAAACTAATTATCTCTTTTTCCTTATCGTTTTGTTTTAACATTTGATTTTATTTTCAATTGTTAATTTTTTTTTCAATTTTTTAAATTTAAAGTTTAATCAAAAAATGTTAACATTAAAGTTTTTAATTTTTTTTAACATAGTTTTTTTTCCTTCTGGGGCGGCACGCACTTTCCACAGTTTCCCTGTGCCCTCGTGGAAATGGGACAGGGCGTCTCGGTAATGAAAAATTCAGGAATCGACTCGTACGCAATTTGCCCTCGAAATTTGCTGAATTACCGAGGCAAAGTATAAATATGGGCGTCCAAAAGTATCGATCACTGAAAGCGTGGAATTTTCGACAGGAAAATCGTGCCTCACCGTTTCCCCGTGACAAAAAGGGCAAAACGGTAATTTAATTATTCCCAGCAAGTATATCGCATTAATGTTAACTCGATAAATTGATTAATGGAGAAAACTCGATATAGTGCTTGCGTTGAAACACGAGGCTCGCCTATCCTCGTTTACACGCAACGTTTTCCGATATTGGAGAACGAGTTAGCGTATACGCAAGTGGAAGGAGAAAAAAAAGCGCGTCCCTCCCGGAACTTCCCTCGACCCTTCTTTCGAGTGTTGCATGCGATAACGATAAACAAAGGGGTAGTGCCTCGTGAGAAGGACACCCCGAGGCGAACTGCCGTGTCTCTTGTAAGTGGTCCCGTGTTGTCCAGGAGGTGCGGTTCAAAGTGCACGACCCCAAAGCACACAGCAAGGGTGGCACGTTGGAAAATACCATAAACGGTCGGGCGGACGAGGAAGCGCCACCCGCGCCTCAGCACTTGATCCATCCTGGCAAGGACATCAGCAAGCTCTACGGTACGCCATGTAGGTTCAAAATTTACACTTCTCTAAAAAATCCAAGGAACCATCCGAGCTGCCTACTTGTAATAATTCAAAAATCATTGTACCGGCGAATTGGAAAAATCGACGCGAAACGGCGTACGATTCGCGGGGCTGAAGAATTCACGATCCAAATTTTTCCAACCTATAACGCACATTTCACCCTAGTCTAGAATATATGAACACGATTATCGAGATACATAAAGGGTGTCTCAAAATTATCTGACAATTTAGAATTGCGAGTGTTTTTTTTTTGTAGCGAACATAGAGTGAGTAACGTTCCGAAAATCCTCCAACGTTCCGATCGAGATGACATTTTGCACAGACCTCCCTTTTGATATTTCCGGACAACCCCCAAAAGGGACTTTTGGCGATGCGCAATAGTTTTTGGGTTGGTTTTGGTTTAAATTTGGGTTTGTTGGGGTTAGGTTTGGGTTTGGGTTTGTTGGGTTTAGGTTTGGGTTTGTTGGGTTTAGGTTTGGGTTTGGGTTTGGGTTTGGGTTTGTTGGGTTTAGATTTGGGTTTGGGTTTGGGTTTGGGTTTGGACAAAACGGAGAGCGCGATAACATATATAGGTATGAACGGAGACGTAACAGATATAGATATAGTCGGCGCGTGTTAAAATAAATAACTTTAGAGTTCAATATCTCGAAAACTATTGCGAGTCGCGAAAAATTCCTTTATAGGATGTATCAAAATATTATAAGGAAGGTTTGTGCAAAATTTCAGCTCGATCGGAGGAAGGGGTTCGTAACCTTATCCCACAGAGTACTGATCTTCGACAACTGGCATCAGGAAGTGTTGAGGTTCAGTCGTGTAGAATTACACGACCGAGCAACGCATAGAAATTGCTATTTGCTGCATTGTTACTGCATACCGTAAACTGGGGTTACTTTGATCAGGTTTTGGAAGTTTTTCGTAGGTAACGTTTTTTTTCAACATCCTAAATTCCAACTTTTTTGCTCCAATGGAACAATGTGTTCTTTGGCTATCAAATATATGACGGAGTCAAGCCCCACCACCGCCCACAATTTTATACTAAAAAAAGAAGTTGCAAGGTAACCTCGAGTGTGGGGTTTCTTTGACAAGGCATTGAAATGCAACTTGTGTCAAAGATTAAAGGTTGCTTTGACATCATTTTGGTTAAGAAACAATATTTTTTGCATTATACATGGAATTAAATGAAAAACAACAATTTTTTTCAATATTGTCATCTTTATGAGGGAAACATTTTACATCAAAATATCCAGTAATCAAGTCAAGTCAAGATCAAAATCAAGTCTTGTAATTATCATTGAGATCAAAATCAACTTTAGCAACATTATAATGAACTTGAACAATACATTTGAACACATTTAAACCGTATTTTGGCGCTCTTTTAAAGTGGCCCCAAAAACTGTCAAAGTTACCCTTAATGTAAATTTAATCCCGTTTTACTGTAGTTATTGCAGACGATGTTTGATGGTCACACCATTAATAAAATTACTCACCAATTATACCAAAATGTTGTTGAAAATTTCGTCAAAAAAGTGAAGATTTGCAAATAGGGACCAAACGGCTATTTATCGGATATTGTGTTACACACATAACCTCCATGTTTGTACCTCATATTAAAACAAAAATATTCGTACTTTTCAAATAAATAATACGTTTTACTATATTAATGAATTAAAATGTCAGGTCATTTTGAGACACCCTATATATATATTTTTCTTTCCATAATTTTTTCTTTCCGTTTCTTCTTCTTGCAATAGTCGTCGATCACGACGACGTCGATTTCATTTTTGCTTTCTTCTCATCGAAGGAACGTGAAATTTGCGTTGCAAAGATTTCTATTCGGCAAATCTTTCGATGAAAATTCGTTCTGTATTCGCTTGACGAATGCTCTGCTATGAAAACCAACCGTGAATATTATGAAATTCAACGGTCTCACGCGATCACCACACCGCTCGCGTCGTGGGCACTCTCACCGGCAACGAAAGAATAGCGAGAGAAGGATAAACGTCAATGTCAAACGATCGGACCTTTTTTCGATTTCCTTGCAATAATAATCCAACTCTCAACTCAGCAGAGTCTCGCTCGTATATACTTCTTAAATATTTCTCTCGCGTTTTGGCGAGTATTGTCGTGAAAAATATATACACAAAATTGTCTTATTAAAATTTCTTTAAAAAAAATTCCTTCGATTTTCGTGACAATTCTTACAGCGGAAAAAATCATAGCGAAAATTGTAGGGAATTTTTATTAAAAGAAAATCCAATAAGAGAATTTTTCTCAAATTTTCTATCGAGAAAAACTTGCTTGAGAAAAAAACCGATCAATGGCAACGATATTCACCACTGTGACGGGCCGAAAAAAGAGCATTTTTCCCTATTTTTCTATCTATGAGATTATTCACCTGGGATTCAGAAAAAAAATATGTTATCAAGCATGCATTGAACTTATTTCGTGTGAATTTGCTATTAGAGAAAACTAAAAATTAACATCGTTCTTAATGCCTTAGGCCACAGTAACGGGTATAAAATAATGTGCGAATTTAACAATTTGTTTCGCATGAAAAAGCGATTCTCTCATCAAATGAATTACACATCTATTTACTATGAATATCAAGCTGATAGAAAATATTAGTAGTTTTTCGATAAAAAAAATCACATAATGACAGCTGCTAAAAAAAAGTGTAATTTTGGCTAAAGTTTTACTTATATTCGGGTGCGCCAAAAATACTAAATTTCAACAAACAAAACAGCTACGTACAATGACAGCCACCGCAATTACAGAAATCCCGACATTTCTAAATCAAAAATTAAAAAAAAAACAAATCAAAATTGAAAGTTTTACTATACGTAAATCGCTGCACTACCTGCTTCCTCAATTTTCAATATTTCAACTCGACCATTTTTTTCGCACATTCTCGAATATGTGTACTCCCAAAAAAAATGCAAAAAAAAACCATTTATTTACCCGTCACAGTCCCTCGGAGCTTTTCGTTACGAATCAAATAATAGCAATTTCCCCGACTGAAAAAAAAAACACGCGAAACCGGTGAGACGATGCCCGCGACTCGTTGTTATGATTATTGAAAGCACAAAGTTTAACGGCCATAAAAAAAACGATCAACAAAAGTACTTTGGCCTGTTGAACTCGCACGCTTCTTTATTACAAGTAAAAGGACTCGTATAGTTCGTAGTCCAGACTTTCGAGCATATATAAACGCAAATGTAAAATTACATTCCCAGGCATCACACCATCCGACATCGACAAGTATTCGCGCATCGTATTTCCCGTGTGCTTCGTATGCTTCAATCTCATGTATTGGATCATCTATCTACACATCAGCGACGTCGTCGCGGACGATCTCGTTTTTCTCGAGGAAGCCAAGTAATGACCTATCGTCGTTTCCAGTTGCGATCCAACCGAAAAAATCGAAAAAAAAATAAAAAATAAAAAAAAATAACGCGAGAAAACGTAACGAGAACCCGAACGAGCGAGTAAAAACGATCCATCGAGGGGGATCGAGACGAGGCGAGAGGGGCCGAGAGCGAATGGAATATAAACAATTGAATTCGTTAACAGAGACAGAATGAACGCAAAAAAATCGTAGGGCGAAAATATACGAGAGCCGATTGCGTAACGACGAAGAACCGAAACTAAAACGTGCTGTGACTTTAATTCGACTATCGGGCACTGCAGCGAACAAAAAGACAATTGACAAAATAAAAAATACCCTCAAATGTGGAAGGAAGGAGAAAAGAAAAAGTATAAATTCAGGCATCACACAAAAATACACTTGCCGTGCGTTATAGGTTATAATAATATTAACACGATAATAGTAATAATAATAATAATAATAATAATAATAATAATAATAATAATAATAATAATAATAATAATAATCGTGATTGTATGCGAGCTGGGCTCGTAATGATCTCAAATTTAGTGAAAGATCGAAATGGATGAAAAATCGAATGTTTCAATATATTTCATGTTTGCGTTGCCCTTATCATTTTTTCACTCCTCGAAAGAGCGACTCATCGCGTAATTGCACGGCAAACACGCATTCCGTGATCGAACGGGACGAAAGATTCGAAAATAAAAAAAATCAACTTATACGGAGTAACGAGGAGGAGGAGGAGGGTGGAGGAAAAAAAAACAATTAAGACAAAAACTAGAACCAATAGGACCAGCGGACGTGAGAGAAAAATACTCGTGAAATCTTCGTCCGAGCTGGTCCACGCTCAATGACTCTTCCTGCATCATGGACAGAGGACTAAAAACGCACGCACTTCACCGCACGCACTCGTGGTAACGAATTCAATCGATCGACGAAATAGGGGATGAAACAAAGAAAATTCCATATTAAAAAGCAACAAAAAAACATACACACACACACACACGCAGACAATGTTTATATGTATAGTGTACGACTATTTAATATTTGAGTATGCTATATGGAATTAGCCATGTAAAAAGGACCGCGGGGATGCTCGAAAATTCCAAAATCGAAAAAGCCCATTTTGAATGGGCAAGAGAGGAGAAAGATCGAGAGCCGTCACTGACGCATCGCGAGGACTGAGAAATCGTAAAACGTGAAGAAAGTGTGCCGATGAAAATGAAAAGAGAAGCAAGGAAAGGGGGAAAAAGTGGGAAGCAGATCGAGAAAAGAGAGACGGGGATTCACGTCGGCGAGTGAGTGTCTCTGATTCGTATGTCGTTAGAACGAACTGCGTGCAGTGCCTGGTGAAGCCTGGAGAGACGAAAATATACCATTGAAGCATTGCCAGTATATATCTATAGGAAATTAAGACGGTGTGAGGGAAAATCAATGATAACCGATTTAAGGGATGAATGGCTGAAAATTAACTATAAATAATGGTGTGTGTATGGCGTGTGTATATACAGGGCTACTGGCTGTTGCTCACGATCTCGTCAGAGGGTTTCACGACATTTTTTCCACTGCCAAATAACCCAGTAATGCTTTGTGCAAAAATAAACCATTTTCGAGACATTATTTTTTTCAAGTTTGGAATAGGCAACTTTAAAAACGAATTTTCAAAAAATGCTTTACGGAATCAAACGTTTTTTAAATTTTTTGGAAGAATAAGATCGGAATAATTATTAAACTTGCAGATTTTGGGATCCCTGACTCAAAAAGGTTTGCAGATTATTCTTATTTGATTTTTGATAATTCGTTGTTACCGTGTCCTCAAATTACAGATAATAGTAATAAAAAGTTTTATTTGCGTCGCCTTTCCGGCCTTTCACAAAGCTTGCACCGTTTATCATTGCTCTTTTACAATTTAACTTATCCACCCTCTTTCACTATTTTTCATTTTCATCGCACTCTGCACTCTCGCTCTCCATTACCATCGTTTCTCTTTTCTTCCACTCTCCTTCTATTTTCCTAAAAAATAACACATATTTACATCTATCTTCCCTCTCAGCAACCCTATTCATTTATCTTCTGCTCCCCTCTTATCCATTTCCCCCTTTACCCACTTTCCTATATACGTTTTCGCTTCCTTAGATATTACCCCTCCTCATTTTTCACACGTAATCAGGTGCTCCATTGTTACTCTTTCTCGTTTACATATCCTACAAGTCCATTCCACTTCCGCCTTTTTTCCATCCCTCCGTATATTTCCACCCTTTTCCTCGCCCACGTTCCTTCGAAGTTTACCTGCCTACCTCTAACTAAAAAAGTTAGCCTACCCGTGACTAAAAAAGTTAGCCCACCCCTGTCTAAAAAACTTAGCTTACCCCTGACTAAAAAAGTTAGCCTGCCCCTGACTGAAAAAGTTAGCCTACCCCCTGACTAAAAAAGTTAGCCTACCCCTGGCTAAAAAACTTAGCCTACCCCTGACTAAAAGAGTTAACCTGCCCCTACCTAAAAAAGTTAGCCTGCCCCTAACTGAAAAAGTTAGCCTACCCCTAACTACAAAAGTTAGCCTATTCTTGACTAAAAAAGTTGGCCTACCCCTGACTAAAAAAGTTAGCCTACCCCTGACTCAAAAAGTTAGCTTACCCTTGACTCAAAAAGTTAACCTACCCCTAACTAAAACAGTTAGCCTACCTCTAACTAAAAAAAAAGCCTACCCGTGACTAAAAAAGTTAGCCTATCCCTGACTAAAAAATTTAGCCTACCCCTGATTGAAAAACTTAGTCTACCCCTGACTAAAAAGGTTAGCATCCCCCTGACTGAAAGAGTTAGCCTACCCCTGACTACAAAAGTTAGCCTACCCCTGATTAAAAAACTTAGCCTAACCCTAACTAAAAAAGTAAGCCTGCCCCTACCTTAAAAAGTTTGCTTACCCTTGACTAAAAAAGTTGACCTACCCCTAACTAAAAAAGTTACCCTACCTCTAACTAAAAAAGTTAGCGTACCCGTGACTAAAAAAGTTAGCCTACCCCTGACTAAAAAAGTTAACCTACCCCTGACTAAAAAGGTTAGCATACCTCTGACTAAAAAAGTTAGCTTACCCCTGACTAAAAAATCTAGCATACCCTTAACTAAAAAAGTTAGCCTACCCCTGACTAAAAAAGTTAGCCTACCCCTGACTAGAAAAGTTAGCCTACGCCCAACTGAAAAAAATAATAATATCTCGAAAATGGTTCACTTTTGTAGAATGCCTTACTGGGTTATTTAATAGCGGAAAACATTTTCTACAATTCTTTCGCGGGATCGTGACCAAGAACCAGTCGCCCTGTATATGTGTATGTGTGTCCACACACACACGTAGGTGTATGTATGATGGACAATTAAATCCAACCTTCGTCATAAACACGTCAATTTAGCAAACACTAGTAGCCCTATAAGCTTGGTCGAATAAGTTTAAGAAAATGGTTAGATTGACGACGTGAGTGAGTGAATGACCGAACGGGAAAGCAGCAGCATATAAAAAAATACAAAAAGGCTCAAGACGTTTAAAAAACCGGGTTTCGAGGTGGAGTAAAGAAAGTTACACACACACACACACACGCGCGCGCGCGCGCGCGCTTATATACTTACACATATATATATACACACGTACAGACATGCAGACATTTGTAGATATATTTGTATTAAAGGGCATTATCCAGAGTTCTTCGTTTCTTCGATAATAAATTCGAAAAATTTCCGACAAACATTGATAAAAACCAGTAAAAAAAAATAAATATTGTCCTGAGACAATTGATCGAAACGTCAGGACACTTTATGGGGTATCTTCGATGATTTGTCGCTGCGAGAAACGTCAGATAATACTTGAGATACTAGACTTTTTTTGATAAAATTTACGAAAGCACCCCTCAAATTCCTCACGAAATATTTTGAATATTGTCTGACGTTATTAACGGTAATTAAATTAGGCGAGTCAAAATTGATCGGAATAATTAGAAATATAACAATATTTTATCTTCCACGATCGATTCTCATTGGTCTTTCGAAGTCTGGGAAATACCGGTTGTATAAATATATTTATGAAGATTGATATGTAAGACAGCGTATAATTTCGCATGGTATTGAAGTTTGCATTGTTGGTATGAAACGAAATTCTTTTTTTTTCCGGCTGCCCAATTTTTTTTCCATGTAAAAAAAAATTTAATCAATAAAATCTCTGAAATATTTTTCACGATCGTAATTCGGGTTCCATGCCCTAAAAATTCAAAGTAAGAGTGCAGTTGTTCATGAAAACGAAGAAATGAAACAACGAAGAAGGATTTTCATTGCATTCCAACTTCAACTTCAACAGCATAATTTCGCAGCATATTGCCAAGGGCTGACTTCTTTTCTCGCAAACGTTACGTTGTCAAAAAGTGATAACGATAGACGAGAATCGATAAATAGACAGGGGGAAGCGGCGAAATCGTGGGTTTTAATAAAGAAAATTATTATTATTATTACACGAATATGGCACTTTGGAAACGTGCGAGAGAGCAAGTGTGCACTGACGAGGAAAGAATGCGCCCGGTTGAATGTACGAGACTGAAAATATGCGAAAACGTATTAATTAATATCGATCAACTAAACGAAAATGAATAATTCAATATCCTCATTTCTTTCGCGTCTCCAGTTGTGGCTTCGATTATGCTTTCGTTCGATTATTCGTCTTCGAAAAAATGAAGGCGATAGGACTAATAAAAAAAAAATTACACAATCTCGAGGATCGCGGTCAATAATCAGCTGGGAATATTTAGAAAACAGATACACTTCGTTTGGCGCCCAAAAATGATTCCCCGTTCACCAGTCGCATCTTCGACGCCGAGGTACACGCGGGGTCTTTATTTCGCGTTGAATTTCGTAGCTTAGGCGTTAAAAAGATAACTCTATATACTTTTTGGCATTTTTTATACACAAATTTGCAATATTTATAAACACGAATGTTAACTCCCGTAAAATTGTATAATTTACCCATGTAGAATTGACAACTGCCGTTGACAGCAATCCCGGAATTGACAGCTGTCATTGACATCAATCTCACAATTGACAGATGCCATTGACAGCGATGCCATTGACAGCTGTCATTTACAGCAGTTGACAGCTGTCACTTACATCAATTGACAACTGTCATTGACAGCAATTGACAGCTGTCATTCACAGCATCCGATAGCTGTCATTCACAGCAATTGACAACTGTCATTGACAGCAATTGACAGCTGTCGTTGACAGCAATCCCGCAATTGACCGCTGTCATTGACAGATGTCAATTGCGGGGGGAAACAATATTACGACCGATCTCAACGATCCATCGTCATCCAGTACACGAATTGCGCACTTGAAAAATCGTTATAACAAGCTCAAATACTTATTATAATTGAGGGGGAAGAAAAGTAGCGTGAAGAAATTCCACAATGTCTCGTAACGAACAATCGAAAAAACGAGCGCATTGTCCGCTGTTGAATTGTAAATAAAAATAAATATCGAGAACCTAGTTAGTTCGGTAATTATCGTCTAATTATTCATAATTCGTACGCGCTCCATTAAAGAATTTGATGAATCGAAAAAACGACAGAGGAACAAAGAGAGAGAGAGAGAGAGACTGGACTGAGAGTCGAAAAAAGGAAAAGTGCAGGAAATCGTTCCAATCGCTCACTGTCACTGACAGTGCATACGAAAAGTCAGACATGTTCACAAAAAACACACACACACACACTGGGACAAATTCGAATGGTGAAAATTCTCACGCAATTTTTTTCTCCCCTTTCTCTTGCTCACCCGCAGCCCTTACTACAGCTACCTTAATTCCCGGACTAATTAATCGCGAGCTAGACGACGAAAGACCATTGTCGCCGTAAGAGTCGTGGCAACCGCAGCGAGGGTGCACATTCTCGGTTCCTCGGTGACGTTCTTTTTTTTTTAAGCGTATCTCCCCCGAAGTCTCATTTTTTCCTTATTTTCTCTTCCGGAAGACAAAACGGTAATTTGCGGTACAGGGACCGGGAAAGCCGGCCGTGTCGTTTGCAGACTCGAATCGATGATTCTCTCGGGGGCATCCGAACGACTTTTATTTCACCCCTGTAATTTACAGCTCGTTTGCTCGCAACTTGCAAACGGAAAAACAAACTCGCGATTCGGGTTGGAATAAAATGGCAACCGTAAAACGAATGTTATTTTTCGGTCGATAAAAACGGCACGTTTTTTGGGTGAGAAGGAGGTTTATCAGGGTTTAAATTGACCATAGGTACAGGGGAATAGAATTTTTTAATTGTTATCTATGTGGCAATTTGCGCGATACGTTTAGATAGCCCGTCGATTGACTTTATTTGTAATCACCCTGCTGTATGATCGAGGATAACTATGATCGACGCACCGTCCCGCAGCTATCAAATTTTCGTATTTTTATTCCATTTTTCTTTTTACTATTTGACTGTCCCCATATCGCTGTGCTTAAGGGGCGGCTCCACTGTGACGGACCGAAGAAAGGTCGTTTTTTCCGAATTTTTTGTTTACTGGATTATTTATTTGGGATTTGGAAAGAAAGGGATGTTATTGAGCATACGTTGAAATTATTTCGTGTACATCTTATTTTAAAGAACTAAAAATTAACAACGTTAGTGAGGTACAGTAGAGCCTCTATATGAAAAATGAGGTCCAACAGCCGGATCGATAAACTGACAGTAGTTGGTCTGAAAAATGTGAATAAAATAATTTGATAATCTATATGAATGTAGATTCTCGTCGTACGCAGCCAACTTTTTTTCCAAAAAAATCAGAAGATGGGGGAGTGTTAAAAAAAAGTGTCGATTTGGCAATTTTTTTCCTTATATTCGGGGGCTTAAAAAATACTGAAAAAACGACTATATACAACAATAGCTACTGTAATTACGGAAATTTTGGTTTCTTAAATTAAAAATCGGACAATTATTACTAGAGTTTCGAGCGTTTCGAAAAAATCGCGATTGTGAGTTTTAATGTACGTAAATAACTTGGTCAATTTTCATTATTTTAATCATTTTTCTTCACATATTTTCGAATATGGACACTATAAGGAAATGTGAGAAAAAAAATGTTCCCGTCACAGTTGTGTCCAACCTTAAGGATGTTGAGTCCCTATGAAACATGTTAATGTTAATTGTTCAATAAATAGCTTCTTAATCGTCATGAAATTTTTACACGACCTCCTGAATACTTCATGTAAAAACGTACTAAATTTTCAGAATTCTATCATCGTTACTTCAACCTCCTTAAGGGTTGAAATAAAAAATGATAAGAAAATTCAGAAAATTTGGTATCTTTTTGTATGAAGTATTTATGAGGTCGTGTTAAAATTTTACGACGATCAGGAAGCTCGTTATTAAAAAACTAACATTTTGTCAAGAACATTTTTTAAAAGAAATAAAAAAAAATTTATCAATAAACTTCGTTTTGTTTCCGTTGCTTTCAGTATATTGTAGATATTATAAAATTGAGAGGTCAAAAAAAAACTTATTGCAAAGTTACATCAGTTTCCATAAAACAACATTTAATTTGTGAATGTTAATTGTTCAATAACGAGCTTCCTAATTGTCGTGAAATTTTTACACGACCTCTGAAATACTTCATACAAAAACATACCAAATTTTCAGAATTTTATCATCATTTGCGATTTGGGACTTAACATCCTTAAGAGAGGATGCTGCACGCTTTAGGGGATGTGGGAGCTTTGCCATTCTCGATATCGACCAGACACGCCCCGCGAAACTCACCGCGGCTTCCCTCTACACACACACATACAAAATTGCTCCGTTTGAAGCGGAAGCGTAAAATCATTATGCGCAAATATTGAATTATTCGCCACGCGTTTATTGACTACGATACCTCGATTATCGAACTCGCCAGATTTCAATATAAGCTCGTGACAATGAAAAAGAAAAGAAAAGAGTATTCAGTTCTTTTCCCCTTAAACCACGTATCAACGAAAAATCCGCGATCCTCGAAAATTCCTCCCAGGATCACACGTCCTTCCGAACCGCGTGCATTTTCTACGTTGTACGATAAGGAGAAGTAAAGCCGAGCAAGGCGGATTGTAGAGCAAAATTGAAACGAAAATAGTGACGTGGGATCGCATTTCCCGTGTTCATTATTCACTCGTTATTATTAATTGAAAATCATCAATCTCAAAGTTTAATGAATCATTCATTCAATTAACAATCATCATTCTCAAAGTTCAATTAATCATTCATTCAATTAAAAATCATCATTCTCAAAGTTTAATTAATCATTCATTCAATTAAAAATCATCATACTCACACTTTAATTAATCATTCATTCAAATAAAAATCATCATTCTCAAAGTTTAATTAATCGTTCATTCGATTAATCAAATCATCATTGTCAAAATTTAATTAATAACCGCATCATCAATCATTAATTAAAAATCACGTGTTCATTGTTCACTCATTATTGTTATTAATTGAAAAAACGAATTATTATTAATATTATTATTGAATATTTCTATAAAACAAATTTAGTAGTAAAGTCTGAGAGTGCAGAAAGCGAAGCCTCTCGTAATTGTGATATTATTGCATATTATAGTGACCTTTTCTCATCGTCCCCTAAATTTATTTATTTACCTTTCATTTCTGGTTTCAGTTAGTTTCTCGGTTTGCCCAGCAAGCACAGATGATCAGTTAGTCAGGAATATTCGATCATACATATATGCACATAGGGGTCGCCCCATTTCAATTACACCCCCCGAATAGATCGCAAAAATAACGTCGGAGCGAAAAGTATTTGCTGCCAAAGATTGACGATTTTGAGAGGGGGAAGTGTTTCGTAGTTCCGTAGTGCTACCCCTTAAGGTTGGAATTTCCAAAAATTGACTTTTCGATTGGCTTTAAAGATGCTTTAAACCATCTTGAATAAGGGGGAAAAAGTTTGGTACCTGTAAAAACAAGGCACCGGGCCCATGTGGGTCTGAGGTGGCAGTGGCTGCCCCGTGTGCGAGACGTCGACCGTTTTTCGCAGAACACAATTTTTCAAAACGGCACGCCGCCTAAATCCAACAATTTTCATTATTTTCACTTCAAACGTTGAGGACGTCTTTAAAATGACATTCCGAAGAGAAATACGTACGGGATTCTCCATGAGTTAATTATAACATTATTTATTAATTGTGAAAATTTATTAATTCAATTATTCTGTCGAAAATTGAGTTTTTACTTTAAATGCTTGCCGATTACACAAAAATTAATATTTTCAAAATCCAAAATCAATATTTCAAAATTATTAATAAAAATACGTTAATTAATTATTCTGTCGAAAGTTGATTGATTTATTTATTTATTAACATTATTTATTGCTCGTCCGTTTTTTCCGTCGAAAATTGAGTTTTTACTGCAAATGCTTACCAATTACACAAAAATTCATATAAATGTAAATTAATGTAAATTAATAGAAAACTTAAATTTTTTTCCAAATTCAAATTTGCGTCTTTTGTACTGCGCGCCGCAGAGGGTCTCGAATTCAACATGCCTCGCGAGGATGACTCCAGCGTAACCATTTCGTATAATTTGTTGATATAAATTATTTTTTGTTTACTTGACGATATGACTGATAACGTCCTTGAGTATTACGATCCTCTGACTTGTACTTCGAAACAAAAAAATATCGCGAAAAATCGCTCAATTTTAGACGTTGCAACTTAAGTGGTATTACCCCTTAAGTTGCACAGATACGTCCAAAATTACCATTGATTTCTTCTATTTACTAATAAAAAAAAATTCACCAACAATAACAGAATCCGAATTTCCTTAGCAACGTCCTTTGAATACGAAGCAAAAATTGTATACTTCACCCTAGCAACGTCACTCAAATCCTACTCATCGACAAAGTGACATACATCCCAACTCACTCCATTTTTCAAACTTCCAATTCCTGCTGTGTGTTTCCAAGCTGCAAAGGTAACTTTTCTCACCTCACATCCATCTCAAAACCCACGATTTCTTTACCAAAAACCGTCTAGCGTGAAAACTGAAAGGTTCCACTTAAAATAGCGCACGTTACCGTGAAATGTCCCAAAGACTTTTTTCCACCCCTCGCTGCCGTGAATCTTCTGCAGCCGAGCGTTTTCATTCGACTTCATTTTTGTGATTTCTTCGGCCGTGCAATTAAAAATACACATCCTGTATCTGTGTAAATATATATATATATACATATGCATACATATATATGAACAAAAAAGGAATAAAAGTCAGCCCACGGACGCTCGAACGAGAATATTGAACTAACGATAAGTATTTTAAAAAATACTATTGGAAAATAAAAGGAGACGAGACGAAAGTGACGGGGATGGTTACAAAATAATGAAAAAATAAAAGAGTTCACCCAGTAGGTAAATACAACTTTTATACAGAGTATTATATTCATTAAGACTACTGTGGAACTAAACATTGTTTATTATACAGATATTAGCAATTGAATAAATAAACACTAATATTTATACATACACACGCCCACGCACACACGCCCACACATATGAATATATATGCAAAGATATGTAGTGCACACAGCATACGTGATAGTACGTGCGTAATTAGATAAAAACGAAATAATTGTACGCATTACACCCTTAGAGCATAAACGTATGCGTCATAGGGGCAACGTCAAGTTGTGAAGGGTCGAAATGCATGAAAACTAACGATCGTGCGAGAAGAAATTAAAATTAAGAAAGCGTATATATATATATATATATATATATATATATATACAGGGTGTCCCAAAACTAATGGTAGTCCCTGAAATGGGGGGTTGGGGGTGAAATTCTGAGTCGATTGATATAAGCATGTATGGGTCTCAGACCAACCGCTGAATTATTATCAATTTTTTAAGGCGTGCGCACCTGATTGGCTCGCCGTTAAAAATCGAATAATAATTCAGGGGTTGATCCGAGACCCATACATGCTTATATCAAACGACTCAGAATTTCACCCCCAATCCCCCATTTCAAGGACTACCATCGGTTCCGGGACACCCTGTATATAAACGAAACGTAAAGAAAAAACGGCATTTAAAAATGACGATACGAGAAAACGAGACCAAAAGTGACTGCACCCTCGTTCGTTCCGTCGTGAATATGTTTTTCGTTAGTTACCAAAAAAAAAAGAAGCTTAAAACTGGACGAGTTGTTCCCAAGCGGATTCGCGTCTGGGAGAAAGAATTCGACCGAGGGCGAAATCAAGTGCGAATGCGGGCAATTGAATTAATCGATGCGATCTGCGGCAAAAGACACGAAGTGAAGAAGTCTAGAGAGCAATGCGTGAGCAGCCACAAAATGCGCCGACGGTTCCCGGCGGATCTTTTCTCCGGACGATTTATTCCACGAGTGCGATTTACGAATGGGGTTGTTTGGGACGGTAAAAGCGAGGGAAAAAAGCGAGAATAAAAGCGGAGAGGAAGAAAAACGAAGAAACAACGCTATATATACGATGAGTCATCCAGGACTAAGCGTACACGACACCAGTTCAAATCACGTTAACGAAAACTGCCAACTTCATATTATTATACGTTCTAGTCAATCAGTGCGGGACGAAAAGCTCCTGGGTATAAGACACGGGGAAAGAGTGGGGGAGGGGGAGGATCGCGGGGAAAAAACGAAAATGCCATCGGACTCAGACTCCAAATATGTCTTAGGATAAAACTTGCTCCCGATATCTCATGTACTATATATATACATATATATATATATATATATATATATATATATATATTTACATATGTATATGTATATAAAAATCATTCGAAGGTGTAAAAATAACCAAAATTCGGCGAACGGTCCGTACATTCGATCCAGCCATCACTGTTAAGGGGTTAGGCTACCGTGATGATCCAAACGTCAGAGTCATTTGGAAAAATTACTTTTGGAGGAACAAGTAGGATGATCGAAAAATCCATTGACCATTTATTTGTATATACATTAAGAACGTTGTGCCCTAAATTTCAATGAAAAATATTAATTATCGAAGAAGTTACAGTCTCGTGAAGGACCTGCGAACGCGAAGGCCACAACGGTGTACGTAATTTTCGCCACCCGGTTGATTTGAAGCAAAATGACGAATTTTCTTCTCAAAGTAGATCACATTGGCTAAGCTTTGACCGAACTTTTTTTTATTGTCGTATTTCAACCATGAAAAAGAAATATTTGAATTTTTTTTCGACTTTTCAAGGAAATGCGATTTCATCATTGTTAACAACTGATGAAAAAACAATATCAAGTCGAAAAACGTCGGTCACGACTAAACTACGATTACGCAGAATAAGTGTAACAAATTTCTTCTCAATCCGTTTGTTAGATATCGAGTAATCCTGTACACCGTTTTGAAAATGAGACACTTCAAGTTTCACTGGCAGTTTTATCATAATAACCCGTTTACCTTCAATCTCCGAACCTGCTCGTATTGCCCACCCACCAAAAAACTGTCACACGATAAATGCTGTTTTCACAGAAACGCATTTTACTTATTTTTTTTCACATTCGCGAGGCCACTCCGCTGTCAATATTTATCTAAATTGGCCTGTATTGATTTCGTTTATTGTGAAATTTGTCAATATATTTTCCAATTTATCGCATACGTATTTTAAGACAGCATTTTTGTGCTATGACCGTTTTTTAGTTTGCGATATGTTGGACCTTCCTCTTTGGTTCGAGTCCCCTCAAGGGGCTGTCGATTTTTCGTAATCTTCACAGTAGCCTGACCCCTTGAAGCCATACACACATACCCACCTACGCATCCACACTGACACAGTTCATCAATGGGCGAATGCGACGAACCAACGGAGAAAAAAAAACAACCAAGGGCCACAAAAGTACGAGTGAAATGTAAAGAAGAAAAAAACAACAAAATGACAATGGCACGATTAAAACACTCACAGGCACGAATTGCGATCAAGGGAAGGATATTATTGAATAAAGCGACGTTAATTAATATCTCTATACACGATTAGATAAACAATTGATTATATATGCGTTGCATTTATACACACACACACTATATATATATATATATATATATATATATATATATATATATATATATATACATTAATCTGCAATGACAAAGATAAAAGGACAGAACCGGAGTACCGAGACACGCAGCACTGTACGTTAAGAGAATCGCAATATAAAGTAACTCTAAGTACTCTAAGTATGTTATACTTAGCAAAAAAGAAGAAGGCAAAAAAAGGGGGGAAGGACACCTTAATGATAAATCACCAGCTATATTATACACTCACACTTTTTTCGCACTCGAGAGTATAATCAAGGATGAAGATCGACAATGTATTTATCGTCATTATCATTGCAACCAACTTTGATATAATTACGAATTTCGTTGGCGTTATACGTCATCACAATCATTTTACGTCATTACTATCGTCATTGTTAACGTTGATATAATTATTATCGTTATCATTATTGCCGATGAAATGATGAATATCGTAACGGCTACCGAGTCGCGAGGACGACAAAATGACGGAGGTACAATCGCAAACCCACATTTCTCCGATCGTATGTACATATACATATGCGTATAAACACGTGTATATAAAAATATAATAGTGAATATTAACGATATCGATGTTAAGAACGATCATACGAAGGAGAAAAAAAACAGACGCCCGCGTCCTTGACGCTTCACGAGATTTTTTCTTAGTACGCGGCGTTGCCACTTCCGGTATCGCGGCCATGTATAAAGTTGAAGGAAAGAAGATAAGCACCCACGCATACTCGGGCGCAAAGTTTCAGCCATGTTGTTTACGAATATCGAATATTGTATCGCAGATACGTATTGTTTACACACACGCACACCGATAAACAAACACACGTATGTATGTACGTGTGATCGTGAAGAAATCGCTGGGATCGAGATCCATACCTTCTTCTTTTGGACCCTCACCCTCCGCGATAACTGCGCACCCGTTAAAAATAATTGAGATAAAAGATCGCGAGCGGTGCAGAAATAACGCAGAAAAAACTGTATTCGTATATAGGACGTATGTTGACGAAGAAAGAAGCGAAAGACGAAGAAGAAATGACGAACGAAGTAAGTCGAATGGGAAGCTACACGATACACATTAAAACTATTACCACGTAATAAATTGCTGCAAAATAAAAAAAATTATATATATATATAATTGACATTGACGAGGACGGAAATGCGAGAAAGTGAGAGAGAGAGAGAGAGAGAGCAAGAGAGTTATATTATTTAGTGCGTGAATGAAGCGAGAGAAAAGAAGATTTATTCGCGTGATTGAATGACCACGTGTCAGTTCGAGAGTACCAAATTCTAAAAAAAGAAAATATGCATCTACCATTAAAACTGCATATGTAGCGTACATATTTATTATAACGATAAAGTAAAATGAGAAATGAAGAAAAAGAAAAAAAACGAAGGTAAAAACCCTTCCCGTAGGTCGGGCACTATCTTGAAACAATTATTAGGTAACCACTTGTAAAGTATAATTATTATGGAGAAGAAAAAAAAACGATATTGGACGATTATTATTATATAAAGAAAATAAAATATACAAAAAAAAAAGAGCGGACGAAACGATGAAGAGATAACACTGCGCGCGCGCGAGCGAGAGGTGCGCCACTGACGGCGTTCGTTTGTACTAAAAGCGTTACTGAGAGAGAAAAAAAAACAAACGTACACACATACCTTACACGCAGATTAATCATTCGAAGAAAGAAAGAGAGAAAACGTAGTCTTAGGTGAAGAGACGGTGAGGGGGGGGGGGGGAGGAATAATATAACGAAGCCGCGACGATGAAGTACACGGAAATGAAAATTAAAAATAGTCCGGGACGAATGTTTATCCGCGAAACAATTATGTAATGTAAGAATGTGCCGCGTATGTATATTATGTGTATGAATCTGGGGTCCGTATTTTATGGAAGTTCCTCATCCTCAAGGAAAGAAGAAAAAAAAACTCACCGAGATTTTGTAGATTTATCGACGAGGGTCTTATCCGGATCTGACGGTCGTTTTCTTCATTTTCCTTTCTTTACCGCTTTCGTGAACGTGCGCTCTCGTACTTCCGGTATGCGCGAAGCATCATGGCGGGTCTTTGACGAGCACGGCGGGAAACGAGTTCATTTTTTAAAAACGATGAAAACAAAGAACTACGAAAGAGAGGGCGGGAGATTAGAAACTGTGTTCTAATTTAATCAATTGCGCAAACGAAACCCGTGAGAGCAATCAAAAGTCGTTGAGATTGCGTTTAAAGTTGACATTTGAAGAAAAACAAGGGGGAAATCACATTATTAGACAAACTGACAGATCCCGGTAGACCCTGGTGAATAAAAAAAAATGCGCTATAAAAGTCGTTTTTGTAATATCCGAATAAAAATGCATAGTCGAAGATTTATACAGGCTTCTTTGGCGTTGTACCTAAAAATATGGCCCGCTCAATATTTCATTACAATCACCGAGCAAACAAACAAGAGATCAATCTCAGCGTTTTGGAATTCAATTGAAATGCCGAAAAAAAAAACTTTTTCGCCGAAACTTCGCCTTAACAAGGCATGCAAGGTTAGTAAAAACTCGCTACCTTACAATTTCTACCTATCCTAACCTAACTAACCTAACAGTCTACTGCGGCGACGCGAAAATCAAGGTGGCTTGGAAAAATTAATTTTGAAGGAATAAATAAAATGATGGCAAGATCTTCTGGACATTTATTTGTATGGATATTAGCAAAATTGTTTACCGAATTTCGTAAAAAAAATATTTATAATGAAAGAAGTTACGATGAATCTCGTGAAGGACCTTTGAACTTGAAAGGCCTAACGGTGTACTTGATTTTGGACATTCGGTTGATCTGAAACCAACGGACAAGATTTTTTTCTCAAAATATATCATATTGGCTAAGACTTGACCGAGCTTTTTTGTTATCGTGTTTCAAGCATCGAAAAAAAAAACATTTGAATTTTTTTTAGTACACTAAATACATTTTTTTTTAACTATTTTTTACATATAAATTATTTTCTATTAGGAGTTCTATTAGGAGTCTTCGCCGTTTTCTATGCAAAATTGGGCATTTATTGTGAAAGAATGGTACTTTATGTTTTATTCAAATTGAAATTGCTTGTCGAGTCTCTCCTAATGTGAGTGCAAGTTCTTCTTGCGTTTGTCACGAATCTCCCTCCAATAATGCTTCCAATTCCGCGTCTACGTACACTTTTGGTCTTCTGCTACGTTCTTTGTCTTCGACGTTAAACTAACCGTTCTTAAAGTTTTGAAACCACTCACAACTTTTCTCACTTACAATTAAAGCAACCGCACTCAGGTCCCTGTCGTAAAGGCGTTTCCATGGAGACTAGATACAGGAGGCCACACTCGGCCTTTCATCTCGTCCCCAAAACGGAATCCGAGATACATGGCGCTGGGGTGCCCTGGAGTACATGTATAGATATACGCAAACATGGGTCCGACAGAGAGGCTAGCTTCCATGATATTACTATACATAGAGCCCGCGGCACCCCAGCGGCATCTATGCTGAATCCATTTTTGGGGACGCCTTTTTCGGCGGCTTTGCACGGGAGTTTGGTCTCCTGGTATCTAGGCTCCATGGCCGTTTCGTGGACCGCGAAAAGGCGTTCGCCACTAGAGGCGCTGGGAGTTATGTGCCCGGCTCGCTCGCCCAGCCCTCCTACAACAATGCGACGATTGCTCTACGCCGATATATATGTGTGTATATATATATATATATATATATATATATATGTGGACAGAGAGTGACCACTTTCTTACCATGGGGAAGGTCCGCAATGTCAGGGACCTGGCCTCACCATAGGGGTGGTCAATTAATGACGTGGGCTCAAATAGAGAGGGGTGAGGATTGGATAACATCACGATCGAGCACCCGGGGGGGGGTAGGAGGTGTCACACATCACGTATATTTCTTTTGGTAACGGCGCGAACAATGCCAGTGAAATATACTGACAATGCATATAACCTTGTTTTTCACAAAAAACCGTACTCTCTATATTTTGCGGTTGAGAATTCTTAACAAAAAAAATACACGCGATGGTGCAGGTGGGGGTAGCCTAGAACCTCACCACATATCACCATGGGGGAGGGGGGCTCAAAAAGTGGCCTAAAAAACCTCGCGTGATTAATGGACGACCCCATGTGCTTCTACAAGCAATCGATGCGCCTCGGCTGCAGATTTCTCCAAATTAAAGAAGTAAATCAAAGGTTCCCGAAAATGACGCTTATTCGGCTCTAAAATCGACATTTTCGTACGAAAAAAAATTATCTAATGCTGCTACAAAATCGCTAATATTTCAAGGTTATGGTCTTGGCAGGTGTCCTACTTTACGATATGACATTTTACATCTGACAATTTTAACCATAACCTCCTGGTGGGACCATCTTTTGTCAAACGGCGGAGACTTATTTTACTCCCAATACGTTTTAGTCTTTAATTGATTATACTAGTGACTAGTAGTTTACTAACTTACGAGTTTGTCGTTAGGAACATCGAATGCATGCAAAAAATAAGAAAGACTGTAATTGGGATTGAACTCCCACTAATTAGTGCATATAAACTTTTGACATACAGACACAATCGACTACGAATTTGTTTGTATGTGTTGATTTAGATGATTAGACATCGCTAATCTTGCATGAAAAGTTGAAAACTCTATGGCTATTGTTTTTAAGTTGAATCATGCATTGTCACCTTTTAGATGCATGTTTGCAAAATTTCCTAGCTCTACGTAGTCGAGAAGTGGGTAAAATGTCGATTTTCCGTTTTGCATCTCACAGAAAGTCAAGTTCAATAAAAGCATGTAAAAAGGGCCTTTTAATTTGCTACAAAGCGATCGTTTCGTTTGAATTTCGAATGAAAAAAACGTTGACGAAGAGCCGTCCAATGGCCTGGTCGTCAAGGCGACGCGAGCCAATAAGGAAACGGTTGAGGGTGAATCTGCGAATACGATTGGTAGACCGTGCTGCCAGCCTTTTTTCCGCAGTTCAACAGGTTGCGAAGGTCAGAAATAAGCGAATATCAGCGAGAACAGTCCAGCCGCGGAGAACCGAGAGAATATCCACGGAGAGAGGAGAGAATCGAATATCGTGCAATTGTCTGCCATTAATCGCGCTGGTCGCGCTTTTCTTTACGTTTTAAACATCTCGTTTCTCGATAATTTATCGACTAAAAAACCGCCGACAGACCAACGACGCGGCTTAACCTCACTCTTTTACGATCAGACGCCGTCACATCTCTGAGGTAAGAACGCCAAAAACCGACGACTCTGTAACGTCGGAGTTGTACGTTCGTCCGCGTTATTTCGCTTTGTCTCGCGTACTCCGGCCATTCGACCGTTACGGAACATTTCAAAGATCGGACAATCGTTCGTACGCGTCATTACATTTCGTCACCCATTTTCGATTAAATCCATCGGACGTTCTTCGCGTCTCGTTTTTTTTTGCTGCTACTTTCGCCAACGTATTTTGTCCGAACGACGACGTAGTTACGCGAATTTCGCGAGCTTTGAGCGCCCAACGAGGTTAAATCTCGCACACAATGGAAAAACTTTGCCCTCGGGAAAGCGTTCCATGATACGCGATACGCACACGCTTCTCGGTCTCCAGAAATGTCCGTCTCGGGCCAATTCAGCCGAAAGCGGACGAAACAAAGTAAACAAGATGGAGCTCGCAGTTTGCGAGAATAAAGAAAATCACGCATTTCCATATTCGAATATCCGAACTGACTAATTTATGAAAACAAATCCTACATTCGATCCGAGTAAAATGCTATTTTGGATTTCCCCGAAATTTCGAATATTCACACTTTCATTGTAATTTTCAACTCGTCCATCTTTAATATAAATGTCCAATTCTACACGCTCTTTCGTCTTTCCGGCTGGAAACTGCAGAGGATTTTTATTTTTTTCAATCGTATATGTGGATTCCACATGACCGAAAAATTGACTCGAAATCTGAGCTGACGATTAATTTCATCGTAAACAGTTTCATGCAGAATTTCAATCGATTTCGATGAGGTCGAAGTTTGCATCATTGGAACGCAAGGAAAATTAATATTTCTGAATTCTTTTCATTTATTTTGGTCAATTAGGGCTGCAAAAATCCTTCAACCATTTTTAAGATATTTAACAATCTACAATATAAATCTATTAGAACAGAACCTTCGTCGCGTTCCAACGATACAAACTTCATCGTCAAATTCGACTGTTTCGAATTTTTGGTGAACTGAAATTTTTGAACGGAGATTTCTCAAAAATTAATTAAATTTAGGACGAAATAGAATCGTCAAGCTTTGCGTCAACGAATTTTCCAGAGCCCGGTGCTTTGTTTTTCCTTAAAGACAATCGTCTATAAGAAAGCAGCTTTGGAACACTTTTGCGGTTATGTTGATCTTGTACGTGCCCTTGGGGTATTTCTTTCACGAACCTCAGAACGGAACCATCAACTGATTTTGGTCTATAATCGAGTAATACATGCCAGTGTACTGGTAAAATGTCAAGTTACCGAACTTTCAACGACAATCCACTCCGCCGGAACGAATAGCTCCAAATCGGAAGATTCGGCGTATTTTCTCGTGGAGAAAGACTAATACGCCTAAGTCCTCGAGCCCCCAGGGGACTGTAAATTGACGCGACGATCGATCCCTTTCTTTTCAGCTAAAATGCCAGCGCCGGAGGCAGTACACAACAGCCGCATGGCCAAGTTCAAGAACAACATGAAGCACGACGTGAGTAGACGGGCGAAGCAGAGTGATGAAACTTTGGACCGAGGAGGAAACGAAATATAGCGAGCTTTTTATTTAGGACGCTCGTAGAAGGAGGAACGAGGTGTCGGTGGAGCTGCGCAAAGCTCGTAGGGACGACCAGATACTGAAGAGGCGCAATCTCACCATAGACGATGAGATCGTGCAATCGCCCGAGAGCCAAAAGTCGCCGATCAACATGTCGATGGAGGAGATGATATCCGGAATGGCTTCCAGCGACGAGACTATACAACTGAGAGCTACCCAGGCGTGCAGGAAAATGCTGAGCCAGGAGAAAAATCCCCCGATCGACGCTATGGTCAAACAGGGCATCGTTCCTCGCTGCATAGAGTTCTTGAGCTATCATCACAAGTACGAAGCCTTCGTTTGTGCAGTAGCGTTTTTCGCGTATATTTCGAGCCTTAGTTGTCGATTATTGAAAAGCACAATTTATATGTAAAATAATTGTCTAAAAAAACTCGCTTTCGTATAATGTACCAAAAACGCCTTTAAAGTTTCACCAGCAGTTGCAATCATATGTTGGCCTTTAATCTGCGATTCCTGCACCATACGTTAGACTTTGATCTACGATTTGAATCGGCTCAAGCAAGGAGCGAGCGTTCGTCACATTCACAGCAGACTAAACCCTTGAAGACGAAGATGCCTTCCATAAAACCAAAATCAATGGCAAGTTTTTTTCCATTCGTTCTTCGCAGTCCTGCTCTGCAATTCGAGGCATCCTGGGCCCTGACCAACGTGGCTTCCGGTACATCGGAACAGACGAACGTCGTTATCAAGCATGGCGCTGTACCGAAGCTGATAGAGTTGTTGAAGTCACCGGCGATGAACGTCGCCGAGCAGGCTATATGGGCCCTGGGCAACATTGCCGGTGACGGGCCAACGGCGCGCGATCTCGTGCTCAGTCTTAGCTGCATGCCCCTGCTGATAGATCTCATCAAGCCTGACACTCCGGTACGTTCAAGCATTTATTCGTCGACCGAAAGGAAACGATGCTTCTTCCCAACGCGAAAAATGGCATCATTCGCCGGTCCTTTTCCACTTCAATCTTCACGCTCTGGTTGCCTAAAGGTAAAACTTTCGTTCGAAGGTCACCTTCACGCGAAACGTCGTATGGACAATATCGAATTTGTGCCGCAACAAAAATCCACCGCCGCCCTTCGACTCGGTCAAATGTGCGCTGCCAGCGTTGAATCGTCTCTTGAACAGCGACGACGACGATATCCTCGGTATGTTGAAGTTCATTTAGCCAACAATCGAAAGATGTAACGAATGACGCAATAATCTCACGTGTACTTCATTTCGTGTTTTGCTCCGTTCGAAGCCGACGCATGCTGGGCACTTTCGTACTTGACTGACGGCACCAACGAGAAGATCCGAGCCGTAGTAGAGTCCAACGTCGTCCCGAAACTCGTCTCGTTACTCCGCGTGCCGGAAGTCTTGGTTCTGACGCCTGCACTCCGCGCGGTCGGTAATATCGCGACCGGAAATGATTATCAGACGGACGCCATAATAGCGTGCGACGGTTTGCCAAATTTGCGAATGTTGCTCGAGCACCCGAAGCTCAATATCGTCAAGGAGGCCTCCTGGACCATCAGCAACATTACCGCCGGCAATACCAGCCAGATACAGCACGTCATCGACGCCGATCTCTTACCGCCTCTCATCAAAGTACTGCAATCGGTAAGAAACGTTACTTCCGATTACAAAACCTACTCGCAAATTGTTAGGTCACTATTCAAACCAATTGAGGGGAAAATTATGCATTTTTATATTTTTATTGCGCAAATAAGAAAAACTTTTGTGTTACTACGAACTTGAAAAAGTATAACATTATCGATAATTATTATGAAAAAAAAACTACGGCAGCGAATATTACAAAATGTATTATACAAATCAGAATGAAATTTTTCGGTAATTTATAATTATATCTATTTATATTTGTCACGAGATTATATATCATTACCACTAATTAATGTTAAGCAATGCTCTTCATTCGCCAGCCGAGCTTCGTAATCTTTCATCAAACCTTGATGGTTCCATTTGTACATAGAACATGTACTGACTGATTCATCAATGCCGAGCCAAAACCGCTGAAGCTAATTACATGAAATTTTTACAGCATGTTGCTTTTGTGGGGGCCCATTAACGGATTTTTCGAAATTCAACCCTCAAAAAGAAACAAGATTGGCAAAATGCGTATGGAAATTTGAAAAAAATCTGGTCGGATTTACTTGAAATTTGGTATTCGTGCTTTTTGACACAACTAATGAAACAAGTATTTCAGCATTTTTAGAAATTCAATTCCTAAGGGGAGAAAGAGGGTCGCAAACTTTGTATGTAAAATAAAATAAATCTGGTCAGAAGATGTACTTGAAACTTAGTATTAAAGCTCTTCAACGCAATTAGTAAAACACGTATTTTAGGGTTTTTCGAAATTCAACCCCTAAACGAAGGGAGGTGGCAAAGTTTGTACGGAAAATTAAAAAAATCGGGTCAAAGTTACTTGAAACTTTGTATTACTGCTTCTAGACACGATAAATGAAATTTCAGCGCTGGAAATTCAATCCTAAAGGGGAAAATGGAGTAGCAAAGTTGGTAAAAGAAATATCTGTTCGGATTTACTTGAAACTTGGTATTAATGCTTTTCACCACAATTCTACGTGTTCCTTAATGAATCATTTCAGGAGCACATTTTATTGAAGCTAGCATTGAATGTATATGATTTAAGATGTGGCTTCTTTTTCTAAAACGTTACAAATGTTTGCGTTAATCCGTTAGAAATGATTTATCTTGGTGCTAAATAGCAACAAAAAAATGACATCACCCGTAGCGTGAACGTCTTGCCCATCTAACCGCACGTAAAATAGCATGCTTTAAACAATTTTTTATCTCTGGCGTTTTGTGGCGAAAAAAACTTCGAAAAACTTCGCAGACTCAGTATAGTCTAGACGAAAACATATTTTTTTTTTTTCAAATTTAATCTTGAATTGTGGCTAACGCTCCAAACGTCTTAACTCTCACGTCCACGACTGTTTTGTGTCGTCTCTTCGATCCAGGGCGACTTCAAGTCCCAGAAGGAGGCAGCTTGGGCCGTAACGAACTTGACTTCGGGCGGTACGATACAGCAACTCGCGCAGCTCGTTCAGCTCGGCGTGCTGACGCCTTTCTGCAATCTCCTCGAGGCTAAGGATTGGAAAACGGTCCTGGTCGTGCTCGACGGCCTGACGAACATATTGAACGCTGCCGAAAAAATGGGCGAGGTCGATCGCGTCTCCATGATGATCGAGGAGGTCGGCGGTCTCGACAAGCTCGAAGCTCTTCAGCATCACGAAAACGAACAAATTTACCAGAAGGCGGTCGCCATGATCGACTCCTTCTTCTCCGATGGGGTAGGACGGAAATTCACCAAACGCCAGGCCTTTTTTACGCCGTTGAAATTTGCATCGTTCAGATGCAACGAAAATGACTTTTTATTCCCCAAATTTCTTTTGGCAGATTTAAGCGGCACGAATAATGCAAAGATTTTTTAGGATTCTTATTCGAGGGATCATCACAGTGTAACGGGTCGAAAAATAGCTGATTTTCGCATTTTTTAATATAATTTTGGATCATGCGAAAACCATCGATTTTTTGACCAGTTGCACTGATCCCGTAACGACCGGCAACCTAAATCTGCAAAATATGATTTTGAACAATAACGGATGTAATAAAGTTTAAACCAATTATCGTTGCATTCCAACGATGGAAACTTCAACCTCACCTTCGTTTGCTCGTCGTTTGACCAATCGCTCTTTTTGCCCCCTTCAGGAGAACGAAAATGCAGAGCTCGCGCCGGCAACAGTGGACGGTCAATTGGACTTCCAAGCTGCCGAGAGCGCCCCCCAGGGAGGTTTCAACTTCTAAACGGGATTCGCAACGTCCCGATATCACAAGAACAAAAGACAAAGTGATCACTTGCGATTCGATTCCTTTGCTTTTTATTCTTTATTATTATTTTTTCTATTCAATGTATTTTTTTTTTATTATTCATCCGTTCGAATCGCGAACGTCCGATGTGTGCGCGATGCAGCGCTTAAACGCTCTAATCTTATTTCTATACACATTTTTTTGTTCCCTGTATGTATCAACGACACGTGTCGCTGCGTTCGACGTTGCTCGTTATCTCGTCCGCCGTTCAGCTCCTACAGCGCGTCAAGGGACGACCAATGAACATATTCGCGCCCGAGTGTCCCCCGTGCGTGTCGCCGCGAAATCGGGTTGGAAAAATTCCAGCCGCGATTTCGCCCCGACTCAATTTACCCTTATACCGTTTTTGAGAAAATTGCAACGTTTTTCGATCTTTTGCCGCATTCGGTGCGATCCCTTTTTCTCCGCGAGGCGCATGACTTTTCCTTTGTGCACACCCGCGGGAGAATAAATAAAATTGTGATTACCGTGAAAACTCGCACCAGGCCACTTCCTCTCCTTGCCGCACGTCTCGCTCTCGACGAGCGGGACTATAACTTTTCTTATCCGCACTTTTCAGTGAGAAGCTTGACACGTTTTTATCACGCACACACACATATATATATATATATATATATCCACGAAGGCTTAATATTTTTCTATTATCGTAATAAAGTTTTTGGCAATGAAAAAAGAGAACTAGGGTCGGGTTGCAAGGAAGCAATTTAAGAGTAGATCACGTATGACTTTTATTGACAATTCGTGAAAAGGTCAATCTGACGTGACTACAAGATTATCAAGTCCATCGGTTATTTTCACGTCGAGGAGATAGTGACCGGCTTACAGTAGCGAAACAACTTTGTTTTCCCTCTAATTTGTAATCCCTGGCAGGCGTATCTCGTATCGATTGAATGACTAGCGACGAGAAAATGCTTTTAAATAAAATCAACTATCCACTATCGGGGTGAAATAATTACTGAATATATATGTAACGTTCTGAATGATTTTCGTGTTTTTGTTTCGGATCAACTGCGTCATAACATATGAATATAAACTGAGATTATTATTCGACGATGCTATGAGCTATAACTACGAGAAACAGCATAGTCACTAAATAAGATAAACATCGATACTTAAGGGGAGGGAATTGTACGTGAAATTCATCGGTCTCTGCGCAAAACGTCCTCTCGTCTGGTCTTCTCGCGCAAACATCGCGACGGTTCTTTTCGTTGTTCGCACTCTTATAAAATTATAAAAATACAAGGTTCTTCTGGAGCGAAAAATAATTGCTTCTTTCCTACCGTCTGCGGACTTTTTCGCACTCGGCGCGAATCTCGACGAGCGGAGAGGGGCGAATTTGTTTAGCGGTACTTTCGCGTTGCGCTGGAGAAGTAAATGCTGACATTGTTCGATAAGAAACTAAGAACAAATAACTGACAGCTGTGTAATATCGGAGAGTATATCACTAAACGCGAAGCTGTGACGATTATATTTTGTACTAAAGAAATGAGTATTATGCTCGGATTGATGGTGATTCGTGAGAAAAGTGACCGAAATTATGAAAGACCGGTCAAATGGTTCGATAGAGTGAAGCCGAATCGTCGCGAATCGATATTGCGATTAAATGGAACAAAGCTCAAGAGTTCGATTCCTCAAAGTGTTATAAATTGTACGGCACATCGCGGCGGTACATAGTGTGGTGAAGAAAAATCGCTCGTTTTCTCCTTTTTTAGGGGGTTAGGCTACTGTAAAAATATCGAAAAAGCGACAGTCGCTTGAGGCAACTCAAGGATATTGGAGATAAGCTTGTGACGACGACGATAGTACCGCTAGCAAAGTTTTAAACGCGTTTTTCTCAAAACTATGTTTTTCAAAATGGTGTACACGATTTCTCGACATCTAATGAACGGATTGGCTTGAAATTTGGCACACTTATTCGGTATAATAGTGGTTTTGTCTTGAGCGACGTTTTTTTTTCATTAGTTATCAATGTCATTTTTCCTCGAAAAATTGACAAAAAAACATTCTTAGTTTTCTTTTTGACGATTGAAACACGATAACAAAAAAAACTGGGTCAAGTCGTAGCCGATATTATCGATTTTAAGGGGAAAAAACTTCCGGGCATAATTACAAATCTTTCGATGATTGGATAATTGCCAAATAATGTTAGAATAATATAGTCCATTTTATTTATTATTTTACGAAGATATTATGTAGCTCTGTATAATTAATTATTCTAATATATTGCAATTATTGAAAGTGATCGAAAGTTTCGCAATTATGTGAAGTGTCCGGAAACTTTTGGCGGGTAGTGTACAAATAAATGGCCAATATTTCCAATACTCTTACGTTTTCCAACAAACCTGATTTTCAGGTCGTCACAGTAGCCTAACCCCTTAACGATCTGGCAAACTCGAATGGATTCAGACAAAAGCGTACAACGAGCCCTTGAATCTGACTCTCGATACGTTAATGGCGCAGCGCGTAAAGCGTATTATTTACGGAATCGTTCTAACAAAAGCCTTACACATTCGTTGCTTTTCTTTTCTTATAGACGTGAAAGAAAGTTCGGATGTCTCGTGGTGAGCATCGCTTCACGGATGTTTCAATGGTACAGTCCAGCAGCGTGGACAAGTGGCCGAAAAAAAAATTAAGTTTCGCCAAGTGTACAACGAATTTTACGTAGAAAAATCATGAGCTCTGCGCTCAAAGTTACGAGAATTCCAGTGCTTCCCTATTCGAGAACAATCTGTAAAGATACAGACGTTCGAGTTGTTATAAACGTTGATTACGTACAACAATGATGCCAAAAAGTGATCAACGTATATTATAGATGAAGAGTCGGTCGAGAAATAATCAGCAAGTTTGTTTTCACAGGAACGAATTGATTTTTGTTGAAAAACGACATTTTTTTCCGGATATTGCCACTTTGTTTAATATTCTTGAGAATTCCGAAAATCGAATGAGCGATCGCAAATTTTTTATCTTGTTGCAATGTGCCACGTTGCTGAGAAGTTTTCACCTTATTGGACTGACAATTTGATAAATGCGAGCTCAAAATCTGAACACGAATTTTGAGAGCTCGAGAGAGGAACAGAATTCCAAAAATTTGATATTTTATAAAGATCAATGCTTTTATTTCACACGAATAAAACATTTTTCACTGATTATTTGTTTGAACGATTGGCCGATAGCGTTTTAGCATCATTATTCGAAAATAAAGTTCCCGGTATCTTGAATAAGCCTACATTATCTTCGGACCTTTGACGAATGGCGGAATACCAAAATTCGAATTGAAATCGAACTTCCGCCTGTATATCCTCAAGTATTATCGTTACGACTCGCGATAACGGACGAGAGCGCGTTAAGTGTGTAACAATTTTCGAATCCTATTACTAATTTGACTAGACTGCACCGTTGAAACGTCCTCAACACCGAGCGTATCCGAAGAAGGCTACCCGCTTGTATCCAGACGAAGCTGCTTAACGGTAAACCAACGACGAGAATAAACAATATCTGTTTTTCCGTTGATGAAAGAGACATTACCAAGAGCTAGGCCTCTTGTAGATAATTCGAAATGTCCGTCGGAGACTTCGCAAATTTGTTCCTCCTACATGTTGAATTACACAATATTTAGCCCTTATCTACGGTAAAGTAAAATGGACGATCGGAATTGCTGAGATTAAAATTCCCAACGCGTTATTTCCATTGAATTCGCGAAGATTTTTCGCGCTCGTCTCCGACGTTCGATCATTATGCCCACAAATGCTTCGTTACGCGTACGATTTCATTCTACTTAGATCCTAAACTAGGTGATAATTTAGGCAGTTTCGCTCGAAAAGCTCGAATATACGCTGCCGCGCTGCGTTACACGCGCCCTCGCGTCGAGAAAGCTACATCGAACGTCGTAATAAACAACGCTGCGTTATATTATGTCCCTTAGTATACGCGAATTCGCGTCCGCGAAGGACGAACAATTTTTAATACTAGGCAACGACCGTGAGCGGTGTACCTATCGGCCAAGAAAGTCACTCTGGTCGTTCACCAAGAAGTGATAGACGAAAGCAGCTTTCTTCCGATCGAAGGTCGCTTGGGTCGCGCGACTCCTTTGACTACGTTCCTCGCGGCTTCGCGGTGGATCACGAAGAAATATCGACCCGAACAGAGTCGCTGCAACGAAAAAGAGAGAATAATCATCGAATCGCTTCTCTCCGAACGAGTCGATTCTTCTTTTGCCTCGTGGAATTTCTTCTGTGAATCGTTGCTCCACGAAGTAACGTACCTAAGGTTTTGGCATCCAATCCGTTGTCCTGAGCGTGATTCAGAAGCTCTTGCAGAAATGCGCAGATGTATAGAAACACGTTCCGTCGGATTTCGGGCAACTGCATCACAATCTGTCAAAACAAACGTCGCAAGTTACGGTTACGTGCGACAGAGGACTGATAATTCGTCATCATTCTTCAATCCAGTTACCAGCATTTGAACTTCACTTTTAGCAGGTACTTAAGGAGGTACGATCATTACTGCGAATCCAACTTTCGGATTTGAAATTTTTATATGATTTTGACGAATACTTTATGCGCCCATTGCCAAAATTTGAGCTATTTTGAACGTTTAGTTTTTTTGCAATAAAACTGCAAAGTCGAGCACTTTGAGTTACCGAAGCACGTCGTTTTATGGAGACGGTCAACCGAAAGTGCGGTGATCGTAGTGTTTCTGCTCACGAATCCAACTAAACCCGTTGGAAAACTGAAATTCGATTGATTAGATATAATAGATATTGTAAAAAATAAGAAAATCAATCTTCACCGTGTAGTTAAAGCACTACATTACAAGAAAGTTTCAATTTCCGGTTGAAAATTGTCAGAACGACGAAATAGCACCCACAGACTTAGCAACGTCGCGAGTAACAGCTGATGCGTTTGGCAAATATAACCCAGCTTTGTTTTGAAATTGATTTCAATAGAAGTCGCGACAAAATATGCAAACAACGATTTATGGAGTTTTATTATTTATCACGTATCAATAATATGTATAATTATATTCTGCCTATCGTGTTAATTCCACTGAGGTAATTCAAGCCTATCTTAATAGGTTTCCGGCTAATTTTTTTTATCTTTTAGTCCGTTTTTATGGTGAATATGTTGATATTATTATTACGAAGATTACTACCGAGTCGTTGACAATCTAATTTGTCAGTTTTTATTCGTTCACGTGCAACAAATGCATCATTTACCACAACATTTGGCACACCATAATCGATAATACGAATAATCAACATAAGTAAACATCAATCAGAGTAGCTGTGGGTAAAATAAATGCAGACTCTTTTTTGACCCCGTGGAAGTGATCGTACCTCCTTAATCAAATGAGGCTGAGTTTTCTATTTTTTTTTAATCAGCCCTGACACTTTTTCAGCTTGAATTTTTTAACCATATATTCAGCAGTAACAAATGCGAATCGTTCGTGAAGCATTGAGCTTCCAAGCTACGTTATTACCCGCCTCTGCGCGAACAATAAAGAATTACCAACGGGCAAATAGGAGCCTCGGTCAGCTTTCGTTACCTGTTTGCACTGTAGGTAATTCGTTGCCGCAGAGAGGCAAACGTTGTGGAGATTGTAAGGAACTAAGGGCTCCGATGTGGATTCGAGAAGCAGAAGCAACGATTCTGCCACCGAGTGAACACCACCGGCTGTAAAGGGGCTCGTCAAGGAGAATAACAAGCGTAAGATAAATGACGTTGAAGTTTGCATAATTGGATTGCAACGAAAAAGTAATTCTTCTTAGTTATACAATCGTTTTTCGGCTGTGGAAATTACTCAAACGTTTTTACGTATTTTTCGTACTGATTTACGACCTCAATTTATGAAAAGAAAGGCTTTGGGTAAGGATAACAATGAAGAAATGGAAAATGAACAGAAAAAAGGCATTGCGTTCGAACGATGCAAAGTTCAACGTCATGAAGATGAAGAAGTTGAGCGAAAAATTAAGGATACGCATTCGGTCTTGGCTACCGGTGTCGAGCCAATCACGTATAGCTATAATCTCGCTGTGCAGTCCTGGCGTCTCGAAGAGTCCGGCGGTCTTTATACCGTGCCGATAGAGACGGTCGACCAAGAACCAAACTTCCTTCGGCACCGAGTACGGGTCTTGGGCCGGATTCTTGTTGTTTTCCTGCAAAATCATTACCGACTGAAAGGTTTATAGCCAAGTATTTTAAAGAGTAACATTATTTTCCCTATTTCAACCCTTCGACTGCACACTGGCTCATTGTGACCCCATGTTTTTCTGTTACTCTACAGGTGCACGCTCGGCCTCCATCCTACATCCTGTCCGTGTACGGAGGACAGCTGTCGGACCTGGGGTCGAATTGACCCCGTTTAAGCAGTAGTGCGGTAAAAGTGAAAACATTTTTTTGTGAAATTTGGTGTTTTATTACTACATACGAGTTACGATAGAAAATGCTTATATATATATTTTATGTTTTGCGCTACTATAGTAAATTATGTATTTAGAATGCCGATCATAAAACTAAAAGCAAGTGTCCGTTATGCAGGAGGGCTATGTGCAACGAGCACCGCATGTAAATATACGTTTTCAACGATTAATCTGCTGAAGTAATCGATATTTTCCATTGTTCACTATCCCGAAAATGCTCAAATTCAAAGCTCCGAATAAATGTACTTCTTGGAAACACTGTCGACACTGTCTTTTTTTTCGTATCTACAAACCTTCTTCTCTAAAAACCTCAAAGGGCTATTTTTTATATATTGAAAAACAAAATTATGATCTTTTTCGTGCAAGTACGGATTTTTCAATACATCTTCCACTTTGAACGAGTGTTGGGGCACTTCGTTTTGTTTTTCTCAAAAAATACATTTTTGGCCATAAAATGAGGACCGTTGATGACAAAAAAACGTCACTACAAAAAAATGCATATTTACCGGAATACAACGATCTGAAAAACGTCGGGGGTCAGATCGACCCCACATGCAGTCAGAGGTTCGTGGCGGAAGTGTGCAGTCGAAAGGTTCAAAATCCACACACGTCCCTTTTGTTCCAATGTCATTTTTCGACGTATCGCCATATTTTCAGTACATTTCCATTGAACTCTCGTGGAAGCAAATATTTCGCCGAAGCGTCCTCAACGAGAAAGCGAAAAATGAACGTCTTCCATACTCACGAGTTCGATAATTCTGCCCACGGGAATTTCTCTAATCGGAACTGGAATATGAACGAGAGCTTCCATAGACGAGCCGAAACAACTTCTCTCGTAAGTACCTGGAATAAATAATGCATTTGCCGAATGTTACGATTGCCTTTGCGAACGTAACGTGACGCATCTGCGTGTCAGATCGAGTATAATTTACCTGTGACCGTAATAAAAATATCTTTTCCTCCTTCGAGATGTAAGACTAGAATATCGTAAAGTTTGTCGTCCCCGGAATTCAATTTGCAGGCGGATCTCTTGTCGACGTACACCTCAAGCTTGATATCGCATTTTTCACCTAAACGAATGAAAACATACACATACACGTTTCCTTTGAATAATTCTGGTATTATAAATACGTTGCAATTTATATATTTGAAGTTTGTAATATTTTAAAATTCGCATTGCAGTCTTTGAATAATACTAGTTTTATAAATACAGCTTGATGACTCCGGAATGATAATGATATTGAAGTTTGCTTCGTTGGAATGCAACGAATTGATCTTTTTCCAATCGCATTTTTTTTTCGTAGATCCAAGCTACTTTAAGCTTTTATTAAGGTCCTCATTAGAGACCTACAACCGGATTCTATCGAAAAGTATTTTAGATAACAATGAAAATGGAAAAAAAACAATTCCCGTTGATGAATTGAATTCCAACGAGGCAAATTTCAGCAGACTGAGTAATAGCAGTTTCGAAGAAAATGCTCCGAAGTGAAAAAATCAGCAATATTCACCTGGTTTAATGAAGCCGGTGTAAGGTTCTATGTGCAGCCAGTCTTTGCAGTAACTCGTGTCGTCCAATTTCTTAATAAATTCAAACTGCACCGGTACCTGCAATTTATCGTTGACGTTCTAGTCTTCCCGATGTCTTATCGAACCTACGCTTGCTGTTTGAACGTACGAATAAAAAAAAAAGAGAGAGAGAGAGAGAGAGAAAGAAAGAGAGAAAAACAAAAGGATTTCGTCGATGGCGCTAACCTGGCCTGTATTGGCGATAATGAGCTCTTTCCGGCTAGGCTCGAGGAATTTCAATACGTCGAATATAATTTCAGTCGTGTCCACCATTACTTGAGGGAGAAATTCGTTCTCGAGCTTATCCAACTTCTTCATCACTTCTTCGTGTATCTTCCGATACTTGGTCATATCTATGACCCTTATCTGTAAAGAATTTTTTCTCGGTTAACGGACACCTACCCAAATGAGTCCAAAAGTTGCATTTTCCAAAAATACTTTTATTCCATAGTATCACCTTTTAGCTATATTCCCGGAAAATTACATTGAAATATTCCTAAAATTCAACGAACTATAGCTTCTAACAGTAGGCCGGTAGCAGCACCATACTTAAAACTTTAAGGAATAATGTGTTTTGAAATTTTTTTCTTTCTATTTTTTATATTGGCTTAACGACGTAAAAACATCTCAAGAATGACATTCATTGGGATTTCCTGATGAAATTGTTTTTTTTTAACACTTGCAAAAGCTGAATTTCGGAACGCCTCTGACAGCTGGGAAATTATAAATTTGGCTTCTCATTGCGAGCACGTGACACTGTTTGTACATTCGCTATTTGCAAACAGTTGACTGTTTATTTTTGTTGGTGTTGCGACTTAAAAAATGATTGATAAACTGTATATGAACGAAAAGGGAAGTAAAACTAATTATGTGTCGCGTAGCAGAAGCAAAATTCAAGCAATTTCAATCGCGTTTTTCTCGAAATCTTGTTTTTTAATTGACACGCAGTAGAGCCCAAACGATTTTTATCAGATCGACTTGAAATTTTAACTGCAGCTTCTTACATAGATTTTTCGCCTAAGTAAACACGGTTTTTACGGTTAATTAACAATTACGGCTTTTATAAACAAATTACGATCGATATTTTCGATGACAGTTCAATTTTTTTTCAAACTAGTGCCAAATTCGCAAATATCGATTCTTCTTTAACTGATAATGAAAAACAAATGTATTCCCTTCCAAATGCCGATCATCATTTCTACTGAGTGCCGATTGGTACCTTGAAAAAAAATGGTCTTCGTCCGACTGCCGTACCCCACCATTTTGTTTAAAATTGTTTTTAATAATATTTTTGTCAACCTCAATATACAATGAACAAACGGCTAAAACGAGTTTTTCTTTGTGGTAAAAAGATGGGTTACTTTTTCATCGACCGTTTTTCCAGAAAAAAAATTCGGAACGTGGCAATTTTTTGGACCTCTAGGTAGATGATTCGTAATTAAATGCCTGGGGAAAGCAGCCGCAAATTTGTCTCTCCAATAGATATTCTCGACGAAAAGTCGGAAATGAAGATCGCAGGTAATTGGGAACGAAACAAGTGTCGAAGGAGCAGATCACTCACTTGCGAATCGAATATGGCACTGACGGGTTTGTGATCGGAAATCTTGAGCAGTGGATGACTTCGATAATCGATCGACGCGATAGCGTCACCCTTCCAAAGAACACGATCGCACCAAGCTGGAGCTCTGCCCTTCTCGCTGAAATCAAACGAACTTCATTGCGACGAGTCTATCGAAAACTTGCGTACCATTGTAACGGATCGTTGGACTCCAGCGTACCTCGAGTCCCAATTGTCCGTGCCCGGATCGTACTTGTAAGTCGGCTTGAATGCGATCTTTGCCTCGTGAAAGCCGTGAAGTACTCGCCCGAGATTCCGCTGCTGGCACAATTGATCGAGCAACAAAACGGGCTCGTAATGGCCCGCCGAGATGTGATTTTTCGCGATCGTCGCGTCCATTTCCGTTATCCGATAATTCAGATCGCCCAGCCAATAAATGTGACTAAGTTTCGACGGGAAAAAAAATGGATCCGTCAATAATGAATGTAAAGAAAAAGTAATCGATTTATCAGTCTGGAAAATTGCTCCGCGACATATATTCGTTGTCTTTTAGTTAACAAAAAAATACTCACTCGTGATCTTTGAAACTTTTGGGAGGCATATATTTAGTGAACGACAGTCTGGCGCATATATCAGCGTAATCCTGATTCCTCCTCTCGTATTCTTCGCAATGTGCCGCCAAATGAGCGTTGACGAAACAGATGGAAGTACTGTGCACGGTCATACTGACTGCGACTCCGCCTTTATTACCCTGAAAGAAACACGTGGGATCAGCAATTACTCTTCGAAAAATTGAACAGAAAATTCGAATTTTTTTATTCTTGAAACACGATAACATCCAAAAGATCAAGTCTTAGTCAATATTATTTATTTTGAGGGGAAAAAACTCGTTTTTTTGTTTCAGGTGTTCAGAAAATGGAGTCGAATGAACAGATTGACTTCACATTTTGCAAACTTATTCGGTGTAGCAGTGGTTTACTCTTGACCGACATTTTTTTTCTTAATATTTTTTCATTAGTTAATAACAATGTCATTTTCTTCGAAAATTGAAGAAAAAAAACATTCACAAATTTCTTTTTGATGATTGGAACACGATGACAAAAAACAGCTGGGTCAAGTCAGCCAATATTATCGATTTTAAGAAAAAAATAGTTTTGTTCGTTTCGGATCAGCCGGCTGGCCAAAATCAAGTACACGGTTGAGCCCCTCGCGTTCAGAGGTCCATCGCGAAGTTTATAACTTCTTTAATAAACAATAGTTTTCATGAAATTTCGTAAACAACATCGTTAATGTGCATACAAGTAAATGGCCAAACGATTATTCAATCTGACATATTCCTTCATAATGAATTTTTCCAAATAAGCTTGTTCCGGATCGCCGCGGTAGACGAGTCTCTCGAATGAAATGCAGTGTCGGCAAGTCCACGATGAAATTCACCGATGTTTATCTCCCAAGAATTCACGAACTTACCATTTTGCCCATTATCCCCGTGCCGACAGTGTCGATCGAAACGGTTTTGATGAAGGACAAATGAGCTTCCCGGGCGAACACGATAAGCATCATCCCCACCAGCCTGACTATAGCGATTTGATGATAAACACCCTTTGGATGCAACGACCTCTTCACGACTTGTCTGCCAAAGCAATGACTACTATAACATCGGAGTTTTCCGTACCGAGAGAATAATTGAACGGTACAAGGAGAACACTTGGAAAATGATTTGCCAATATCGAGAAAAGCCGTCGTTATTCTTCGCTCACCGCCACTCCTCTTCTCGCGGTGTGTCGTTGAACAGAAAAGCTTCTTTGCTCAAGTCCAACTCTTGAAATCCAATGGCGTATAAATCCGGCGGTTCCTGGTCTCTGCTCAGCCACTCCTCGACGGTCAATCCGTTTGGCGGTTGGCCGTTCACGTTCCACGTCCCGATGAATATTCTTAAATATAAGACAAAGCGGTAAACGCCAATGAAAAAGCCGCATATGACTTTGCCTTGTGCACTCAATTTTCACTTGTTCAATCCCACGTGGATTAAATAGTAAAAATAGCGAGTAATAATGCGCGTGTACGATCCTCATGAAAACGTGCTTAAAGAAAAACAAATATTTATGAGAACACGTTCGTTAATAAGGTGTCCAAAGCGAAATGTGTTTTTGTTTATTTCTTTGGACTCACGGAGAGTCGAGAGTACCTGAATTTTTCCGTGTACGTGTAGTCGTCCTCCTTGCAGGCCATCTGGTAACGAACCACGGATTCCCTGGCGGCAACGGGGGTCTTTCCACTCGCGATGTTCCGTCGTGGAACGACCAACTCCGGACTCTCGAGATCCACGAGCTTGACGCCGAAGGGCGACGTTTAAGCAAAATAGTCAAGGAAAAAAGAAACGATGCGCGGCTCGTTTGTGGCGCTTCTTGTTCAAGAGCTTCGACTGCTTAGGAGGTTTGGCTACACCGGATGGCCGGACAAGCGATTTTTTTCGATTTTGAATTATAGTTTGGGGTCTTAGGGGGTTAGGCTACATGTTTGCTAAATTTCAGAGCCCGTAGTCGAGAAGTGGGTGAAATATCGATGTTCCGTCTTGCATCTCACAGGAAGTCAAGTTAAATAAAAAGTTCAAGTCAAGTTAAATAAAAAAACAACTCGTTTGTTTTGTCTCACAGATCAACCGGAAGACTAAAATCAAGGCCTGCTTCCCGCCATTGTTTATAACTTCTTTAATTATTCATATTTTCTATCATATTTGATACACAACTTTGTTAATGTACATACAAATAAATGTCCAAAGGATTCTTCAATCTTGCTTACTTCTTCAAAATTAATTTTAATGAATAACTCTGATTTTCATAACGCCACAGTGCCCCAAACCCTCAAGAAAAGGAGCATGTGATCCAACATCGAAAAAAGCCAGCTCAAATATGACATTTTTGCTTTACGCCTTAAAATAACGTGAGGCGGAACTGCGATTTATCTTTCTCTAAGCACAACAAATTCTTAGTTACTCCTGTCTTTGTCTCAAGCGAAAAGCAGTGACTCACAGGGTCGCAAGCATCGCGAGCATCGCCACCAGCGCAATCCAAATTTCTCGTACTTCCCGTCAGTTTTTTTATCCAGAGGTAATCCGTCGATGAACTCTTGTTCTTCTGATACACTGCGTTTTCGCCGTCCCAAATAAAAGAAAACATTGCGAAAGAAAATAAATCGGTGCACCTCTTGGAAACTATTGAAACTTGGCGATGAAAGTGCTCGGGTAGAAAAAGAGAAAGCGGAAGGAAGAATCTCTTCGATACATACCTTCTATCACCCGAAATATTTCTGACACTATAGCGCCGGTTTCCACACCCGGACGCATTTCGAAGACGAGGCGCAGCTTCCTCGTTGAGACGCTCAGATGAACGTCCAGCCCGTCTTGTTGTTCCGTCGCCGTTTCTGCGTACCAAAGAAGATAGTTAAAAACAATAGAGCGACGCTGGTCTGAGTAGGATAAAACCATGCGGCGTAGACGATTCTTTTTCCTTCCTTACTGACCTATGTCGCACTTGAAATCCTGATCTATCGGTATAACCCTCTCTATGGTCAGGTCGCTGTAAACTTGAGGCGGATTTCTAGACGTGAGTAAAATTACAAGCGCACTCGTCGTTCCCTTGTTGACGAGGGCCAAGAGTCTCGGGGCTTTTAACGCCCCTTGCATCAGCGAGGCCTCCATTACCTTTTTGTTACTTGTTAAGGATTGATACTCTCGCAAGAATTTCCATTGACGCCGATATCTCCGCACACTTCGCCTATATCCCAATCTCATTATTTATTATACCAACGCTAGGGACAAAAATTTCTCGGATGTTTGAAAAAGTCAAGGATACAATGACGACGTTTTCCCCCGATGTAAATTTCGATTGTACGACGGTGAGTTGTCCACTGGGCGCCATTTCTGTAAATTACGAAACGATGGTACGGACAAATGAAAAAAGACGAAAATTCGACGTCAGGTGACGCAATTTGTCTGGAAGTTTTGGAAATATATTCAAATGGCGATATTTGTTAATGACAGTTAATGATAGCTAATTTGCTATGACAAATAGTAATTTGTTAAGGCGGGATATACATTCGGACGAAAAAAGATTAAGCAATTTTGAGGGATTTAAAACTGAGAAATAATTATTCTATACTTATCAAACTATAAGTATACTTGAGTATACAAAACAGTTTTTTAAATTTAATTTATCATAAGTAGACTTTGATTAGCAAAAAAATTCAAGACATTTTTCAGTTGAACATGTATAGTTTCTATTTGACTGTAATGCAAATGAAGAAAATGCAAATTTGAAAGAATGCTTGTGAAAGCATTCTTTCAAATGCTTTGAAAGCATGATAGAATGAAATTTGAAAAATTGCTGTAAAATTTTGATTAAAAGTGTTTAAAATTTTTCAAAAACTATCCACGTGAAGTAGAAGGTAGCAATATTGACAATATTTCTACCAAGCTTGAGCTCAATCAGTTGAAAAGTTTCTGAGTAATCCGGCTCGCCAATTTCGATAATGCAGTTTTGGCACAGCATTGACCTTTAAAGTTTTTCGAATTTCGTTCTGAACCTTTGGGAAAATATTCCACATATATAGTTTTATCGTTCAGAAGAGGAAAAAAAAGAAATTGATTTTGTGATGGTTGTAAATGTACCGCCTTAACTGTTTGGTAACAAAGTTTAATTTCTTAATTTGAAAGATTGGACATAGATCTTGGCAGCCTGGCGACTGTGGTAACTGAAGTCAAATGACGTGCAGCACGTCTCTTTTTAATCTTTCGGGCAAATAATTCACGAATTTGTTCGTCAAAACAATGTTCCCTATGAAACTTATGCAAAAATTCACAATAATCGGAAAATTGTCCAACCTCACTGGACACTCTTTCGAACATTAAATGAAAAACAACGGTAATTAATCGTATCAATGTGTGCATAGTTGGAACGCAAAGATTTGTTCTTTTTTATCACTGTATTTTTCTTGCCGCATTTGGGCCGCAAAAATCGCCTAGACATTTTTGAAAATGCTTGAAAAAAATGTATAACCAACAGCTGTGAGTAATAAAGATTATAGATGTTTAAAAAAAGAATTAAGAATTTTCGTTGCATTTGAACTACGCAAACTTCAAAACCATAGTAATTTTGCTCCGACAGTTCCTTTTGGTTCAGGAACCCGGGCGCATAGCACTTGCATCGACTGGTTCCTACACCCGTAAGAATTTTGGTTTTTTTCGTATGCGGCTCTTATTTTGATTTATTTTTTTTTTCTTTCAAAAGATGTGAAAACATTCGCCAAAAAAATAATGATGACTGCCGGGTTAAAAAATGCGAAAGAATACTACGATTGGTGGAACGATCAGTGACAGAGTGAGCGACGCAGTTAGAGTCTAAAATCCGCCGATTATCACCAATTATCGAGTGTCGAGTGAAAAGTGGTAGCGAAAAAATGGTCGGGATAATTAGTCGGGAAATGTATTATAACTTTTGTTATTTAATTAATGGTTCTCTCGTCTTTTTTTCTGACGATAACACGCGACTCCCGCCGTATTCCGCGACACTGTCAAATTCGAATTACTTTTTGTTTTGTTTCGGCCTGTTGTGAAATTTGTCGCGTTTGGACACGTACTTGTTTATTGTCCCTCGACGGGCGAAATGCCTTCTTTTTCTTTTGCAAATTTCGTTATACGCCGTGTCCGCCCTAACCAAAGACAATTACATGATTGACAGAAGCCCTCGAACGCTTGTCACAACAGCGGAGTACGCGAGCGTAACGGCGACGAAACTGTATGACCGATGGCTGATCGTTGGGTACGATGATGATATTAAGGGGAATACGAAAAAAGCGAATACGACGGATATGAAGCAAGCGAGCAAGAATAAGCGATGACGTGAGAGGGCGCAGCCCTCAACACAGCCTAACCTCACCAAAGTTAGCCCCTCGGCCCTCTCACTTCGCTATTTGAACATTTTTTTCGCCAATCTTTCGGCGGTCATTTGGTAGCGGATTTTCCGAAAATGAATAACAAAATACCGATTCGTAAATTGGAACTTCAGACAGCGGAAGACGACTTCATAATCAACGCCATCTATCGCAAAAACGTTGGCGGTACTGCCGCGAACCAATCACAGCCTTCCATTTTGCCTACCCGTATTTTCTATCAATTCTAATTGATCGACCGACCACCAAACGTCCTGAATAGAATATCGAACGCTACCATTCGATTTTTCAAAAAAATAGAATACTGCCCGATTTGCATTGGCTAACATACGCTACTAAACGATTGATAATAAAAAGTACAAACAGTTGAAGTGGGGGACGCTCGCTTTGGTGACGTTCCTTCTCAGTTCGTCAATTGCAGTACGCATGCGCGCTCCGAATTTTAGTGATCGCAGCGACCCATGCGGTCATCGATGACGTTACCAAAACAGTTTTCCGTCAGAGCTTCACCCCCACCTCCGCAAGCTTCCCGGTGTCCAGGCAAAAGGGGAGTTCGCAGCCGATAACCGAATTGTCATCGTCGAAAACTGTTGTGTGAGGTTATACATTTGAAGACTTCCGAGTCATCTCGCGCGGATTTTTCATCCTTCGAAGAGCACAATGGCAATGGTGAGCGTATCTCAGGCGCGGAACTTTCCCGAATACGAGGCACCAGGTGCGAAGAAAGTTCATTTCAGCCCGTACGCCGACAACGGAGGGTAAGCATTACGCCGAAAACAAAACGACCGCGCGCGTAACCTAAAAACGTTCTTGCGCTGAAAAAAATCTCGCCTCTTCTCGGATTAGGAGCGTCATAGCTCTGGCGGGCGATGACTTTTCTGTGATAGCCGCTGACACTCGTCTCAGCACTGGATTTTCCATCTGTACGCGCGACCAACAAAAATTGTTCAACCTCTCGGACACCACGGTCTTGGGATGTTCCGGATGCTGGTGCGACGTTTTGACGCTGACGCGCGTACTCGCCGCTCGTATGCAGGTAAAATTTTCACGAATGGGACTCTCCGCGTCTCGGTCGATAAAGTATCTCGGGCGAAAACAATCCTGCTATGGACAGCCGAGACTGCAAGGACTGTAGAAATGCCAAAGCGGAGTTCATGCTGTTACATATAGAGATTAGTAGTTGATCCAGTGTCAATGATCACAGATGTACCAGCACGAGCACCAAAAAGGCATGTCCACTCCAGCGACCGCCCAGATGCTCTGCACCGTGCTCTATTACAAGAGGTTTTTCCCGTATTACGTGTCCAACGTACTCGCCGGGCTGGATGAGAACGGCAAAGGCTGCATCTACAGTTACGACCCTATCGGCCACTGCGAAAAGGCCACCTATCGCGCGGGAGGCTCCGCCGGAGCTTTGCTCCAACCGCTCCTCGACAATCAGGTACGGCGAGATCATTTTGAGGATAAAATACCGCCGAGTGCATCAATTGAGCACCTGAGGCGAAATTACACACGAACGCACTGGTAAAGATATCCATGGAGAGTTTTCGCAACTCTCCACGAAATGGGAAGTTTTCACAGTCGACGTCCAATTGCTGGAGGAAGGAGGGACCCGATATTTGAGATTGTAGAAAACACGATTATAGATTCTCCTGGCATGGAAAACTTAGCATCGAACGATAAGCAACTGTGTTACATCTGTCAAAACCAATGAAGTACCGGGGCGAGAGACGACGTTTCTCAGCGTGTGTGATTCCGCCTTAAGGGTCTACGTCTACCTAGAGGCCCGAAAAAATAGCTAAATTCCGATCTTTTTTTTTAGAAACAGTTTATAATAAATTCATTGTTTTTTAACACAAAGGTATATTCGTAGCCAAAAAAAATCACCCTAAAATACAGGAAAAAATAACAAGACATGGCTGCTGGCAGATGATGACATTTTTTCGCGACCTTTGGCAGGGGACATACTCCAGCTTAAACGGTCTATCCAAATTTAAAAACCGAACGGGTTATTAGAATCAACAATAAATACGAACCGTTGGCGATCGTCGATTTACGAAATCATTTTTTTTTTCAACAACGTGGCAAGGAATTGAAACTCAAGCATAAAAGTCTAGGAAAAAGGTCACTTTTGCGTAACTTTTAAAAACTGAAGATTAATTTTAATAAAGTGAGATCGTCAACGGCCTTTACATTTTTTTTCATCATATCTCTTGTAAATTTGGAAACAATGCATCACGTGGTTCCCGTGATATCATCCCCACCGACATTGAAAACAGCCGAGAAAAACGCGTTCAAAGTTTGAAGTATGGTGCTGGTACCGCTCGCCCAGCCGCCCGTTAGAAGCTGTAGCTCGTTCAATTTTAGAAATATTTCAATGAAATTTTCACGGAATCTAACAGGTGATACTATACAATGACAATACTTTTGAAAAATGCAATTTTTTCACTCACCCAGATAGATATAGCCGGTTAACAGTCCTTCCATTAACAGCGATCTTTCACTGAAAATATTGCGTTTTCACTGCTCCAGGTTGGCTTGAAAAACCAGGAAGGCGTGGTAGTCACTCCGCTGACTCAAGAACGAGCACTGGCCATAATCAAGGACGTATTCATATCTGCAGCGGAAAGAGATATCTACACCGGCGATGCTATCAGCATTAAAATCATAACTAAAGACGGCATAAAGACAGAGAGTTTTGCTCTCCGCAAGGATTGATTATTTCTTCTCATTTACTCGAGAATTTTGGATATAATATCGGTCGAATAAAATATTGAAGCTGAAAGTTTTGTAATATCAATGAAACTAAACGCATTTTCAATATAAGTTGCATTTTATTAATCAATTTGTAAAATGTCACAAGTGAAGAACGGTTACAGAAACCCAAGACAAAAGGCATACATAGGGTTCACTAAAATATTCGACATTGGCATTTGTAACGAACAATAATAATAATCTTGTAATATTTTTCAAACATTTAAAGATAAAATAGAATATTGAGCGCGAAAATTTGTAATCTCAGTGCGACTGGGTGCATCAACGACGCAAGATCAAGCAATCTCCGAAGAATCGCGAAAATTTGAGAAAAACTATTACAAAAGCTCGAGGTAAAGTGCGTAAAGGGGGTTTACTGAAATATTCGATATTTGCATTCGTATCAAACAATAGTTAAATTCATCTTTTTATTTTGTTTCACATTCCTTCTCTTCTACTTGATCTTCGAGCGTAGACATTACACCTCTACGGCACAGCAGTACATCGTCCTTGGTGCGTCACTCTACAGAAAACTCTACTTCAAACGACGTTGAAACAAAGTAATTTTCGGAGAACGGGGAGAAAAGCACTCTCCCTCGCAGCGTGGCGTTTTTTTTTTCTTCTTTCTTTCGTTTGTGTTTCTCTACGTCAGTGCGAAACCGTTTGACGGTGGAAGTGAAGTTGGGAAATGGTAGAGAAAAGTCCAAGACATTTCGGATCCCCCCGAGATTTAATTCTTCGTCCCAGGGGGCAAGAGGGGATTGCCACGGTCTTTTCCTCTCAGCTTCATTCCGAGTACCCGCTCGATCTTACCGATAACCATTTGATTGGGGATACCTCTTCCGGCTTCGTAGTCGTTTATCACTTGGGCCTTTTCGTTTACTTTCTGTTGGAAATTCAATCGCTACGTGAGAATACTCGTGTGCTTTGCCAAATTGAGGGCAGATGACATCCTGAACGGACACCATCGACCGAACGCCTTACATAGGACTTTTATACGTCAAGCTTCGGCGAAACTCACCGTAGCGAGATCTTTCTGGGACATCCCTTTGTTCTGGCGACCCTGCTGGATCAGCTTGCCCAGATCCAACGAGACGGTGTCGTGCTTCAACTCGTCGGTCTCGCGATCGAGCTTGGCGGTATTTTTTGTAGTTACGTGCTGCTTGTTAGCTCCACCGCCCCCTACCGAACAATTGCCGAGTTAAAATAGTCCACCAATGCCATATTCGTGTGGGGGAATTATCGATATCGGGAATCATTTCGACTCCATCATTTGGATATTGCAATCCGCGTGGGACTCGCCAACTGACTCGTTACGACAAATTCGGCGCTTTTTGCAAAATATAACTCTATATCCATGTTCCCCTTTCGGGAAATAACAGCTTTGGGGGAAACTTCCGCGAGTTGAACGAGTCAGTTGGGAATTCGCATGGAAGAAGCGGAGCAACTCTCAGTGTGCTTTTTTATCTCGGTTTGGCCTTTACTTACACTTCACTTGAGTATCAACGGCCTGTCCTTGACGGCGGGCTGTGTTTATCGCCTGTAAATCGACAAATAGTGCGCTTGAAATTGTAGCGCCAACGTCGCCGAAAGAATCCTACGTCTAAACATACCTATGAGGGGAGAAAAAAAATACGAAAGCAAGGAAAGAGATCGTGGATCCGAGGGATTCGATGTTGGAACCTCACCTTTTCGGATTTAGCGGCGGCCCCTTTGGTTACGCGTTTCCGCAATGTAATCGGTACCGTGTCCCAATCTGACATTCTGGAAAAGAAATTATGGCTGCGGAATAAATAGTATTTGTACGACTCGACTGCCGAGAATTCTTCGTCTCTCGTTCTTCTCTCGTTTCCTCCGTTTCTCCTCTCAACGTTTGATTTTCAATGTTTTTGTTTTTTGTTTTTCTTCTATCGCTTCACAATATTGTGCCTCGCGCTAGTATTGTAAAAATATATTATGTTTTTTCTTCTTCGTTTTAACCAACACGCGATGTGTATCGAATGTGCCGAACGGCAAATAACACTAGCCTCGAGGAGCCCCTGGAGAAAATAAGTTCGCGAACGTGCCGCCGACGTCATCGCCGTAGCGCCATAAACGTGCAACGCAACATACGCAGGCGTAAACGAGCTACGCGAGCACCGAGCGGCCGCTTTTGGAACTATCGCAAACTGCCTTGCCCGGTGAGCCGCGATCTCGGGAAAAACATAACCTCAAAGTTGTATTTTTCTTTTCAATTACAGTTTCGCATCACGATACAATAGAAAATGTTGCTTCCTGGTCAGACCCCTGACGCCCGGTTGACTATATATATATATATATATATATCGGTCGTAGCAATATCGTTCGCTTCGTGCGGGAGGGAGCCGGGCACATGACACCAGCGCCTCTAGCGTCGAGCGATATTTCGTAGTCCACTGAAACTGCTTTGCGACAGGGACCTGTTCCTGGCCGGTGCAAAATGTTCAACCGCGAAAGGGCACTTTTCGTAAGCGCATGCCGTTCGAGAAAAAATGTACATCTGATATACGTGAAGCGTGGTATCTATTCGCGAAACCATGGCCGTAACAGCCGATACAACGAACTTGCCCTGGGTATTATTGCGATTTCACATTTCCAATGAGACGAAAAATAATTCGTTACGATGTTTATGATTATCGATATTGTCACTAGCGGAAATGCCGGATACTTACACTTGGCAGGATTCGGATCACTGGAACAAAGTTTGGGAAAAGGAAGAATATTTTTGCCCGAAGGACCGTGCCACAGCTGAAACTTTCAAGATGATATTGCCACCTCCTAACGTCACGGGTGTCCTCCATTTAGGGCATGCCTTAACATGCACGATTCAAGATGTCCTTGCTCGATGGTGCATAAACGCTTACAACTTACAAAGTATTTCCCTGCGAATAGACCAATCCATCCGAACTCGAATTGCGTTCGCTGTGTTTCATTCCTTGGGCGCTAAGAATTCTACATTTATTCCACAAAGCTAAGAGAAGAAATAGAATAAAAGTGCGGAAGATAGCAAGTAGCGGCAAATTGTATTTTTACTCGCAGGCGCAGAATGAGGGGCGATTCGGTGGTCTGGGTGCCAGGTTTGGACCACGCCGGAATAGCTACGCAAGTGGTGGTCGAAAAGTATCTCACCGGTACAAAAGGAGTAGACAGATACAAGCTGGGCAAAGATGAATTTCTCGCTTGCATGAAAAAATGGAAGGACGAAAAGAGCGGCGCGATACGAAATCAATTAAAAGATCTTGGAGCGAGCTTAGACTGGAGCAGAGAATTTTTCACCATGAGCAAGGTTGTTGGAGCTGGTTTTTTTTACAAGTTTTGATTTAACTTTCTGTGAGATGCAAAACGAAAAATCGATGGTTCACCATCTCGACTACTTAGAGCTCTGAAATTTTGCAAGCAGGCATCTAAAAGCTGACAATGCATGATACAACGACAAAAGAAAAAAAATCAAAATGTTCAATTTTTCATGGAAAATTTAGCCATATCTTGTCATCCATATACAATATCACTAACGCACAAACAAATTCGTAGCCATCTGTGCATGTATGTGAAACGTTCATATGCACCAATTAGTCGTAAGATCAATCCCAATTACAGTCTTTGTTATTTTTTACAAGCATTCCATGTTCCTAACGTGCAAACTCGGAAACTAGCATACTACTAGTACCAACTGACTAGTAAAATCGAAGACTAAAAAGTAGAAAATAATTTATCTGTAAAAGAAAAAGAAAAAAAAACAAGCATTTATTTAATGTACTAAAAAGTAGAAAATCATTTTTTTCACCAAGCCACCTGTGATTACAAATGAAAGCTTGGCGGGCTCAAAATTCAGACATATAATCTTTAATTTACATAAATCCGTTAACGTATCAACTGTATTTACCTTACTGTGAAACGGGCTTCGTTTTCTTAAATAAAAATCCGTAAACCGATTGTGAGTATAAACTCGTGATAATAATTTCTCTAATTACTAGTGTGCCGAATTAAATACGTTTAATGAAACTGAATTGATCAAATTCGTCAACTATTTAAAAAGTTGAGCGCCCCATGCTTTTGTTCATAGTCGCATATAGTTGACTCGGTGGAAAAATAATTTTCCATTTTTTAGTTCATCAAATAAAAGCTCGTTAAAAAAATCACATATAAATGTTGTCTCGCATGGAAGAGTTATCTTGACGTTTTACGTGCTGGGCCACAGGAGCACAGCGAAGCGGTAACGGAAGCTTTCGTCGAGTTGAGCCGTCGTGGGCTTCTGTACAGAAAGGAGGCTCTGATCAACTGGTCGCCGAGTCTGCGCAGCGCTATTTCCGACATGGAGATCGAGCACGTGTGCGTAACCAAACGGACGGATCTCCGCGTTCCGGGCTACGAGAAAAAAGTGCCGTTCGGCCTCATCGCGAGAGTGGCTCTGAGATTGCGAGACTCGAGTGAGGAAATTCAAAAAGAATATTCCAATTTATCGCAGTGCGAAGTTATCGACAAGGATCGAGGAGTAACTCGATTGATTTCTCCGAAGACGAACGGTTGGTGATAGCGACAACGCGAGTGGAGACGATGCCGGGCGACGTAGCAGTTGCGGTACATCCGGACGACCCGCGATATGCGCGCTACATCGATCGCGAGGTCTGGCATCCGATCAGGGAAACTTTCATTCCGATCATTCGTGACTCTTCGGTCGAGCGAGACTTTGGCACTGGCGTGGTGAAAGTTACACCCGCTCATGATCACGCCGATCTCGTCATGGGGAGACGGCACAATTTGGAAACTATCGACGTAATCGGAAACGACGGCAACATGACGGAGAATGCAAGGTCATTTCGGGTAAGAGCGGCACATCAGACCTCGAACCTGTCGCACCGTTGTAACGCGATGTTTGATATCCTCTGTAACTTGTCGCACTCAAGGGAATCGGCAGATTCGTCGCGCGGGAAAAAATACTCGACGAATTGGCGAGGCAAGGAGCGTTGATGAGCCTGGAAAATCACGAGATGTCGGTCCCCGTGTGTTCCCGGTCGGGCGACGTTGTCGAGTATCTCCTCAGGGAACAATGGTTCTTGAAAACGAAGGAAATGGCGGAACGCGCCGTCCAGGCGGTCAAAGATGGCTCGCTGAAAATCGATCCACCTGAATGGGCGGAACTGTGGTGCAATTGGCTCGGTAATAACAGGTGAGATAGCGCCGACCGGTTCGGGCCCATCACCCATCAAGAGTACATCTACCTAGAGGCCCAAAACATGGTCAAAACCCGATTATTTTTTCTGGGAAACGATTCGTGAAAAAAAACGAATTTTAACACAAAGGTAGGGTAAGGCGCTCTACTGGCTTTTTAGGGGCCCAATTATTGGCATTTTACAGGTGCAGTTATTCGCACGTTAAGGGCCCAATTAGGGGCACCTTAAAGGCCCCATTATTGGCACTGTCAATAACGGGTGGGTTGCCAAAATAAGGTCACTACTCTAGAAATATTGAGAGCCTTTAAAAAAATCACCAAAAAATACAGAAAAACAACAAAAACACGGCCGCCGGCAGATAAGGAAATGTTTTTGCGACTTTTGGCGGTCGACTCTCTAGCTTAAAAGGTCCATCTGAAATATATATATAAAACAAAATTCAAGATAACAATACGAGTCATCGACGATAGTCTATTTTTAAAAACGTGTTTTTTTAACAACGCGGCGACGAATTGAAATTTGACTATACCAAATCTATGAAAAAAAGTCGCAATTTTTACGTCACTATTAAGAAATGAAGATCGTTTTTTAAAAGTGAGCAAGGAGTGTAGCTAAAGGGTGATACTATGGAATAAGAATATTTCTGGAAAATGCCATTTTTTTTAACCCGCCCAGGTAGATGTAGGCAGTTGAGGGCTCGAACGAAGATTCTTGGAAACGATGGTGGCGCGGATGATGCAAAAATTTTGTCATGTTCATAGAGATTGGTGCGTGTCCCGACAGATCTGGTGGGGTCACAGAATACCGGCCTACCGTTGTCGAGGCAGCGATTGGACAATCGCTCGCTCCGAAAAAGAGGCTCGTCGACAGCTTGCTCGTACCGAGAAAACGAATGGCGACGATTTAACGATGGAACAGGATCAGGATGTACTAGACACGTGGTTTTCGTCGGCGCTCCTTCCCTTGTCCGCTGTGGGCTGGCCCGATTCGGTTAATTTCCAATAACTCGTAATGACCCTAGGATGATACTCATATTTTGCGTACTTAGCTATACCCACTGGGTCTGTGAGGCCCGGCCAACTTTCGAATGCTGTGGTTTCCTCTTAATGAAAGAGGAGACTGTTAGGAAAGCGCCTGTCAATTCTAAAGAAAGAAATTCGAAGCAATTCTATCTTCAATTTCAAATAAATTCGAAGCGCATTCTATCTTCAATTTTAAAGAAATTCAAAGTGAATTTTAAAGACAGAATTCGAAGAAATTGTATCTTCAATTTCAAAGAAATTCAAAGCGAATTCTATCTTCAATTTTTAAGAAATTCAAAGTGAATTCTAATGGCAGAAATCAAAGAAATTCTTTCTTCGGCTCGTATTTTGTCGCAAAAAGTAATTTGAGCAGATGAAAAAGTTTTGCGAAAAAGAAGAAACGCGATTTTTTCACTTTTTGGTCGGGTCTACGAGACCCATGAGTGTCATCCTACGGATAATTGCGCCACGTTTGCGAAACGCAACGAACGCGTGATATCGCTTTGTTTCACGAATCTCATATAATACTTTCCACTGTTAGAAATACGAAAGATTTTATCCTCTGAGTCTGATGGAGACTGGACACGATATTATATTTCTGTGGGTCGCCAGAATGGTCATGCTGAGCACAGAACTTACCAACACTCTACCGTTCAAGGTGAACAAAAAACGCTCCAATTGGTACTAATGTACATGTACTTTTTTGCAACCCGATCACGGGACTTGCATAGCAGAGTCGCAATGCTTTGGATTTTTAGTATCTCGAGTTCACAGTAAAGCTCCGTGAACTTCTACAAACGGACATTACAGGTCCGTTCACCCAATGCACATTTCAACAAATTCCGTCCGAAAAGGCATTCGCGCAAAAACTGCTTGTCCCGAGAAAACCGAATTTTCACAAATTTTATTACAAAAAATGGATTTTTTTACTTCGACTGACATTGGCGTGAAGCTGCAACATCGCTGTCTTCGGGGTTACAGGAAGTACTGCTGCACGGCGTTCTGTGCGACGCCCAAGGCAAGAAGATGTCCAAGAGTCGTGGCAACGTCATCAGGCCGGAGCACGTGATAAACGGCATAAGCCTCGAAGAGCTCAACGCCGAAGCCGAGGCAAGTTTCAAAAGTGGAATTTTGAGTAAAGAAGAACTGAAGAGAACGTTAGCCGTCAACGGCAAAATGTTTCCCGACGGCATACCGGAGTGCGGAACGGACGCGTTGCGTCTCACTCTGTGCGCGCACAATATCAAAAGTTCGTGCGACAGCTATTTTCTTCGCTTTTTCGGGATTTTTTTTTATGAACCATTAAGGAGGTACGCTCATTACTACGAATCCGACTTTCGGATTTTGAAGTTTTTGTATGATTTTGACGAATACTTTATGCGCCCATTGCCAAAATTTGAGCTATTTTGAACGTTTAGTTTTTTCGCAATAAAACTGCAAAGTCGAGCACTTTGAGTTACCGAAACACGTCGTTTTATGGAGACGGTCAACCGGAAGTGCGGTGATCGTGGTTTTTCTGCTCACGTATCCAACTAAACCCGTTGGAAAATTGAAATTCGATTAATTAGATATAATAGATATTGTAAAAAATAAGAAAATCAATCTTCACCGTGTAGTTAAAGCACTACATTACAAGAAAGTTTCAATTTCCGGTCGAAAATGGTCAGAACGACGAAACAGCGCCTACAGACTTAGCAACGTCGCGAGTAACAGCTGACGCGTTTGGCAAACATAACCCAGCTTTGTTTTGAAATTAATTTGAATAGAAGCCGCCACAAATTATGCAAACAACAATTTATGGAGTTTTATCATTTATCACGTATCAATAATATGTATAATTATATTCTGCCTATCGTGTTAATTCCGCTGAGGTCATTCAAGCCTGTTTTAATAGGTTTGCGGCTGATTTTTTTTTCTTTGTAGTCCGTTTTTATGGTGGATATGTTAATATTATTATTACGAAGATTACTGCCGAGTGGTTGACAATCTAATTTGTCAGCTTTTATTTGTTCACGTGCAATAAATTCATCATTTACCACAACATTAGGTAGACTATAATCGATAATACGAATAATCAACATAAGTAAACATCAATCAGATCAGCTGTGGATAAAATAAATGTAGACTCTTCTTTGACCCCGTGGAAGTGATCGTACCTCCTTAAACACCCACTACCTTTGGTTGATTTTGTGGACCTGTCACACGGGATGACCTTAATTAGACAATAAGTATCGAAAGTCTGGATGAGCAACGTCAACTGTTACAGGCAGCAGAACGAGTTTCAACGTGATCGAGTGCCGAACGAACAAGCACTTTTGCAACAAGATCTGGCAAGCGACCAGATACGTTTTGCGAACGATCGACGAGAGCGACCGCGGCGTCGTGGAAAAGCCCGACGAATTGAGCACTATCGATCGGTGGATCTTGAGCAAACTGTCGTTGATGGTGGATAAAGCTAACGACGCCTTCGAGAATAGAAACTTTTACAAAGCGGTCCTCGCGATAAAGCAATTTTTCTACTACGAGTTCTGCGATTATTTTTTGGTAAGGCCCGAAGTGGGTGTAACGAAGGAGATGAGGTTGACCGTTGCGGAGAGTCTTTACGAAGAGAAATTTCAGGAAGCGACGAAGCCGGCTTTCAGGAACGAGCAACGAGCCCTTGCCGAGGGCCACATGTACAGCCTCGCAAAATGCTTGGAAGTTTCACTGAGAGTTCTCGCACCGATAACCCCTTACTTGTGCGACGATCTGTACTCGCGATGTGCGAAAAAATTGCCCGAGATCTTCTCGTCCCTGCCGTCGCTGGTAGAGGCGCCCTATCCAACGTTCGATGGCGATTTCGAGTCATCCAGAGATCCCCAACTCGAGGAAAAGTTCGATAGACTTTTGGACGTCGTAGGCGCCATCAGAAACGTTCTTGCTCAAGTTACCAAGAAGTCGGACGCGCAAGGTACGTTTGGCTCTTTCGAAATCGGACTTTTAAGGAATCATCACAGTGTAACGGGTCGAAAAATCGCTGATCTTCGCGACGTTTTTTTCGATAGTTAAAATACGCTAATCAGTCTGGTTTTTTTTATGTCAAATCAAAGCACGCGAGAACGGAAAATAATTTTTTAAACGTTTGTTTTTAATAATTTTTTTACATCTTTTTAACTGTCGAAAATGTCTTCGAAAAAAAGAAATATTTGTAAAAAGATTATTAATCAGTATGAAAGCCGCCATCTTGCCGTGGAGCTTTCTTTCGATCAAAATTGACGAAATAGCGGTGGTTTGCACAAAAAAAGTATCGAATTTAGCTTATATTTCGAGTTTTTCGTTAAAAAATATATAAAGATTTTTAAACAAAATTTCATAGCAAGATAAAGAATGGCGTGAAGAATGTTGTGGCAAAATTTGAGACGGGTAGCTTTAAAACTCTCCTTTCGAGAGTGTGCACCTTTTAGAAAAAACGATATTTCGAGAAAGCGTTTAAAATTTCGAGTGCGGAATTTTTATATAAATTGTCTGCTTACGGTCAATCGGCGATGCCAGGTCCATGTTTATAACCGTCTATACTATCGGATCATGCAAAAAACCGATTTTTTGAAAATTGTGTGCTCATGTTTAAAAAATCTGTAAACGTATCGGTGATTTTGGAGCAGGTCGGTCCCTCATAGAATCTTCATATAAATATGCTTACCGTTGTGTAAATTTCCTTTTGAAGACATCATCGGCATGAATCCAGCGACATTCATTTCTAAGTCTATCAAAATCGTTTTCGAAAGCCCCCAACAAGTCTCCGTAACTCAAATAGCACCGCCGCGACGGTTGTTCGAAGTTTCGCGATTTTTGAGATTTCGTGCACGTGGCCAAAAGGGTCGAAACTTTTTGTTCGACTTTCAAACCGTTTCAAGGGCCTATTTAATGAGAAATTTTCCACCGATTACGAATATCGCCGATTTTTTGCCGAAAGCTTGAAAATACACCGGCTAAACGCAAAAATCTTCTTTTCACAAACTTTTAACGATTTTTTAATACAAATTGAGTGTCTCGGCGGAAATGAATGCTTAATTCGTATTCAGGGGATCAAAATACGTCGATAGAGACTTTTAAAAAAGACATCGAAAATCCAAATGTTTTTCCTTCCTTGGTCAGAAAAAACTTTTACGCACTTAATTCTTCTCTTCTTCTCTTGATCCCGTTGCCTTTTACATTTGATACTACTTTTTGTGCCAAACAAGAGCCAAACGACTCTTCCGATAATTTACGATTTGATTTCCCGGCACAGTTCACGTCGTCACCGATCTCCCAGACGGTGCTGACTATTTCGCGGAAAATGTCGATTTTCTCGCGGCTGTAACGAGAGTTCGGAATATTCAAGTGTTGCCGTCGAGGCAATACGCCCCGAGGGAGAGCAGCATTTTATGCAGCGACGCGGCTCCCGAGTGCCGAGTGTTCGTGCTCCTAGCCAGCGAGGCCGACGTTTCTCTCGTGAAAGATAAGATGGAGAAAAAACGACAGCAGTCAGCGAAGAAACTGGAAAAACTTCTGAGGCGTGCCGATCAATCGAAATTGGCAACGAAACCCGAGAGTGAAATATTGCAGGACCAAGAGGAGGTGCGTATCAATCTCATGGCTCTTACGCATAGGGAGAACTGGGAAAACGAAAGGAATTCGTTACCTCCTGGAATAATCAGGGAAACGTCAGGGAATCTTGGAAACTCTCCGCAATTTTTCTAGAACTTACTTTTTTTGCAAAAATTACGAAACCTGAAACTCTACTTGAAAATAAAAACTAAAAAGTATAAAATTAAATATTCTTGTATATTTTTAATATTTACATTATTCTTCATTATATACAAAAAAAAAGTTATCTTAGAGCTAAACATTGAAAATTTCAAAAACTAAATACTCATTTACTATAAACATTTGCATTCAATTTGCCGATACACAACGACATAATTATTATTGCAGATAAGTGCTTATATTTATTTTTCGCTCAATGGCACTGACATAACATTTTTTATTTATAATGAAAAATACGTTCTGGATTTGGTTTTAATTTATTCTTTGTACTCTAGGGTTTAAATTATTTTACTAATTTGTGTTTTTTATTTTTTATTTGGTAAATATTCGGAAGTGGGTATCCTGCTAGAATTAGGCTAATTTTCTTCGAGAGTTCAAACAAACCCAAACAACCTCAAACAAAAATTAGCCTGATTCTAGCAGGGGCCCTACGTCCGAATATTTACCTTTTATTTTAATATTTAACATTTTCATATATCTGATCTTTAAAAAATGGTCTTTATTTGACCCCAACAGGCAATCGGACAGTAATCTGAAAAAATCTAAAACGTAGTTAAAATGAATGTTTTTATATAATTAAAACGATCATTCAATCAATATTTTTTTGTTCAATAATGATTTATATTTTTGAATCAATAAACAAAATCTAATAATTTAAATATGTTCAATCCGTTCTCCACCTCAAACGAAACACCAAGCGTATGACGTCAATCGTGTGTAAAGAAACGTTTCCATGCGCGTATTTTTCTCTTGTTTACGTTTTTTGACATGGGACCAGGAACTAACCAGGAACCCCAAACTTCACAAAAACGTAAAAAGTAACTCCTTGCACTTGATTTCGAGGTTAGCTTGTCGTTTGCACACATGTGACGTCACGCGTTTTGAAATGACGTGGTACGACGTTTGCGCGGCAACAAAAAAATAACATTTAGACAGTTTTAGGTACTTAAAAAGGTTTATTTATATAAAATAACATTTTTCATGGCTATATATATCCATTGTGGTTTGTTTTAAACACTCTGAAAAGTCGTCCGATTCCATATTTCTCGGAATTTTTGCAAAATCTGTGTGGAAAATCTCGAAAAGCCAGAGAATTTCTTAGTCCAATAATACGTAACAAACACGAAGATAAAGAAACACCGGATGAAATATTCCAAGTAGAATTGATGATATTTTCACAGCTGCAACGCAATTTGTCAATCTTTTCGGCATATTTTATGCGATTAAAATTGCGATCGATCTCGTCGATCGATTCGTAGCACGTTGTATATGCAAAATAAACCAAAAACGAAGGGAATGAAACAATTTCTCATCCGTCAGATGAAGAACGCGGAAGCGGAATTGAAGCGGTACCCAAAGCTGTCCTAAAACTGATGGCGCATCTCTTCAACCGACGACTATTTATTCCGCGATGAATTACGTGGGGAAAGAATTATCGTGCCGGTATGTAAATATTGAAGAGGCGAATGTAAAAAGTCAGGAAGTATATTTAACGATTTCATTCAACTTGCATATCCTCGTCACTCTCGTCGGTAGAAGTTTCGTCCTCGGAATCCTTATCGTCGTTCTCCGATTCGGAAGTTTCCGAGTCCAGCCATACTTGCGAGGAGAGGTCATCCTTCATTATGATCTTCCATTCGTCCAATTTTTTCGTATCTGAAAAATCGTTAGAGCAAGTATGATGAGCCGACTCGTGCGACTGTCAGTGAAGTATCGTCAATGCGTAACAACGAAATAAAGAAGCCCGTTCAAAGTTTTTGAAAGTTTCACAAAAATGTCGAAGTTTTCACAGTCGCAGTCTAATCGCTACAAAAAGGGGCTACACTTCTCGATATTCGTTGGAAATTGTGTTTCGGTTGATTTTATCGCAAATCCTAGAGACGTAATATCGAAGACGGGAAATACCCATACTACACCATGGTGTTGAAGTTTGCATCGTTGGAACGCAACGAAAGTTCCGTTTTACTTTTTTATTTGTATCATTATAGGCGATCTTTTTTTTATCGATTTACAATGTCGATCGCTAAATAAATATCTTAAAAAATATTTGATGGACTTTTGTAAGCGAAATCTGCCGAAAGAAATTAAACTCGTTGCAGTCCAACGATGCAAACTTCAGCATCGTTACTACACCCACGCATTTTCACACTCAACCATGGCATTCAATGAAAAAATAGCTACGTTCCGAAAGATATCGCGTGATAGGGTATTGGACTGTTGTACGGAAATCATCTTAAATGGTTAATTTAATATTATGCTTACCTAGCGAATAAAAGTCGTTGAGGGTGTACTGCTTATCGCCATCCTCGAACATGCCACCGTACATGTAGAGTACGCCGTTCTTCACAGCGAGGCCTGCGTTTATGCGAGGAGAGGGTGTAAAAAGTTCGTTGCACGTTGAATCGCCGCAGACATTCGTTGCGGAGCATACGGGAGCCGGTCCAACGGTCATCTGAAGTCGAACGAAAATATTAGACACGAATAATCAAAGCTTGCACGCTGTGCAGTTGGTTCTGCGATTCGCGATGCGCAAAAGTCTTGGCGCCTCTAGCGGCCTAAGGCAGAAACTCTAGTATAGTAAAATTGGTCTAAATACCTTGATAACGATGGACAAAGTTTGAAAAACGAAAAATTACTTGAGATTCTGCTGTATTCCAGGGTGCAAAACGGATAATAAAAGTGAGTTTTCGTTCCATAAGCCACCTACAGATAGTCGTGTAAAAAAGGGGTTTTTGGCTCTGAAAATTACTCTCCTTAGGTCGTCAAGGCGAGTTTGTAGTTATTGCACAAGATTCTTTCTTTTCAAGTTTGGGTCTTTATAAATAATAAATCGAGCAATATTAAAAGTTACTTCTGTTACAATATACAATTTATAAATATCATTTCAGACGACCCTTGTAAAGAGTATGCTCTGGAAAGTGGAATCACTCGAAACCTGCGAGTGACTCTCGTAACCTTAAAAAATCTAAATCCAGAGCTGACAGAGCTAAAAAGAAAGCGGAAAATGAATTATTCACTGCAGTGGCATCTTTGCAATCTACTATGGAGCTAAACCCAATAGCAACTTGCAGGAAATCAAGAACGAAGTAATTGTTCACGTTTGAGGCTATACTTTGATCGGTCGTATTGAAATATTGCTGCGCCACCGTCTAGGGCGTGAAAATCGCGAATAGCTGAACCATTAAAAAAACCTTTTTAAAAATAAGCTTTTATTTAAAAGGTACTGTGCTAAAAAGTAAAAAAATAATTTTTAGTAAAATTGAAAATTAAAACAGTACCACTACAAAAAAGGCCTTCCCTTGTTCACTCACCATAGGTGCAAATACTCAAAAGGTACATAAACCTAGATCTTTTAAAAATATGAAATATAAATTTTAAAAGCTTGAGGCTTTTTTTCCAACATTTTAAAGTAGCATTAGTACTTACAACGTTTGTAGCCTCAAGATTTTAAAATGTATGTTTCATATTTTCAAAATATCTACGATTATGTACCTTTTAAGTACTTGCACTTATGATGAGTGACCATGGAAGGGGCTTTTTTGTAGTTATACTGTTTTCATTTTCAATTAGACTGAACATTATTTTGAACTTCTTAGTACAGTACCTTTTAAATAAAAGCTTGTTTTCACAAAGTTTCTTTGCGTTTAATTTATTTTATCATTTTTAGTATTAAAATATGTTTATTTATTTGCCATGCCAAACGCCCCGTGCCATTCAGCCATCGGCGTAACCAAAAACCTTGCCTTAGGATATAAAGGTTTCGTGAGAAACTTTATAATAGTGTAATTATAAATAGTGCTCAAGTCAACAAAGTTAATGAGGCCAACTCGATTGCCCTACCATTTGCCATTAGGAAATTTCAGTTCCCACCTCCCACCACTATTATCAGACTCTTGTTATCACAGTGCAATGAAAAGTGCTCATGATAAAACAAATGAGCACAAATTCGACTGTCCTAGTATATGCTCCTAAGGAGTTGCCCACTTCCATCATCACACAAGCTTCATGATACAATATTATTGCATTGTCACCGAAGTTACCTAGGTATGCCAAATTTCAGCTCAATCGGATGCCAGCAAGTGCTTGAAAAATGGATCACAAATTTTGAATCAGAAAGACAGACAGGAACGAAGCGAGCAAAGCTTGGAAAAATAGGACAAAAGGGTGGAAAAGAAACACACGGTGAAAATTCCATCGTCGTCGGTGACGAGAGCAGCCGGTTGAGCAGCACCCGGCTCTTTTGATTCGACATTGTCATCGTCGCTACAACGCTCGTCGCCTTCCGAATCACTCGCATCTTCCTTGTCGCCCTCCCGCGCTTTTCTCCTTCGCCGCCGGGCAGCGGACGCTTCCTTCTTTCCGCTCACGTTGACGACGCGCCATTGGTATTTCTCCAGGTCAAGGCCGAGCAGCTCGTTGAAGAAAGTTCCGTCGAGTTGCTCCTCGTCCTCGGTCTCGTCGTAAACGCCACCGAACATGTACGCCAGGCCCGGTTGAACGAGAACCGCCGAAGCGCTGCAACGAGGCGAAATGTTCGCCCCGGCTTGCTTCACCGTCGTCCACTTCCACTTGAGGCCGCTCTCGTCGTTCTCTGAAAAATAAAAACAAAATAACTACACCGGAGGGGGAGAGGATCGAATGGCGCGAAAGTTGAGGTTAAGTTTCGCGGGCTCACTCTGCGGACTCAGGACGGACATGTCCGTGTGGACGTGACCCTTGTCCACGTCTTTCTTTATGCGCTCCTTGCTGTAGCCTCCGTAAACGAGAATCGTATTTTGCGGAGTCGGGAGTACGATGCAGCCCGATCGGGGAGCAGGAAGGCCTCCACTGATCGTTAGGCTGCTCCATTGGTACGTCGACAAATCGAATATGTGGACGTCGTTGAAGTACTTGTAATCCCGCGAATTGTCGTGGAAACCACCGAAGATTATCAGCTTCTTCTTCATGTGGACCATCCTGTGGCCGCTTCTGGGAGAAGGACCACTGGGTGCGCTGAAATATTTGGAATTCCTCACATTTATTCGTCCCTTTCGCCCTCTCCCTTCAAGCCGCTCTACTTTACAAATAATTGCACTACCATTATACACCGAACGATTGTGAAATTCGATTTATTTATCGACTCGTACTTATTGTTAACTTGAACAACCCGTTTGGGTTTGTTTGGATTCCAGATGGACCGTTTAAGCTGAAGTCCTCGTCGCACCAGTTTCATAATCTGCTGGCGGTCATGTTTTTTGTGATTTTTTTAAGGCTCTCAATATATGTCCCTTTGTGTTGAAAAAATCGCGTTCCTTTTTCACAAACCATTTTTCAGAAGAAAAAAATCGGAATTTGGTCACTTTTTTTGCCTCTAGGTAGATGGCAGCTCCTTACGGAGTTTCGGGACAAATGACGAAATGTTACCATTTGCTTCAAATGTATACACTAAATTCTTCGACATATGTTGAATCACTCTCCAAATTGTGAATCGATCGTCCAAACGATGTCTATAACATGTACAATTGAAAAAACACTTTTTAACATAGGGAGATGCCTATGATCAGATAACATAAGATATAGATTTTGACACTGACGAAAGAATTGTCATAATGTACTGATTTGACGGTTTTGCATAACATTTTAAACATTTTTGCACACCTTTTCATGCGTAAAACTGCCAATCGGCGATAAGCGTAGGTAACTCTCCCTATGTTGAAAAGTGTTTGTTCAATTACAAATTTTACAGAAACAGTGTAGACGATCGACGTAAAATTTGGAGGGTACATACAGTAAGTGAAGAAGAATTTACTGTATGAATTTAAATCAAATGGTAACGTTTTGCCAATTGTCCCGAAACTCCTTAACGGTGAGCTTGGAAACGAAGAAATGAGAATTTGCTCACGCCACTTTCTCCCACTTCTTTTCTCCGATACGATAGAGCCACAGATCCTTGTAATGATAGAACTGAGACTCCGAAGGGCTGGAGAATTCGCCTCCGAAAATCCAGAGTTCTCCTCGCCCGGTGGCTGTCGTCACAGCCTGGTGTCCACATCTCGGAGGAGGAGCCCCCGGCGCCTTCACCACCGTCCATTCTTTCTTCGCTATGTTGTAGAAGAACATGTCTCCGTAAACCGTCGTCTGCGAGCAAATATGCAAATATTCTAGGCGACGTAGCGAATATATCGGAAAATGGTAACTATTCAGGGTAAAATACGTTTTCAAGAAAAAAAAAAAAAAAGAACCACAAGACCTTTCGACCATCGTGGAATTCGCCGCCCAGCATAATCAATTCGTCTTTGAACGGGTGCGGACTGAGCGAGAAGTTTACCCTCCTCGACGGCGGATCTACCGTAGCTTCTACGACCCGTTGCCTCCGTCTTTCCTCCTGCTCGATCTCGGCGATTACCTTCTCTATGTCGTTCTGAGAATTTTCAGATCACACGCCATAAATCCAAACAAACCCAAACAAAGAGGAATATTGCGGGGAAAAAGCATAAAAAAATTATCTGCGCAACGAAAAAAACGTAATTTTGCAAAAATTCGCCCACCTCTCCAGCCGCCGCCAATTCTTTCTTTTGTTTAGCGTTTAGCTTTTTTTCCGTCTTTATAGCCGTTTTAACGCTCCCGCTGACTTTCTTCTTATTCTTGTCCTTTTTGCCCATTGTTGTATCGAAGGTAATCCAAACGGCGCTTTGTTTGCATACAGAATTGTCGGCGGTCCGGCTAATTTTGGAGGTTATGGGAGCGAAGAAACGTGCGCGGTGGTGCTCGTCGCTCTTGTTCGAAGTTGGCACTCTTCCTGCCTCTCTCACACCAATTAGCTTTTATCAAATTTACGTTAGGTTAGAAGCGTGTGCGTGTACGAAGGTACAAGACGTATCTAGACTTCGCGCGTCTCTTATCTCCAGGTACGTTTCGAAATTTAATGTTATTATTATACATATTAATCAAGCTAAATTTATCATATATACGGGACTTTCCATATAAAGTGGAACAATTGTCGACCTGAGAAACGTTCGAGACCGATTTTATATACGCTGAACAAATGAAAAAGCCGTCGGCGTTGTAATTTCTGCGAATCAAACAAATTCGTAGTCATCTTTGGAAACCTCGCATGTCAGACGTAAATGAATTCTCCCGACTCTCGTCACAGAGAAGGGCGTAACTTGCGTCATCTCAAATGCAAATTGACTCGCGTTACGCCCTGCTCCTTTTTCAATTCTCCGAACTGGTAGCGAGCTACCGACGAAGAAGAAAGGGCGGACGTCGCATCGATCTGCGTTTGAAGTGTCACGAGTTACGCCCGTTTGCTCGTCACTTTGTATCTTCGTCGAATTATCGCTTCGATAAGCGTGAAAACAATGAAGTAAGATGACCTCCAGTTGAGCGTCCGAGAACGCAAGCTGAGCAAATATTATTCGTAGATACGAAGACAGGAACAAGCGAGCTTCGATAAATATCCGCGGTAGTTTTTCTTGCCTTTTTTTTGCCGGGTATCTGCTCGGGTTCGCGCTCGAGGTTTCGCCCTGCTTTTAGTCTTGCCTGAAGAATCGTCGTGAAATTTTCCTCCACAGATACCGAAGCTACGCGACGATGAAGAATTTAATTCTCTTCTCGTGCCTGCTGATTTTCATGCTGGTCGGCCCTGCTGCTGCGTGGCGTACTTTCCTGAGGGGTAGAAGCAAGCACGGAAATATCGGGTCGCCTGTCCTGTCCGAGGAACTTCAGCTCCCGCCTGAACAATGGGTCCAGCAAAACTTGGACCACTTCAATCCCACGGACACTCGTACCTGGCAACAGGTAGGTAGAGGATGGGAGTCGATAGGAAAATATTTTTTTATTCCGACAGGAGATGTTGCGTTTTGGGACGAGCAAAAAAATCGTTCGTCGGCAAACAGTGAAAATTTAAGCGGTTCGGAAGTTGATCAACACAGGATATACGTTTAGATGGGGCAAAATTAATCAATTTTGAGGGTTTAACAAAATAAGAAATGATTATTCTACATTTATCAAACTGTAGGTATACTTTAACAGTATATTTAAGCATACAAAGCAATCTTTTTACATTTATTTATCATCAAAATGACGGAGCCGTACTGCCGTCATGGAAGAAGACGGAATCTACAAAAAACATCGAATATTTCATTTTTGGTGGCGTTGGAATCAGTACAAAATTTCCTATCGTTCTGTATAGTAAAACGCATTTTCGAATCAGCGTGCAGTCTAGCTTGCCGTAGACTTTGAATTTTTTCGAAATTTGAAAATTCGAAAATAACTACTTTAATCCAAATTGTACAGAAATTTTGCAGCAAATGTTGATTTTTTTGTAGATGCGTGCCATTCTTTTCAATTTGCATTTTCTTTATTTGAATCACCGTCAAAAGGACGCAATTGTCCTTTTTGGAGAATGGCACGCATTTACAAAAAAAAATCAACATTTCCCGCAAAATTTCTGTGAAAATTGGATTAAGGAAGCAGTTAATTTCGAATTTTTCATACACAATTATCGTCAAGTAGAAGGTAGCAATATTATCAATATTTCTACCAAGTTTCAACTCGGTGGGCTTAATAGTTTTTGAATAATCCTCCACGCCAATTTCGAAAATGCAGTTTTGCATTTTCGAAATTGCAATTCACTTTCTCAAATTTTCTTTGAAACTTTGGCATAATATTCTACAGTTCTATCGTTTATCAAAGAAAAAAAAACAGAAATCGAATTTTCGATCGCTGCAAATGTATGTACGCCCCTAATATGGCGATGGGATTTCAGAGATACTTCGTAAACGATACGTTTTACAAGAAGGACGGGCCAGTCTTTTTGATGATCGGCGGAGAAGGGGAGGCGAGCGCCAAGTGGATGGTGCAGGGACAGTGGATCGAGTACGCCCGGCAGCACAACGCGCTCTGTTTCCAAGTGGAGCATCGCTTTTATGGAAAAAGCCACCCCACCCAGTAATCAAATCACCCGCTCGCTAATCTTCGTTTTCTCTATCTTAAATTCATTTTTTATCTTTTTCGTCTCAACATTATACCGTTTTTTTCTTCTCGGTTCGTTATTTCGCGCAAATTTGCGCCAGGAAAGTTGACCCTCGTGTTTTTCAGAGACCTCAGTGTCAAGAATCTAGTTTTCCTTTCGTCGGAGCAAGCTCTTGCGGATTTGGCCACCTTCGTCGAAACGGCGAGAGCGAAGTACCAAATTCCAGCCGAGGCCAAATGGATAGCATTCGGTGGATCGTACCCTGGATCGTTGGCTGCTTGGATGCGCCTTAAATATCCGCATCTCGTTCATGGAGCAGTCTCCGCCAGCGGACCGCTCCTCGCTCAAATTGACTTCCAACGTGAGGCCCTATCAGTTTGAGTTCATTTTGCCATGCGCGAGACTGGATTTGGACAATTTATATGTGAACAAGATATTTAAAAAAAACAAACTTCTATTTAATGTACTGAAAAGTAGAAAATAATTTTCTACCAAGTCACCCATATGTGACTATAAAGCAAAGCTTGGGGCGCTCAATTTTTTAAATGTTTAATAAACTTGATCAATTCAGTTTCTTTAACCGTATTTCGTTTGGCACAATAGTAATGAGAGAAATGCTTATCACACGTTTATACTCAGTTTCAGGATTTTTATTTAAGGCCTTAGGCCACAGTAACGTGTATAAAGTCATGTGCGAATTTGACAACTTTTTTCGTATGAAAAAGTGATTCACTCATAAAAGTAATTACACATCTATTTAGTATGAATATCAAGCTGTTAGAAAAAATATATATATATATTTTTTTCGATTTACAAAATGGTTGACTACTATTTTCTTTTATCGTATAAATTATTTTCTACTTTTTAGTCTTTAGTTGATTTTACTCGTCAGTCGTTATTAGTAGTTTACTAGTTTACGAGTTTTACGTTAGGAACATGGAATGCTTGTAAAAAATCACAAAGAATGTAATTGGGATTGTACTTACGACTAATTGCTTCATAGAAACTTATCACGTGCAAACACAGTCGGCTACGCATTTGTTTGTAATCTAGGATACCATGGAATAGAAATATTTTTGGAAAATGCAACTGTTTCGACCTAGATAGGTGTAGCCCGTTAAGAGGAACAGCCAGTAATCGCCGGATTCTTTGCAGAATATTACGTAATCGTGGAGAACGCGTTGCGAGGCCATTCACAGGCTTGCGTCGATGCCATAGCCGCCGCTAATCAGCAGATCCACATAATGCTTCACCACGTGATCGGCCAGCAGGGGCTCACGAAAAAATTCAAGTGAGTTGCAAAAGTTTCATTTCCATTACGGGAATACGCAGAGACGTTGATTTCATCGGGCATGATGCTTCTCCCGCAGCCTCTGCAATCCAATCGATCCCTCACACACGAAGCGCAACGACATAGCGAATTTTTACGAGACCCTGGCGAGCAACTTTGCCGAAATTGTGCAGTACAACAAGGACAATCGAATCGGTTCGAAAACGAAGTACTATGACATCGACAACGTCTGTGACATCCTCGTCGATGAGAAACGCGGCGTGCCAGTCGACAGATTGGCCGAGATTAGCAACATGTTGCTGGCTGCCAGCAACGAAACGTGCCTCGATTACAGATACAGCAAAATGGTCGATGACTTGAGAAACGTGACGTGGGCGAGCGAGATGGCCGAGGGAGGTGCGTATCGAAAGAAAATTTCGGTCACCGATGCTAGTGCTGTTTTCGATAAGTTCTTTGAAGACGTGTCAACCTTGAAACGATGAAACATGAGCTCACAAATTTTCAACGAAGCCTTCTCAAAGATGGTTAACATTTTTTTAGCAAAAACAAAGCAGGGGCGTGATTTTATTTTGCCCTGAATATTATTCATCGCGGAGAAATCTCCGTTCGAAAATTTCAGCTATCTTTATTGCACTCGTGCGTCACGTTGTACAGCTTCGACTTTGCCCTGAGCATGAAAAGAACACCGAGCAACGATCAAATATGTGTTCGTACTACTTTAAGGGGGGATACCACTTTACGGGCCGAAAATAGGTCGTTTGTTTTCGAATTTTTTTGTCTACTAGATTACACCGGTCAACACATATTTTGAGTCTGGGTTCGAGGTGTAAAATTTGTATTTCTTCTACGTAATTGATAAAGGAAGGGGGAGTTTTACCAGATAGAGTTTCCTTTTGCTATCAAACGTGCTGCTGCTTATGCCAACAGCCGAAAACTTCGCGACTTATTTATCAATGTAAAAAAGACAATAGTAAACTTCATAAGTTACAAATGAAGATTTTGGTTATTTTTCGATGTATAGAATCAAAATTTATTTATTAAAATACAAACTCAATTATTTTTTACCTTCACTTGGTTAAACAATTATATTGTACAATATTAACAATTGCGCAATGTTTGTGACCGTTAAGAGTTAGTATTGAAGATTGTGCAATGATTGAACAAAAGTTTGAGCGAGTTTAAATATCGCACCATATTTTTTCATTCCACCGTGTAGGATTAGTATAGGGCCATACGCTAAGAAGGTTTTGCTCACGCGAAAACGTTGCTTATGGGCTGCCAAATTTATTATGTGATAATAATTAATCGTTTGGGTTCAAGGTGTTCAATATTATTGCACAATGAAAGTATAGTACAATGTTATTGTAGGTCTAGGGCCCGTCTAATACCGCCTATTTTCATTGCGAATGATCGAACATCGAGGCTGAAGAAAATGAACAAGCGAATGCTATTATTTCGATCCTCCTCTCATCAGTAACAACAAAGGGACAATCAGCTCAGATATTTCGATGATTACTTTCGAAGTGTGCATCGTGGAAATGAGGAAAAAATTCTTTTTCATTTCCCGTTTTCTCCACGTTTATCGTTATCAAAAGTATTTTTCGACAGACTTAGCCTGAAGGTCTCTAATGAAGATATTTTTAAAACTCATCACAGCTCTTATGTGGCGAAGGAAACGGCTATTAGTAAGAAATTCTTTGCATTTTCCTTCACTCTGAATAAATATTTATCTTCCTTCGCCTTTCCACAAACAGGTCGCCAGTGGACTTATCAGACGTGTACGGAATTCGGATTCTTCCAGACCTCGACAGCGCGACCGAACTTGTTCAGCGAAACTTTCCCCGTCGATTTCTTCGTTGAACAATGCATCGATATCTTCGGTCCCCGTTACAATTTGCATTTGCTCGGAAACTCGGTCGAACGTACGAACACGTTTTACGGTGCTAAGCATATAGACGTGACGAACGTCGTCTACGTTCACGGCTCGATCGACCCGTGGCACGCCCTCGGCATTACCCAGTCGACGAATCCTCGAGCACCCGCGATCTTCATCAATGGTTCGTACGCAAATATGTTTTTTTTTTGTCGACGATAACGTAACTACGGCTACGTGGCTGTGGAATTTTAATATCGAAGATTCCACGTTTTGTCTCCAATTAATAAAATATTCCCAAAATATTCCAATATTGATATGCACGTTTCGATCATTTTGGAATAAAGGAACCGCGCATTGCGCCAACATGTATCCGGCGTCGGCCAGCGATCTGCCCGCGCTGACGGAAGCCCGCCAGAAGATTGGCCAGCTGATCACGGAATGGTTGAAGGCATGAGCGAAAGTGCTTTCATCCTCCTAAGATTACACCGACGATCCATCAAGTTATGTGATCAATTTATTAGCTCTCTCTCTCTCTCTCTCTCTCTCTCTCTCTCTCTCTCTCTCTCTCTCTCTCTCTCTCTCTCTCTCTCTCTCTCTCTCTCTCTCTCTCTCTCTCTCTCTCTCTCTCTCTCTCCTCTCTCTCTCTCTCTCTCTCTCTCTCTCTCTCTCTCTCTCTCTCTCTCTCTCTCTCTCTCTCTCTCTCTCTCTCTCTCTCTCTCTCTCTCTCTCTCTCTCTCTCTCTCTCTCTTTCTATCTCTCTGTGATTCACTCTGTACAACTGATATATCATAAGCTTTCGCATCGTGCGACATTTTTTCTTTTCGTTTCATTTTATTTTACAAAAATTCTGTATGAAAATTGGTGATCGAATAAATGTAACATTTCTCGTACACTCGACGCAAGATTCGACTTTTCCTTCGCGCAGGTTACATTCGTTAGAGGTACAAGTTAAGCAAATACGCGATACAAGCGGATATATACGAGGATTGCCGATAATGGCACTAATGTTAACGAACAACCGAGCCGTACACATTCACCTTATTGCCTACGTTATAGTGCCTAAGCGAACAACAAAATATCTCCACCTCGGTCGAACAGGTAAGCGAGAACGTTATTAAACGTGTATCGTTTTAAATTATTAACGATCAAAGTATCCTACGTGTCGACGATAGAACGAAATGGGCTGCGTCGGCCTGCCCTTGAGTCGATAGATTATCGTATCACGTCCGTGCAATTGAATAACAAAAAAAAACAAATAAAAAGAAACTTCGGACCCTCAAGGCGAGGCCAAAGAGCCCATGGAGCGAATGTCACCGCGATATAATCGCCTGCGAATTCCGAACGTTCCCCTAACGAGTATAAATATCGAATTTATCGTATAATGTTACTGAGTGCTGAACAAACTGAAATATTAGCCTTTCGAAGCAGCAACGGACTCGCGTTATTTCGCGAGATTTCATACTGAACCGGTCGCCCTCCAGTTTCGAGAGATTGAAATAAAATACACGATAACAAGTAGGCCCGAGAGGAAAAGAACGAGAATGCGTTTTCTCGAAGCAACGAGAGGTTTCGAGCCTCTGCTTGCGTGCGACGAAGAGAACTCGCGGAAAATGCGAAAATCGTGGTCTTTTCGCTCTACTGCATGCACGCACACTCACACGATATAATTATATTTGTATATATTATTTATATGTATTTATATTTATATATTTATAAATTTTCTTGTTTTTTTTGGCATGTCCTTCAACTCGGGGCGAGTCCCACGCGCGACAGCGACCAGCCACGAAGACTTCGAACCCTATAACGCTACTGAATCAGTGATTGACGGTATTTACAGAAAACTTGCGCCAAATACAACGGATGCCCGAAAACTCGTCAAGTAAAACATTTAGCAAAGAAATTTGAAGAGTACGATTTGATGGGTAGTTGGAATAGAAGGTAAGCGCAAATGTGTCAGGGTGTACGACGTTTTCGCGATCACGGTGAGATTTTCACGAAAATTCGCGATCCCCAAAAGTCTTGGCCCCCCTCGCGGCCTAAGGCGGAAGCTCCACGAGTATAGTCAACTCTGTCAAGATACATTGATAACAATGGACGAAATATGATACGAAAAATTACTCGCGATTCTGCTGCGTTCCAGGGCGCAAGACGGATAATAAAAGTCAATTGTCGTTCCATAAGCCACCTGACGACAAAGCTTTTTGAAAAAAAAGCTGTTGGCTCTGAAAATGACTCTTTTTAGGCCATCAAGGCGAGTTTGTAGTCACGCCACGAGATTTTTTCTTTTTTGTATCTTTATCAATAATAAATCGAGCAATATTAACAGCTATTTCTGTTATATACAATGCATAAATATAATTTCAGACGTTCCTTGTAAAAAGTATGCTCTGGAAAATAGAATCACCCCTTCTCGAAACCTGCGAGTCTCATAACCTTAAAAATCTACATCCAGAGCTGACGGTGCTAAAAAAAAGAGCGGAAAATAAATTATTCACTGCAGTGGCATCTTAACAATCTATCATGGTGGTAAATTCAACAGCCAACTCGCAGGAAATCAAGAACGAAGTAATTGTTTACGTTTGAGGTTATACTTTGATCGGCCATATTGAAATATCGCAGCGCCACCTCTAGGACGTGAAAATCGCGAATTTAACGTATCAATATTCTTCGTCTCGAGTACAATTAATTCAGACGGAAGATACCTTTAGCCCCGCAAAAATTTGCTGATTTTCATGATTTTTTTCAAGAAAAGATTTCTTCACCATTTTTGTCACCTAGGGTATGTTTTATTACTACTTCTTTATCAATCTTTGAAAATAACGGAGGTATAGCACGGTGTTTGAACTGCGTTTTCAAAACTGGCGTGACGTATATCTAAAAAACGGATCGCCCGACTCCGATGAAATTTGATATAAACCCTTCTAACCTCATTCTAAAACATCACCCCGAATTAAAAAAAAAATGAAATTTATTTCTGTGTAGTCATTTTTTTTCGGAAAAATTCAATATTTTTGTTCCAAGTCGAACCATTTCATGGATTTTCAACATTTATCACTTTTTCTTGGTTCATATTCTGCGTACGAGTGTTAATGAGAGAAAAATCTTGGTTTTTTTTCAGCTCAATCCCGCCGACGCAGCGTGTCACGCCGTCTGACAAAATTTGCCGCAATCCGTTTAGAAGACCGTCCCATACCTCTGCCATTTTTCAAAGATTAATAAAAAAGCAAAAAGATACCATGTAACATACCCTAAGACTCAAACATGGTCGAGGAATCCATCTTTTCTTTTTCAATCATAAGAATCAGTGATTTTTTCGACGCCTAAAGTTATCTCGCCCCCTGAATTGTGAAAATTCGTACGTCAAATGATACGCCCTGACAAACGAACGAAGTAAGTTGAAAGTTTCCTCGTAAAGCGTTGGAGCAAAGATTCAGTATCTGTGATGGGGCTGGGATTGTCTCCAGTCGGGTGTGGCAGCACTGCTGCCATGATGATGATGATGGTGATGATGGTGATGGCGTTTCTTATCGTTAACACTGGCTGGTTTGCTCGCTGGATAGGAGGATGCTTCGTTGACCGGGAGCTGCTCGGTCACCCCGTCCCTCTCGGTTGAGTTTGCGCCGCCGCGATAATTCTCGCGATACCCGGGTTCATCCAGGGTCTCCTTGCGACGCAACGGCGAGTGATTCGCTTTCGTACCGGCCGTCTCGTGAAGATTCTCCCATGCTTGACGGTAATAACGGTTGAGTCCTCCGCGGCTCTCGGACGAGCCGCTGTCGAAACTCGCTACGGTGTTGCAGTCCGGCGATGCACGATGACGATAGTGCTTGCTCCGTCCTCCGCGATTCCTGATTGTTCAACAAACAAAGCACACGAAACAAATAAAATACTCGCGCTCCTATCGGGTGTTCAAGCGAAATACGAATGATGAATTTTGAAGAAAAAAAAAACAACCATTTTGGTCTCTTCTCGCTACAAAAGTATACGGAGGTACTTCGTTAAATCTTGCATCGTGCGAATCAAGATGGCGCTTGATCTTTCGGACGAAAAAACGTGAAAACGTTTCCGAAGAGTGGTCCGCGCAGTGGTCGCGACAATCTGTACATACATAATTTTCCGGCTAATTCGGAGATGCGCTGAAATCCAATTTATTTATCATTCCCGATATCGTCCGTTTGTTTCCAGTACTGTGTCATGGAGTTCCAGCTGGCCCGGAAGTGCAAGGGAAAGCGTTCGACGGGGCGTGGGTGCGACTCAAGAGTGACGAGGAGAGAAAGCTTTCAAATGGAAGAGTGAGTGAAGATCTACCATCGCCATCAATGACCGCTTAGTGATAAATTGAAGAAGCGGAGAGAAAGAGACAGAGAGAGGGAGAGAGAGAAAGGTGTGACGGAGGAAGCAGCGTGTGCCATGGGCATTCTCTCCGCGTGAAAGCGGAAGTTCCGTCCAGGAAGAAGCGAGGTCTACTTGCGGGTGCTTCCGTGGTGTGGACGATCGAGTCGTTACACTCTCGTGTTTTACCTTGACGTATAGAGGGTTGCGTTCGCGGGACGATGAAGGTCGTACACGATGTTTGGCGCGTTGTCTCGTTGATGATTGTTGGTGGGACTTGTGGAGGCGGATGTGGTGTGGGTTGTCTGACGACGCGCGCGAACGTCGATGAGCGTTAGAGAGAAGGATTGGAGAAGTAGCCAGCCCGATGAGCCGCCGATAGACTGAACGAGTACGGATGATCGCTGCCACGGCGTGCCGTGAGATCACGACGGCCAAGGTGCTGGTCGGGAAACGGAAGCGCTAGAAGGGTGTACCAACGAGACGGCATTCCAGGCTCGGCTCTACCGAGGCCACCGCCGTTACCACCGAGACCACCGACCCCGGCCAGACCCCTTCGACGCCTGCTTCCTCGTACATTTCCGCTACCGCTAACCGTCGTAGCGCAAACGTATACATTTAGACTCTTTGTTAGTTTACAGCTACTGAAGTACCGCTAAGCTGTAAGTCGTGTTGAAGAAGATAGGACAGTGGTGGCAAAACGGATTAGTCGACGGAGAGGATGGGCAATGAGTGATGGTGACGAAATAACCGATAGCAGCGACAACGGAAAGAAACACTGCAGCACTATGGCCTATATATATATATATATATGGGTGTGTAGAAAAAGAGAAAGTTCCATCTTTACCCCTTCAATCAATACCATTAGGTATAAAGAAAATTTTATACAGTTTTTCATAATGTTTCCTTATAATTCAAAGATTTAAGAATTTGAGGTTAGAAAGAAGACTTTTCTAGACAAAAGAAATAACCGAGAGAATTAAAAAAACCCGGGTCTAAAAAGTTATCATTTGTAGAAATGGCATGCGAAAAACCAAAAGCAGATGATTTTTATCTTGAAAACCGTGGGGCTTTTACTAAACTGAAATGCCAGCATATAGTATGACAGGATCTGACGTATCGACAGTTGCACGATTATCCATTCATAACGGGACACGCTGTATATATAAGGGTTTGTCGAAAAAAGACGAGAGTTCAACCCTTACCCCTTTCATCAATATAATTAGGTATAAATAAAGGTATGCCAAATTTGAGCTCCCCAACTCAAGTCTACGCCGTAGCAGGGCATAACTTTCTTTTCATCAAATCATTTGCACGAAAAATTCGCTCTTTTCGTTCAAACTTGTAAGCTCAACTAGTTGATAATTCTGAAATCCGTTCGAACAGCCGTGAAGATCATTTCACAAGTTTAAAAGTTCTGTATATGTATATATATATTAAGGGATCAGGCTATTGGAAAAATGACGAAGAATGTTCATAACTTCTTCAATTATTAATATTTCGAAATGAAATTTTGTACACAACTTCGTTAATGTACGTACAAATACGTTCAAACGATTTCCCAATCATCTTATTCCTTCAAAAGTAATTTATCCAATCAACCCCGATTTTCGGGTCGCCACGGTAGCCTAACCCCTTAACGCGGTGAAAAAAAAAGTTCGGGTGTCGACCCGGAATGCGGATGAGCGACCTAGCTAAAAAAAATCCTTCCCAAGCTTTTTTCCAAACGAATTATGTTTCACAAAATAAACGAGAGGGAAAATATTGCACTGTGCATATTGCAGTGAAAAAAATTAATCAGGTATAATTCATCATTTCGTTTTTCCGAAACAGGAACATCGTCTGAAAGATTGGAAACGGGATGCTCGTATCGACCGAATCCGTTGCACATTGCGTTAGAGAGACACGTGTCAGCAATCCGTGGAGGATAATTGGAAGCAAACATTTGAAAAGCACGAGGATGTCGCGACGCACTATACATACAGTACATTGACATTTTACTGAGTACATAATACACTAAAAAAACGTTGAGGAAGGTGACCGCGTGAGAATGCTGGCGAATGAGTGCCCGATGGGAAGATTTTTGTCTCGGTAATATACAATATCGTCCCTGAGACACGAGGTGCACCAGAAAAATGCGGATCATCCAAGACACAGCACGAGTGTGGACTGGACGATACGGGCGTGTACACTACTACAGGATTTTGCACAGCTCCAAGATACGTCGATCAACAAAGTATTGCTGTTGGGATGTTGAGTAAATTCTCGCTGTTTTTTCGTGAAAATTAATGCTTCATTAAAAAAAATAATTTCTAATGCTTTCAAACGTTTCGAATCTGTTGTGCGATCAACTCCTAATGACTCTGGGGTGTAGTTCCAAAAAACGCATTACACCGATTAATTTGGAATTTCGCGTACCCATCCATTTTGATTCGCTGATCACGAATATGATCGTGATAATACCCGCAACATTTTATTTCCAAATTCAAAACTCACAAAGTCTGATCTTTTAAAAGTTTTTCTATTTTATTTTGACAAATGTTGATCTTAGGGAAAAATATTTCCTACAAAAGTTGTAGCATATAAAAAGATTGATCTTTTATGTTTTATAGAGGTTTTGTCTAAAACCATTCTGTTTCGGGACAAATGGGATAATGCTCCGATAAGTATATTTTGCTAAACTCCATTAGTTTCGATAATATCCACTTACGCACTTTTATCGCGGGAAGGTTGGAGTTTAGGCTTTGAAGTGCATATTTTTGCTTTTTTTGTATTTTATTTATTTACTTTTTTGTATTTTATTGTGTTTTTGTGCATTTTTTGTTTGGGTTCGTTTGGGTTCGTTTGGGTTTGAAGAACAAACTCCAACCTTCTCGCGGTGAAGCGCGTAAGTAGATAATATCGAAACTAATGGAGTTTAGCAAAATGTACTTAGGTATTGGAGCATTATCCCATTTTTTCTCGAATTAGAATGGTTTTAGACGAAACCTGTGTAGAACGTAAAAGATCAATCTTTTTACAGGCTACAACTTTTGTAGAAAACATTTTTCTTTAACATCAACATTTATTAAAATAAAATGGAAAAAAGAATTGAAAAATTACTTTTTGTGAGTGTTGACCTCGAAAATAACATTTTCGGGTAGTTTCACTATCATTCTCATGATCAGCGAGTCAAAATACATTGGTACACGAAATTCCAAATGAATCGGCGGTATGAGCTTTTTTGGACATTTATCCCGATTCTGCAAATTCAGTTAGCATTTGACATGAGCCTTCGTGAAGTAATGCCTCCAATTCAATACATGTTGTTTCCGACAGAGCGTCGGCGCTGTAAGCCTCAACAAGAATTCTGTGTGCTTCAGCTGCAGTTTGAAAAAAAAATAGTGCTGCAGTAAAATTCCCCGCAAATATTCGTTTTTGGCACGAAATTTGACATGTTCGACACTATGAAAAAAAAAGTTGCTTACATTTCGGCCAAATGACACACTGAATTTCAAGCTTGCTTATAGTACTTCTTTGTAGATGCGTTACCATCTTAAACTACACGCACACAATCCTGGTAACGCCATCTGTTGGAAAACAGCGAGAACTTATTCATCCTCCTAATACAGGGTTGTTACGCATCTGGAAAACGGGGAAACTCAGGGAATTTCTTTTCTCCTGGAATAATCAGGAAAAAGTCAGGGTATTTTGGAAATTCTCTGGAATTTTATTGGAATTTGCTTTTTGCAAGAATTACGAAAAATGAAACCGCCTTAGCAAAAAAAACTGAACAGTATAAAAATAAATATTTTTGTATATTTTAAATATTTATATAATTCATTATATACCACAAAAAGTTATGTCAGTGACAAACATTGAAAATTTAAAAAACTGAAAATTAATTTACTGTAAAGCTCTATACATTTGCGTTCGATCTTTCGATACACAACATCGTCAATATTATTATAGATTTATATATAGATATATGTGTTTATATATAGATTATAGCGTTCATATTTTTTATTTATTGTCATCGGCATAAAAATTTCTGTTTATAATAAAGAACAGATTCTGTATTTGCTTTCAATGTATTTCTTGTACTTTACAATGTTAAAATTATTTTTCGAATTTCATTTTATTAAAAATTTTATTCCAATTTTTAGCATTTCCATATATTTGATCTTAAAAAAATATATATTATCCAGTTCAATATAATTTTGCAATAGAAGGAGCGAATTGAGAATTTCCTTTGTTTTGCAAGTTGGTTAAAAGTTCTTTTTTTTCACAAAAAAATGATCCATTGCTATTTCTACGTATATAATTTTTCTCGTACAGTTTGTAACGTATACAAATACTAGTATGATTGAAACGAGACGCCACGTGTGGTCTTTACCTTAAAAAATATATATATATTTGATGAAAACAAAGTGTGCTTCAGGGAAGAGAAGTCAGGAAATTTCTGAGTCAATAAATGCGTAACAATCCTGTAATAACAAATAAATTTAAAAGAAAACAAAAATAAACGACTTTTGCGTTTCAGCTATTCCGTGGCGACGTTACCTGCGTACGAGGATCGTAACGGTCGTGATGATGGCTGCGAGGAAGACGAAACCACCGAATACCCCGAGACCGATTACCGCGCCCAAGTTGAGCTTGGCCTGATGAGCGGGAGAATCCGCGCGATCGACCCGAAAAGGACCCGAAGGTTCGGGCACTCCGGTGCCTATTTTTGCCCGCGCATTGTCCACCCCGCTCCCGGCGATCTCGTTGTCCTGGGGATGATCGCTGTTGTTTTCACCATGGAAGTTTTTCGGTGGAGGGGGCGTCTTCGCGAGTCCAATCGTCGGCCTCTTGGATATCGTTTCTCTGACGATGGCCGGAAGTTCGACGGCCCCGCCGGGCGCAGCGGCTGCTTTGTAGGGCGGGCTCGTCGTCGAGACGCTCTCCTCGGTCACCGAGGCCGGGGTCGTCTTCGGCACGGGGCTCGTTGGCGCGCCTGTCGTGGTTCTCACTCGAGTCGGCAGGAACGGTCTTCCACGTGTTATCGAGGGACGGGAGGTCGCCCTGGGCGGTAATGCGACGGTGGTACGAGGCTCTTCTGCGAGATAAAACATTTTCACTAAAGCGTCTTCTCACTTTAGACGCTAAAAAAGGCTATTTTCGTGATTTTTTTTTTGTAAATATTCGGGAGTGTTTATTAATTTTTTCCTAAGGTACACCGCTTGTTCGCGTTTGTTACCTATTGTTTCCTCCTCTGTGACTGTTTCTTTTTTCTGCACTCCTTTCTTGAACTTTTTTGGCCGTATCCCCCCCCCCCACCCCCTCCTTGCGGCCGCAGCCGACTTCACCCTCTGTACACAATTATTCATCATGACATTTCTGCCATGGGTATAGGGAAACTGCGGAAAACCTATATCAATATAGCCGATCATCAAGTTCGCCCCCCCGGTCGTGGAACTAGTCTTATTTCGCCGCGAAATGCCGAAGAAAAAAATTTCACGACGAAATGTACGCGCCCGGGATTCGAACCCGGGACCTCCCGATCCGCAGGTTTAGTGGCAAGCACGCTAACCACTAGACCATCGCACGAGTTAATACTCGGAAGTGTTACTCCCACTAAAAAGAGGCTGAACATTTTTTTAACAATTCTTCATGATTGTAAAATCTTATATTAAGGTATATTTTAATGGCGCATAATGTTTTTAACGCACTAACATTCTTTTTTCGCTTAAATTTTACATTGATTCAATTCCATTTTCGACTTTCGCACGAGCTCTCAAGCTATTCTTATTAGATGTGGATAAAATGTAAACATGCAAATACAAGTGCGAATAAGTCACCAATATTCTGGGCAACCCAAAAGTAAACACACTAATATACATCGAGACTATTAGAAGAGATTATTAGAAATTATAAAACGTTATTAGAATTATTAGAAATTATAAAACGTTATTAGAATTATTAGAAATTATAAAACGTTATTAGATTATTAGAAACTATAAAACGGGATTATTAGAAACGATAAAACGTCGTGTTAAACCGGGAACGACAATCATGCGTGATTGTTGGAAGACCTACAATTGTCTCAACCAAGAAGCTGAATTGCAAAATTGACATTGTTTTTGTTGATGCGCTGCCATAATAATATTAAATATGATGTTTTTTAACTGTAATAAACCACACAAAAAATATCAGCTCGATTCTGCCAGGCGTGACACTTCCGAATATTTACCTTTTTTTTTCATACGTTGATATGAACTAAAGTATTTCGAAAGTGTATTTATTAAGTGTAACAACTTTTCTATCAACATCTATAATATAAACGTATAAAAAAAAATCATGAAAATAGCCTCTTTGTTAGCGTCCAAAGTGAGAAGACCCCTTCATCAGGCCCATACTTTCATGGTTGTTACGTATATGGAAAACGCAGGAAATTTCTTTCCATCTGGAAAGATCAGGTAAAAGGTCAGGGAATGTTGAAAATTCTCTGGAATTAGTATTTTTTAACAACTCCATTAGCTTTAGTTGGCTCGTCGTTGATGAATCAGTCAGGACATGCTCTTTTATACGTATAGATGAAAACAAAGTGTTCTTTATCAGACTCTTCTCCCTGGAATATTTGCAAAACTTGTGTGGAAACTCTGGAAGTGTCAGGGAACTTCAGAGCCGATAATGCATAACAACCGTGACTTTTTGGGAACGAAGAGTCAATTTTCCTTTAGATGCATTTTCGAGGAACGTCAATAGGACAATAACGAGTGAAGAATGGGGGCAATACCTGAGCACGCGGGAGGCGGATGATCGTAGAGTCCGGTAGGTAAGCAGAGAATTTGCCTGTGGCCGTTGATTCGATAGCCCCGTTCGCAGGTGTAAGTGACAATGCTACCGACGAGTAGGCTGCGGTTCGCCGGCTTGAGTGGATTCTTTTCCTGCACGTCGATTTCGTCGATTTCGAGGCTGCTGTGTGGGACGCTGGGAGGCGAGTCGCAACGAATAGGCTCGCAACGGGGCGGAGGTCCGTTCCAACGTTCGTCGATGTCGCAGGTGAGACGAGCACGTCCGGTCATCTCGTAGCCGTCCTCGCACGAGTAGAGCACCTGACTGAGGTAGCTGACGGTATTGTTGATCAGCGTGTATTCGCCGTGCTTTATGCTAGCCGGATAGCCGCACTCTATGCTCTTGCAGACCGGTGGAAACTCGTTGTAGAAACCGGTGTCGAGGCAAGTCCTAGCCGAGGGCCCGATCAGCAGACTTCCGGCGTTGCAGCTGTACTCGACCAACGCGCCGACCGCGTAATTGTTGCTGGACGACAGCGGCTCCTCGGGTTCGTTCGCGACGCTCATTGTGGAATTTGGCGGTTGTTCGGGTCGTCCGCAGGCTCGCGGCTCTGAAAACAACGTTGGATGATTGTTGATTTTGCAACAAAATGGACGATGGCGCGGGATGTTACGGAGCGCGGCGAGATTGACTCACGGTGCTGGCAGATGTAGTTGAGCCTCGCGGAGCACGGTGTGTCGGACCAGAGCCAACCGCGACTACCGTCGTATCTCGCGCAATCCTCCTCCGTTCCTTGCGGAAGACTCCAGAATGAAACGGACACTTGCTCACCGCTGCCCGTCCATCTCCATACCGTTTTGTCCTTCTGGTCCCTCACTGCTCCCATCCAATACTGGCTCGATGTGTCGCTCCTGCGATACGAAAAGAGAGTCAACGAGGGAATATTAAGGGGGGACACTTTACGTCAAAATTTACGTTTTTTCGCCCACATCTGTCGTAGGACTCTTGGGGAATCTATTTTTGAAGTTGTACAGCTCTATTCGGAGTATTTTGATCGTTATGGGCAAATATAGGTAAAGGGTGCGACAGCGTGTCAGCAGGTACACGAGGCGCAGTAGGAGCGCTAGAAGTTTCATGAGGAAGAGGAAGGGTTGTTGTATGGGCTTAGTATAGCAGATTAAGGGATCATCACAGTGTGACTTTTTTTTAAAATCGCCTCTTTTTGATTATTCGATAGTATAGACAGTTAGACACATGCTGTTTAAGGGGAGGGTAGAGGTTTGCAATTTTGAAAAATCGATTTTTTTTTGTCTTTTCTTATAGTTAAACATTTCAAGGATATAATCCCAAAATTTCAAGTCAATTAGAGCGAACTTTCGAAGTTATTGACTGTTCAGTCCGGCTCCTTTAAATTTTCAGAATTCTATCATCATTACTTCAACCTCCTTAAGGGTTGAAATAAAAAATGATAAGAAAATTCTGAAAATTTGGTATGTTTTCGTATGAAGTATTTAAGAGGTCGTGTTAAAATTTCACGACGATTAGGAAGCTCGTTATTAAAAAATTAACATTTTGTTAAGAACAATTTTTAAAAGAAATAAAAAAAAATTCATCAATAAACTTCGTTTTGTTTCCGTTGCTTTCAGTATATTGTAGATATTATAAAATTGAGAGGTCAAAAAAAAAACTTATTGCAAAGTTACATCAGTTTCCATAAAACAACATTTAATTTGTGAATGTTAATTGTTCAATAACGAGCTTCCTAATTGTCGTGAAATTTTTACACGACCTCTGAAATACTTCATACAAAAACATACCAAATTTTCAGAATTTTATCATCATTTACGATTTGGGACTCAACATCCTTAAGTTCAAATACCCACAACTATTGAATAAAACAATATTTTTTAAATTCCGTAAATTCCGTTTAAAAAAAGAAACATCAAACTGAAAAGCGTATTATTAAACGTCGGAGGATAAAAATCGCGAAAATCAGTTATTTTTCGACCCGTCATACTGTGACGATGCCTCAAAACCCAATATAAATTTACACGGGCATGAAATGACGACTCTATTCTTGGCAATTTGCAAAATCGCACATTTGTGGCCGTGATTTAACGATCTTTTGTAAATGTGCTCAGGACGATCTTCCACGGTGGAAAACGACTTTTCGTACCTGTGCCGTCTCCAGAGTTCCCACGAGATGAAACCCTGAAGCGCCGGATTGCTCTCGTCCACGAGGGTACCGCCGCGGGCCCGACAGAACGCCAAAGCCTCGCGAAAAGCGAGAGGCTGTCTGTTGTAAAATATGTAGCATTTGCCGTTGTATGTGGCGGTCGAGCCGGGCGGTTGGTCCCTGAATTGCGGGCACCGCTCGATCGGAAGGGCCTGATCGGTGTAGACGAATGCCTCGCAGAGCGAGAGCTGTACCGGAGTGGCGGTCTGGCTCGACGCCTCGAGATGCACGGACACGAAAGCGCCGGGCATCGGTGGATTGCACGGTAAAAACAGGGGCTGACCTTCCTCGAGTGGCCCGGTGAAACGATTGCAGATTGGATTCGTACCGAGATCCGGACGATTGTTGCCCACTCGAACTATTATCATGCCTGGTAATCCTTCGCCTGCGAAACGATAAGAAAAGATAAATCTCGATGCGGTAAAACATCACAGCAAGGAATTGCTCTTAAGGGTCAACTTTTTCAGTCAAGAATTTTCAAAAAATCAACTTTTTGAAGAATTTTCAAAAAATCCACTTTTTTGAAGAATTTACAAAAAATCAACTTTTTGAAAATTCTTCAAAAAATCAACTTTTTTGAAAATTCTTCAAAAAATCAACCTTTTTGAAAATTCTTCAAAAAATCAATTTTTTTGAAAATTCTTCAAAAAAATAGTTTTTTTGAAAATTCTTCAAAAAATCAACTTTTTTGGAAATTCTTTAAAAAATCAACTTTTTGAAAATTCTTTGAAAAATCAACTTTTTTAAAAATTCTTAAAAAAATTAACGTTTTTGAAAATTCTTCAAAAAATCAACTTTTTCGACAATTCTTCAAAAAAATCAACTTTTTTGGAAATTCTTCAAAAAATCAACTTTTTTGAAAATTCTTCAAAAGAGCAACTTTTTTGAAAATTCTTCAAAAGATCAACTTTTTTGAAAATTCTTCAAAAAATCAACTTTTTTGAAAATTCGACAGTGGTGTTACCCCTCAAGGTATTGCTTTCGCGGAGGGCCGTATTTGTGAGGCCATAAGAAAGCAGGGCCCTTCGGAATCATTGGTAAATTAGAGTTGCGCTCAATAAAAATACGTCACTATCAATTGTGATACCCAACGATAAACTGGAATAAAAAAATTCGCACAAATTTAGAAGATTTAGACATTTTTATATTTTCTCTAAAAAGTCGCGGCTACGAAAATTCTTCCACAAGTCACATTTTTCTTTATTCGTTAATATTTTCTTCAAACATTCGGTGACCCTGTTGTTATTGTCGTAACGGAATCTTTAGACTTTTTTACACGCGTGAGCCGTTTATATCAGACATATAGATTTATTTAGTGTGCAAATTATTAGATAGAAATGCGGCCAGCGTGACATCTGCATAAAGAGCCGTACAAATGAGACGAATTTTGGAGTCGTTATTTTTCTTTTAAAGTTGTTTTATTTACATATCTATATATCCGTCGCTCTTTCGGGGAGCAGTACGGGCGATCGATACAGGAGCGCGAATCGGATCAACAATTATCATCTCAAGGGTTCAAAGAATGAAAAATGAAGAATGAAAAAATGAATTGTTTTTAGAACATTTCAATACATTATGCTTTTCAATTTTTTAAAGCTTTATGTTGATTCAATATATTGTATATATGTGTATATATATATATATATATGTGTGTGTATGTATGTATGTATGTATGCACGTATCAAGCATGGCAAAATGATACGAGAATGAGTCGGACACCTCTAAATAATTCACAAAACGGCGGGAACATCGTTGGAGCGTGCGCGTCACGTATTTAAACATGCCACGGAGAGTTTCGAGTGAGCTTTCACTTGTGGTTTGAATATGTATATCGTGCAACTCCCAGCGAAAACTGCGAAATACATCTGTGTGGAGGCCGTTTTTTTTCTTCCTTTTTTGGAATCCTCCGAGTAGTGGACGTGTGCGGTTGACCCAGTAAGCATTCCAGCTGTGACCATCTCGAGGCAGACAAATAGGCAGCCACCGAGAATCGGTATGTATAGGTGTGTGTATATATAATTGTAATATTAACATATATAAGTTCTATAATCACGAATCTAAGGCACTTGCGGTTTGAGTTTTCGTCCAATCCAATCAATCAAAAGCTCGTATATATGTGTGTGTGTAGATGCATACGTGTTCTTTCTATCCGAATTGGACAGAAAATCGAAATACAAACATTTTTCTTCCAAGAATTATCCTGGTCATTATACTGTGACAAAAAATGGTTTCAAGATTTCAATATATCATGCTGTGATGAAAGTTGTTTGTAGAAGTTTTCAATAGATTGTGTTGTGGTCAGAATAGGTCTGAGAAGATTTTCATAAATGGTGCAGTGATAAAAATTGTTTTTAGAAGATTTCAATACAGCATGCTGTGATAAAAATGGTTTTTTGAAGATTTCAATACATTATGCTGTGATAGAAATACTTTTTAGAACAATTTAATACATTATGTTGTGATAAAAATTGTTTTTAGAAGATCCCAATACATTAATGCTGTGAGAAGGAAACATTGTTTACCGAAGACTTTAATACATTATGCTTTTCAATTTTTTAAAGCTTTATGCTGATTCAATATTATTGTGTTGTGATAGAAATTGTTTTTACAACATTTCGATACATTATGCTGTGATATAAATTGTTTTTAGAGCATTTCAATACATTATACTGTGATATGAATTGTTTTTAGAAGATTTCAATTCATTATGCTGCGAGAAAAAAATGTTTTTAGAAGATTCCAATATATTATGCTGTGCAAAAAAAAAATGATTTTAGAAGCCTTACATTGAGCCGTGATAAAAATTGTTTTCAGAGAGATTTAAATACATTATACTTTGATACGAAAATTGTCTAGAATATTTCAATACATTATGCTGTGAGAAGAAAACATTGTTTACCGAAGACTTTAATACATTATGCTTTTCAATTTTTTAAAGCTTTATGCTGATTCAATATTATTGTGTTGTGATAGAAATTGTTTTTACAACATTTCAGTACATTATGCTGTGATATAAATTGTTTTTAGAACATTTCAATGCACGATGCTGTGATATGAATTGTTTTTAGAAGATTGCAATAGTTATGCTGTGAGAAAAATGGTTTTAGAAGATTCCAATATATTATGCTGTGCAAAAAAAAAAGTTTTTTGAGCCTTACATTGGGCTGTGATAAAAATTGTTTTCCGATAGTGATTTAAATACATTATGCTGTGGTGAAAATTGTTTTGGAACATTTCAATACATTATACTGTGATATCAATTGTTTTTAGAAGATTTCAATACATTATGCTGGGAGAAAAATTGTTTTTAGAAGATTGCAATAATTATGCTGTGAGAAGAATGGATTTAGAATATTCCAATATTCTATGCTGTGCAAAAAACAATATTTTTAGAAGCCTTACATTGGGCTGTGATAAAAATTGTTTTCAGAGAGACTTAAATACATTATGCTGTGAGAAAAATTGTTTTTAGAAGATTGCAATAGTTATGCTGTGAGAAAAATGGTTGTAGGAGATTTCAATATATTATGCTGTGCAAAAAAAAATATTTTCAGAAGCCTTACATTTGGCTGTGATAAAAATTGTTTTCAGATAGAGATTTAAATACATTATGCTGTGATAAAAATTGTTTTTAGAACATTTCAATACATTGTGCTGCGATATAAATTGTTTTCACAAGATTTCGATACTGTGCTGTGATGAAATTTCTTTTAGAAGAACTTCGCAGTCTTCGTTCGAATGATAATTGCAACAATGACTCTCTGGGTCTTCCGCACTCACGTATCTTTGAACGTGATAGAAAAGTAGAGTTCAGTGTAGTAGGAAGCTTCGAGGATGCGATTCCTCGTATGCGTGGCATGATCAACGCAATTATACCGGAAAGCGGTACATCTCGTTGACTTTTCCTTCCGGTCTGACCAGCCAGTGCGCCGTTGGAAATGAGCGGAAAAATTATTCCTAAACTGTCACGAGATGCCGGATACTTGTAGTGTGCATCGATATATATATATATATATATATATATATATCCGCACATCTGTGTAAGTGTAGATTGTGTGCGAGCGAGGAATTTATTATCAAGCCCGCGATGCGGGAGGTGATGGCTGGGCGATTTGCAACAATCGAAAGTGGAGAAACTCTCACTATCACCGCGCGTGCACATTCGACGAAAGAATTTCTCTGTGAGATAGAAGCGAGTGTATGTTGTGATTGGGAGGAGGCCCAGGCGAGGTAAAGCGGGCGCGATACGGCAAGGTCGTTGCACCTTTGCGATATTCCACGGCTCGTTTGGGCTTTGCGGAAGATTTAATTTTTTTCGCCTATCCTTGATCGCCCGAGGGGCGTGAAAGGGACGAATTATTGGCAGCGATTCGCTCTGATTGTGAAGGAAGAGTGTCGAATGACCACGGGCTCGGGAGATTGCTCGAGTTTCGCGAATCGCGACGATGATTGCGACGATGATGGCAACGACGATGATGACGACGGTGGTGGTGGTGTCGAGGACGATTCGTATCGCGCACGAGCGGGTTCGCTGCTCGCCCGAGCGCGTTCAACGATCACACCGGGAATCAACGATCGTCACGGCGCTCCCCATAGAAAGTTTAGATCGGCCGAAGGAAAGAAAAAACAAAATAAACCCGGGGAAACAAATCGCGACGGGGCTTCGCGGAATTATCGTAATTCCCGATCGTGCTAGGAATCGACTCTTCGGACCAGGCGATCGTATTCGAAATCTCTTACCGCAGCATGGCTTTCCAAAGTCGAGACGCACCAACTGGACCATGTAAGGCTCGAGCAGATTCACGTACCACCACGGCCTAAGCTCCTTTCTCGTCAAAGTGCAAGTCTGCGAGGTGTAGATCTGGCCACTGCTACCGTCAACCGCGCGCTGAGGTATTCCACCCTCCGCACTGCTCGACTGCATCGGCGCCTTGCCCCCGGCTACGTTCAACACTGCGGTCGAGAAAAATGACAAAATTAACGTCTTTGGAAGCACCCGGACAATCGTAACTGGTAATCGATTCAGCGGAATTTTGTCCTCTGGAAGATGATAAAACATTTTTTGAGGTTTTAAGGGGGAGATACCTTTAGGCGAGGAAAACCTTTGCCGATTTTTATGATTTTTTTTTTAAGGGGAGGTGCCCGAGTAAACGGCGAGAAAAATCGGTAAACTTTGGGAATTTTTATCTCAAAGACTAATGTTTCGATCGGATCCAACATCGGGTTAAACAAACTATCCGGAAGAATAATTTACACGTAGTAATCCGAAGAAAATCTTTATAATTTTGTTTTGGGTTTGTTTGCTTTGGGTTGGTTGGTTTTGGTTTTTCGGTTTTCGTTGTTTGCGTTGGTTTGTTTGGATTTGTGTTGTTTGGGTTTGGGGTTTGTTCGTTTGTTTGGGTTTGGGTTTCTTTTTGGTTGTTTGTTTATTTGGGTTTGTTTTTTGGGGTGCTTCGTTTGGGTTTGGGTTGTTTGTGTGCGTTCGTTTGGTTTGGGTTGGTTTGGGTTTGTTTGGATTTGTTTATTTGGGTTTATTTTTGGGGCGGTTGGTTCGGATTTGTGTTGTTTGGGTTGACTAGTTTTGACTTGTGTTGTTTGGGTGTTTGTTTAGTTTGGTTGGTTTTGTTTGGGTTTGGGTTTTTGGGGTTTGTTTGTTTGGGTTTGTTTGTTTGGGCTGCTTTGTTTGGGTTTGTGTTGATTGTGTGCGTTTATTTGGTTTGGGTTTGGGTTTTTTTTTTGAATTTGCTTATTTGGGTTTGTTTTTTGGCCGGTTTGTTCGGATTTGTGTTGTTTGGGTGTGTTTGTGTCAGACTATATGTAAAGTGCTTTTGAAACTTTGAAGGCGTTTTTCTCATAACTGTCTTTACAAGTCGGTGAGCAAGATTTTTCGGAAACGGCTCAACCGATCAGCCTCAAATTTCAACACAATCTTTTCAAGTATATTTTTTTAGTAATTAATCGAAGGTTTTTTCTCACCGATAAATATTTTCCGTTTTATAAACAATTTAAGGCCTAAACTTTTGTCAACAATCGATTTTTTTTTTTGAGAAGCCGCCATTTTATCAAAAATTATTATTTTGCTTATTCCTTCGATCAATTACAAGATAGCCCATTATATCAACGAAATATTTTTGGTTTTTTCATTTTGGCTGATCCAATCCAGAGATATCGTGCTCACCGCAAGAGGCCTTTTTTTCAGGTGCTCCCGGAGATCAGCTGTAGCAGTTTTCAAAATATTAATTTTTACAAATAAAAAATGTTGAAATACAGATAAAAGTTACCATAATATGTGCACACATTTTTACGTTAATAGATTTAAAGGTCTTCTGGAGAAAAATTCTTGAAAGATCGATCTTTTTGGGCCTCCTGACTGTATATAACCCCTCAAGACTGGCCGTAGAAGATTGCTTCAGTTTAATTCTAGTTGGGTGAGATAAATCTTATGATATAACGGTAATTTAACCTGTAAGTTCAGTTCACATTGTATACCTATGACCAATACATATAATGGTGTTGTAAACGCGAGCAAATTTTTTATCTACATTCCCCTAATTTCTCCAAAATCAAAAAATTCCCGAAATAGAGGCAGGATGATAAGGATCATCTTGACCAGGGTGTCCAAGACGATCCTTGTGTAAGGTTTTAAGGCGTTACCCCCACTTGTAGCGCAAAAAAAAGGCCTTTTTCATGAATTTTTTTAAAGAAAACTACAAAACTTTTTCAATCGATCAATATACCATCTTAAAGAGCACATCTTGAAGAACTTTCAGTAATTTTTTTATTGAAAAATATTACATTGTTTAGTGGCAAATGGCCGTCAATGAAATAATGTTTTTATATACACGGTTTGCGGTGACCAACATTGCGGCGAAGTGGATCATCTGAAAAAAAAATGCGGATGGATTTAGTCAAATATAAGTATAAACTAGTCTTTAATCGAAGGATTTTAAAAAATATTCATTTTTCACAAAATGGCGGACAGTCAAAGTTAATGGTTCGATTTTAACGAAAAAAAACGGCCGTTTTTTGGCTACAAAACGGCCATTTTTTTTCGAAAAAAAAAATCGAACGATTAAAGACTACATTTTTATGTATTAAATAAGCCTGCAAAATTTCAAGAAGATCGGTTCATTAGTGTTCGAGTAATCTTGGCCACCGACTTCAGAAATGCCATTTTGAGAAAAACGCGTTTAAAGTTTCAATTTCAGTTCTTCAATTCACGGATTCTTCTCTTTTAACGCTCATATCTCAGTCAATTTTGTTCGGATCGACTTGAAATTTTCAGGACATATTCTCAGATACTTCAAAAAAATGCAATAAAAAAAATCGATTTTTTCAAAATCGCAAGTGGGGGTAACCCCTTAAACAAGAAAATCTTTCTATTGAAACCCTAATAAATTGAATATTTCCAATATGCCACTCGTAAGACAAATAAATATGCCACTATCAAACGCTTTCAGATCTTATATGTTGAATATCGTTAAACTTACGAGCATTCTCCCTTACGGGCTTCATCTCCCACACTTTTTCCCTATTTGGCAATTATGCAGTGACCGAAAGTTTTGCAATCATCCAAAGTGTCCGGAAGCTTTTGGCCGGATGTACATTGAATCGCGGATTCTGCCTAACGCTTCGACTTCCTCAAAAGTAACAAGGGCTGCTCGAGGAAATTCGTTCGTGATGGCTCGCATGTCCGCCGATAGGCTCGCACATCGCGGCAGTTTCGGCGGGTCGGAGAATACCGTACGTCGTTTCCGTTAACGGATACGAATCGTCAAACTGCCAGGCTGTCGTGCGTGTGCGTATGGGCTCTTAACGATTTTGCGAATGGTCGTTCAGCAACGTGAGTCCCAGTAATACGTAATAATGACCGGTAAGGATGGTTTTCCGCGTATTAAGTCTCATCTTCGTTCCTTTTTTTCTTCGCTTGCTCCTCCGAAACGTTGCGAACGTTGCAAATTGAGTGGAGTTGCGTGTCCCCGGATTGAGAGGAGAGGAGGGGGGGGGGGGAAGGAGCGAGAGAGGAATTCCATCATCAGAAATAAAAGAAGCATTTGGGATCATCTCGCGCTCTGTTTCTCTCTACCACTTTGAGAACTCTCTCGACGTGATAGACGACTCGGTGATTGTCCCAGAGTATCCGACCAACGAGGTGGAGGAGAAGGACGACGACGATGACGACGCTGCTCTCGACTTTTTGATCGTCGAAGCGCGTCGACCAGCTTATAAATATAATAACACACAGCTGTTGCGCGTATATACACGTGGTTGTGCAGCAGTGTCGTGGTACTGTATATACCCGTTGACCCACTTGTCATGACCGCGAGGACCACTTTGGACAATCTTCGTGACTTTCGTACCATTTCTCTCTCTCTCTCTCTCTCCCTCCCTCTCTCTCTCTCTCTCTCTCTCTCTCTCTAACTCTAACTCTCTATCGTAAAGGTTATGTTTCTCATGAACTGAACTACATGCATGAAAAACGAAACTGAAGGCTAACCGTAAAGACGATTGATTGGGAGCAATACTGAAAATAATTCTACCTTGGGCTTTGAAGAAAACAATTTCGTGAAGATTTTCTCAATATTACAAAACACAATAATATTAAAAATGAGCCTCAAATCGGAACACAAAGACACATCGATATCAAATTCTTTTATTATTCGTGCGCATGCGTTAAGTTTGGACTATTGTAATTATTTGAGACGTTATCGTCAGGAGAGCTGCTGGTGGCACGATCTGGAACTATTGCAAGTCGGATTGTTCAAAACGCTGGAACCACGTATTTGCCTATGCTGTGTCCACTCCTTCTCTCTAGTCTCCCTGCTACGAACCACGATTTGCGGACAGCATTGGTTTTCTGTTATCATTTGAAGAAAACCGCTGCAGAATCGCATCGAATGCTTGTCGAGGCTTACGGTCGACACGCTCTTGATAAAACACTGTGTTTCGAGTGGTTCAAAAATTCAAAAGTGGCGGTTTTGACGTGAGAAACGAAGAGCGTGTGAAACCACCGAAAAAGTTCGCAGACAACGAATTGCAAGCCTTATTGGACGAAGATGATATTCAAACCCAAACAAGAACTCGCGGATCAATTGAACACGCAGAAAGCCGTGTCCATTAGTTTTTCATCATTTTCAAGCAGACGTGTAATTCTTACAAAAAATTCCGGTTCCGTACTTCTACACCTGGCAAAGCGCCGAATAGAGTAGAAAATGATGCAAAACTTTCTCGACGTTGGAGAAAAGCGTTGGCGAGCACCGCGGCGTGTGGAGCTGTTTCGGGAGAATTTGACCCGATTCCACGCGGTGTCCTTGACCGAGGTGACTCAAGATGGCCGGAACAGGTTCCCGCGCGGGCCCCGTTGCCTTGCCGCCGTCCGGTAAAACGGAGAGCGCGATGCCGTAGTATAGGTACGTGCCCGTACCGTTACGTGTACCATAATCCAAGTATCGCGAGCGAGAGAACCTGCCGCCGCACGATATTGTAGCAATGCCCTCGAGAGTGGCTACCGGTCCGATATACAACGATTCCTCGTTACGTCTCTGTCCTCCTCGCCGTGTGCTCAACGATCACGGGTACGCGCGGTCGAGTATCGGTATGTCGCCGGGAATTCTCCCTCCGCGTTCTCGTCGCGCGTCAGTCGTGTATATGTGTGTACAGGGTGGACAGAGCGGTGAATGACTCGCCGTATGAATGACTTTTTCCACGCGCTTCATCGGGAATTAACGATGCATGTGATTCTTCCGGAAACGCTGCACTTTTCGTCAAAATTTGATGCACTGCTGCTTCTTTGGTTCTAAGCTTGTATGCAAAGTTTGGTATCAATCCGCCAATTTTTTGCCAAATGCTGACGCTTTTAAGGGCACCTAGGTGAGTTTTTGAAAATATGTAGGTTTTTGGTTTTCGACGGATTCTCGAAGTACAACATTTCAAAAATGACCTTAACATAACGATGAGTGATAACATTTAAAAAATGACCTTAACATAACAAAAAGTGATAACATTTAAAAAATGACCTTAACATAACAAAAAGTGACGACATATCAAAAATGACCTCAACATGACAAAAAGTGATAGCATTTTTAAAAAATGACCTTAACATAAAAAAATATTGACAACATTTAAAAAATGACCTTAACATAACGAAAATTGATAACATTTAAAAAAAGGGCTTAACATTTAAAAAAGTGATAATATTTCGAAAAGTGACCTTATTTTGGCACCCCACCAATCATCAACACTTCTCTCCTACCTACACAATGGTCCTTGAAGTCCCAATAATTGGGCCCCTTGTACCAATAGTCGGGCCCTTAAAGTGCCAAACATTGGGCCCATAAGTTGCCAATAATTGAGCCCTTAAAGTGCCAATAATATGGCTTAAAGTGCCAATAATTGGGCCCTTAAAGTACCAGTAATTGGGCTCTTACAGTGCCAATAATTGGGCACCTTACCCTATTCCCTGGAAGCTTGAAGACCATCCGTTAGAAATTGAGAGAGCCATGGGCGTTTATAGGTAGGTCACGCGAATCGGCGAACATTAAAGAGGTTGGAACGTTAGCCACAATCCGAAATTAAAATTGAAAAGAAATGTATATTATTGTCTAGACAATACTGAGTCTTTACGATTTTTTTGAAATTTTTCCGCTACAAAACATCAGAGATAAAAAATAGTGTATTATATGTAATTTTACGTGCGATTAGATGGGCAAGACGTTCACGCTACAAGTCATGTATTTTTTTTGGCTATTTAGCACCGAGATAAACCATTTCTAATAACGGATTGACGCAAACTAAACCTTTGTAAACATTTAGAAAAAAAAGTGACATAATAGTGACTCAAATATAAATGTGACACGTGAAATAAATATAAATAGGCACAATTATAGTGGACTCGAAATTTCATTTTGAGTTGTAAAAATGAAATTTTAAGTTGTATGAAACATTCGTTGACGCATTTTTTTTCATAATAATCATCGATAGTTTTTACATGGTATTGGTAATAGTTGGTAGTGACGAAAAAGTTATTTTTATTTACATAATAAAAATATAAAAATGCATAATTTGGCCCGTTGATTGTATATTTTATTATAATTTAGCATCTACAGAATACACCTACACTTCGAATGCTTTTTTTGAAGTTCATTAGAGGGCAAATCATGAACCGTCATTCGACTCAACTGGACCGCTTCTTAGACTTTTGAACCTTCTTAGACTTTTTCAAAATCAGTGACCACGATATCTCGAAAATCACTGCACCGATGAACTTCCACTTGTGTAAGTTTCTATTACAATAACTATAACTATAACTTCAAGCAAAAACTAAATGAGTTTGTGTTTTTATCCGGATGATTATTGCCGCAAATGTCGTTCTTCAAACAGGTCTGCACAAACCATTGTGGCTACCACATTCATAAGTATTCTCAATACAAAATTTGTGAAAGATACTGAAAAACATATTCTTCCATGTTAAAAATAAATGGAAAAACTGCACTGGTTTTTCTGAAAGGAATCAACGAAAATTCCTTCTTTTTCTCTCTTCCTTCTTCTCTTCCTTCTGTTTTACTCTCGAATACAATAAGACGAACCTTCATGAAAAAAAGTACGTGATGTTCAAGATTCTTAGTTTGGCCAAATAATGTATGCCGGAAACTGTTTGGAAAATTTAACGATCATCGCCGCGCAATTGTCGTGCCGTCATCCGTGACGTGCTGAAATTCCGCTTGTTTCCTTGCTCAACCCTCACATACGTCCCTACCAAATTGTACGGCAATGTCGAAACGATTGAGCAGCTCGACAGCTAAGGGGTCTGCCTAAGCTTGAAATAAAAAAATGCGATTCCTTCATTGCTTACTTTCATAGACTAAGGTCTTAACTTCAATTTTCAACAAACACTTTGTAAAAAATCCACAAGTTCGCCAAGTTACGACGATTTTGTGAAGTCTCAGATCGCCCACAACGCTGCAGCTCGCCATTTTCCTAATTTTCAACAAGTCCAGAAAGTATCCGATCTTACGACAGTTTTATTACTATGCTACGAGAACATTTTTTATTTTCACTAGCCACTGGCCAGCATGCATTGCAACGCCTCTTTCAATAGCGAACCCTTACGCAAAGCTCAGCGCAGATGGCGCCACGTGAACATAACGTAAACAAAATAAGCTGTCAACGGGCGCGATACATTTTCACGATGTCTGTCTTGTATTAAAATCAGATGAATGGGCATCATAAACGATAATTACGGATATTTGACTATACCCGAATTGAAAAATCGGCTTCTCCTCTTTTCCTTCTCTGTTCATTCTTTAAACTTTCTTTTTTTCCTTCGAACAAATAGGGAAAGCATAACCCATTTTTTTCAGTATTTTCCGGCTCCGTTTCATCCCCGAAGAGAATGAAAATGAGCTAGGTAAGTATTATCTAATAAACTAATGCCAGAAGGTTAAAAAAAATGCTAATGTTTTAAATTGAAATTTTTAGGTTATGATGATTAACTACTTTACAAAATACTTTTAGAAGTAAATAGCGTAAAAAATATTATGTTTATACACTGAGGTGTAACAAATCCTTCATTTCTATAGTCTGCAGATCTAAAATGATCAGAATATAGCGTTTAATGTTTTGTGGCTGTAGAGTGCTTGCTACGTATAGCAATACCGGTTGCTTGCGAAATTTTTCGTTTTTATAAAATAAATGACCGCCTTCGTGTCTCCATTCGAGTGCACAGGTTCTTCACAATTTATTCACGACAAACGGATTATTTGCCGAAAATTCAACAGTGTCGTAGAAACACGGGCAAAACCAAAGAGAATCTCACTAAACGTCACGTTCTGTTCACGTTATAATACAATGTTCCCTCTAGTGGGAGAAATTGGCAGTAAGGTTCCATATTATCAAAGACGAACGGTTATACGATACAGCTCGCGCGCCACCTGTTGTACGTTGATTGTACTATGTGGAAAAGTTTCACGCAAGTGCTAACACCAACTGTACAAAGGTTCAACTCGATCGAATGAACGATGCGCGAACGCATAGAAGACACAAACATTAATTATTATATATGATAATGATGATCATATCATATATAATTATTATATATGATAATGATGATGATGATATAAGCGAAAAAGAAAATAAGCGAGGATACTTGCCACAAAAGGGAACGCCCTCGGGTAACCAAACGCCAGCCGGTGAGCATTGTCGCCTCGCTGGTCCAAGCAGCTCGAAGCCTCGTTCGCACGAGTACGTAGCTACGGTCCCGAGGGGCAAACTCGTGTCCTTGAGCAACGCCTCTTCCTCGTCGAGAACATCGTCTACCCCGGCCCCGGTGAATCGGACGCTGCTGTGAGCCGGCGCGCCTGGATATCCGCATCCTCCTCCATCTCCTCGGCTCTCTGCAACAACAAAAACAAAAACATTACAGCAACAGGTGCTTATTATTTTTCACTCTTTTTTGCTCTCATCCGGACGCGAGAAGTTTGCACGCGTATGAAGATTCGCGTACGTGTGTATAACGGCTTCGATTGGAATCTCTGCTCTACACATACTCGCGCTCCAACGGATGGTGAGAGGACGTTGCCTCATCGAGCATCGGCCTTTTGCGCTTCGTGCTCTCTATGCGAGAGAGATTTCAATATACGGTGCAAATAAGAGGAGCCCTCGACACTGGCCTACCATTCTTATACGATAAACGAAAACGTGTTTTGTCCCGGATTTTTAGTTATTGAATTCGCCACTACAGGCGTTGGCTGTTATGTGACAGCCTTCGAGTCACAATACTCCGATCAGCTGAACGATTCGATACTTTCGTGGCTTTTGTTTCGTTATGGTTGTTCCGACGTTTTTATTGTGTTCGAACGGAAAATCATTACAAAATGTCAATAGACTTTTATTCGTGTAAAATATTCGAAAGACCGGTGCAACATACATATATATCAGGGGGCTGGCACCTTCTAACCCTTACCGTATGTAAAAATGCTACGCTTTTTTACCGCTTTATTTAGTTCTACCTCTCCCCGTGGCGCTAATAGGCTACTTGCAATATACTTATTGCGCAGGCGCGAGGCTCGCACGGCGTGCTTAACCACCCCGCGCCGAAAACGACTTTTTTGACGTTTGGAGTTTAAGCCGCGTTGCGAAATTGATGAAATTACTTAACTCGTATGCTAAGGCCGTGTGTTGTGGACGGTTGTACCTCAGGGTACCCGCGTAATCCTGAAAAGGTGCATTTTTTCATCATAGCAGCCGGTCCTCGTATTCGTAGCTATGGAAAGCTTTGGGTCAGGGAGACTAAAGGTAAGGAGTGGACACAGTGCTTACGAAACGGCGGCAAAAACGCAGCAAATAAGGAGGCGCTGCGATCGTATGTGTCCGATCGATTAGCTCCGCCTACTAGCCTCGTGCTCTTGGCGTGCTCTCGGATGCTGTTGACAGCACATTCGTGGTGGGGGACCTAACTGTTGCGTGTACCTCCTATTTCGCTGTCTTTCTCATTGCTGCAAACTCATAATAGCAACTAATAATTAATGAAATTAAGCGGTGAACCAACTAAATAAACCAACTAAGGAAATAAAAACAGAAGACAAATGTAGCTTTGACTGTCCTGGATTGGAAATATGTTTCAGAAAAGGGTATTCAGTTGATTTATTTTTTTCACCAATGCGAATGAAAGTTTTAAAAAAATTGCCCTGTGCAAACAATATTACTCTTTATGTGGCTTGTAAATGCAACGGCATTGGCGAAAAAAAGGAACTTGTCAAAAAATTGCAGTTCTATTTACAAGAAAAATAACTTATAAATTATGCTCCATTTTATGCTTATTACTCCAGGGAGAATGAAGCGTAAAGGTTACGTTTCTCATGAACTGAACTACGTGCATGAGAAAAAAAACTGAAGGCTAACCCTAATGACGATTGATTGGGAGCCCTATTAAAAGAAATTCTGCCTTGGGCTTTGAAGAAAACAATTTCGTGAAGATTTTTTCAATATTACAAAACACAATAATATTAAAAATGAGCCTCGAAGCGGAGCACAAAGACACATCGAATTCAAATTCTTTTATTATTCGTGCGCATGCGTTAAGTTTGGACTATTATCATTATTTGAGACGTTATCGTCAGGAGAGCTGCTAGCGGCCGATCTGGAACTATTGCAACTCGGATAAGACGCTCGAACCACGTATTGGCCTATGCTGTGCCCACTCCTCTCTAATCTCCCTGTCCCTGCTTTGGGCCATATCGGGCGTGTGTGTATATATACATAGCCCGTACGCGCGCGTCAGGATTGTCGAGACGAACTAGCGCTGCGAGTGGCAGAGTTGGACACTACAAACAGCGGACAATTTGCGTAGAAAAAATTCCAAAAGATGCCAGCCCCTTGATAGATGTGCATGCCTGTGACACGACTACTAGCGCCACAGTGCGACGCCGACATTTTGCGAGAACGAACAAACGCAAACACGATAATATATATTGAGAGGGAGAGAACGAGGAAAAAGGGAAGACTTTTCAACAGAGATCGAAGCCTAGAAAGAGGTTATGCTTTATTTAGTTCTCCTCCTCCATTTGCTTTATAAATACCTTGTTGCAAGTTCGACATGTACGTAAGAAAAAAATCACTTTGATCAACGATATCGTTAATTTACAGAAATAGCTTAATATTCCAGTATTTCAGTAGACAATTTGTCGGCAACCTCCGCTGATCGATTTAGTCAGCCCAAGTAGCTTCTTCCCGCCATGTGTGTGTGTGTGTGTAAATGTGCAACGGTTATTTCGTCCATCAGGCCGCGAGCCGCGACCGATTCCATATATGTTCGCGATTACCACAAGCACTCGACGCTTCTTATTTCCACGTTATAAATACATGCCTCATCGTTTCATCGTTCTCCTCCGCGATTTACTTCGCCGGAAGTTCCCGAGTAGGCATCCACCATACAGGAAATAAGTACAGAGGCCTGCGCAACTCGCTCGCGCGAGTGCCCAACTCCCCCGCGTATTAATAATGTTATTAGCATCAAGATGGAAGGAAGAGAGAGAGAGAGAGTCGCGGTGCTCACAGTCCGAGACGTGATACATATCTCACAGGGAGAGGCAAAGTGAAAAATAAGAAACTTCTGTCGCAATACGACAGCATATCGCGATAAATCCGCTCGGGAGATCTACCCGAGCCGAACCCGAGAATTACTTTTACATGTGGCAAAGAAGATCGCATGTGCACATTAGGGGGCATCGAGAAAACGAAAATTCAACTGTTACGCTTTGGAACGATAGTATTAGGTGTGAAAAATTAAGCAATACTGAATATGCTCTGCATCTCAAGTGTAACAAGGAACATCGCTTTGGTGTCCGCTTTCGATTTTCTTGATATGTATACGGGAAGAGCATTGCAGCACTTGAGACGGTTCCGAAGTCGAAAAAAAAACATTTTCGCTTCTTTTGACCACGTTTCCGGTATCGCAAAATTTCAAACAGCAATGGCGTCATACCGTCAAAAACAAGTTTAAGAGGGAAAAGCACCCCTCACAGAAAGGCGTGTCCAGGGGTGGTTTTGCAGTTTCAGTAGATCGATCTGAATGAAAAGAAACCAAAATTCTTCTAATGTGGAGCGATAAAAAATCCACTATATAATCATTGAAAAAAATGAAATTAAGGGGTGACTCGCCGTTCTTCGAGAGGTCGTTTCTCTACTCGCAAAACGTTTTTCCGTAGAGAAAAAAAATACGTGTCTAACAGTTTTAAATGCTTTATCACATATGTGAGTTGCAACCAAATCGAAGGCGGACACTTAAGTGATGTTCCTTGTGAGTGACATAAACTTAAGGATGTATCGCCCGTGCATTCCCTACCGAAAGTGAGTTTTGATGAGAATTCTGAGTACTTTGCGATAACATTAAAATCTGAAAATAAACCAACCGTATTGAAGATGCTAAGAACATTGGTTTTGAATAATAAGAATGCCAAAAATTTATACATAAATTGTTTAAACAACAATTTGCTCAAAAAAAATCTCCGGTAAACTTGATTTTTTGTGACATTAAATGAATTATGATATTTTTCTGAATACATGTGATTTTTTAAAGAAATTTCTCTCTATTATGGAAATTCCGTTTTTGCAATTTCCCGGAGGCTGTACCTATGCCACTGTTCGTTCAATGCCCCGGACACTTTTTGGATTTAATATGAAACATTGCTCCAAAAACATAGTTAACATTTGTGACTCTTCATCCATGTTTTTTACTTTAAAAAATTTAAATGAAAATAGAAAGAAAATAAAAAAAAAATGAATACCTATTCAGAAAAATCTACGAATTTATTTTATAATATAAAAAAAGGATTTCACCGGACAATTGTTGAACAATTTTGTTTTTCAACAACTTACTTATAACTTTTTTGCTTGATTATTACCGGAAATTAATGTTCTCAGCATCTTCAATGTGGTTGAGTTTTTGGAACTTTTTATCTCATCGCAAGGTACTCAAAATTCTTGCAAAGTACTCAAAATTCTCGAATTGCGCTGGCGTGACAAATAACTTCGACAATTTTCACTCGATTTGCTTTAAATTTAAAAGTTATGTTCCCAATTGCATTTCGCAGAGAAGTACGTACAAAATTTCTGATTAATCGAAAACTTTTCATTTTATGAGCAGTTATAACGAAATTTTTCACTGAAAATTCATTTCTTCGACAAAACTTTCGAAAAATTCCAACCGTGAACCGCCCACTGTGCCACGGCAAACTGCTCCATTGCGATTCATCCTTTTTACAAGCTTTTATTCAACTCGACTTTCTGTGAGAAGCAAAACGAAAAATCGATATTTCACGAACTTCGTGACTACGTGGAGCTCTGGAATTTTGCAAACATGCATCTAAAAGGTGACAATGCACTATTCAACTTAAAGATGTTGAGTCCCAAATCGCAAATGATGATAAAATTCTGAAAATTTGGTATGTTTTTGTATGAAGTATTTCAGAGGTCGTGTAAAAATTTCACGACAATTAGGAAGCTCGTTATTGAACAATTAACATTCACAAATTAAATGGTGTTTTATGGAAACTGATGTAACTTTGCAATAAGTTTTTTTTTTGACCTCTCAATTTTATAATATCTACAATATACTGAAAGCAACGGAAACAAAACGAAGTTTATAGATAAATTTTGTTTTATTTTTTTTTTAAATTGTTCTTAACAAAATGTTAATTTTTTAATAACGAGCTTCCTAATCGTCGTAAAATTTTAACACGACCTCTTGAATACTTCATACAAAAACATACCAAATTTTCAGAATTTTCTTATCATTTTTTATTTCAACCCTTAAGGAGGTTGAAGTAATGATAATAGAATTCTGAAAATTTGGTATGTTTTTACATGAAGTATTCAGGAGGTCGTGTAAAAATTTCATGACGATTAAGAAGCTATTTATTGAACAATTAACATCAACATGTTTCATAGGGACTCAACATCCTTAAAATAAAAAACAAAACATCCATAAAATTTTCAACTTTTCATGTAAATTTAGCGACATCTAATCATCCATATAAAATCTCACTAACACATACACACAAATTCGTAGCCGACTGTGTTTGTACGTGAAAAGTTTATATGCAGCAATTAGTTGTTCAATCCCAATTACAGTCTTTGTTATTTTTCACAAGTATTCCACGCTCCTAACGTGTAAACTCGTAAACTAGTAAACTACTAGTAACAACTATCTCGTAAAATCAATTAAAGACTAAAAAGTAGAAAATAATTTGCACTTAAAAAAATATTAAATAAAAACAAGCTTTTATTCAATGTACTAAAAAGTAGAAAATAATTTTTTTACCAAATCCTAAGTTTTTAACCTATATAAGTTATATATATATATATGTAGGTAATTATAGCATAGGTAGTTATAATATTATATAAGCTAAATAACTAATAATCATTTTTTTACGTATATGTGTCTATGAATAAAAGCTCGGGACGGTGAAAATTTAGCCTTGAATTATAATCTAATCTTGATCTAATCTAAAAATATAATCTTGAATATCCATAAATCCGTTAACATATCAACTGTATTCAATTTACTGTAAAATAGAAGAATAAAATTAGATAATAATTTAACGCAAAACAGAAAATAATTCACACGTAAAAAAAACGTAAAAACTTATTATCTAATTTTATTTTTCTATTTTACAGTAAATTCAAATTAGATAATAATTTACTGTAACACAGAAAATACTTTACACGTCAAAAAAAATTAAATAAAAACAAGATTTTATTTAGTGTACTAAAAAGGAGAAAATAATTATTTTTACCAAGTCCCAAGTTTCTTGGCTTTATATATATATAGGTAATTATAGTATAGGTAGTTATAATATTATATAAGTTATATAACTAATCAGTTTTTTACCTATATGTGACTATAAATAAAAGCTTGGGATGCTCAAAAACTACCCATATAATCTTTAATCTCCATAAATCCGTTAACATATCAACTGCATTTAACTCACTGTAAAAAAACCTTCGATTTCCTAAATAAAAATCCTGAAGCTGAGTATAAACGTGCGAAAATAATTTCTCCAATTACTAATATGCCAAATTAAATACAACTAATGAAGCTGAATTCATCAAACTCATCAAACGTTCAAAAAGTTGAGCACACCAAGCTTTTATCTATAGTCACATACGAGGTGACTTGGTAACAAAAATATTTTCTACTTTTTAGTACATTAAACAACCGGTAAAAAAAATGTACTTAAAAAAACCTTTTCTCAATCCGACCGGAATACATGGTTTTTCACCGATGCCCAACAATTTTGTTGAACGTCCAATAACGGACGAACCTTGACCTTCGAGGATCTATCGCTGCAAATAAGGATCCCGGGAAGCTCATTGTCCTTGATTCTCCACTGGACACACACGCGAATACACACGCGCATAGTGGCGTTAGTACGTACGTGGAGAGCGAGTAGTGCAGCCAGTGGCTCGTGACTCGAAACGTGCTACTTTTTCGCCGGTAGGTACGCGCGGGACGGTGAATCGAACGTGAGAGACGAGGAGCAAGCGTGACTCTTGTGCCTCTGCTCTTTCTCCATCTCGCTCTAGTCGTCAGCCGTGTGTACCGCTTGCTACACGTCTGTATGCTGGCCGTCCAACGGATCGACGCATACATTTGTGCACCATATATATATATATATATATATATATATATATATATATAATAAATAAACATCGAGCCCATCTGCTCTCAGGGCGTCTGGCATATGGTACTTGCTGGTATGGATGCGCGAAGAAAAATTACCGTCTCGCGCGTTTTTTCCACCTGCTTTAGTCGCGGTGAAGAAACGGACTCTTCACGAGATACGTGGTGGAAACCCGTGGAAGAAAATAAGTCTTCATCGAGCACACGATGTAAACTGTAATTCGAGATTTCGCTTATGAACTAGTCGTTTTGAAACGTTTTATTTTTTTGTCAAAAGGATGCACCAGTGTAGAATTTGCAAAAAATTGATTTTTTTAAAATTGACATGCTTTGAATAATCCAGAATGAGGAGGAAAAAGTTTGGTACCTGTAAAACTGCCCGCAGGCCCGTGTGCGAGACGTCGACCGTTTTTTCTCGAAACACAGTTTTTCAAAACGGCACGCAGCATAACTCCGACAATTTTCATTCTTTTCAATCCAAATTTTGGGCACATCTTTTCCATTATTTTCCATGAGTTAATTATAACATTAGTTATTGACAAATGATTGTCCGTTTTTTTGGTCGAAAATTGAGTTTTTACTTCAAATGCTTGACAATTACACAATTTCTCGAGCTACATTCGTGTAAATTTTGTGTAATTTTTTAATATACATTTTTTTTGGTCACTTGAAGATATGGCTGATGACATCCTTGAATATTATTATCTTACTTGTCCTTGCAACCAAAAAAAATCGCCGAAAATCACTAAATTAACCCCTTAAGGTGTTCCTTTCACGAACCCCCTGAGTTACTCCTTAAGGTGTCCCTTTCACGAACCCCTTAAGTAACCCCTTAAGGCACTTCTTTCATGGACCCCTTAAGTGACCCCTTAAGACATTCCTTCCACGAACCCCTTAAGTAACCCCTTAAGGTATTTATTTCACGAACCCCTTGAGTAACCCCTTAAGGCATTCCTTTCGCGAGCCCCTTAAGTAACCCCTTAAGGTATTCCTTTCACGGGCCCCTTAAGTAACCCCTTACGGTATTCCTTTCACGAACCTCTTAATGTATTCCTTTCACGAACCCCTCGAGTAACCCTTTAAGGTGTTCCTTTCACGAATCCGAATGTTCACCAATCAACTGATTTTCATCAATAATCAAGTAAAAATACATCCCAGCATACTGGTAAAGTTTCAAGTTACCGAACTTTCAACGAAAAATTACTGGCTCACAATTTATACACTGAATAACTGTATATGCTCGTAATAAACTACTCACGCGTGTAAAAAATCTAAAGATTCTGCAACGACAACGACAAGCCCCTGCTTTTGTTCATCGAATGCTTAAAGAAAATATTAGTGGCGGGACTTAGAAGAATGTGACTGGCAGAAGAATTTTCGTAGTTGCGACTTTTTAGAGAAAATGTAAAAGCTTCTGATCGTGAATCTACTAAATTTACGGGGATTCTTTTATTACAGTTTATCATTGGGTATAATAACTTAATGTGGCTTATTTTCATTAAGCGCCACCTGTAAGTTACCAATGATTAAGAAGGGCCCTTACTCATGCCCCCGCAAAATACAGCCCTAGTCGAAAGGAATACCCTAAGGGTGTACGGGAGTCCGGCCGGAACGCGATGGTGGCGAATCGTATGGATTTGGGATCGACTAGACTGTTGAGAATTATAACACTTTTAATTTGCAGCAGTTTTTCATACTGTACTCTCAGGTGTAGAACAGGGCTATGGAATATTTGAGATTTTCCGCCTGGGTAATTTGAGTATGAGAGAAACTTTTTTGAATGTTTCAATATTATTCACTGATTAATTGTAGTGTAATTAACTGTAACGGAAACGCGACTTGTTATCCCGTTCGGTTCTTCCATACATTCTCACCGAGCTGGTGGTGACGAGGCGCGTTTTATTCACTCTTAAGAGGTTTTGGCCTAATGAAGTTCACGACTAACAAATACAGGTGAAACCGTAAATAAAAAAAAAAACACTTTTCTCTGGAAATTTTGGGCTACGTGTTACGCCAGGTACGACTGATTGTACTGCAGATGTGGGTCATATAGATGTATGAGATTATCACAGTAGGGTAATTTTCCCATGAATCAAGTCTCCCTCGTTCATCCTTAAACTTAAGCTGAAGCTAATCTAAATTCCCTTTCCAATGTAAGTAAGAAAAGCAGCTGTTTAATCTTGAATCAATGGGGATTAATAATTGAAGCAATGATTATATTGAAATCGAGGTCAACTTTTGAGACCCGATGAGAAATTGAAGCGCGCATAGTGCAGTAGGAGGATCCGTGAATTTTTACGAGAACAAGTATATCGGCGCGTACCCGCATCGCCGGTGTACGATATATCCAAAGAGGGCAAGTGTTCTTTCGCGCGCGGTTATTATCGCCACGTTCCCACGATCGGGTCGCCTCATGTGTGTGAGGAAGGTACGATGGTGGGGGTTGGTTGGTTGCTGATAGTTGGCGATCGTTGTTGATGGTTGGCGATGGTTGGTGATGATGGATGATTATTGGTGATGATTGGCAATAGTTGGTGACGGTTGGCAATAGTTGGTGATGGTTGGCGATAGTTGATAATGGTTAGAGATAGTTGGAGATAATTGGCAATAGTTGGTGATGGCTGGTTATGGTTGGCAATTGTTGGTAATTGTATTTCGGAAACAAAACGACCAATATTTGATTTCTTTCCAAGCTCATCTGGATAATAATCCAGTTGCTATACGTAAAAAGGCATATGTGAAACGTTGCCAACTTTGATAAAAGCTCAAGTCAAAAACATGGGAGCTCCCTGAAATTCCACAGAAATTACAGTTCTCTACTCCCCCTGCGAATTTCAATAAATCTTATTGAAAGAATAAAAAATGCTCCGTACTGTACCTAATCCGCTATCCTAACCTCTATCGTTCGACAAAATAGCGCCGATGTGTGTCACTGATACTCGCGACGCGAGCGCCACCACGCGTTTTCCTCGTATACCAAAAAAATATTTACCGCCCTGCTGGACAATCGGTTTCTCGGAGGTTCGAGAAAACCTGTGCGCTCTTTCAATCTTTGACGAGCATACATGTAAATGTCAGCTCGAAGTGTTGTGGAATGTTTTTTTTTGTGTTCACGGCCACAAAACTTCAGACTACGAAGGCAATCCGTGGGAATTTCGAAGCCGCGCATTAATCAACAGTCCCTCCTTGTTCCGAGAGATTTGAGTGTTCGAGGTACACGTAGGCGAGGCCACTATAGATCGCTCGAAGATAAGCAAACATTGGAAAAGACACCGAGAGGCCGCGGTGTGGCTATTGTCAGATTGTGGATATTCCATGCGTCGTCCCGACTCCGTTTGTGCGCCTCTTTGCATACGACATTACACAGTGTATTCTGACACGTTGTCGCGCACTCTGGCGGACAACGCTCGAATTTTATTAGCCGGTCAGTGGGTCAGAGATCGACGCCAGCAACGCGCGCCAAGCCCACGAAATATTTTCGCACAACGGCCTCGTTTCTCCCTGTACATGCCTCGAGAACCGAAAGCCTTTATTTTTTTTGGAAAACATTTTGGAAGATTTTTGGAAGACATTTTGAGATCTTTTATGGAAGAACATTTATTTCGAGCAATAATAATTCAGCATAATTATAATTCAATCATTTTATATTGATTCATCATTATAATTCAGCATAATTATAATTGCACACAATTATTATTCAGCATTATTATTATAACTAGTTGTTTTAAGAAACAACAGTTATAATAAGAAGTTTTGCTCTTCAACAACGAAAAACCCAAACAAACAATGAAAAATCGTTTTCCTCGTACAAAAAGAAACTCTTTTTTGTGGAATTCTTCTTTTGATTTTATTTTCAAGCTTTGCAACCCTGCATCGTTGCATCGACGATTTTATTCTGTTGTGCAGCAAAAACTCGTTTTCCTCGTACCAACATTTTTTTTTTTTCAAACACTTAAGGAATTCCAGAAAAAAGAAATCGGAAAAAGGAGTTCCGATTTCTTTTTTCTGGAAATCCTGTTTCGGTTTTATTTTCAAGGCTGCAGTTTTGGAACTGTCGGTTTAATTATCGTGAACTCCTTAAGGGTGATTTGCTACTTTTGCACGAAATTATATGCAAAAATTCTCGTTCGTCCGCCATCTTTCAGAATGAAAAAAAGCAGTTAAAATTCTGGAAAAATTCATAGGTATATAGAAAAATAAACGGAATCATTGCATATGGACAAAACTTATTTTCACCGATAATACGTTGAGTAATAAATTGTTTGAACCACGTGTTAATAACTTTTCGACATTGTTGTTATTCAAAGTAAATATTCAAGCCAGCATCGATACGTCTGAATTTTTCCAGATCTTTCTCGAAGTCTGAATTTAGAAAATCAATTTTGTTCTACGATTCTCGAGTAGCCGGAAGCTTCTTGGCGCGCAGTCGACATGGAACATCCATGTGCTTTCGTCCAGCGAAAGGCACTAGAACGCCATTGAAAAAAAAATACCGTCTTTGGAATATAAAAACAATATTGAGATCAGCACGTGAACGGAGTGACTCCATAAAATTGAATAAAAAAAAGAAGAAGTAGGACTCAATCGCAATTAAGTTGTTGAGAAAGCACCTCGATTTGTTTTTTCTTACGAATAATCATCATCTCTCAAGTCACTTTTTACTAATTTGTTTTTTTTTCTCCATCGTACGTAACCCAAATCGCGACTGTTGATCGATCGCCGTTGAAAAGAAGAAGAAGAAAAAACCTCCGTTTCAACTTTTACTGGATCTAAATGAACTTGGCTAATTAGCGGATGGAGGTGAAACGCGAGTCAGCGGTGTGTGTTCAAAAGTCTAAAGAAACATATAATTGCAGGCCGGGAGCATTGCGAGAGTTTTAATCCGCCGACTGGCGAACGGAGACCGTGCTCACCCATAGAGCGCAGGCAAATTATTATTCCTATTCTTATCGTTGCACATATAATTTCGATCGTTCTTTTTTCGTCAGGTCAATCGCCCACGCACTGCACGTTCGTCGAATGTTACGAGATAATCATTTTTAAATAGTGGGCGATTCGTAACAATTTTTATTTTCTTCGAAACTCCTGCATGCAACGCAAACTCGAGAACGCAAAAGCCCCCAAGGGGAAGAGCTTCGAAGTACCTCCACCAGGCGCGCGCGCCGCGCTTGCTGACTCTCTCTATCTCTCTCATTCGCATTTCTCTGTCGCATTTGTTCTACTTACGGATGTTGAGTCCCAAATCGCAAATGATTATAAAATTCTGAAAATTTGGTATGTTTTTACATGAAGTATTGAAGAGGTCGTGTAAAAATTTCATGACGATTAAGAAGCTATTTATTGAACAATTAACATTAACATGTTTCATAGAGACTCAACATCCTTAATGAATAGTTTTTTTTTCAATATTATTCATACATATTAGTAATTGAATAATAGCGGATGATCACCAACGATATAAGATGTCACAGAAGAAACGAAAAATAGACTGTTGTTTGTGAAAAATAGTTTTTTGTAAACCCAAACAAAGTCTGTATCGCAAAGTAGTACTAATTCTACCGAAAAAGAAGACATTGAAAAACTCCACTTCTCCGAAACTTCATATTCAATGGAGGAATTCGGCTCCCTTGAAAATATTCCACCTCCAGTTGAATGCCCCATGGATCAAAATGACTCAACACAACGAAAATAATTTGAATCATTTATCTGAATATTCGGCTATTTTGTACGACAATCTTCAAATATACAGACATTACTTGTTATGAATGGAAATAAAATTTTTACAATTGTCTCGAAAAATGCACGCGTTCGATTAACAAAAAGTGTTGATTTCGTATTGTATAGTAACATTTCTTCATAGTATAAAGAGAATGGTTCGAAACGAAAATGTGCGTTACAATATGTATCTCATTTTACTCTTCTAAGCTCTCCTAGGCTGGGCGTTTTTATTCGGAAACCTGCGCGCGCAATGACTCGAGCTCGGGGTTTGAGCGGGAGTGGGGGAAGCGCTCGAGCGAGAAAAAGGGGAAGCGTTCTTATTGGGGGGTCCGACTGTATTGACTGTCATTCGTTGAATAGTTTTGTAAATACTTTCCAACGGGCCCGAGAATTTTTTCGTACAATTCTCCGCTGCAATAGTCCTAGAGTGAACGCAAGATCGGTTCGCGGACGTTTCCGTCCGGATGAAAAAAACGCGAAGAGTTTTTGTCGATTATCGTAACGGTAGGTAATTCCGAAGGACAATCGTAGCGCATTGAAATTACGTTGCGAATTGTTCAACGATACGATTAAGGGGGGGATACATTTAGGCGAGGAAAAATTAGCTGATTTTCATTACTTTTTTTTTTTAGAAAAGAAATCTCGCCATTTTGTAGACTTCGGGTATGTATTATTACTCATTACTCTAAGTCGCGAAAATGGTGAAGAAATCTTTCCTATTAAAAACAGATGATGAAAATCTTGGAATGTTATATGATATTATATTACATGGGTGGTTAAAAAAAAAAATGAATTTTTTTTTCGCGGTACTCAACGGAAAATGTTACTACATTATGTAAAAGTATTTCAAACAAAATTTGAGAAGTTTAAACATTTTTTTAGGTAGTGCTCAAAAGACTGAATTTCTTTTTTTTCGATTTTTCGTCAATTTTCTTTTTCTTCGTTTGTTTTCTTATTTCAAAACAACATATTACTCGAACAAAACACGCATACTTGTTAGACGTTCAGTGACGCAAATACCGTGTTCTTGTTCATCAAGTGGTTGATTTAATTTTCACAACCGACGTACATATATTGATTCTTAATCTGCAAATACAAATTGTTTGTGGTAAAAAAAATATTGAAATAAAAATTGTGGATTGTTACAGAAAAAATTAAATCAAGACTTACACTGGATCACGCACTAACATTTTCTGCATCGAGATAAAGAAAAATTAACACTCCGATAATCATGAAAAAAGAAAACATGAAAAAGGGGTTTAAGCATTAACTAAGAAATTGTTTAGAACGCTCAAATTTTGCAGAACTTTTTTTTTTTTAACATACTTCAATTTTCTGTTGAGGAAAAAAAAATCGATTTTTCTTCAATCACCCTATTATGCATGCAATGTTACATAATATGTGGTATTTTTTTTTAATTACATTTTTACAAGTGGCGATGGTATGGCACGGTCTTCCGAACTGCATTTTCAAAACTGGCGTGACGTGTATAGCTAAAAAACTAATCCACCGATTCTGATGAAATCCAGTATGAATCTTTCTAGCCTCATTGTAAATATTCCTAAAGTAAATATTCCTAAGCGGGGCTCCTGCTAGAATCAGGCTAATTTTTGTTTGGGTATGTGTTGGTTTTGTTTGACGCTTGAAGAAAATTAACCTGATTCTAGCATGAGACCCTTCCGAATATTTACCAAAAAAAAAGGATTTTTTTATTGCAAATTTAGCCTTTTTCGGAAAATTTAATCTTTTTGTTTCAAAGCGTACCATTTCATCGATTTTCAATATGTCTCATTTTTTCTCGGTTCATATTCTGTATATCAGTATTAATGAAAGAAAAATTTCTGCTGGTTTTTCCTCGCATCAATCCCGCCGACGCTACGTGTCACGCCGTCTGGCAACATCCGCCGAAACCCGTTTAGAAGACCGTGCCTTCGCCATTTTTGAAGATTAATAAAAAAAATACCATGTAACAGCCAAAGATAGTAACAAAACATACCCTAAGTCTCGAAAATGACAAAAAAAGTCGTTCCTTTTTTAAAAAATCATGAAAATCAGCCATTCTTCCCTCCCTAAGAAAAGCTTTCGCTGCTCAATGATGTGTGAAATTGGAATTGCAGCGAGTTTCGCGTTCGTCGTTGAAGACCGAACGATCCAAAGTCGTATATTCATCTTTTGGTATCTGGTACTGGCCTGAGTATCCGGTACTAGTATCTTTTAGTTATCTTTAGTTATCTTTAGTTATCTTTTAGTTATCTTTTAGTTATCCTTAGTTATCTTAAAAGATCCTTGGTTATCCTTGGTTATCTTTAGTTATCTTTAGATCCTTGGTTTATCTTTAGATCCTTTGATCCTTGGTTATCTTGGTTATCCTTGGTTATCTTTAGTTAGATTGGTTATCTTTAGTTACTTGGTTATCTTTAGTTAGTTAGATAACCAAGGATCTAAAGTTTAGATCTTTAGATCCTTGGTTATCTTGGTTATCCTTGGTTATCTTTAGTTATCTTTAGTTATCCTTAGTTATCTTTAGTTATCTTTAGTTACCTTTAGTTATTTTAAGTTATCTTTAGTTATCTTTAGTTATCTTTAGTTACCTTTAGTGTATCTTTAGTTATCTTTACTTATCTTTTAGTTATCTTTACTTATCTTTTAGTTATCTTTACTTATCTTTTAGTTATCTTTTAGTTATCTTTAGTTATCTTTACTTATCTTTTAGTTATCTTTAGTGATCTTTAGTTATCTTTTAGTTATCTAGTATTTTTCGGTATACTTCGCGAGTGTATTTATCCTTCGGAATTTCAACGACGAAAATTGTCCTCAATTCGAATAGATTAAAAAATCCGACTTTCGACTTTTTCTCCAGCGAATTGTTCGTTTTTTCACGCCTCAAAACGCAAAGAAAAACCTCGTTGACAAAAAAAAAATCTCAAATTCCAATTCACAACATCCCAAGCATTAAAGAGCATGCGAATGGAAAATTTCAGCGGAGCTAAATTATTACTAATTATAGCGAAATTTAATTGCGAAATACCAAATTATTGCGAAATTTCAATATTCACATTTATTGCGTCATTGTAGAATTAGAACAAAGTAAAATATAATTTGCGTTATTGCAATATTATTGTAATATTCTTTGTAAAAATACTTAATTGCGAAATTGAATTACGAAATACTACATTGTTACGAAATTGAATATTACTATTAATCGTGTTATTGTATAGTTAGAGTAAAGTAAAAAATAATTTGTTTTATCGTATTATTGTTGTAATATTTAATGTAAAATTGTATTATTTATTAGCAAAATTAAACATTAATATTCGAGGAGCCGGCGAACAAAACCGGACTTGTTAACACCACGTTATTTTTTGTCATTTTCTCATTTTATTTATTGATGTGCCTAAAAACGGCTTTTTCGTTTGAAAGCTCAATTTTTGACAAATTTTGAGCTGCCCGAGGCCGGATTCGATTCAAAATATTTCGGCAGCTAATAAAAATAAAAAGGTGTTGATAAAAAACACGAAGATAAAATAATAAAAATCTCGTCACGTGGACGCGCCCGATTTTGCTCGCCGGGTGTCAGTTAAGGGAGCTTTCCAGTGTGAAATTTTCAAAAAATCGATTTTTTTTTTTTGCTTTATCGAATAGTACACACTCTTCCGAATATTCCCTGAAATTTTCATGCCGAAATTCAGATTATGTCGGTTACTGTACAGCATTTCTTGGAAGAAGGCAACGGAGCGCTACAGCTACAGCGAAACTTTGAACGCGTTTTTCTCGAAACAGCATTTTTCAAAACGGTGTCCAACTTGGAGGGCAGAGTTTTAAAGCTATCGAGTTGAATTTTTTACACAATATTCTTAACGTCATTGTTTATCGTGCTATGGAAGCTTTTTTTTTTTTTTTGACATCTTCCTATTTTTTTGTAAAAAAACTGCCAAAAAAAATGCTAAAATCGATACTTTTTGTTCAAACCGGCGCCATTTTTGCAAAAAAAAAAAAAAAGCCTCCATAGCACGAAAGCCAATTATATACCGATCAATAATCTTTTTGTGTTTTTTGTTTCAGATCAAAATTGTGACCCCCAACGTGGACACCACATCCAAGTGCATTTTCTGCAACAATTGTTTCATCATTTTTATAGATATTAATTAATAAATAAATCGATCTTTAAAAAATTGTTTTGTATTCTTCAATACCCAATTAATATACAAAAAAAAAACCAGACCGATTAGATTATTATTTCTTTAAAAAAAAAAATCGCGAAAAACAGCGATTTTTCGGGCTGTCACACTGGAAAGCTTCCTTAAGTGCGAAAGCTTCGTTTCGTGGGAGCAGGAATTCCGAGAATTTTCGTACCGTGAGCCGCGAGAACAACGAGCGTCGTGACGAGCAGCAGGCGCCCGAAGACTCGTCCTGGAGTCATCGCACTTGCTTCGCCTATCCCTTATCGGCTCCTATCACCGTTTTCGTCCTTTTGCAGCGTTCGATCTCCCAACCGTATATTCCAGGAGTGAGGACGTATCGCCGGTCACCAGCACTCGAGTCTCGTCGACAAGTTACGTCTCGAAAGAAACGTGATTTTCTTCGGTCGTTATTTTTCTAGGAAATTTCACCGCGAGCACCGTGAACGCGTGGCATGACTGAGAATTGTGCACTTCTCTCAATGGAAAAAAATCACTGAATTTCGCTCGGCGTATTGCTACATGACCGATAATCATTCGCGAACCTGATTGCTCGTGTCGAGAGAGAAAAAAAAAGCAGACTAATTTTCGCTTTTTTTTTTTTCTGATACTTCGAGGGTACGAGAGCAACGAAGGACTGTTAGCCGAGAATTCGACGATGAGACTGAGACACCGTGTGGCATCGAACTGAAGTGTGCAGAGGTGGTTAGCTTTCCAGGCAGGAAGTCGCCCAGGTGTTGTCGCTCCCCCACCTGCCGTGTCCTCCTCAACCACCACCAAGTCCACACGATTTTCCTTCGCTGCCTCTGTTGCTCGTCTTTTACTACATCCATAAGCACGCTTACTACGAGCCATAGAGAAAACGTTTTTCTCTCTCTCTCTCTCTCTCTCTCTCTCTCTCTCTCTCTCTCTCTCTCTCTCTTTCGTCCCGTTGGAGAATCGTACAGGTTGTACAGAACTATCGAACTCCATCGTCTTCGGCGCAACGCTGATTTTCGAGTACGAGGCGTTTCGTGCCGACTCAAGCCTCGCTGCAACAGGTCCAATCGCTTTTCTTTTCGTCCCTTCGAGCAGGCTGCCTTTGATACGTTCCTCATAAAACGGGGTAAAAACGTACGCTGCTTTGTAAAAGTGCGTAAAAAATGTGTTTACTCTTTACGCAAATGGCTTCGTTAAATTTTTCAGCTGAAAGTATCGCTCGGGCGAAAGAAATATTGCCTCTCATGGCAATGCGTTTGAAAAAACGCTGCCGCTAGCCAGCTTGCAGCTATATGCGTGTGTTATTCGTACGAATAGCGGCTCGGTTCGCGCTGTACAACGCTCCGAACAAACAAACCCAAACAATACGGACTGAAACAAACAAACCCAAACAATACAAACTGAGACAAACTAACCCAAACAATACAAACTGAGACAAACTAACCCAAACAATACAAACTGAAACAAACAAACCCAAACAATGCAAACTGAAACAAACAAACCCAAACAATGCAAACCGAAACAATCAAACCCAAACAATACAAACTGAAACAAACAAACCCAAACAATGCAAACTGAAACAAACAAACCCAAACAATGCAAACCGAAACAATCAAACCCAAACAATACAAACTGAAACAAACAAACCCAAACAATGCAAACTGAAACAAACAAACCCAAACAATGCAAACTGAAACAAACTAACCCAAACAATACAAACTGAAACAAACAAAGCCAAACAATACAAACTGAAACAAACAAACCCAAACAATACCAACTGAAACAAACAAACCCAAACAATACAAACTGAAACAAACAAACCCAAACAATACAAACTGACACAAACAATCCCAAGCAATGCAAACTGAAACAAACAATCCCAAACAATACAAACCCGAACATTACAAACCCAAACAATATAAACCCGATTAATACAAACCTAAACAAACAATCCCAAACAATGCAAATCTAAACAAACAACCCCAAACAATACAAATCCAAACAATACAAACCCAAACAAACACGCGCAAACAGACCTAAACAATACAAACCTAAACAAACAATCCCAAACAATGCGGGTCCAAACAATACAAACCCAAACAATACAAACCTAAACAAATACACGCAAACAGACCTAAACAATACAAACCCAAGCAATACAAACCTAAACAAACAATCCCAAACAAACAATCCCAAACAATACAAATCCAAACAAACACACGCAAACAGACCTCAACTATACAAACCCAAATAAAATTATAAAGATCTAATTTGGACGAATATGCGTAAAATATTCGTCCGGATAGTTTGTTCAACAATTTCACATTTTATCCGGATGATTGTATATACGTTACTCGTCCGGATATTAGCTGACACGAATCACGATAATATGTACGCGTACTGGAAGTACGGCGTGAACTGAGCCGCTATTCGGACGAATAACATACGCTTATTCGTCCGGTAACCGGAAGAATAGTCATTCCGTTGAAAAAAAAACGTTGCATTTTCGGGAACAATCACGACGAATTTAGCACCAGGACAGTTTTCGAGATTTTTAAACCGTATACACGATTTCTTCACATTTGGTGAACGAATTGACTTGACATTGGGTACACTTATTCAGGGTGTAATAACAGTCTTGAGCGACGTTTTTCGTAGCAGTTTTTTTTTCATTAGTTATTAACATTAGGGGTTCTTCCTCGAAAATTCGAGAAAAAAATTCAAAATTTTTTGTTTTCATGATTAAAGAACGATAACACAAAAAACTCGGGAAAGTTCGAACCAATATTATTTATTTTACAAAAAAAATCTCGTTTTTTTGTTTAAAGTCAGCGGGTGGCCAAAATCAAGTACACCGTAGAGCAGCCACGTTCAAAGGTCCTTCACGAGATTATTTGTAACTTCTTTATTTATTAACATTTTTATTTTTTTTTTACAAGGAATGAATGAATAGAATTCATTCAAAGTTTGGGAATATTTGATACATATTTTCAAACGAGTATTTCAATTTTTCGAAGCATTTCCTCTTCCTTCTATATAGCCTAACTATAACTAAAAATGTGAAGATTGTATCTTTTCGAGGTGCTAAAACAAGAGGGTATAGTTTTTGCCATTATTTTATTACCTTTTTATCTACAAAAAAATATACTTTAAACAATATTACCCTAAATTTAGATTCGTATAGAGCCTAAATATATAAAGAATCTAACTATCACTTTATAACATTATAGGTTAGAAACTTTTTGAACCAGAGTGTACACAAATCGAAAAACGTCGTTTCGAACCAAACGCGTTTGAAAAAAATTACCGAAAACAAAAGATTCAAGGCGCTTATGAATTATTTGTACTGCTTACCTGTCAATCAGTCATAAGTTTTCCTAACAATGAATGGAATGAAAACATCGATTTTTCGGGTTATCTAAACTGATTTCCCGCCTTAATGTACACAAAAATAAGTGTCCAAACGATTTTTCAATCTTACCTATTCCTTCGAAATGAATTTTTCCAATTAACCCTCATGGTCGTCACAAGAGGTTAGTAGCCTAACCCCTCAAGACCTCAAAGTTCGAAGCTCTAGAATAGTCCAGAAGGATCTTTTTCTTCTACCCCGTCGGTACCTATATCGTATCGTCTCATGATGCCGAGCGCGATCGTCGCTCCACGATTTTTGCGGAATTCCTCCGTACTCCTCAGCTATAACACGGACGAGCTGGACTCGCGATGAAATGCCCCGTGCACGAACCACATCGATGTCTCAAATCGACAAATACTTCGAAGCACGCGGATGAGCGTGACGGAGTGCGTGGGCCTCCGCCTTTTCGCACGATTACGATAGGTATGTACGTACGCCACTATTCCATCGAGAAACGTATTTACACGCTGCGGTATTGCGCGTGAATAAGAAGCGAGTAGCCTACGAAGTGTGGTATTCAGGACAAAAGACATCGCGACGTCCGATACCATATTTGTTTTTACCCTCCTCGCTGTCCGTTGAATTCGTTTCGAGCATGCCCGCGAACGATGAAAGGAGAAACAAACATTCATTACCATGTTGCTTTTTTGCCTCTCTAATTATGACGCACGTCAGCGATGACATATTTTGGAAATAATTCATACTCGTCTCTCTTTCCGAATCGGCCGACGAGGCTCGACGCCGATTTGCCTGGGAAGTAAATAATACCGGAAACTCCGCTCCTATTTGTAATCGCGTCACGAACGCGAAGGCGTTTGTAAAAGCGACTACGAATCGGCAGAAAGTTTGACCCGGAGTTGCGAGTTGAAGAAAAAAAATAAAAAGAATAAGAGGACGCGGCTGATTCATCGAAACGAGAATATGTCAAAGATTTTTGGCGAGGCGGAAATTTCATTGGACGAATGTGTGTGTGTGTGTGTGTGTGTCGCGCTCGATTCGAGTCACACACGCCGGATCCCTCGCGAAGGCTTCTCGACGTTGCTTTCCTGACCCACATACCAACCGCCACATACATCCACCTACCCATACTGTACGTACCTATACGTATTACAATGATACGCCTAATACGCGTGTGGGCTCAAATCGCGACGGAGACACGAAACCCCCTGGCCGCAATGGGCTCTCCTCGTACCAGCTGCGAAATTGCTTGCGATGTGAAATAAAAAATTCACGATAGAGCTTGTCCAGAAAAAATGCTAATTTTTACAGCCTCGAATTAATACGATGGGATGAAAAAAAAACATGCCAAATTTCGAGTCTGCGTAGCGCCTCGTTATTTTTTTCGCGTCGTTTGATTTACTGAGAAAATACGCTCTTAACGGCAAATTAATATTCGAAAGATGTGAAAAAATTTCAGGGACTCATTAATCTTTGGCCTGAAAAACGGCAAATCTTTCTCCCCTGCCCTTAAAATTTTTCATAGTCGTTCCATCGTTGTAATTATAAGTTTACCTTCGATCTGCGATTCCTGCACCATATGCTGGATCTTCCACCTTAATGTGAGTTGCCTCAGGAGAAGGCCGACGTGTTTTCATTTGTACAGTAGCCTAACCTAAAAAGCTTTCGTACAATGTCGATTTATTTGCCTAAAAGTACAGCCCGAAAAAAGCGTCTTTTGGTCATAACGTTTTTCTCGTACAAACAAGTCTTCGCGTTTCCGTTCACGTGCAATATTTCTCGTTGCTTTCCACCTCGATCGAATTGACGGAAGTACGCGAGTCGCAGAAAATTTCCGTGTCCGGAAATGAGAAGGAGAACTCGCCGGCGCGACGATGGCCACATTGGCGTACGAACGGGCCGATAGAAAGTGCGGGAGTGAAGAAGGGAGAGATCCTGCCTGGAAAGAAAAGAAAAAGAAGCAGCTTACGTCGATCCACGGGATTTTACGCAGCCATCTAGTCACGATGATAATCTCGCTAGCCCGCTTCCGAGAGAAGTCTGCCCGAGCAGGGAGGTTCGCGCGACTGCGCGTAGCGAGAGAGGCGCCTTTCCTCGCCGCACAACGAGCAGCGCGAACAAGTCACCAGCTTTCTCTTTTTTAACGTGTAAATACGAGGAGCCGAGCGTGATTCTATATGATCATTTCTATACTCTGTGTATTCTTCGCGACGCATTCTCTTCCTCGACGAGAGTTTTGTCGCGCGCCGAGGAAAATTCCTCGACTTCTCATTTCATCTTTGCCACGAATCGATCCCGCGTCGGAATTTTTGCGGATTCTTTACGACGAATCCGCGCGGGGTCCCGTGGATGAAAAGGACATTCGTTTTAAGGAAAAAAATTTGCTGATTTTCATGATTTTATTTTAAAGAAAAGATTTGTTCACCATTTTTGAGACTCAGGGTATGTTTTATTACTACTTTTGACTGTTACATGGTATTTTTTTTACACTAGTCTTTTTTATTAAAACAACCGCCGTGACGTTAGCTAAAAAACTAATCAACCGATTCTGATGAAGTGTGGTATAAATCTTCCTAACCTCATTGTCTGAAACATAACCCCAAATGTTTTTGAAAATAAAAAGAAGTATTTTTCATTGCAAAATGTAGCAATTTTTTTCGAAAAATTCAATCTTTTCTTTTCAAAGCGTACCATCTCAACGATTTTCAACATTTCTCACTTTTTCTTGGTTTATATTCTCCCTAGTATGCCGTTTTTTTTCTTCAGACAATGGGAGGACACCTCTGCAACTGCCCCGTTCGAGCGTTTTCTTTGGATTTCTTTTACGAAAGGTAAAAAATACATGGTTAACAGAACTTTTAGGTTTTATTAGGTATATATTGAAATATGTAAAAAAATGTATTTGTCAAATGAATACAAAATGGCGACGGAGAAGCCGCTATAGCATTGCTGGTGCTATATGTGCCAGTAGTGCTATAGCGATGTGCATGCGATGTTCATGAGCGATGTTCATGTGCAATAAATTCATCATTTACCACACGTTTGGCACGCTATAATCGATAATACGAATAATCAACATAAGTAAACATCAATCAGAGCAGCTGTGGGTAAAATAAATTTAGACTACTTTTTGACCCCGTGGAAGTGATCGTAGCTCCTTAATTTCGACCAAGACATTGGAAGTTCATCGCCGAGAAGGCTAAAAATTTCACCTATCAAACGTGGTACTATTTTGAAAAATGTTTCTTCTTCGACTCATTCGTAAGATCGAAGCCGGACCGCTTTGAACGATCGTGCGTGTAACGGTCATCAAACTGTACAAGAGTTGAATTGGTAAAAATGAACGTCCCCCGCTGGGTTACGGAGGAGCGCCAGCAAGAATCCGGATTGCATCATATCCGGCGCTCTCTTGCTCGGGTGGTACACTTATTTGAACTCGTTCCATCTCTAAATTCCCTTTCGACGCGACCTCGATCTCGGAAATCTCGTTCGTGGGTCTATTCCTTTGTCGTGTGTCGTAGGTGACTTTTTTTACGCGCTGGAAGTTCGACGAGCGTACATTATTGACGGGACGATAGAGGGCACTGGAAAAAACAAGCAGAGAGGGAAAGAGATACGACGTTAGTCGACGTTGGTCCCTCGCGCGCACGCACTTCGCGCGAGTGTAGTAACGCGATACGTTCCCGAGGATTTCCAGGTCAAAGTTTCCAAGCTCGCTCATGTAGGTCCCGTGGCTCCTTTAGGGGCTACGTCACGATCGCAATTGGCGGATTGCGCATACACGCATAATTGGCAAATTGAATAACGGTTCGCGGCGCGACTATCGTGCATTATAACTGTCCTAATAATACGCGCTCGTACTTACAGGTAGTAACGATACATGCCCCCTCGAATATGCTGGATTCGATCAACCATTATTTCAAGGTATTCAAGGTGAAAAATTACTTCTCCAACATTGTAATAGTGAACTGAAATATATATACGTTGATGAAAAATGTAGCTTGTGATTTGCGACGATGTTTATAGTGAATTGTACCATATTGTAAGATACGACCTTCTTTATGCGTATTTCGCGTGTTATTCAAGTGTTGGTTCAAGGCATCAATATGCCCGTCTACTAAATGCATAAAATATTTCATAAATCCAAAATAAAACAAAATACACAACTGAGAGTTCTACCTCGATGATTTTTTATTATAATTTGCCATTCCCTCCTGTAATGGTTTATTTCGAAGAAAATATTTCGCCTAGTCGGAATCTAATAATAATAGTAGAAGCTTGACTGAACAAAACCTAACGTACAGTATACAACATTAGTATTCGTAAGCCAATTTTGTTATACCACTGAATTAACTATATCTTATCGTCAAGCTTTTTGCAATAGTGAATAATCATTCCGGGCATAATAGATAGTCAAACACGCCACCCATGGTAATTGGGGTATTAACGAATAACGACAAATTGACTGTTGCTCACTTAAGGGGTCTGCACAAACGTCAAATTTCAAAAGGACGATTCATTTATTGGTTCGTTTTAGCGCCTAGGCTCTTAACTACAATTTGCAACAAACATTATCTATAGTTATGTCTCAAAGTTGTTTTTCCAAAATCGAACATCGATTTTTCATTAAAAGCGTGCCATTTTCGTACTTCCAACATTCTTTTAAATGTACTCAGTCATACGAAAGTTTCGTTATTACACTAAAAGTAAAATTGTCAATTTTTAATTTTTGTCGCCGGAACCACGTACACTGATTATCCATGCAGTAACGGCGGCACTTTGTTGAAACGATAGAATCGTCGATGCTTAACAAACGTTGTGAATTTAAAAAAAACTTAAACTTTGCAAGTGTATGCCTATCAATTGTGCGTCAAATTTCAATCTCGTCATTCCGACACTGTCATCGGAAAAAAATATTGAACATCAACGTATTTTTTGGGCTCGAAGCTTATGCAGATCCCTTAAGGGGTAATAACACTTTGCGACTTTTTTGTTCCATTTTTTTATTGGCTTAAAATTTTGTCATGTTTCCAAACGTGATATCCAAGATTATGGGGGGGAAATTTTTTCAAACGTAGGGTTTTTTTTCGATCAGTCGAAATTTAACGGTTTTATAACCGATTTTTTCATGAAAAAAATGTTTTTTTTTTATCCTGACGCCATTTTTCTAGAAATCAATATCTCTCCAAAATCCTACGTACTTTGACACTAGAACGTTTTTGACATCTTTTTTCAAAATATTTCTCGTTTTTTTCTTTTTTTTTGAAGATTCTGACCTGAAGCTTTCCGCCCATGGAGGTCATAAAAAAAGAAGTTTATTTTCATCAGCCACTGCGCCGCCATTTTCTTTTTAAATCATGAAGAAAAAACATTTCTTGTTTATTAATAATATAGATTTATAGTTAATATAGATAGTTAATTTATAGTTAATATATAGTTAATATAGATTTATATAAATGTGTTGCAAACCGAATTAAAAAATATCGCTTTATTTTTCTTAAATAAATTGGAGAAAATGACCCTTGATAGCGCTCCCACAAGGTGTTATTACCCCTTAAGCGATTAGGTTACTGTGACGAGTTGAAAATCAGGGTTAGAGAAAAAAAATAATTTTGACAGAATAAGTGAGATGTTTGAATTTGCCTAAAGGCTCAAATGATATTATTGTGTACAACAAATTAAGGGAGCTTTCCAGTGTGAAATTTTCAAAAAATCGATTTTTTTTTTTTTTGCTTTATCGAATAGTATACACTCTTCCGAATATTCCCTGAAATTTTCATGCCGAAATTCAGATTATTTCGGTTACTGTACAGCATTTCTTGGAAGAAGGCAACGGAGCGCTACAGCTACAGCGAAACTTTGAACGCGTTTTTCTCGAAACAGCATTTTTCAAAACGGTGTCCAACTTGGAGGGCAGAGTTTTAAAGCTATCGAGTTGAATTTTTTACACAATATTCTTAACGTCATTGTTTATCGTGCTATGGAAGCTTTTTTTTTTTTGACATCTTCCTATTTTTTTGTAAAAAAAACTGCCAAAAAAAATGCTAAAATCGATACTTTTTGTTCAAACCGGCGCCATTTTTGCAAAAAAAAAAAAAAAAAAGCCTCCATAGCACGAAAGCCAATTATATACCGATCAATAATCTTTTTGTGTTTTTTGTTTCAGATCAAAATTGTGACCCCCAACGTGGACACCACATCCAAGTGCATTTTCTGCAACAATTGTTTCATCATTTTTATAGATATTAATTAATAAATAAATCGATCTTTAAAAAATTGTTTTGTATTCTTCAATACCCAATTAATATACAAAAAAAAAACCAGACCGATTAGATTATTTTTTCTTTAAAAAAAAAAATCGCGAAAAACAGCGATTTTTCGGGCTGTCACACTGGAAAGCTTCCTTAATGCAAAATTTGAGCTCCAACCGAAGTCTAAGAGATAGTGGTGAATGATTTTTTCCCGTATTTGAATCACACAGAAAATTCACTCTTAACGCTAAAAAAGAAATTTTCGATTTAAAGAAGCCTTTTTGTTCATATATTTTTATAATTATTTGAAACCAAATTCCAGCTGATGGATAAAAGCCTTTTCCAATGTGCGGCATAGATCCATGGATTTTTCAAATAGCTGTCATTTGGCTGAAAATATGATCGTAAATGTTGTTTTAATTGTGCTTATCGGTATAGGTGAAAAATGCCATGTTATTTTTTTCCTCAACGTGGTTGCAATGGGGAGCAAATCACGCGCCAAATTAACGGTACGATGAGAGGCCACGAGCTTCTTTGAATTGATTAATCGTGCGTTGACTCTGTGCGTTCGGAATGATCTCGTCGCACGACGCGCGTTCCGCAACTCACCTCTGTAGCCATTGACGCGACGAATGAAACGCCATGTTAACGTATAGACATATAGAGACGCGGGAAAGTGCTTCGCAGGGAAGCGTATAACTATAGTGTGTTAACTCGGCGAGAGAGTCAGATATATATACAGAGAGAGAAGCACACGTGACTCACATGAGTTCATTGAAAATTCGGCCCCTAGAGGTCGAATCGTCAAATCAAATGAGCCTAATTGAATTTCAACTTTTCTTAACGCGTTACCCCCACTCGTAGCGCAAAAAAAGGCCTTTTTCATGATTTTTTTTAAAGAAAACTACAAAACTTTTTTAATCGATCAATATACCATCTTAAAGAACACATCTTGAAGAACTTTCAGTAATTTTTTTATTGAAAAATATTACATTGTTTAGTGGCAAATGGCCGTCAATGAAATAATGTTTTTATATACACGGTTTGCGGTGACCAACATTGCGGCGAAGTGGATCATCTGAAAAAAAAATGCGGATGGATTTAGTCAAATATAAGTATAAACTAGTCTTTAATCGAAGTATTTTAAAAAATATTCATTTTTCACAAAATGGCGGACAGTCAAAGTTAATGGTTCGATTTTAACGAAAAAAAAACGGCCGTTTTTTGGCTATAAAACGGCCATTTTTTTCGAAAAAAAAAATCGAACGATTAAGGACTACATTTTTATGTATTAAATAAGCCTGCAAAATTTCAAGAAGATCGGTTCATTAGTGTTCGAGTAATCTTGGTCACCGACTTCAGAAATGCCATTGTGAGAAAAACGCGTTTAAAGTTTCAATTTCAGTTTACACGAAGAACGGATTCTTCTCTTTCAACGCTCATATCTCAGTCAATTTTGTTCGGATCGACTTGAAATTTTCAGGACATATTCTCAGATATTTATACTTCAAAAAAATGCAATTAAAAAAAAATCGATTTTTTCAAAATCGCAAGTGGGGGTAACCCCTTAACCCCCTCCTCAGCACAATCTTCGTACGGAATATTGAAAGATTGCCAATTTCGAAAAATTCTGTAAATCGACCACGATGTTAAAGTACGACATGGTAAGTTAAAATTAGCGCGAGTGCTTACGGAGACGAAAACTATTAACCCCTTCGTTGGCAGAGAAAATTCGACAAAAAGGGCCCAAAAGGAGAGGAACATTTTTTTATCCTGAAAACTTGTACGCTGGGGTTTTTGAGAGTGCTTATTACGAATCTGAACTCAAAATTCTCCATGTTATTGAATTCAGCATGAAAAATTCCTTCATTTTGAGTTCAGCATCACACTCAGCGTCCCCGAAAACCCCCGAGTGCCAAGATTTATCCAAATCGACTTGTTTTTTGCACTTTCGTCCGCCATATTAGATCCGCCATTTCATTTTTTTGAATTTTGTGTTCAGATTCGTAATAAGCGACCTCGAAAAACCCAGAGTACCAATTTTTATCTAAATCGAGTAAAATTTTCAATTTCGGTCCGCCGTGCTAGCGCCGCCATTTTGAATTTTCAAATTTAAAGTTCACATTCGTAATGAGCGACCTCAAAAATCCCGGAGTACTAATTTTCATCTAAATCGAGTAAAGTTTTTAATTTTTGTCCGCCATATTGGCGCCGCCATTTTGAATTTCCAAATTTTGACTTCAAATTTGGATTCAGCGAGCCCAAAAACTCCCGCATGAGGCTCCGATTTCAAATCAGAGCAAGTTAAATAGGGAAATAAAGATTGACGCACTATTGCGTCAATGCCACACAGGGCACGGAATTATTTGACGTACTATTGCGTCAATGCCAACGAAGGGATTAAGGGGCTACACCTACTTAGAAGCCCGAAAAATGGCCAAAAACCGAATTTACCCTATGTACGTTTGTGTTGAAAAAAATGCGTTTCTTTTCACCAACAGTTACCCAGAAAAAAAAGTCCAGATTTTGGCCATTTTCTTTCGGGCCTCTACGTACTACGGGCCATGATATCTACTACATAAATAAATATTTTGCAATACAAAATTTTTTTTAAATACTCGAAAACATACTCGTCAATGTAAAAAAGAATGTTCAAAAACCTGCACATTTTTTTCCAGAAAAAATCACGAAAATTCCTTTTATTTCCGGCCACTAATGCCGTTACACCCCATTAGCGTCACTTTTTGTCCCATATAATTAATATTCATCAAAAAGTGCAGACTCGAAGGGTTTTTTGCCAAAATTTTGCGTCGTTTGAGCGCTTTTTCATCACTGTCGGTTGCGCCTTCGCGGAGAAATCGCAAATCGCGGTTTCGAAGTGGTCGAACTTCGTTTGTCGTAACAGTATGGCGCGTGCTAAGGGATAACACCACCTAGCGGCAGAAAATAAGACCTAACTTTAACAGTTTATTTTGGGAGTATGAAAAAAGAAATAGGATTTCTTTTGGGAAGGTTCATTTAACACGCATTAAAGTATTTTAAAAAATTATTATTATTATTGTCATACAAAATGGCGGTTACAGAGCCCATCTAGAAAAACGTGTTTTTTACACATAGCTTCACCGGAGGACGGTTTTCTCGTAATGTATATGACCTGAAACAAAAACAAACAAAAAATTATAAACCATATACTGTTTATTTTTTGCACAAAAAAAAAGCAGTAAATTGTTTATAAAAAAAAGTTTACCGTAATTTAAAAAAACGACTAGGTACGCCCATGAAGAATGTAATTGTGAAGCTACTATCAAAATTTTTAATCGATCCATGCAAAAGCGTTCGAGTAATCCGTCCTCCTAGATAAAAAAAAGTTTCGCCGCAGCGCTCCGAGGCTGTTCGAAAAATCGATAATTAAGCCTTTAAAAAAAAATTCGCTACAGGACCAATTGCATTTTGTTTTTATGACCCCAAAGTATGTTTTAAGCTAAAAAAACGATTTTTCCAAAATCCTAGAGTGGGGTCATGGAGCCTAGATATCTAGGCTCCATGAGTGGGGTTATCCCTTGACCCAACCCCCGACGGAGTGCGAGGCAGACGGCTCTTTTGAACATTCCGAGTGCTCTGTTAACTGCGATAATAAAAAAAGCACACCTGGTCTGTAAAAAGAAGAACAACCTGTATATAATTATTCGTGCGGACTGTAAACGGTCCGGAAGAGAATGTTGACCCTGAACTGTTGACGAACTGTTGATGCATCACGCCGCCAGGCGCGCCACCGTCGACCCTACCGGAATCCCGCGGCACTCCGGTAGGCCACTGTGTCACGAGGGTTACGAGCATAACCAAAAATGCAGCTCCTAGCTGGTCACCTTATTGGACCAATGAAAGCCTGGTGTTTTTTCAAGGCAGAATGGCAAGTTGCGCGACTCTCGTATACGAATATCGTGGAGTGCGGATAAGCGTACCCTGTTGAGAGAAATTTGGTATTTTCACTTTGCTAAATTAACCGATGAACGTTAAATCGATCAAGGAGAGTAGATAATGCAGCGAGGAATGTAGCTCGACCACGATTCCCAGCGCGAAAGTTTTACTTGCCGCGAGAGAAGGAAAGAGCGAGAGGGAGAGAGAGAGAGAGAGAGAGAGAGAGAGAGAGAGAGAGAGAAATAAAGTGCCAACTTAGTGTACATGGTGACATTCATTAAGTTGCCATGCGTTTTTTAGAGCTCTGGCGCGGTCATTTGGCAACAGAGAAAAATATTTTCAATGACTTTTGCAGTCCTTTTCGAGAAAAATATAACGTATTTTTGCAACGCGTAGTATTAGCAAAAAAAAAATTGAGCATTCTGAAAAAAATTCCAAAAATCAATTTTGAGTGCAGGAAAATCAAGATGATAAAATTCGAAATAAGAAGCACTAGTGAAAAACATTTCTCGAGTATTTCGTTGTGAAAAAAAATATGCATTTTAACGTGGATAAATTTAATTTAATTCCATGCGAAGTTTTTTAAAGTGTTTCGAATTCAAAATTGAAAAATCGTCATTCTACTAAAACTCAAAATGGAATTTTTTTCCAAAATGTTAAACTTTTTCCGGCTACACTCCTCATCGGAAAAATATGCAATATTTTTTTTCGAAGATTACTCGAAAAGCCATTTATATTTTTCTCCTAAGTGGATAAAAAAATTGCATTTTCCAAAAATATTTTTATTCGACAGTATTACCTTTTAGCTATAGTCCCTGGAAATTTCATGAAAATGTTTCTAAAATTGAACGGGCTACAGCTTAGACGCGTTTTTCTCAAAACACTCTTTTCAAAGTCTGTGGACATGATATCTCGAGAACGACTTGGTGGATTTTTTTCCAAACTTACAGGAGCTACGATAAAAAACATTTTTTACTAATTTTTTACTAAATTTTTACTAAATTTTTTACTAAAAACATAGTTACGTAAAAATTACGACTTTTTTCATAAATTTTGTATGCTCGAGTTTAAATTTGTCGCCACGTTTTTGAAAAAAATGATTTTGAAAATCGACGATCATCAACGACTCATATTTATTGTTAACTTGAGCAACCTGTTTGGTTTTTAGATTTCGGATGGTCCGTTTAAGCTGGCGAGTGTCCACCGCCAAACGTCGCGATAAAATGTCAACATCTGCCGGCGGCCGTGTTTATGTTGTTTTCTGTATTTTTTCGTGATTTTTTAAAGACCTTTGTGTTTAAAAAAAACGTGCGTCTCCTTTTCACCAGCCGTTTTTTCCAAAAAAAATATCAGACATTAGGCATTTTTTCGAGTCTCTAGGTACCCCTTTAAAACCCTGCCATCTTATAACGGTCACCCTGTATAGTAGACAAAGAGGACGAATTCCGTACGAGATCTCTTTGCAATTCGCATCTTCACGTTCGGCTCGTATATCTCGCTAAAGAAAATTATCGCCAGACGGACTGTGGCATCGCTCGAAATATATTGCAGCTTAACCGCTACGTTACGTTCGCGTACGATCGTATGTAGTTTCGTATAGTAACAAAAAAAAAACATTGCTACACGCGGCCATCAAAATTCCCATGATTGTCTTGGCCATTTCCCCATTTCCACCATCGCTTTCACCATTATCGCGCGATACAAAACCGTTAAACGCGGAAGCTATTCCCACACCAGAGATGAGCTAACAATTATTAAGTATGCCGCGCATATTTCATCGGGAATTGAACGACGCATTGTTTTTCGAGGAATTGAAGAGACGAGAGGGAGAGCATCGAACAATGTCAGGGACACCGTACAACGATCGGCCTTTTCCATTCGATCTTTCACGTCAAATCGCTCTGTAACCTTCAATTTCGTCCATCGTCTTTGAGACTTTTTTATTTACGTTTTTTCATCAAGCAACGACCGAAGATGTTTCGCGGGACAGGAGAGGAGACGGCGATTCAAATTTACGCGAACCGGGCCGCCGCGCGAGTCATAACCTCAAAACGATCTGTCGAGTGAGTAATCATTGACCGCCCATCGACGAAAATCGCCCAAATTGCACATTTCTTCGCGAATCGGAAGGATCAAAAGAAAATCGTCGCATCCGTCGCCCCAGACTCGAACGTCGCGCCGAATTCGATTGACGAAAAATGCTCAACCCTCACCTCCGTGCTTACCGACAGCGGTAAAAAGCGCGCTCCCGCGCCTTACCGACAGTCGGTAACTCGCAAAATATCGATCGTCCCTCCGGCGTCGCTTTAGTCGCAGAGAAATGCACGCGAGACGGCGTACCCAGCGCGTGGTGGCGAGTATCCTCGCGGCGCTCTCGTAGTGCCCCCTCGGATCCCGGGTCGGCCATATTTTTTCTCGTGGTCGTCTGGGCGCCTCGGTTGTTCCCCTCTCGTCTACCGTGTAAAAAGTGCGAAATCCTCGTGAGAGATCGTGCGCGTTACAAGTTTACGGACGAAACGAGAAGACGTTTGCGATGCCGCGAGGCACTTGAAGGTCCGTCGCTCGATTATTGGCCTCGAGAGTGCGAGTTAAAACAAAGGAAACGAAGAAAAGCCGAGAAGTTAGCGGGTGAAGAATGGCCAAGCGAGGCAACAATTCATTGGGGAGACGCACGTACGGCGGGAAACCCTACGACGCAAACAACGTGAGTACTCCTTGCCCTGGCCCGGATCTCCCACGACAGAATCACCACTCGCCATGCTGTCTCTCTCTCTCCCTCCCTCCCTCTCTCCCTGTCGCGCACTTGCCTACCTCCCATTCTCTCTCTCTCTCTCTTGCACACTTCGTTGCATCTTCGTTTCGCAAAACGGTTGATCGAGAGAGCGCGCGCGCTTCTGTCCGAAAATAGATTGTCAAACGACGACGATATCTCTCTTTGTATTTCACCTCGTCTAATGTCACAATCGTGTTTGAACGTTTCTCGCAGTCGTTCGTGAAAAAAATGGCCACCAAAGTCACGGATCTGATACCGCAAAGATCTTGGATAAGCAAGTGGTTCAACACGTCGCAGGACAACGGCGACGCGTCAAACGAGGACGAACGGTCGCCAGAAACAGAGGAAGAGACCCAACAACCACCTGCCAAACGGCCGAGAATACGGATGGACGTCACTCATCCGCCGGGCACTTTTTCCATCCAAACCAGGGACGAGGAATACTCCCGAAATCACGATAGTACCAGCGCCGATCAAACGGTAAGGGCGTGCAAAATTGGAATGACGGGTGCACGGAGTACAGCGGTCATTGCGCGTGCGTCAAAAGCTGGCACTTTGATCAGCTCGGGATGATTTTCGTAAACGGGTCTACCGGAGTGCAAAAAACAAATCGAGGCTACTTATTTTTTGAATGGGATTTTTGGGACGACGAGTTTTGGATTTTACACACGATTCATAGTCAAGTTTGAGTTTTTGTATAGGAAAATATTGATGAACCGTGAAGTTATTTGAGGTATTCCTTTCACCACGCTGAATATTTAACAATGAACTGCCTTGTGTTTATGATGGAATAAAAATACATCCCTGTATGCAGGGAGGGGAAAAGGATTGGCGGTGCAGGATTTGTAAAGAAGAGATCGAGACACTGGAGCACCAGTCGGTATGTGAAAAAGGCTGGGAGTTAGTAACGGAAAAAGGAAGCAGAAGGTCGGGTGCAAGGAATGGCGATAAAGGGAGGAATTATAAATATGTCGGGAGGGAAGATACAAAAAGGGATATGCGAGTATTTTCGGGAAATAGAGTGAGTGTGCAGAAAGGTGTGCAAGGAGGAAGGGTGATGAGAAAGCGATGGAGGGGAGGATCGAGCTGAGAAAAAGAGAGAAATGTTAGATAGTGACAAGGGAAAGAGTATGCAGAGTGGAAAATAAGTTGAGGTAGTTTTAAAACAAAAAATAGCATTTGGTAAAAAAAACTCGTTAAGAAAGATGTGTAAATGAAAATCGATTTGATTGATACATCTCAGTGTACTGGTGAAATTTAAAGCTAACTTATCAAACTTCAAACGAAACATTACGACTCTAAAAATCGTCCTATTTATGCAACACTTTATGGAGATGACACACTGGCCCCATTTTCATCTAATAGTTTGTACACTAAACAACTCTAGATGCCTGATATAAACTGTTTAGGCGTGTGGAGAGATCTAAAGATTCCTCTAAAGATCTAAAGATAAAACTCGGTAAAATGTGACCAGTAGAAGAATTTTCGTAGCTGCTGCTTTTTTTAGACAAGATGTCTAAATCTACTAAACTAACGCGAATTTTTTAATTCCAGTTTATCGTTGGCTATAGTAATTGATTGTGACTTATTTTTATTGAGCGCTACTGTAATTTGCCGATTACTCAAAAGGGTCAAAGAAGGGTAAAAAGAAAAAATTACTTTGAGTATAATAACACAACTTTCGTATGAGAAGATAGTTTTTTTTGAAATTCTGAAACACGCAAGTGGCAAGGTTCAGAAAAAAGTTCGCCTTCCGACCAAAAAAAATACTTTAATCATTTGTTGTTATCGAAGGGCCGAACGTATCGAAAAATTATCCAGGCATATGGTGAAAAATGTTACGATTTTGAAGTTTGCATCGTTGGAAGGCCACGAAAGTTTCGTAGCTCAATTTTTCCAGCTCATGTAGCCTTCCACAGTCAGCCAAATGTTTTTCACGATTCTTATTAGAGATCTTCAGCCTAAATGCGTGAGAAAATATTTTGAATGATGAATATGGCGTTATATAAATGTAATGATAAAAGTGAGGAGATAAAAAAAATGCAAACAACTTTCGTTGCGCTCCAACGATGCAACCTTCAACATTGTAAAATGTCATAAACTTTTACAACATTTTCGTTGCCACTAAAGTCGAGACGTCAGACGTTAAAACTCCCCAACGAGAAAAAACCGTATTTATGAAATTTCAAACCCCTCAACTGAATGCTGTTGCAGTTTCCATCGAAATGCAACGAAAATTCTTTTTTATTCCCTGTTTCTTCATTTTTATTGTCATATGGAATATTTTCCGTTAGACTTAGGTGGTACGTCTCTACCGAGGATGTGGGAAAAACTTTGTCGAAATAAATGCACCTTCCAACGATGGAAACTTCGAAATAATTTAACTAAACATACGATTCGACACGATTCAGGAAGAATATTTTCTGGAGCCAGCGGTGGCGGGACCCAGCGGTGTTTGTAAATTGGTCTCGTCCACACCGGCTGTGCACACGGACGCGCGAAACTCCGATTCGCCAAGAGCCCGGCCGATGTCTCAGGTGCCAATGGCTAATAACGGCGCGACCAACGGGACCGACGACAATTCGGAGTCCGGCGAGAGTACCAGTTGCTGCAGTTCCCTCATTCCGCCGACGAGCAGACAGGAAGGTGCTCCCAATTCGAACTACGGTTCAAACTCGGCAGGATCGAGAAGCCGTTTCATCGACGATAAATCGTCCTTCAGTGAGTGAATATATTGATCATTCGTGGTAGTTATCGACACCTTCCGCATTTGAATCTCTCCAAAGACAGCCGTGTGCGTTTTCCATCAACGTTGGTAAAAAGAAAAGCCTTTGTATTGCGTTTTTATTGACTCGCGTTCTTGCCTGTCTGTTGGTCCGTTCGGTACAAAATTTGCAATCGATTTTAAACTAACTTCCGGATGAGCCAGAGACTTGAAACTTTAGACATAGCTCAGAACTGGATGGCAAACAGACAGACAAGATAAATATTTAAAAAATAGTTCTATATAATAATATAAATAATATAATATCCATATAGATATTGTATATATTTAAATAATATATACAACGTTCAAAAGTTTGCAATAGGTTTCAGATCGAAGAATTAACTGTGTAAGAGAAAGGGGGAAGGATTGCGAAAATAAAATATAGTTTAGTGAAAGAGAAATAATAATAATAATATTAATAGTGAATAGTGCATTAGTGACTATGGTTTGTTTTCGGACAGTAACGAAACTTGTAGGTTAAAGTAGATTAATGTTATAGATATAATAAATAAGTACATTTCATTATGTGCTTATTGTGTAACCTACTTATTTCGTTAATGTCTGAACACAAACCGATTGAGCTCAAAATTCCCAGTATTTTCATAGCTGTTGAAAGTTCGCAATCACAAATTTTCAGGACAATCTACTTGGGGGAATCTGAATGGGACTAGGAGAAATTATTTTATACTTTTTAGTCTGTTTTAAATATGTGGCACCCAAAAAAATGTCTTTAAGGTAGTACGAGCGCGCAATCTTGATTTCTATAAATTTTGTTCAAATTTCAACTAGCCATTGTTCATATCATTGTGCATGTTTGAGTGAAATTTCAGAACAGTCGACTATTTAGATTGGGAGATAATGGGTTTTAAAATTGCAACTTTTAACACTGCAGGGTCTGCATCGAAATTCAGACAGAATAATTTTTCGTAAAAAATATTTGTCCCCTATAATAAGAAGAAATATGGCAACACCGTAGACCAGTATTGTTCAATATTTCGAGAAAAAAATAATTATCGTGTTCCTAAAGTTAAAAATGTTGTCATAAAAAAATATTTGCATTATAAATATTAATATTTTATATTGTTTATGTTATCTTTATTAACAAATAAAAGTGTTGGTTTATTCATAACTAATTAAAAACTTTGTTCGATTAAGAATTTGTGTTGCGGTATTATTTTATATATACCGCGCAAACTCACGCCATTGGATACGTGGAACGATGCGGTGTTGCCATCTGTTTTCTTATTATAGGGGACAAATATTTTTTACGGAAAATTAATCGGTCGAAATTTCAATGCAGACCCTGCAGTGTTAAAGTGAAATTTCACTCAAGCATGCATGATGATATGGACAATGTCTGGTTAAAATTTGAACAAAATGTCTAGAAATCAAGATTGCGCGCTCGTACTACCTTAAATAATTTCTTTATACAAACGCGCGTATCAAATGGGCTTTTTTTTCGACTTTCAGCGAATCATCTGCAATCGCCGCGTTGTTTGTTCCTGGGGAGTGGCGGTAGCAGGGACTCGCTGTCGAGTCGGCGCCCAAGTTTCAATCCCTCGATGATGAGTACGAACAGTAGCAACAATTTGGATCGTACGTCGTCGCTGTCCTCGCCGTTCTACAGTGGGAACGTGACGTTCGGTGGTGCGAACGCGGTTGGCACTTACAAGCGCGGTCGTACTCTCTTCAACAGTACGAACGAGTTTCAATTGAAGGTACCGCGTCGAACGAGCGTCCAGGTGAAGCCCTCGAGCGCCGAGTCGATCGATGCTTCCGGTATGAGCCAAACGGCCAAGAGAATACTCGAGGCGATGGAGTACTTCTCCTCGCCGATATCCGACGCTAAGAGGATACCGGTTAAGAAGTTGGAACAGTCCGGTGGTACGAAGAGATCGCGGGACGAGGGGCCCTCCTCGCCAGCGTTGAGAGTCGGACTTCGTCATTTGACGAGGGAACTTGCCGTTCCAACGGTGCCGGAAATGCTGAAGCTTCGAAGACGACAAAAGTTACAGGACACGACGGTAGCGGCGCGTAAAATAATATCCGCCATGAGTGGACCGGCACCCTCGTCGTCTTGGCCAACGACGAGCTCAACGGCAACGTTGAGCACGACCGCAGCCTCGGCGACGATCAACGATGATTATCGTTTGAGAACCGAGCTCGATCAGACCCCAAAGTATCACGGCAAATTGCGCGCAAAGTCGAAGAAGAATCCCGAGGAGGAGTTACCAGCTCCGAGTGTCAATTTGCCGAGTATCTCACTCGAAATTGCCTCGTTGCCGAGTTTCGAGCCTCTGCCGAAATACACCGCGCCCACGCTCGCTCCCAGTCGCAAGGACGACGAAGACAAGGAGGATCCACTTCGCGGTTATAAGTTCGCGAGCCCCATCAAAATTACCGAAGCCTCGTGGAACCTCAAGTCCGTCAATAACTTCAGCTTCAGCAAGCCTATAAACGCGAACGAAACTTCGCGGTCGAATTTCGTCTCGACCAGCTTCAACAATGACTACAAAACGTCGAAGGCCTGCAACGACGTGGTCCCGATGAACTTCGTGTGGTCCGGCTCGTCCACAGCGCCGCGATTGAAGCTCAAGGCGAAGAAGGAAACCGCGAGCGGGACTAACGAAAAAAGTACAATTTTCGACGACGCAATCGTGAAGGAAATGGCCAAATTGTCCGAGGGTACGGACCCGTCGAGATCGAAGACCATCGATCGTACGTCGAAGACCGAGGCGATCTGGGAATGCGCCGAATGTTACATCAAGAATGATTACCGCGAGAACAGTTGCGTCGCGTGCAAAAGTCCGAAACCTCGCGCAATCGGCAGCAACGAGACCTCCGTACGTTCCAACGCGATCGCCACCGATAGCGGGGCTACTAAGGTGACGACACAGCCCGCGAAGAGCATCGGGGATGCCACTTTCGGCGCGCAATTCAAGATCAGCACGAATCAATGGGAGTGCGAATCGTGCCTGGTGAGGAATCAAACGACGAGCGTCAAGTGCGTCTCGTGCGCGAGCTCGAAACCAGCCGGAAACGCGAAGAAGAGCGAGAGCTCGAGGGCCTCGAAGACACCCGTTAAATTCGATCTCAGCGAGAAATTCAAACCGGCCGAAGGCTCCTGGGAATGTTCCGGCTGCATGCTGAGAAATCCGAGTTCGGTGATAACGTGCCCGTGTTGCAGCGCCTCGAAGCCAAGTTCGACGAAAGGAAGCACGAAGCAAAATAAAGTCGACGAGACGGACGCCCCGGAATCGAGCAAAAAGTACGCCGCGGGGGAAAAGCAGAAGGAAACGATAATGGACAAATTCAAACCAGCTGCAAGCACATGGGAATGTTCCTCGTGTCTGGTGAGAAACGCCGAGACGGCGAGCTCCTGTGTTTGCTGCTCGAATCCGAAGCCCGGAGAGGCGACGAAGAGCGGAAAGGAAACGCCACGAGTCGCCGAGTCCGGATGGGGCGACAAGTTCAAGAAACCGGAAGGTAGCTGGTCCTGCGACTCGTGCATGTTGCAGAACAAATCGGAAACGACAGCTTGCGTTGCCTGCAATGCCGCGAAGCCCGGAAGTGCAGCACCGAAGGCCCAACCAGCCCCGTTCTCGTTCGGCATACCGCCCACCCAGCAGACCTTCAGGTTTGGAATAGACAAAGCCGAGGTGAAGCCCGTTTGGTCTTCGGACGCAGTAAAGAAAGGCGTCGACTTTCCCGGCAATTCGGCACATAGGAGCGCCGATTCGGGAACATTCACATTCGGCATTCCCAAGGATGCTGAGAAACCCGAGACTGCCGCGAAGGCCTCGACGGGTACGACGAGTGGCTTTGTTTTCGCCTCGCCGAAGACCACCACGGCCAGCAACCCGCCGACCTTGGAGGCGAGCAAGTCCGGAAACGAGGCGAAGAGCAATTCGATGCCGTTCGTCTTCGGTATGCCGAAATTAGTCAACAAACAGCCGGAAAGCCCCGTCGCGGAGGATCCGAAGAAAAAGGAAGCGCCGGAAGTTGCCACGAAAAACGTCAATCCTATGTTCGTATTGACACCCGCGAATAAAATACGATTCGGAGCGCCGACGAGCGACGAAGGGCCGATTTTTGGTAACCAGTTCCAGGCGACAACGAGCAACCGGACGATCGCTTCAGTCGCTTCGAAATCTGATACCGTGACAAGCAAGACGGAACAGCCTGAAAAGCCCGTATCATCGAGCGTCCCGAGCACGAATATCTCCGCTCCGGCCCGCCCGCCGTTCACATTCTCAGAGCTGAAATCCAAGCCCCAAGCCTCATCGATCACGCCCAGCTTCGGACAAAGCTCAGTGTCAACGTCCGCGTTCTCCAGCAGCGGAACTCCAGCCGCACAAGAGACTAAAACTCCGAATAACAAAACGACGGCGCCGAATTTTGGCATTCCGAACTCGGCAAGCCCGTCAACGGGTTTCGGGGTAGTCGCGAGTTCCGGTGCCCCGAGCGTCCTCGCCGATACGAGCAACGCCGCGAAATCGCCGAAACCAACGTTCTTCGGCATCACCGGTGACAAGAGTTCGGCCGCGTTCGGCACAACGGTCGAAAAGAACACTTCGCTATTCGGCAATCCGGAGAACAAATTGCCGTCCGTGTTTGGCACTAACGACAAACCAACGATAACGAGCAACGCGATGTTCAATTCCGTGGCGTCTACCGCCCCGTCGTCGGCAACGGCCGCGCCGTCTTTCGGCGCTAATACATCCGGCACGACGCAGCCGGTATTCGGCAACACGAGTACTTCCGTTTTCGGCAGCAATACAGCTGCGCCGAATTTCGGCAGTGGCCCGACACCGAACATATTCGCGCCCGCTGCTAAAACGACCGTTACGCCGGCTCCGGCGAGCAATCCGGGACTTTTCAGCTTCGGTGGAGCCAATCACCAACAAATGGCCAGCCAATCGACTCCTGGAACATTCGCATTCGGCACGGACACTGCGGACTCCGCGACCTCGGCAGCCAAGCCGATTTTCGGTTTTGGCAACACGGCCGCCACCGCGCAGCCAAACGCCAGCGAACGTTTCGGTGCTACAGGAACGAACACCGGGGCTTTCGGCACGCCCGCGACGACCGTCACGAACCCTACACCATCACCGTTCACCTTCAACGCTCCGAACGCCAAACAAGATCCTCCCGCCTTCGGACAAGCCGCGGCTACCATTCCTAACATGTTTGGAACGCAGCCGGCTCCGTCGGCAATCGGCCAGCAGCCACCGGCTGTCCCCACCTTCGCCACGAACCCGGCTCCCGCCTCCACCGGCTTCAACTTTAGACCGACCGCTCCGACAACCGGAGGCTTCAATTTTACCGGAGGCATGGTTAGTCTTCATCTGTTCAATCAATCCCATATGCCGATTGACTGCCTTTGCTCAGTCAAACCCGCCCTTCATCGACTGCCATTGTTACAAACCTTGCATGGCCGTTACGCATATGAAAAACAGGAAAAACTCAGGGAATTTCTTGACTCCTGAAATAATCGGGGAAAAGGGAATTTTCAACATTTTCTGGATTTTTTCCAAAATTCACTTTCTGCTTGAATTACGAAAAAAAACCGTTTAAAAAAAATGAAAAGTATAAAAATAAATACTTTTGTATGTTTTAAATATATATATTATTCTTCATTATACAGGGTGTTCTCTAACCAATGGAAAATCCCGCAACTGTCGATAGGTCAAATCATGGCTTACTGTGTGCTGGAATTTCAGTTTAGTAAAAGTCCCGCGGTTTTCGAGATTTTGGGCTTTATGCCATTTTTTTAAGAAAAGATTTATCTTTTGGTTTTTTTTCGCATGCCGTTTCTACAAATGATAACTTTTTACTTGTTTTTGTTTTGTTTTAATACTCTGGGTTATGCGGTTTACATAGAAAAGTCTTGTTTTTAACCGTAAATGTTAACACTTAAGGTTAAAACTGGGTTAACCGGGAAAACTTTGCGAAAAAAGATCTTATGCAGAATTTTATTCATATGCAGATACCCTGCCGTGTAAAAAAAATGGACTGGGCATATCGGGACAATTAATTTAAAAAATGGCTTGGTTATCGACTTTTTGGTATTGCAATTGACTATTGCTTAGTTATTGACTTTGTTTTTATCACATAAAGTACAAAACCCAGAAAACCGTGGAACTTTTACTAAACTGAAATTCCAGCATATAGTAGGACGTGATGTGACCTATCGACAGTTGCAGAATTATCCATTCATTACAGGACAGGCTGTATACAATTTTTTTAAAATTTATTAATATATTTTTATTAATTCATTCAAAAAAATGTATTTATCTTTTATTCTTTTGTTATTTATTAACACCGAGATAACAAATTCTCTATATAATAAAGAATAAGTTCTGTATTTACTTTGAATGTATTTTTTTTTACTGTACAGTCTTTAAATTATATTTCGAACTCCAGTTTCTTTGTAATTTTAAAATTTTAATATTTAACGTTTTTATATATTCAATCTTGAGAAAATTGTGCTTCTTATTTGACCCCAATCTCCCTGGAATATTTGCGAATCCTGTGTGGCAAACCTGGACTAGTCAGGGAATTTCTGAATCAATAATGCGTAACAACCATGGCCTGCAATATTTCTCCGATTGGACGAAACTATGCTACAATTCGATTTGTCGATTTTACAGCCACAGGCACCGGCGGCACCATCCGGCGGTTTCAACTTCAACGCTCCTGCACCCTCCCCGAATGTTGCCTTCGATCCGAACTCACGGCCCATATTTAACTTCACCGGCGGCACTGCACCTACGGCCTTCAAGTAAGTATTTAATACACGCCAATATATCACCAATTTTTTTCATCATTTTTTTGCGTTTTGATGCCGGATCGAAAACGCAAAATCCTCACGCTGAATTTCATACGAAGATGTACAAAATTCTTGAGTTTTTTTCCCTTAACATAAGGCAAATGTCCCAATACCCAAACGGTTGAGATATCATTATTTTTATTTTGACCACCCGGTTGATCTGAAACCAAAAAACAATTTTTTCGTCATAAGGTAGTCCTATCGACAGGCTTCAATTCATAGGATTATCATAATTTTTTTTTGAGCTCCACTAAATATATTAATAATCGTCTCGGTAAAATTTCAGGGTCGGTTATCGGTCTTATTAGAGAGAAAATAAATATAAAAATTGCGTACTTTTGCGAAGGAATCCCGAGACGACATACAGAAACCCAATTTCCGGTCGCTACAAAAGTGTATACAATAGTGAGAATCCGTCAGATTCTTAAAAATAATCAGATTTACATACTTAACACTTGTAGTAATCCAATGCTCTAAAAAAAAAATACGCTTATTGACCTAATTTACATGTAATATCAAGTTTAATTTAAACTTCCGGTATTGGATTTATTACCACCTGCTACAATAAAAAGACGCGACATCAAGGCAACAGCTGACTGTAGTCGTAACCTCATCTCACTCATTCGAATTTCCACACATATTTCATTTTTAACCGACATATTTCGCCGACACAAGTTTTCCACGCTTTCTTTACCAGTCGTTCTTGCACCATACGTTGGATCTGCCTCTTCAATTTGAGTTGCCTCACCCCTTAAGTACAAAACTATCGTGTCTTTATAACAATATACATTGCTGGCCAACGTTTGCCCTCCCCCTGCCCTCTTCTACGTGAAATTTCCTATATCTATCTACCGTATACAAATAATGAGGGAAGAGGAAACTGTTGGCCAGCACTTTTTATCATATTCCAAACGTACATTTCCATATTTTCTTTCATACATAGTATAACAATAAATGTACAACATACGTTTATTGCAAACCCATCATGACTTTCCTGCGATCTATTACGGGACTAAAAGCGTGCAACTGTAACATTGGATTCAATGCGAAGCTGTACGGATTCATGAGACGTTTTTTTTTCTCCTTTCAGCGCCGCGCCACAGCCAGTCCCAACGAGAAAGATAAAGAAGGCTGTAAGAAGAATGCAGCAGCGATAGACGCTGAAGCAAAGTGCGAAAAAGCGCAGCGCAACGTTGGACACCGCGAAAAAGAAGAAGGAAAAACTACGGAAAACTTTAATATCGTGCGTTGAATCGTGTGTTGTTCGGTGGGTGTTGGGGACAGAGGAGTTAGGTCGAAGCAAAACGGATTACCAAGAGGAACGAGAAACGAACGCACATCTGACGTTACGAGGACGAGAAAACGGACGACGATGACGACGACAAGACGACGCTGGTGGCGGGTGGTGATTTTAATGCCGAGCATTTGTGTAATATAGTTGAAACGACAGGAAAAAAAAACACGCGGTGGTACACGGAGAAATATAAACGACCAAAAAAAAAAGAAAACAAAAACACGGACTGCCATCTCGAGAACGCTTGTGTTCGTGAACGCAAGAGAACTGTAAATTATTCATCGTTTAAATTATACAATAGTAATGGATTTCAATCGAAGACGAACCTCCGGAAACGAAAGGGGAGAGAGGGTATGGACGATACTAACGACACGCGGATTGAACACCGATGCCAGTTTTAAGGCAACAAGCCTCCCCGAGCTGACCACTGTTCAGCGAAATTTCAGATATCCAATTTCAACCGTGCATCAAAGTGAAAAGCTCGCTGTAAAGACTGCGAAATAGAACTTCAGGTAAGTATATTTAGAAGGAAAAGACGCCACTTCACTGGACTCGCGACAAATACGTTAGGGCGACGAACGAACGAAACCCGCGGCGAAGCTACTGTTCGGAGAGAAGAAAAAATAAATCACTAGTTCCAATTAGCAATCCGTATTCGTTTCCTGTTTGTTTTTTTTCCCTTCTGCCGAAGCCTCGTTCGTTCGTCGACGATCGTGCGAATTGATCGCGACTAATTGACTTTCGGAACGTACGTTGTTTGACGTTGGTATTTACGCAATATGTAAGAAAATAATTATTGGGAGAGGGAGACGCGAAATTATAACGAATTACGCGCCGCGATGGGAGGACAAGGGCTACGCGAAACATTATTATCGGCAGAGAGAGAGCTTATATTCGTAATTGTTGCGAGGGTCGTGAAACGGCTAAATCCGACGATAAATTCGTCAGTGTAGAATAAGAGAACACATATTGATGAGAGGATGGAAAAAATAGAAAATACACTTTTAAACAAATGTAATATTTTTTAGTTAGCTCTCGGTTACACGGGGTTTGCTGAATAACGCTAAATAAAAGAAAAACCGCAGACACACACACACACGAATAATGTAAAATATAAAATAAAATAATTTAAAAAAAAAACAAAAATGGCATTCGGGATAGTACAAAGAAGGCACGATTACCCAGGCTGTTTATATTGAGTAGTCGAAATTTTCTATTTTTTTTATAACAAACGAATGAAGAATAATTCTATAAGAGAAAATACTGAATGCCATTTTTTTTCCTTAGCCCTTAAGTACGATAATGTTGCGTGTTTTATCAATACTTACTGATGAACGGTAACGAAAACTAAACAGAAGAGAAAATGCAAAAAAAAACCAACAAATTTTATTGAGAAAAAAAACAGTGACATCTCCTTCCTCGATTTCGCCGAGTCGCTACTACGAATTATCAAGCCGGGGCTTCGTGCGTATCGTTTTTTCTCTCATACTCGCGTCTCTAGATGCAGCGATTTTCCGCTTGCCCTCCTGGTCCCCTTTTTTGTAAATGTGACTTGGAAAAGTGAGCAGTCGAGGGTCATTATCCGTGTACCCGTGCGACGAAGAAACCGGCACCGTTCCAACGAAGATTTCTTTTTAAATGGGAAATTGATTGTTGAATCGATTTTTAGCGATTAAATTAAGGATTTAATTGACCATAAAGTAGCGTAAAGGTATGATTGTTCCAAACACTTTTCGCAGCCCGACAAAAGCCCGCAATAATTGTTAATTTGTTTCACGCTTCTTTAGAACGTTGCCTGGACTTTTGGTACACCGATAGTTGAACAATCGTTATCTCTTTATTCCGGCTCCCTGTGAGAGCAAACCCGCGAGCAATCGACGCGATTCCGATTCGATCACGATGCAAAATCCTGCTGGAACGAAACGTCCCGGCCTCTGTGCAGTACAATGTACTCGATACATATAGCTGGCCAGCATTGACTCGCCTGACGAGATCTACGGACCGAAAGATCGAAGCCTCGGAGCGTTATTATTAATTATTTAAGATTAAGCATGGACTAGTTGTGTTATGTATCGAAATACCTCTATACTAGGATAGTCCGCGATGACGCGAACGGACACGAAAATTATCGAGAGAAAACGACGAACCGAACCAGCGGAGAATAAAAAAAATTCGACTTGCGGACCGATCACGTAAATCTCTTTTCGCTTCTTTTTATTCGCATTCTCTCAAAACGTCACGTGTTACTCGCACGTTGCACTTTCCAAAGCGTCAACATTATCTTTCCAAGGCTGTGGGTGTTGATGTTCGACGAGATTTATTCATCAACACGTTGTAAAAAACGAAGAACAACGCCATTCTAAATAATCCAAGGTACTTTGAATCGATCACTGCCCCGGGTGGCAGGCACTTTTTTCTATGAGAAATCTCTCGCAAATATGGCCTTAAAGAAAAATAAAACGTGCTCTGGATTTTCTACGGAAACAAAAGGAGTTTAAAGATTCGCGATCGTAGAGAATTACGTCTACTATGAATTTGGGGGAGAAAATGTTGACGTGCGAAGAAGAAAAAAACAATTGAAATGGAAGGGAGAAAACAAATACGTGGAATTGTTTTATAGGTGTTTTTTTCTTCTACCGTCTAACCATCCACCGTCGTTATTGCGATATTATATACACACATAACTATGTCCGATATACTCGTATTATAATGCTGCGTATATTGAAGCCTTAAAGGACGAAGTATTTCGAACGAAGATTTAAAATAAGACAGGAAAAAAAACGTGGTTCGGCAAAATTTATACACGTGTAATCTCGTGGTTTTGTTAGGGAAATATATAAAATAGGGTCTACTTTCCACTGTCGAGCCGTGTGATCTTCCGATCGTCCACACAATCTCTTTTTTTATCCTCAAATTGACGAAGAAAAATTCTTCGCTCTACATTAACGCTTACCATTTTTGACGAAAAAAAAATGATATCCTTGACGGTAACACGTACGGTCGATTGTTTCGAGGATTGAACATTCGGGAGCAACAAGTTTACAAAAGCACATGGGTCTCGAAGACGCTTTTTTTTCGCATCAGCATTGCTAAGAATATGGACAAATTCGTTTATCCGATACACCTTGTTAGAAATAGTTCATATAGCTCCACAGTGAACAAGGAGGCACACGCGCGAGAAGATCGCCTTCGGGAGTCCCTCGTGTCAATCGTAACACGAGGGAGCCATAGCTATTGAGCTTTCAGACAACAGGCACTGAACTCACAAATCTCTGCTCCAATTGCGATCTTTGCAACTTCGACGAACCTATTCGGATTTTTGCCATTTATTAAATACAACAGCAACTTAGTTATGAGAGTGGATCTATTTTTTTTAACTATACTCTTTCTAACAATTTCCCCATAATTACTTTGTCGGGAAGAAATATCGTGAATCGTTTGAAGACCAGACGAAAGAACATGGTTGTTGCGCATTGTAGATTCAGAAATTCCTCGAGTTTTCCCAGGTTTTGCAAATATTCCAGGGACATTGGGGTCAAATGAAGAACATGATTTTTTAAAGATGAAATATATGAAAATCGCGAATATTAATGTGAAATTTGGTAATTTAGATAAGTGACTTATGAAAGAAGAGACGAAATTTTTGTTTTGCTAGTTTCTCAGTTGTTGGGTTTTAAATGATGATACTCAGTCGGGGATGAAATTTTTCATTGGCACATTTTTTTGAGTAAAAAATAATTTTTACGAGCAAAAAAAAATTATTACGAGCAAAAATAATTATAATAAAACAATACAAGCAAACCCAATAGAGACGTCGAAATGTTCAAAAATGCCCTATTTTATCACGTGTTTCCGCGAACTTTAAAACCCCATAACTTTTTATGGGGGAAGGGGGGGATTACAACCTCCCTCGACTGAATATCATTGGTAACCCAATAAGTAAGAAAATAGCAAAAAATGTTAGGCTTGTTTTTCGGAAAAGTCACTTATCTAAATTACCTGAAATTAAAAAAAAAAAAATTCGAAGAATATAAAAAACCGAGGTAAAAAAATACGTTAAATGCAAATGTAGAACCTGTTTATTGTAAACAGAAATGTTTATGGCCGTGTCAATAAATAAAAAAATCGAATATAAACGCTTATCTACGATAATAATTGTATGGTTGTGTATCGACAAATCGAATGCATATTTAAAGAGCTTCAGAGTGAATTAGTTTTTGAAATTTTCGATGCTTGGCACTGACATCACTTTTTTTTTCGTATATAATGAAAGATGATATAAACATGAAATATATTTATTTTCACTTTTCAGTTTTTTTTTCAAGTTGCGTTAGTTTTTCGTAATAGCAAAAAAAAATGCAAAAGTTCCAGAGTTTTCAAAATTCCCCAAGTGTTCTGATTTTTCCCGTTTTCCCCATGCGTAACAGCCATGAAGGTTTTCGTACGAAAGCACCGATTTCCAATTAGACTGTATAAACTGAAAACGAAGATTGATCTCGAAGAAATATTTTCAGCCAAAACGCAGCCTATCGGTTGTCGGCATAGTGTTTACTTTTTTCCAAATCAATCTTCACGCACTGTTTTTCTATGCGACACGGACATTCTTTAATCTCTACACTGGCTTTTATTTACATGGGTCTCGCATTCACAGTGTGTACAAACGATTTTCAAAGGATTCTTTAAATCTATTTTCGCGATTAACGCGAAAACGTAGCGCGGAATTTTTCCCTGGGTCGATTCGAGAGTTTCGCCGACTTCCTGTTTCACAGGAATCGAGACATTTTCGATATCGAATTATCGTTAACGCTCGTTTATTTCCACGAGTACGTTCTTTTTTAACTGCGCATATTCCTGACATTGGTATACCGTTGATCACTCGGGAAAAATAATCGTACGTAAAAACGAGTACACGCGTACAGTTCGATCCCCCCTACCTGAGTTTGAACGATTCTGCGACGGAAGCTTAGCTAGATAAAAATTTAACGATATACACGAGGATACTCGGTGTTACGGAGGTCGGAACCAAAGAATTTTGCAACATTGTCCTCGTTACGTGATAAGCCGAATCCTCGTCGCGAAAAAGGCAAAAATTATACTCCTCTCGAGTACATAGACGAATTACAAATGTATAAGGGTACGAAAGCTAAAAAAAAACAAGCGACGAATTAAAGGGCTTTGTATTAAAAACAAAAATTCTTTGGATCTTGCCCGTATAGTTATGTATAATAATAATAATAATAATACCCAAAGCAAGAAAAAAAATACACCATCATTATAAACATTGGGTACGCGTAATGAACGAGAACATTGTAGATAATAAATACTCGTGGCTAAACGAGTCGGTCGGACAAATCGGCTAACGAAATCGTGCGTTTCTCGTTCGTTACTAAACTAAAGAACATTTCTTCGATTATATCTTCCCTCGTTACTGTAATCGTCGAATACTCACATCCAATTGTTTCTTGGAGAGTAAAACCGTGCGTTTTTGTTTCTTCTTTTAACAAATGCGCGACAACAATTATTTCTCACTAGTGTAAATATACGTTGAAATAACCCGAACTCTCGAGTCGTTGCGGCCGGAAAGAAGTCTCAGGTATCCTATTCTGTTTTTTCTTAACGAATTACCAACGATGCGATTGGACTGTATGGAATATTGCGTCTGCGCGTAAAGCCAGGGGACGAGAGCGAACTCGTCGCGAAAAAAAAAACGAAGAGTAAACTGTATCGACGACGATCAATTAATTCAATAAATACCCGAAATACAATGTAGCGTGAACGATTTTCGCGGAGGGGTCGGTGGTGGGGGCTGGATAACAAAAGTTGATCGGTGCATTTACCGCTTGCGGCACGTATTTTATTCCGAGATTTACAACAAAAACTGTGTTTCAACTAGTTAAAATGCCGCTTAAACTTGCGAGGGGGGGGGGAGGGGGATATGAAACATTGACACGTACAACATAGGTAATACAAGACGATGGTGGACAATTCAGATATACAATTCTCTTTCAGATATACAATTCGTCACAGCTGCTCTCCTCTACAGTTGAGAATCGTCGATCGTTCAAAGCTTTCCTTTTTCCCTCTTACTTCATTTGCTTGTTGTCTTTCGGTTTTTTGTTTGTTTCGTTCGTTTAATATTTGTCCTTTTGCGTGTTCGCTTTCGCGGCCCTTACCACAACGTTCCGTGGATGTGCGAGATATTTTTTGTTTGTTTGTTGGTTTTCCTTGGGTCTAGGCCTCGTGTGCTTCCCAGAGAGGTGCTCGTTTTTTCTTTTGTTTATGTTTTTTTTTCACTTCTTTTCTTTCTACTAATTTAATTATAATTAATAATAATAATAAGACTCATTGACTGACAAGCGAAGCAGCCCAACCTCTCTGAGCAGCCCGAACAATCATTCGCTATTCGTATCACTTCTATAATGATATTATAATTTAGGTACAATCTTAATTATTCAATATTAATGAGAATATTATTATGTTTTATTTTTTTTTCCTTCTTTTTTTGCCGTTTTTTTCATGATTTAATTATAGGTTTCGTAATTATTATTATTATTTTATAAAGTCCCTACACTAAGAATCGTCTGACATGAAGGAATTTTGGGATTTCAGCTCCTCCAGCGTTTGTATCTGCTGACGGAGAAATAATATCCTGAAACATTGGAGGGGTGCGATTTTCCACGCTTGAGTTTGCAATTGTTACCTTTTTTTCGATTTCGTTTTTTTTTTTGTTCATTTTTTTTCTTCTTTATTGTTGATTAACTGACCTCTGTTCCTGTAACGTCGCTTGAATTTCGGTCAGCCTCACGATCGAGCGTGCAGTCTTGAGCTCGGCGGATACTCGCGTACACTGTAAACTGCCCATTGTGTGTGCCTCCTCGCTGAGCTTCTGCGCCTAGTTTCGTCGTTCGTGGAAGAATGAGAACGTGATCGTAACGGACATGGGAAAATTTTGCGTGGGAGGGGGCGATCGATCGTTCGTGTGCGATCTACTCACTTGCTTTTCCAGGATATCCGCGGGAAAAGCGCGCACGTGTTGCGTCAAATCTTCGCGATAATGATTGGCGAGCGAGGGCGTGAGGGATGGCGTCAGAGGCGGTTGAACCCTCGAGAGAGCTTGGAGACCACCTCCGTTTCCGAGACTACCCAACGACGCCAGACTACTCAGTCCTTGCAACGAGCTCAGACCTTGAACACCTGTATTACCTCCGACCGGACTCGTCACTGCGAAACAAGACGCCACATATATGGCCAAGCGCTTCGACGATGTTCACTCGTCTCGACTAGCCGTTAGGCGCTTTCAACGAGCAGCACCATCGTGAACAAACTTTGAAAAAACAAGCTTGAACATCGAAACAGTACGACTATAAAAACAAAGTGCCTTTCCTGGTTACTCGTCATAGGTGCAAGTACTTAAGAGACATAAACGTCGGTATTTTTTAAATACGAAGGATTAATTTCAAAAGCTTGAGGCTCTTTTTTCTGAAATTCTACAGTAGCATTAGTACCTATGACGATTGACGCCTCAAGCTTTTAAAATGTATATTTCATATTTTTCAAATATCCACGTTTATGTACATTTTAAGTACTTGCACGTATGGCGAGTGACCAAGGGACTTTTTTGTAATTATACTGTTTTGATGTTCAATTTTAGTGAACATTATTTTTTAGTACAGTACCTTTTAAATAAGAGCTTGTTTTTTAAAAGTTTTTTTACGTTTATTTTATTTCATACTTTTTAGTATTAGAATTTGTTTATTTATTCGCCATGCCAGACCCCCATGCCATTCAGACATCGGCGTAATCGAAAACCTTGCCTTAGGTTACAAAGGTTTCGCGAGAAACTTTATAATGGTATAATTATAAGTAGTGCTCAAGTCAACAAAGTTAATGAGCCCAAACTCGATTGTCCTACCATTTGCCATTGGGAAATTTCAGTTCCCACCTTCCACCGCCATTATCAGACTCTCGTTATCATGCGTAACGAAAAGTGCTCGCGATAACGAAACAAATGAGCACAAACGCGACTGTCATAGCATAGGCTGTTGGGGAGTTGCATTGCCCACCTCCCACCCTCATCGGACCAGCCTCCATTGTACCATATTATTGCATCGTCACCGAAGTTACATAGGTATGCCAAATTTCAGCTCAACCGGATGCCATCAAGTGCTTGAAAAACGGATTACAAATTATGAACCGGATACACAGGCGTACGAACGAATCAAGTTAAATAAAAGCTCGTAAAAACCCAAGTCACCAATGGCAAGTTTTCAATAAAGCGCATAATTTCGTTCAAAATCAACATCAAAGTTGATGCTGTTTGGTCCGATACGATAGCGTTACACTTTGAACGCAATTGGGTGAAAAGTGGGTCGCGATAGGCCGATTTTGAATTACATTTTCGCGCGTCTATGCAATCCTGGGTCTCCGAATGCGTTGGAGTCGGTGGGCCTTCGTTCGTCACGTTACCACTGGTGTCGACCTTCAACGGTGCCATGACGTCGCCGCCGCTACTGTTCCGGTCGCTGCCGGTGCTTGACTGCTGGAAATCGAACGGGTCAGAAGTTGACTCAATCGGGACGCTAAGATTCTAATTGACTTTGCTACGTTGTGGAAACTCAGACACGATTGATATTGCTCGCGTGATAACGAGATCTTTCGAGCCGAAGAGGAAGTGCGTAATTACAACTGTTTCTCGCGTCAATGTGATGAGGATTGTGAAAATTGCAAAAGCCAGCGAGACGAGACGAAAAAACTTACTTGTCGCGACAGATAAATCGCAGTCTTTATGGTCTGGAGCGCCTTCTGCGGCGTAATATCCGTTTGTTCTTTGCTACCGGTTATTTGAGATATAAGTCTGGGTAGGCTGGCAAGGGATACCGGTGGTCCAGGAGCGTTGCTGTTCACCGATTGTTGTTGCGTCGGAGAGCTCAGTTTTCCAGGCGTTTGTGGGGTCGTGGGTGGATGTGATGTGAGACGGGGTAACGCTGCGCGACGCGAATCGAATGAATTTTTCATTAGAAATAAACACCTAGACAATCTTCGGTTTCGGGGTCAATTAACGGGCGACATCTCTATCTAGGTGGGTCAAAAATTGCATTTTCCAACTATAGTCCAGCTACCTCTTCAAACAGAATCGCTTTGGCTGCGACTATTAAGAGATAACACCATTCTAGGATTTTCGAAAAATCCTTTTTTTTTGCTAAAAAAATATTTTAGGCTCATAAAAGCAATATAGAATTGGTCCTGTAGCGATTTTTTTTTTTGGAGGTTTCAATTATTGATTTCGCTCCGCGGCGCTGCGGCAAAACTTTTTTCAAACTGGGAGAACGCAATACTCAAACACCTTTGAATGGATCATTTTGAAACGTTTGATAGTAGCTTCACAATTACATTCTCTATGGGAGTATGTAGACGTTTTTGGATTATATGTAAACTTTTTTTTTATAACCAATTCACTGCTCTTTTTTTGGGCAAAAAAATCGATTTATTTCGACCAAAGTGCGCCATTAAAAAAAAAATTGATTAAAATAATCCCTACGTAGTCCCATGGCTAATAATATATAAATTATAATTTTTTTTGTTTTTGTTCCAGGTCTTATACTTTACGAGAAAACCGTCCTCCCGCAAAGCTACTTGCGAAAAACACGTTTTTCAAGATGTGCTCTGTCGCCGCCATGTTGTATGAAAATTATAATGATTTTTTAAAAATACTTGAATATGTGTTAAATAAACCCTCTCAGGAGAAATCCTATTCCTTTTTCCATACTCCCAAAATAAATTGTCAAAGTTAGGCCTTATTTTCTGTCGATAGAGCGGTGTTATCCCTTAAGGAAGTTCATCTAATAATCGAATTAACAAACAGATATTGATTAAAAAATTTGAGTTCACTTATGAGTATCTGAAAAGTCACCTGTTCAAATTTCAAACTCTCCGGATACCTCGTTTGTGAGCAATAAATAAAAATTTTCTAAATTAACATGGTCTCTTATGAATTGTCGCGTTTTTCCCGTCTATAAACGTGAAATTTGCAAGCATTGACAAACAATTTCGAAAGAAACTTTTATAATGGATAAAAAAATATCTAAAGAACGTTTGGACAGCTTTCTAAAAATCCATTAGATACTTGTGAACTTCAGAATAAATTAATTTGTCTCGAAAAATGCTGATTTTTTGGAGGTTAACCTCCATATTACTCCAGTCGCATATTATGATGGCAACGTCGCAACCGCGCGCTTTTTGAAATCAACACTAATACTTTCCGAACGACGCAATGTGCACTACACTTCTACAGCAAGTTATGCAGAAGTGACTGGAAACGTAATGACTAAATCGGCTTAAAGAATAAAATCAAATAAATTAATCGCAAATAAAATCATTGTAGTTATAAAAAAAGGATACGAAATAATAACACATAAAAAATTGATTTCGAGATTGATTGAGAAAAAATTTGATTTTCGAAAATTGATTTTGTTTGCCTTTCCAGAAAAACGCTTTCTTTTTGAATTTTCTTCCATGGTCGAAAAAGAGATCGACGATGAACCATGGACGCGAGTGACAAATTTCTAGCACATGTCAGCTGTACAGGATACACGGTCGCGCTTGGTTGCAGCGTTGTCAAACTTATTGAACGGAATACGCTAGTCGTAATAATTTTTCTTTTGACTAACTCGGTACCACATGAACTTCCTTAAGTGTATAAATTCGAGGTAAATATATAAAAGCGAGGGATTACATATATAAATCCATTCTTTAATGGGAGAAACAAATTTGAAACCTGACAAGTCTGGGTCATAGTTGTGTAGTTTTTGCAGTATGGACTTTTAGCTATATTCCCTGAAAACTTTATTGAAATATTCCTAAAACTGAATGAGCTACAATAGACCGCCGGGCGGTTGCAGGACCGTACTTCAAACTTTAAACGCGTTTTTCTCGAAACAATGTTTTCAAAGTTGGTGGACCTGATATCTCGTGAACCACTTGATGGATAGTTTCCAAATTTACAGGAGATACGATGAAAAACATTTAAAGGTCGTTGACGATCTCCTTTTTGAAAAATCGACCTTCATTTTTTGATAGTCACGTAAAAATGACTTTCTTCATAGATTTTGTATGCCCGAGATTCGGTACGTCGCCACGTTGTTCAAAAAATATATATTTTTAGAAATCGACGATTGACGACTCGTATTTATTGTGAACTTGAAACCCGTTCGATTTTTAGATTTTGGACGGACGGTTTAAGCTGGAGGGTTCACCGTCAAACGTGGCAAAAAAAATTACATCTGCTGCCGGCGGCCACGTTTTTGTTGTTTTTCTGTATTTGTTAATGATTTTTTTTACAAGGCTTTCAATATAGGGAAAACCGACCAGTTAATAGACGAATAACGACACTGTAGGATTCAGATGGACTTCAAAATGGAAATATCATCAAAAAGAATTTTTTAATGGCTATAGTTACCAAAAGATATTGTTTTAATAGCAGAAAAAAACATTCGTAGTAATTGCAACAAATAATACGAAAGGAATTCATAGATCAGTAACGAAATTGTTAAATCGCCAATGAATGAACGAAATTACCAGTAAATGGAATCTTAACCGCCAGTAAATGGACGTGTAGTATAGACAAACGCTGCCAAGCATAACGATTTATTTTTCTCAAATACTAGATTCGGAGATCACTGTGTTGCGCAAAGATTATAATATTCTTCTACGTATGAGTATTATATTCGTTATTGCGATTTCGTAGACAATACACAACGCTTTTTTGCATCTTAACGTGACATTCTCAAAAAAAACTACCAAAGTTTCTTTCGACAGCGAAATAGAAAATTAAATTTTCCCAAAAATACAAAAAAACGCACGAATTGATTTGATGACAATAGCCAATGAAATTTTCACTATTTCAACAATAATTAATTTAGCAATTTTCAACAGATAAGCTAATTTCTTAACTCTGCTCTGAGAATAATCAAAACAGAGCCCATATGTCCAGTCACTGGAAAGACGTTAGAATCCAGCACCGGTGAATAAACACGTCTAATTCTGACCCATAATTACGATATAATGCAAAATTTTTGCAAAAAATCCAAGCTTGATTCTTTCTCAAGTAATGAAAGTAATACTTACACTCAAAACTTATAAAAACTATTGTTTTCGCGTTTTGAGCATCTACTGTGCACAGCCGTATCCTAAGTTGCGCGGTATGCAATTACCACAAGCTGGAAAAATTCCGTGTGGCGTCGAAATTCGACATTAATCTGACAAATTGGTTTCAACTGCAGCTGTGGTTTTTTCGCTGAATTATAGTGATTCGAGTTTTTGTCGACAGTTCATATACTTTACTGACATTGAATATAAATTAGCCGTCCTCCATCCACTGGTCGGTTTACCCTATGTACCTTTGTGTTAAAAAAAAGCGTTTCTTTTTGCCCAACAGTTACCCAGGGAAAAAATTCGGAGTTTGGCCATTTCTGCGGGCCTACCCAGAGCTGTAGCCTTAAATTTCTGTTCCGGTGGCAGGGTAAATTGCCACGAGTGTCGTATGAAAAGAAAACTTGTACGGAGGTTAAAAAATAGACGAGGGTGAGTCATACCCGTAGCAAGTAGGACAGGTCCCTGTGGCAGTGGATCGTGAGCACTCGACGTCTGAGTTTCCGAGGTAGGCGTCGAGTCGCCCGGCGAAATATCCATATCCTGTGCCTGACGCTCGACACCCATGTCCTCCCTGCAAGATTCTCGTTCTCTCTCGCGTTCTCGCTCCGCGCGGTCCTTCTCGCGTTCTCTCTCGCGTACCGAGATCTCGTCCCTGCTGCTGCCGCCGCTGCTGCCGCTGCACGAGCCCCAATACTCGCGTTTGTCCGACGAGGACGTTTGACGCGACGATTTGCCACCTTCGCGAGCATTGCTGCTGCTATTCGATCGCGAGTTGGAATGTTTATCATGACCTGTACAGAAGGCAGGCGGAAAATCATCGAGGCGTTCGGACGGGGCGTTCGACGGCTCGCCGGCTTTTGCCGTGTCTCCTCTCGTACTCACTTGACCTGGAAGATGAGTAGTCGTTCGATTGACGCTGTCTACCGTCCACCCTGACTATCCATTCGCGTGGCTTTTCCCACTGTGATACCTCGGTCTTGCAGTTGTAGTAATACTTCTTGCCCGACGAGCTCATGTGTTCCGACCAGTCGCCGAACCTCGCGGTTCTCTCCATCGCACCGCCACCGCCTCCTCCTCCACCGCCGCTGCCGCCTCGCTCATCGCCTCGCTTGTCCTAAACATATCGTTCTAAAATTTCCGAGATAATTGAATCGTCGGGAAGGGCAGGACGATGCTTGTCTGTCCAAAGCTTTGTTTCGTTTTTTCGTTCTTTTTTTTTTTTTTGTTCTTTTCTATTGATTCTCTATCGACAGCGTCGTCTAAGGATTAGCCGTGTAGACGAGAGCAATCGAGACTCCCTCGTGATCGGGAAAGAAACGTGAACAACGAGAATAGCGTGTGAAGTTTTCGTTCTAAGATGACGTAGTCGGTGACGCACGGGAAAATGTTACTTTCACGGTTCAATATCTACACACCTGCTGACAGGAATTGTGCGCTGGTTTTCTCTGCGACGACGAGTCCCTCGACGAGTTTGATGATAATTTTATGGGATGCAAAATCTGGCGAAATAAAAACAATGTAGAAAAGAAAACAACGAGGCGCGCAAAGTGAACGAATCCTGCACAGGTTCGCTTGGAATATCATCGAAGACCCAGTGCGTTTATGCAGAGCTGAAAGTTTCTACTCAGTGTTGCCAGAGTGAGGTGTCGTTTGGTACTAGACGGCAACGCCGAAACCGTAACAAATTTCGAATCTCTTTGCACTGAATTGGCGGTCACTTTGAATCTAACGACTGCGACAGTTTCTAGAGAGCGCAGGCGCTTACGTTTTCCATTGAGGATGAACTAGGGTTTTCATCAATGTTTTTTTTCATTAGGGTACTAGAATAACGAAAAACGTGAGATTTACGAGAGGCGTACCGACGTACTAAATACTCGAAAAACGTAGCAGATTTAGTACAATTTTACTAAATTGGCAACACTGTTCTACTTTTTCAAACGCGTACTATAGTTGTTCCTACGATCAGTCGCTTTCTTTCGTTGCAGTCCAAGACCGCAAGGACTGTACCCATAGTGGGACATCAAAATCACGACGTGATCAAATAGCCTCAAGCACGATGTGAACTAATAGCCGAGCGCAACGTCGTCCCATTGCTAAACAGCCATTAATGTGATGAGACATACGTCGATGGGTTCGTTTATTATTTTCGAAAGCTTTTATCACTTCACGTTAAACTTTTATATCTTTTTAAAAACACTTTATTATTATTATTATCTTTATAACACTATACTGTGAAAATATCTCTTCCATTTTGTTTCCATCTCGTTATTTTTTTCTTGAGATTACTTGACGAGATATTGTCTTGGAGCAAACCGCGCGTGAAAGTGTGACAACAATTTCCGGTTATTAAGAACGTTTTGAGCAGACATGCAGATTACTACCGTACAAGCGATTACTTCGATAATTTGGACAATGTGTTGAGATTCCGTGCACTTTTCCAAACGGAAATATGCGTCGCTCACTTCCATTCACTATTCCGTGATTCCTCGAGATTTTTAAATGAGCATTACGGTATTTTTTTTCGCCGAGTATGACGAGACGCGGTCGAGTCGTGGAGTCGCGCAATCGAAAAGGAAAATTTCGAAAGCGTCAAAGTCCCACGCGTACGGTACACAGCAAGTTCAATGTACGCGTGGATTAAGGGACGCGGTCCAATTTTTTCTTTCATTATCCAGCGGCCCTTTCGATGCGCTTTCTTTCGTTTTAGGAGATTCGATTTCATTGACAATACTTGAGCTATTCCTTCCGAGAGGGGCATGTTTTGTGGGGTCGTGAGGAGGGCCCTTTCGAATCATTGGTTAAAATACAGCAGCGCTTAAAGCGAATAAAGCAGGCATCTGGAGTTATTTAGTGTATAAATTATTAGATAGAAGAGTGGCCAGCGTGTCACCGCCATAAAGCGCCGTATAAGAAACGATTCTTAGCGTCGTAATTTTTGGTCAAAAGTTCGATAACTTTGCTCGAAATTTCACCACTATACCGGGCTGTGTTTTTACTCGATTATAGACGATATCAGTTAATTGTGAAATTTTCGGGTTCGCGAAAGGAATACATAAAGACTTTTTACATTTTTGCAACGAGAATAAAAGCAACAGAGCCTACGTTAAAAGAATACAAAGATTGGTCGCAGCTGCAAGTGACGTTGGGACGTGTACGGAATATCAAGGTGCGTCATTTTGTTGCATGGATAAGTAACAGATCTCACCTCAGCCCCGCTCCTATCATGATTGGTCCTGTGCTCCGAATCCCTGCTTTCGCGGCTCCTTTTGTCCTTTGGAGATCGCGCACAATCTACGAACGTAGACGAAAGCGAGTCTGAGCAAGCGTGTTACGAGGATGAACGAAGTTTTGCCACCCGGGAGGCTCGCTCGATTATTCGCAATACAGTGCAAATTGGACAAATCGATTCGATGAGATAGAAAAACGAGCAGGACGTTAATCACAGCAGACCGGAAGAAAAATGTTAACGGGCAAACGTAAAGATGTCGTATCTTTTGCTAATACAATCCAAGATCTTGAGAATGCGGCAGTACACAAAGATAATCGTTATCAATGGTTTTCGTCGTTTCAATTGGTGGAGTTGGTCACTATGTCGTAGTTACAGCTCGCATCTGACACACGAAAGTTTACAATCTCCGATACGATCGCTAGTCACTCGCTCGTTTGTCAAAATTGTGCAGTATTACGATTTCTGCGGCCCCTAATTCTGACCAGGCAGCCTTCATAGTTGAACCAAAATAAGACGGTTTTCAAGAGTGGTGAAAATCGTAATTCGACCCTCAAAGGGGGTGGTGTTAAAGTTTATATAGGAAAATATGTTTTTTTATCAGATTTACTTGAAAATTGGCATAAATAGACTACGACAAAAGTAATTAAACATCTATTTCAGCAATTTCCCAACTTGAACCTTGCAGGGGGTTAAACGGGAGTGTTAAAGTTCGTAGAGAAGATTTACTTTCAGGCCAGATTTACTTTGAACGTGCGAAATTTATTTTATATAACATTACCATGTTTTCCTCGGTTTTCAGTGTGCGTAGTGTACTTTTAACCCCTTAACTGTGTACGCCACACAAATTGGCGAAGAAAGTCGTGCCACTTTTGTGCTATGACACATATGTGAGCATTATAAAAAACTTTTGTCACTCTTGAAAGTGTTTCTTCCGGTCGAAATATGGAGGCCACGTAATTCCGAACAAGGGGCCACAGATGCCGTAATATTCCCCAAAATTGCCATAGATTGTTCGAAGCAGCAAGCGCGAGTAGGAGAGAATAACCATACGTACCGGAATACTTGTCCCTAGAGGAGGATAACTTGTAGTCTCTGTTTTCTCTCTCCTTCTTATATAGCGGTTTGGCTGTATAATTGCGAGGGCTATCTCTCTCCGCGCCCATGCCCATTCCCAAACCTCCCGCCGGACTGTAAGAGTTGCCATTTGGCGAGTCTCGCATCCGACCCTCGTAACGACCGTCCGCTGACGCGGCTGCCGAGGAATAGCCACCCTTAGAACTGTTGTATTTGGCGTTCTGCAAAATATTTAAAAAGAAACGAGTCAGAACTCTTCGGATGTGGTGCTCCCGAATTGACTCTCCAGAGACCGCAGCCTTAACGGAGAGAAAAAACACGAGGAATTCAGGCCACTGGTATGCTTTTCCTCGGATTCATCGACAGATGGCACGAATCGTCGATACGTTCTCATCCCACACTCGCGGCTGAGTGAATCTTGCCCTGAGGGGCTCTGCTATTGATTTTCTGCGAGATTGAGGTTATGGCCGACCAGCCGTGAGCGGAAGGCCTACAAATTGGGAAAAACAAACATGCTTCGCTCGTGCGAGGCAAATATCGTCGTCAGGATACTCGCACGTCTCGTCTGCGGATTACTACATATCGTTAGCCACTCGGAGCGTTCAAACGGAAAATATCTACCAACGATAACGAAAACGTGTACCACCCGATGCCATGGGAACTATTATATTCACGCGAAACGAACTAAGCGTGTATCGAGGTCTTCCAATATGTGACGAGCGTCAGTGAAGGCACGTGCCTTCGATAAGTTCGTGCCGTCAACTTTTGCTCCCCAGTTTCGTTTCTCCGAGAAAATTAGCGGCAACAAAAGTGTACAAACGTCAGATCATTCATGGGGGCGCAATAATGCCAAGGGTTATTTCAATGTCTGGCCTAGATTGAAAATCAGGTTGCACACGGATAGAAACCTGTTGGGGGTTAAGTATACTGAGACTTTTTAAACGGCCGTTTAATTCGCGAGAAGCAAGCGTCCGTGCACGAGTTAATCAGAGCGAGATAGAGAGGGGGGAGAGTAGTGGGTAAAAAAGATTTTTTTCCGCGGATTTTGACGTTAGATCGTGAACGGTTGAAAAAAAAAACGAAAAAATATATCTCGATGAGAAAATAAGGTATACCCCTTCCCTCTCGCGGCGCACGGTTCCCGGATGGACGATTTCGATATTTACCTGATAGGGATGGGCCTGATGCTTGTCGAAGTACCTGAAAGCATAGGACGGATAAAACGATTATTTCTTGAATATCGCGACAAATTCGGGAGGTTTCGGGAAAACGGTCATTTTTTTTCCCCCCCGAGAGGAAAAGAATGATCGAACGAGGAGAGCGAGGGAGAGAGAGCGAGAGAAAGAGGGAAAAGTAGCGAGTTTGGTGTATCGTGGATTTCGCTGTGTACGAGGCGGTTTAGACATAAAGGAACGAACGTACGGACGCCTAGGATACGGAAGATCGAAAGACGGCCGAGATTTGTGTTCGACGAAGGTGCGAGGACGAAGATGAGAGGAAGAAAGACGGGCACGAAGATGGTGAAAAGTGTGAGTGTGTATATGCGTGCGAGGTTGGTCGGGTGTCAGGGGGATATTTAGCACGGGGGGAACTTGTATATTTTTTGTTGCCTTCGATTGTCGGAAAACCCTACCCATCGCTGATCCTTTGTGGTTTCCTCGCATGCATTACCATCAATGCCGGTGTCTGTGGTAAATTCGCGCCCTCCGAGATTTCCTTTGAGCTTGGTCAATGTCATAAAAACAACATTAACGCTTATTTAACAGTCAACTTTCTTACTACCCGGACGCCATGTCACATACGTGATCGGCCCCTGGCGGTCTGCTCGGACGTGTTACGGACGTACGAATCCGCGACTGCGCTCACTCACTTGGAGAAAAACCTTCGCTATATAGGTACACGTTCGTGTTTTTTTCTTTCTTTTTCCTCTCACCGAACCCCCTCCCGCCAGGAGCGTAACAAACGCATTTATTACTTCTCACGTATTTTCCGACGATGAAACCGAGCCGAAAGACTTTTCTCGTCTCATTTCCGTTCACACGTACGAGAGCACTATTTTATTACGAAGTACTTTACGCTGAAGAGACACGCGCGCATCGCATCGACGATAGGCGAGCTCAGTGGCGGGAAATTCGAATCGCAATTTTCGCGCCGCTGACGCGAGAGATCTTTGTCAGGAAAATTACGGAAGGCTAGCGATTCTTGGAAGGAGTAACAAGACGACTGTTGTATCAACATTTCGAATTAATGTTTTTCTGTATATTACGATTTTCCATTTACGAGTTATCGCAATTATCTTGCCACGGAATCACGAGATTCCATAACCTCGAAAATCCAAGCTTTAAAGTTCCAATAATGACGTATGTAGCCGCAAAAACGGTATCTCCATTATTATCGAACTGTTTTTTTTTTTTCACCGATAATTCGCTTCGCGAACTTTTCGTTCTACGGCCCTGATCAATCAGCACTGTCTACAGTCACGTCCGCCGGCCCTTTTCTTGTCAACTTTCAACTTTAATGCGCTTTTCGCAATGCAGGAAAATCGTGAAAAAGCTGCGTCTCTTTGGACACTCGCCGCGATAACTCGGAAGGAACGGCGAGTCTTTGGGTGAATTGTGCTCGGCGGAGAGGAAACTTTTCGGTACGGATCCGACGAAAATCACGTTATCGTTATTCGAGTACATCGTTTCGCGTGCTTTGTACACACAAGCATGGACGGTAAATACGATAATTCTTAGGTCGCATGCTGTTCACAGTCGGCGAAGCCGTGATGAGGATTGTCGCAAAACTTACAGGTCGACGAAAAATTCGATAAAAAGCCCTCCGCAAAGGCGTCGACTCCTGGACATTAGTTGTCGCGACGATGTGCGCAGCACCGTAAGAATTACATTTCGCTCACCTAATCGTCATCGTCTATTCCGTTCGATGCGACTGCGTTTGGGTCGCTTCGATAATTCATTTTGTCGTCTGCAGGGAGTAGCCAGCGAGCTGTCGGGAAGTCGTCTGTAGTAGTGGAAAGACGAGAAAGTTTCGAGTGACTATAACTAAAGTATGATATAGACGATCGATCGTAACACTCCGTTGTAATTCGAATGGACACGAGCGTCATTGCAATTAGTTGGTCTTCGCTTCCCAGCTATGGAAACGTCTTTCGAAGGTGTACATCCGACCCAAGAGTGGGATGTGAGTAGCTCCCTCGTGCCGAGAGCCGGCGGCTCTGAGGAGAATCGCCTGGCGGAGCTGCGCAATGGCGATTCCATGAACAATAACATGCTCTGGACGGAGACCTTCGACAGCGAAGTGAAAGAGGCCATTGGCGGAAAGAGCTATCGTGTTCTTTATCGTCTTCTCGATAATTATTCCAGGTGCAATAGGATACCAGCTCTTTCTAGTAGTAGTAGTAGTAGTAAGAAGTTTTGTTTGCATCGTCTTTTCGGCTTTATCCAAAGCTGTTAGGCCGTTAAACAATGCTCTCTTACAATCCAACTTATATCTTTCCTCCTTCATTATTTTACAAGCTTTTTTTTAACTTCACTCTCTGTGAGAATGCAAAACGGAAAATCGATATTGCATCCACTTCCCCACTACATGAAGCTCTGAAATTTTTCAAACATGCATCTAGTAGGTGACAATGCATAATTCAGCTTAAAAACAAATCCACTAAATGTTTGGCTTCATGTGAAATTAGCGATATATAATCATTCTTATAAAATCTCACTTTGGGAAAAAAAAATGATTTTCTATTTTTTAGTACATTAAATAAAAGCGTTTCTAAAAAATATTTTCTACACATAAATTTTTATTTCTCGTCACACTGCATTCTCGCTCTCCATTACCACCATTTCTTACACTGTCTATTGTCTTAAATAATTCACACATATTTACATGTATCTCTCCTCTCAGCAACTTTATTAATTTATCTTCTACTCTCCTCTTATCCCTTACCCCTATTACCCACTTTTCTAAATATGTTTTCACTTGTTTAGATATTACCCCTCTTCGTTTTTCACATGTAATCAGGTGCTCCATTGGTGCTCTGTCTCGTTTACATATCCTACAAGGCCGTTTTCTATTATCGCATTTAATAAACTATTATACATTGATTTTTGAATCTGTTCTTTTCCGCTCTAGGGGTTTTCTTTTAAAGTTCTTCAATCCAGTCTATTAAATTCTTTATTATTTTTTATTTCTTACCCCTCTTTTATCGTATGTATTATTTTCCCAATCTATAATTTCCTTGATACGTTCATGAAAGCTTTTTCCCATTTCGAAGGCTTCCTGTTCGAGATTCCTCTTATTTCCATTCTCGAACAAATATTTGGCCAGCTCTTTCTACCAAGTTTTTTTGGAAGAGAATTTCATTTGTTTATTATTTTGATTATATTGATTCCACTCATACTTATTTCAAGTATATACGGGATCACTGGACGTCCCGCTGGTACGTTCATATCTCTGCGAGTAAAGGTCAAGAAGAGGTTAAAAGTTAGTCCTTTTACAAAAAATATGATTCTGCCCTGAAAAACATCTTTTCACATTTGAAGGAGAATTAAGTTGACCTTCAAGTTATTCCTTTCACGAACCCGAATATTTAACAATTAGCTGATTTTCGTCAAGTTACCGAACTTTTAACCGAAAAATACGACTAAAAATCGTCTCATTTATACGCGCTCTATGGAGATTGCACACTGGCCACATTTCTATCTAATAATTTATACGCTAAATAACTCTCGATGCCTGATACAAACTGCTCACGCGTGTAAAAAAAAATCTGAAGATTCCTCAGTGACGATAAAAACAGGGAACCACCGAATGCTTAAAGAAAATATTAATGATAAAACTTATAAAAATGAGACTGGCGGAAGAATTTTGCGCCAAATTTTTCGTTTCATTTTATCGTTGCTTATGATAATCAATTGTGATTTATTTTTATCAAGCGCCACTGTAATTTAACCAATGATGCAGAAGGATCCGCAGCGACGAGAATACCCAAAAAACTTTGGACGTTCCCCAAATGAGAACTGGATCATGCCACTTTGCCCACCCTTCGGATTATTCATTATTCATTACGAATGAGTTATTTGGATGTCTCAAGGGGCCACCCTGTGGACGTATCGGTAACATGGTATTGAGACGAGGCTGCTTTTATCTCTTCAGGAACATTACGAATGGGGCGACCAGCTCGAAAATTCACTCCGCTGTCAAATTACGAGATCACACGAGGAAGGTCCTGATGTTCTTTCATCTTTTTTATCGCGACGTCAAAGATGTACGGTAAATTCGTTCCACAGATGCATGCAATATAAATGTCAATAATATCCTCTAACGTCAGCACAATGCAATCGTCCAATGACATTGAACAATTTCAATTGAATCTTTTTCTACTGATCACCGTTCTGCCCGTAGTGGTCGCGAGAAATTGCACGTGCTCTTTTTTTTAGCTCGTTGCAGATCACAATTTCTATCTGGACAAGATGTCGGAAATAATCGAAATTTACATAGAAACGGAACTCCGGGTGAGCAAAGTATCGGACACGGCTTCCTCTTTGCAAATTGCTGCGAAATTGCTCGCCGCTCTGTACATCTATCTGGGTGAGTAACGATTTTTCGGACCTTTGGAACGCGGTGGAAAATTATGCCCGAACCACATACATTGATCGTTTCTTTTTCAACAATCTCCAGACAATTCGGAGGAGCACGTGTTGAGAGTGTTGCTAGGAGCCAAAATGTTCAACAGCAAGTACAGCAAAGTTCACCGATCGATACTGCGGTAAATAACAGTAGTGGTATTTGAAAAAAATTCCAACGTAAAAACAATGTGAACGGTTGGCGCATGAACGTATGGTAAAGCCACCAAAGAGTCACTTTAAAAACTTTTATTTCTAGAAAAATCAATTTTGGCGTTAAACTTCTTCTTTAAATTAAGCTTTAAAAAAGCTTCGAATTAAGCTAAATTAAGGTTTAAATTAAGCTTCTTCTTCTTTAAATTAAGCTTTGGTCATTTAGGAATATCATTTAAAATATAAATCTTAAGTAACAATTACGAAAAATAATTTTTAAAAGCTTAAACTGTGTTGCTAAGAGTACGCAGTACCAACGCTTGCTGTGTTACAAATAGTACACAGTAAGAACCTTTCAGAGTAGCTAAGAGTGCGCATGGGAGCGACGTAGTGGTGAGGAAAAGTGGTAAGAATGCGCACTCTTTGGGTGCGTACTCTTGTCGTGTTTTTAGTCTATGGTCATTATAATTTTCGTAAGACAGCAAAACAGTGAAATAACTTTTCAATAAAAACAAAATTTCGATCACAAATTTCAAGTACTACAAGTGTTAAGTATGTAAATCTGATTATTTTTAAGAATCTGACGGATTCTCACTATTGTATACACTTTTGTAGCGACCGGAAATTGGGTTTTTGCATGCCGTCTTGGGATTCCATCACAAAAGTACACCATTTTAATATTTTTTTCTCTGTAATAAGGTCGATAACCGACCCCGAAATTTTACAGAGACGATTATTAATATATTTTGTGAAGCTCAGAAAAAAAATTATGAAAATCCTATGAATTGAAGCCTGTCGATAGGACTACCTTAATCGCAACCCTTACAAAACGTGTTAAAAATGGTTAAAAAATAAGATCGAACACACCGAAAATCGATTAATAGTCATAAAATTAGAAATAAATAGCCAAACGAAGTGAGTTGTCGTCCAGCACCTTGACGTGGCACATGCCACTGACAGGTTAGATGGTGTTGCCAATACAAGAAAACATAAAACAATTAAAAGCACTGCGAACTCTTTGGTAGCGTGCACTCTTTCGTGGCTCTATCCTAGTCACGTTTATTCCACGTGTCTCGAATTCCGGACGAAAAGTATCCGCAGTTTTTTGTTAATCCAGGAAATGTTGCACGAGAATGAGCGAAAGACCGGACTCGATATCGGACGTGACGTACGCTCGATACTTGCTCGCCCTAAAATTGTGGAAGAAGACGTGCGGCGATAAGGAGGAGAGAGAAGAAATCGACGAGTTGGCGTTGAGGATTCTCGGGCCCCGTGTGCCGAACAGGGGAATCGACGCGACGGAATACTTGTCGTTTTTGCGCCATAAGAGCGCAACTTCGAGACTGATGAAGCAAAATAGCTTCGACCTGAGAGCGGCCTGCGAGGATTTTATCAGCCTCGAGAGGAGAATGAACGCGGCGACACTGGGCGCTGACGAGACGATCGAGTACGATTTATAACACGAGGAAGCTCGACTCCCGAGTTTCTCGGGAGTTCGAGCCTCGGTAACGTGTCGAAATCGTGCAGGGGTGAAACGCTCGAAATCCTCAGCGCCAAAAGTCAAGCCCGGTGAGGTTATACTGATAGATCTTACGGGCGAGAGCGCCGAGGTCAAGAGTGTACCGAGCGAGAAAGAGGCGAGCAAGGGTCGCAAGAGAATCGGACGGCGTCTCGAGTGGTTGGGCAAAGTAAAGAGAGTCGACTGGTCGAAGAATATCGGCGGAGGGTCCCGCCGGAAGTGCGCGGGAAATCGCGTTGAAATCGCGGACGCTCACAGCACGAATTATCACGAGACGCGCCAGGTTGCGAGTGAAGATGTTGCGAAATTCCAAAATTGCGTCGACTCGACAGTCGTTACGGAAACAAGAGCGGAGGATATCCGGGAGGAATCCTTCCACTTGGAAACACCGGAAGCGCCGAAAATTCCCTTGGTCAAGTGTTCCTCCACGAAACACGAGAATCACGAGGCGAAATTTCACTACGGCGCGTTGTGGTACTCGCACAAATCATCTTACAACGCCACGAGCGAATTAGCAATGGGGAAGAATTGCGTGGAGGGTTTCGAGCTCGAGATGAGCGAAGAGCCCGCAATTTTGAATCGATCCATACATTACGACAATATACTCGATAGTATATTGAACGGTGACATGAGCATGTTCGACGATCAAGCAATTCTCGAGGACTCCTCGAGCGTCGCAAGAATAATCGGCAACGACGAGACCGAGAAGAATTCCAATCTTCATTGTCTCGTTGATTTTCATCTGCCCAGCATCGACTCGCCACCCAGCGACTCTCTTTACTCGAGTGTGCGAAGCGTCGATCCACGGCTGACGCGAAAGAGCCCAAATATCGGGGAAAAACTCGCGATCATGAGCGACCTCGACAACGTCGAGATGTTCGTCGGGCCTGGTGCCTCGGTCACACCGAGAAAGAGAGATTCCCTGCTGAACGGGGCAAAGAACGAGCCTCCCTTGAAGAACCCGGCCAATTTCGATCTCGACGAACCAGCGTCTCCGAAAATGTGCGCCATCAACGATCCGTCCCCTCCACGTGGCGAAACGAGCGCCGGAGACTCGATTATCGATGAAGATACGTCGCAACGAAATTCTGATCCCGTCGACTTCGAAATGCTTGCGAACGCGAGCGCCAATCTATCGAACGTCTCGTCTACAACTGCCTACTACGACTATCTGATGTTGGCGAACGAATCCAATCTTTTGGCTGATGACGAAGCCACCTGCCAGTCACTACTTCCGTCGAGATTCATGATTCAAGTTCCTCAAGTATCCAGCCCGGTCTGCAAGCTACCAGGGAAGAAAACCAAAGAACGGTCATCGCTTGGAAGATCCGTCGGTATTCTCCACAATGAAGATCGCTCGTCCGCCAAGAGACGAAACGAGGTGACTTTTCTCCGGTTTTTCTTTCGTTTATCGGCATTATCCGTTTTTAGAGACTCGACGATTGTAATCGACCGTTGTAATGAATCTCAATATTCCCGGTCGAAGTCATTTAGTTTAGAAATCGCCGCTTAGGCCGCGTGGAATGATAATACGAGGAAAAAATTAGCTGTCGTCAGCTGAATCACTGAAATTCACGTTGAAATTCGGAAACCTCGAAGTCAATTTCGCTTCACGTCGATGTAAAATTCCCTTCCGGTGGGGTGCAATTCTATAGCATGATCCGCGGAAAATTCGAATTTTTCAACTTCAATCTTCCTCTCGATCAACGAAACTCATCGGTACAAAGTCTGCGTCACAAATCGCCCATTGAGGTAAGGATCAGTCAGTATCCTGAATAATTATTTTGTTTCCTAAATTAGCAACAGCAATAACAAAACCTTTTTTTCGAAGGCGGGAAACCAGTTTAAATGGCCCAAAAAATCGATTCTTTTTTTCATTGCATAAATCGTTAGTAAAACTAATCGCTGATTAACCGGTAAGGAGTATAAATAATTCGTTACTGTCGTAAATTTTCCGTCCTCGGTTATTTTTTTCCAAACGCTTTTTTCTCGAAACCACTTTTTCTCAATTCGTGTACACACTAGCTCGGAAAGTTTCTGACCTATAATTTTATAAAGTGATAGTGTCTTTATATAATTACACTCTATATGCACCTAAATTTGGGGTAATATCGTTTCAATTATTTTTTATTTTGTTTATTTTCTTCATAGCAAAAAAGGTAATAAAATCATGTAAAAAATTATACGCTTTTACGTAAACACCTCTAAAAAATGCAGTCTTCAACTTTTGGTCAGTGTTAGGTTCAAATAGAAAGAACACATGTTTTTAAATTCTTTGATGGACGGCAGGTTATATGTTCCATATTTCCAGAGGAAATACTTCGGAAAAATTTAAATATTCGTTTGAAAATATGTACAAAATATTCCCAAAGTTTCAATAAATTCTATTAATTCATTCCTCGTAACAAAAACACGAGAAAAAAACGTACTCAACGGGTTTTCCGCTTTAAATACATAACTTATGCTATTCAATTCTCTTACTATAACTATTAATATTCAAAAAAATGCCGAGTATCGTAATGCGACTCAATTGACGATCTCAATTGACATCAACTAATTGTCCCGTTGTTTTTTGTCCCTAGGACTCCGAAAACCGAAGCTGAAATGATCGACGCATAAACGGCCTGCGATTTGGATCGTCATCGATTAGCGTAAAAACGCGTAAGTGCGCGTCTGCCGTGTTCTCGGGTGATTTATCACTAGTGCGAGCGTAGGTGGAGCTTCGAGCTCGGCTCAATGAGATAGTGAGTACGGGACCCCTTGACCGTGTTCCTTTGGTCACCGTTATTTCGAGTTACGGGCACTCCCAAGGTCACTTTGGGGGCCGCCTTCAGTTTTGTTAGAAGTCACGTATATGGTAGAGCGGTAAAAACTACTAGATACGTATTTTTTTAATCAGCGGGAAAACTGAAGGCTTGGAAACGCCCGTTACAGTAAAGTTTCAAGAGTTTATTTTGCAGTTGTCGAACGAAGACTTTTCTTTCATTACCACTCATACGCAGAATATTAACCAAGAAAAAGTGAAAAATGTTGAAGTTCGATCAAATGCTACGCTTTGAAACAAAGATTGAACTTTCCGAAAAAAATGCCTACATTTTGCAATAAGAAAAAACTTTAAAATTTTCATAAACATTTAGGTTCATGTTTAAGGCTATGAGTTTACAAGGATTTATATCTCATTTCATCCGGATTGGTCGATTAGTTTTTTAGTTCTACGTCACGCCAGTTTTGAAGATCGAGCAGATTGAAAAAGAATTCCCTGCAACATAGAAAGGTAGTAACGAAACATACTCTTGGTCTTAAAAACGGTGAAAAAATCTTTCCTTTAAAACAAATCATGAAAATCAGCAAATTTTCTCCCCGCCTAAAGGTATCTTCCCCCTTAAACCCGCATTTCGTCGATAAAAAAATACGTATCTAATAGTTTTTTATGCTCTGCCATATGAATGTCCAAACAAAATCGGAGGCGAAAGCCAAAGTGATGTTCCTTGTGAGTCGCTTTTCGTGCGTAGGTCCGACCTTTAGATTCCTTTATACCGCCATAGTATTATTATGATTATTATTATGACAACCCCTATTTGTACGAATATACGTCTATACATATTGATATACGGAGTGTCGCGTCTTAAGCCCGACAAGTTGGCATCTTGCAAAGTATGCACCCAAACGAAAGAATGTCTCAAACAAAAGTTGTTTGTTTCTGATCGGATGAAGAAAAAATATCGAGGCCTCTGCGTTCGACCCTAGTTGCAATTTCCAAGGTGACGCGAAGGTCAACGTCAACATTTCAGATGATTGACACTTTTTATTCTCAATCTTGGCACATTGAGATCCTTTCGAAAGATTATTCGTAACTATTTGAGAAATATACAATTTTTCGAAGATGGCGTTCAATGCGCACTTTTTGATATGTGAGCGTGTGACTCAGTGGGCCACCCTGTATGCACGTATATACGAATAATACTCGGCTAATGTTTGTGCAAGTTGCGTGCCACAACTGTCGTCCTCCGTTACTTTCGGTAACCCGATCTAATTATAGTTATATCGACCCTCGAGGGTACGAGGGATAAAGGAAAACAGAACTTCGCCGATGAACCTATTGGTTCTTTTTTTTAATTACGATGTTCCTTTCAGAATCGCTGAAGGGTGCGCGGAAATTGCCAATGCGGGTTTTGCTGAGTCGCTCGAGGTAGCTCGCAGGCCTACGCACAGTTCACGGGCCAGTAACGAAAGTCACGCGTCCATTCACCCAAACGACCTGCTCAATCGTATCGGGCTTTGTTTGGAACGGGAACTTTATAATTGAACGCCTAATCGATCCTTCGATGAGGATGACGTTTAAAGTTTGTATCGTTGAGAGGCAACGACTTTTCTGTTCATTTTCCAATTTCTTATTTTTACGCTCAGCCAAAGGCTTCTTCTTTGCAAATTCAAGTCGCAAATCTCCACTGAGAATGCGTAAAAACGTTTGTACGATTTTCACAGCCGTAGAAAAATTCGACATCTGTAAAGAATTATTTTTCGTTGCGTTCCAACGATGCAAACTTCAGCATCGTCACTGAGGACGTATTCGTGAAATTTATCATCTCATGAGGATCGATAAATAAAATTCAAGTTCGATCTCTTAGTCAGACCTCGTTTCGTATGATCGACGATGGTCGAACGAACCTCGTGAGGAACGATTGAAAAAAAGGATCGCCTGCCTTTGATGTGCGTAAGACTGGAGCTACCGTACGACGTTACCAGCATACCAAAAAGTGAGATGATATCGACGTAGATATAAACTGTCTCGAGCGCTAATGTATGAGCGCACGAGCATGAAAATATTTCTATCAATATATATATATATACATAAGGCATTCCACGCCATTTCGCTCGGCCGTGACCCTGACCATTTCTAATTTTTTTGATTTTTTAAAAAATATAATAGTACGCTATGCAAAGAGTATTTTCACAAATTTTTTAATCCATGTCGCACATATTTCAGATATTACAATTTTTCGAGAAATCTGGATTTCAGAAAGTTCGGAAACGTTCTAACGCCGATATCTCTTAAATTAGTCGATATATCGAAAAATGTCTATAGATCGATTTTTTTTCATATTAGTTCACACTTTCATAAAAAAAAGGACAAAAATTTTAAATCATCGTTGTCAACATTTTTTCAGTGTGTTAAGTGAAAACTATTTTTTTAAAGATGATTGCCATTTTTTTTTGTTTCAAAAAATTCTCTAAAATAATATGATGAATTATATGAATTTTAACGCTAGTCCCATTGTGGGCCCATTTTTCCTTGCATTTTGTTAAAAATAAATTAAATTTTTTTTTCGCGAAAATTTCGAGTGTTCCGTGTGAATCATATTTATCGTATTCGCAATATTTTTTTTATGTTTTTGTACCATTTCTAAGAAAAATTACGCTTACACTTGGCAAGGGAAAAATAATTCTTTAACATATTCGATCGAGCTACTAATTGGAAAATGATCACTACAATTACTAATTATAAATAAGTAAAATCATTATTAGTAATAAAAATTATTAGTAATTCATACGAAACACTCGAAATTTTCGTGAAAAAAATTGAATTTCCTAAAAAAAAGAATACAAGGAAAAATGGTCCCACAATGGGACTAGCGTTAAAATTCATATAATTCATCATATTATTTTAGAGAATTTTTTGAAAAAAAAAAAAAAATGTCAATCATCTTTAAAAAAAATAGTTTTCACTTTACACGCTGAAAAAATGTTGACAACGATGATTTAAAATTGTTTCCTTTTTTTTTATGAAACTGTGAACTAATATGAAAAAAATCGATCTACAGACATTTTTCGATATATCGATTAATTTAAGAGATAACGCCGTTAGAACGTTTCCGAACTTTCTGAAATCCAGATTTTTCGAAAAATTGTAACTTCTGAAATACATGCGATAAAAATTGAAAAATTTGTGAAAATACTCCTTGCATAGCACACTATTTTATTTAAAAAAAATCAAAAAAATTAAAAATGGTCAGGGCCACGGCCGAGCGAAATGGCGTGGAATGGGTGGAATATATATATGCCTGAATAGAATGGAATGGAAATGGCGTGGAATATATATATGCATATATTTAATAAAAACGAAAAACATGGTTTGAATCATCGCATGAAAATTGTCTCTGAAATAATAATACTTTTCGTTTGTGTTCGTGCCCAACTAGTTGATCATCGTATGTCATTCAGCGTACGGTTGTCGGTAGACATCGCGTGTGCGTAGTCGGTTCAATGAAAAGTATTTAGGATGTCGGGAGAGGAAGGAATACGAGGCGGGGGCGTCGACGATGCCGCGCTTGCGCCTCGTAAAACGCCATATAGCCGGACGAGGGATCTTCGTTGGGGGCGTCCGGGCGAACTCCGAATTCGTTCAACTTCTCTCTCTCTCTCTCTCTCTCTCTCTCTCTCTTTCTTTCTCTCCCTCTCTCTCTCTCTGCGTGGTGTTTCACTGGAGTCGGATCTTGACGGTGAGTCAGTGAGTGTCCGAGAGTCGCGCCGCGGGGCTGTCACTACCGGAAGCCGCGTTCAATTCGCGCGTAACATTTGCAAAAGTCTCTCTTTCCTCTCTGCCCTGACTGTTGGTTTCGTCGAAAAATGCGAAGAGTCAAAGCGGCTGCGAGATCGTCGTGTTCCTCGTTTCGACGGGGCGAGAGAAGCGAGCGGGTGAAGAAAAGAGGCGGAAGCCCTTCGTGTTCGATGTGAAAAATTCGGTCAGCTCCGTACAGTCTCGCGTACGCGAGGAATTGCCACCACGAGCTCGACACGAAGAGGAAAAATAATTTTTCGCGTGAGTCGCACTTTTTACGTTGCTCCACAATCGACGTTCGATCGACTAAAAATATTTGCCACCAAAAGCTCGTATCGATAGTAAGATTCTTTTTCTCTGTTTACAGAACGAGCGTCGGGATGAGAGCGAACGATCGACGATCCTACATTTCGTACGTGGCGTGCTGAAAAAATGTCGACCACGCGTGCTCGTAGGCAATGATTGAGAATAATCGCCATGGCTCGTGGACCGCTAGTGATCGTTCTTGCTTTTCGCGTCAGCGTCGATCGGCGGCAGGGACATTGAGGACACGCCGCGTTCCGTTCTCAACTACCGGCACCTGATGCTCGCCAACGTCATGAAATTGTGTCGTTGACAGGGGGCAAACGAAAAAGTTTTTGAAAATGACGATGAACTGCGAGTTTCGAGTGTGAACGACGAGCGAAGTTTCACGAGGAAGAATCGCCCGGAAGTCGCGACTGGAGGACGAGAGGCGCATCAACTTCCGGTTTTCCCTCGTTCGGGGATACTGGATTGCGAACGATTTTGGTGAGTCTGGTGAGATTTTACCGAGCTCTCGACGGATACGGGGGATGTCATCGAAACGCGGAAAATCAATGCTCGTTCGTACACTCGAGAGGGGACGAGGGAGAAAGAGCAGATGGGCTAATGACCCGAGTGTAAAAAAAATCATTCGAGGAAATTGCGGAAATATTTTTTCTTGGAGAGCAAGCCTTAGAGCGAAGAAGAAACTAGATTGTTACGGTTGCCGGAGTTACGGTGCGATACGAATGTCCCGCGAGGGCGCAAGAGCGTATGAACGTTTCACCCAAGTAGAGCCAATGAACTCGGTGGCGAGTACCGAGTGTATAGGTATATCAAGCGTATCTGGAGTAACAGGAGGTGAAAGTCGTGCCCAGACACAAACATATCGATTGCGGCGATACGGCTTTTGCCAGGCACCGCAAGAACCCTGTTTTTCTTCTCCACTCCCATTTAATCGCGCCACCCCCTCTCACTCTCGCTTACTTTTCCATTTTTCTTTCGCCGGGCCGCGATCCCACCTTTCTGGAGGATATCACCTAAATGAAAATGATTGACTTTTGACCAAATTTTGGCACTTTTCGGTATTGAGGATTCGTTCGATTGTTCAAGGGGGTGAAAAATTCCCAAATTCCGAACTTTTCTCTGGAAAACGCTCAGTGCAAAAAAAACGCATTTTTTTTAAACACAAAAGCTCATATGGAGGCGTACATAAATTACGTAACGCAAAATTTCCCAACCCCCCCCCCCGCCCCAATCCGTTATGTAACGTGTGCTTTGTCGTCAATAATTGCGTTTTTTTCTTCATAGAAATAACTAATTATGAAAGGATCGGGCTTATACTCATTTCATGAAGTATATATTCATTTAATTTTATACCAATTTTTATGATTTTATTAAATTAACCCTGATTTGGCGACGAAAAAAGAATTCTCTTCATTGTCCCGTCGATATCTTTATGAAAGGTTATCTGTAAATAAAAAGTCAACAATTTATCGATATCTATACAAATGTAGCTATCGTTATGCGTAGCCGTTTTCGTATTTAGGTATTTTTTTTACAAAATGCCGACAGTTTGGACATTTTTTTTCTATCTTCAAGGCCCTTTTTTGTATTTAAGTAATCTTTAAAAATAGTAATGATGAAAATGTAAAAAATCGGCTACGTACAACCTTAAACACTGCAATTATAAAAATGTTTTTAAAAAATTGAAAATCGGTTGATCAGTTTTTGAGTATTCGCTGAGACAAGGTCGAAAAAAGGAGTTTCGAGAAAATCGCGATCGAAGTTTTCGTTCCGTTTTTCTTGATATAAAGCTATGTTTTTTTTTTTCTAGAATATTGATACTTGCGTTAAAGTATCAAGTCGCGGGCGATATGACGGATTTTCATCTTCGTTATATTTCTCAAAATAATAAGAGCTTGCACTTCATCTATTCTGAACGATGAGTTTTTAGTTAAAAAACTTGAACATGCAGAAATTTTGCTATTTCTGGCAGTTCTTAAATCGTGACGTAACGCAAACCTCGACCCCCCCTCAATTGCGTTACGTAATTTATGTACGCCCCCTATATTAAGAGCCGTTCCTTGACACGTATATTTGGCCACGATGTTGACACGCTGGGTCATTTTGACCCGGATAGTACTTCATTCACCTGCCCTTAACAACCCGTCGGTCGGTTTTTATTTTAAAAATCCGGAATACACTTTAAACATTTCTTAATATGTTCGCATAATTAAAATTCGGAAAGTATAAAATTGAATTGCAAAAAATCACCAAAAAATACAGAAAAACAACAAAAACATGGCCGCTGGCAGATGATGAACTTTTTTTCGCAACGTTTGGCGGTGGACACTCCAGTTTGAATAGTCCATCCGAAATAAAGAAAAAACCAAACGGGTTTTTCTTGTTTTCATCTATTTTTTGTGATTTTTTAAGACCCAATACATGTACCTTTACGTTGAAAAAATGCGTTTCTTTTTCACCAAACATTTTGCAGGAAAAAAATAGGAGTTTGGCCATTTTTTTCAGGCCCCTGATAGATGTGTCCCCTTAATGATTGTTCGGGTTTGGCGTAGCTTTCACACGACAGTCCGATAGTGAAGGTTCGTTCGATTTTTCAAATTTTCGTTTGGCTTTGGTTTTTCGCAGGACAGTTCTGTACCGAGGGATCCTTGGATTTTCCAATGTTCGTTTCGATCACTGCGCGCGACATTGATTTCGAATTGTCGATCGATCGAAGAAGCAGATAGCCTTATCCAAGTGTATTTTAGCCTCGGGTCAGCGAATCGACAACGTATCGATCACTCGTTCAATCGCTTTGATCCGCTACGTACGTTTGAGTTGTCCTCAAACGATGGCTGCGACAAGGGTCGATGTGCAATGCGTGTGGCACGACGTTGGGAAGGATTCGTCACGGCTGCCGATTAATTTTATTAACGTCGTCAATTGATCATCGTGACCACGTTGAATCGGGTACGTGGCTGCGACACGAGGAACGGAAGATGAGGGAGCAAGAGCGAGAGGGAGAGGAGGAAGGGAGAGCACGTAAAGAGGGTTGGAAGGTGGTGGTCCCGGCAAAACTTGTCCAATCGATACAGCTTGGCCCGCGCTCGTTTCTAGGTACCGGCTAGATCCCCACCGGTCGCCGGTTCATTCTCAAAACCTCCTCGTGTCGATCGTTGCCTCATCGATTATCCTACGATAATGCTCGATACGCGTCACCGCGATATACCAGCCCTTCATTTATATCCAAATACCCCTACTCGAGCACGAGCCTCCCGTGGCGCGTTGCTCGGACACTCGCCGGAACGATTACGCACCCAGCGAGATACTCCTTCGCTAAATATTCAAGAGCCAACTTCCGCTCGACGCCTTCTTCGCCTTTCTTCCAACATTCGACTTTTGCATTATTCACGTATACCTTCGAACTTCGAACTCGCGAGTCCATTTTTTTTTCATTATCCCAAGCCCATCGAGAACGGTTATTTTTGTTTCATTCGAGAGGGGATTCCAACGGCACTAGGCTCCGGAGAGGATGCACGGAAGTTACGATCGCAGGCGGAAGTAGTCCGATTTTGAGGAGGGAGAGCTTGGCGAGAAAACAATTGCTGATTTTCATGATTTTTTCTTTTAAAGAGAAGTTTATTCGTCACTTTTGAGACTTAGGGTATGTTTTGTTACTACTTTCGACAGTTACAAGCTATTTTTTTTTTTTCATTTATCTTTGAAAATGAGGGAGGTGTGGCACGGTCTCCTAACCAGCATTTTCAAAACTGGCGTGATGTATAGCTAAAAAACTAATCGACCGATGCTTCAAATGCTTTAAAAAGTGATTCCGAAAAGCTTTGAAGAATAAAATCGTGAAAATCGACAACAAATTTCCTCGCCTAAAGGATTCGCTTCCCTGAGCTAGTCCTATCGCTTTGCACCAATCATACCACTGATCACACTTGAGTCCTGTACAAATTATATTTTTAACGTATGCAAAAAAAAAATTTCCCTTTGTAAACTGGTTAATGAATGTTCACATTTAATTGGACAAATGAAAAAATAGCTATTCCAACGATTCGCGTAGTATTTCTAGGTTTGATATTCGGCAACATTGGTTCTATCTCCGTCTCTTTTTTACTCATTCAGGCGAGTTTAACCTCCGTGCTTTTCAACGTAGAACTGTCAAAACAATGTCAGGTGCGGGAAATGTAAAGCATTGTATTCGGGCCACGACTGATAAAAAAAGCGTGGAAAATTCGTTTCGGCGAAATATGTCGGTTAAAAATGAAATATGTGTGGAAATTCGAATGAGTGAGATGACTACAATCAGCTGTTGCCTTGCTGGCACGTCCCTTTATCGTAGCAAGTGGTAATTAATCCAATACCGGAAGTTCAAATTAAACTTGATATTACATGAAAATTAGGTCAATAAGCGTACTTTTTTCTGAGAGCATTGGATTACTACAAGTGTTAGGTATCTAAATATGATTATTTTTATGAATCTGACGGATTCTTACTATTGCATACACTTTTGTAGCGACCGGAAATTGGGTTTTTGTACGTCGTCTCGGGATTCCTTCACAAAAGTACACAATTTTTATATTTATTTTCTCTCCAATAAGGCCGATAACCGACCCTGAAATTTTACCGAGACGATTATTAATATATTTAGTGGAGCTCAAAAAAAATTATGATAATCCTATGAATTGAAGCCTGTCGACTGGACCTCTTGAATATAAAAACAAAATAACCTAACCATGTTTTCCCAGAAAAAAATCACGGAATTTCCTGTTTTTTTTTCCGGCCACGAGCTAGGTGTGACCCACTAAAATAAACGCAGCGATGATGAATCCAATTTTCGTATCGCCATGTCAGCATTTCTCTAAGACTTCCCTACATCCGTAATATTTCCTCCGTATATATTTCGTCCACGCGATTCGATTCAGCTTGGCCGAGTAACGGAGTACGGTTACACGGGAACCGAGGCTTTTCTTATTCATCCGCATTGGCCTCGGCATTTATTATCGCACCAGTGGGACCCGGTAATTGCCATCGGTGTAGCGCGACTTACATCGTGCAGCTCCTAACGTTATTACGACCTCGGCATGTTTCAATTAATTCGAAGTGTTTTGTCCCGAATAAATTAAATTAAAAATGGCCTACTTTCGACACGCTTCGTGCATTCGTAAATACAATATTCATTAGAGTAATTGAGGTGTTCCTTTCGCGGAGGGCCGTATTTTCTGAGGCATAAGCTTAACAAAAATATGTTACAATCGATTACTATACCCAACGATAAACTGTAATAAAAAAAAATACCGCATATTCAGTATTGGAGTGGCACTATGAAAAAAAAAGTTGTTTACACTTTGGCGAAATGACATACACTGAATTTCAAGCTTGCTTATAGTCCTGTATAGATGCGTTGCCATTTTAAACAACACGCACACAGTTCTGGTAACGCCATCTGTTGGAAAACAGCGAGAACTTATTCAACGTCCTATTAGGGTTAGGCACTTTTACAAGCTTTCGTTTAGCTTGCTTCGTTCGTATGTCTGTCTTTACGACTCAAAATTTGTAATCCATCTCCAAGCGCTTGCTGGCGTTGAGCTGAAATTCGGCATACTTGTGTAACTTCAGTGACACTGCAGAAATATGGTATCATGGAGCTGGTCTGATGATGGAGGTGGGAGGTGGGCAATGCAACTTCTTAATAGCATTTACTAGGGCTGTCGAGTTTGTGCTCGTTGGTTTTGTTATCATGAGCACTATTTATAATCACAATATTATAAAGTTTATCGCGAAACGTTTATAACCTAAGACAAGGTTTTTTTATTACGTCTATTTACTATTCAACTTCGTACACTAAACATTATTCTTCACTTTTTAGTTCAATAGTTTATAGACAAAAGCGGGTTTTGAAAAATATTGCTACGTTTGGTTTTACATTTTCTCTCAAAAGTCCCGGCTACGAAAATTCTTCTGCCAGCCACATTTCTCTAAGAAGGAACATCACTTTGGTGTCCTCCTCCGATTTTGTTGAAACTTTTTTATGTGGAAGAGTATCGAGAAGTAAGAGACGCGTATTTTTTTTTATCGGCGGAAATACGGTTTTAAGGGGTGAAACGCACCCTCGAAAATCGGGGTGTTTTTCGTCGATAACGTTATCGTTGTCATCTCCGATGTATAGTACGCGAAAAAATAAACATTGTCGCAATCTGAATTTTTTTTATATCTCGTACCGTTAAAACGTTAGCGACGAAAAACGAAAAACATCCCCATTTTCGAGGGTGCGTTTCACCCCTTAAAACCGTTTTTCCGAAGATAAGAAAAATACGTGTCTCTTAGTTTTTGACAGTTTTCCATATGAAAAAAAAAAAAAGTTTCCACAAAATTGGAGGAGGACACCAAAGTGATGTTCCTGTAAGTTCCATCATTAATATTTTTCGTTATAAATTATAACTTTTTGTTAAGAGTTCGGTAACTTGGGTGAAATTTTACCGGCATACTGGGATGTACTTTTACTTGAATATAGACAGAAGTCAGTTAATCGTTAAATATTAGGGTTCGTCAAAGGGATACCTCGAGAGAGGCAGGTAATTGGGTCGGAATTAAAGTTGATGAATCGGTTCGGATCTTATTGGTGGGCGATACGTGGTGACGACACGTGTCTATATACGTCAGATTGGAATATAGCGAAAAATAGTTTCCGAGTTTCGAAAAATAAATACGCGTCGTTGACGATCGTCGATTTATAAAATACTTTTTTTTTTTAACAACGTGGCGACGAATCGAAACAAAGTAATTTTTCACGTATCTGTTGGGTTTTAGACGGTCAACCGGAAATTTGTTTTGAAATTAATTTGAATAGAAGCCACCACGAAATATGCAAACAACAATTTATGGAGTTTTATCATTTATCACGTATCAATAATATGTATAATTATATTCTGCCTATCGTGTTAATTCCGCTAAGGTAATTCAAGCCTATTCCAATAGGCTTGAATTTTATTGCGTTAATATTATTACGAGGATTACTACCGAGTCGTTGACAATCTAATTTTTCAGTTTTTATTTCTTCACGTGCAATAAATTCATCATTTACCACAACATTTGGCACACCGTAATCGATAATACGAATAATCAACATAAGTAAACATCAATCAGAGCAGCTATGGGTAAAATAAATTTAGACTCTTTTTTGACCTCGTGGAAGCGATCGTACCTCCTTAAGGTCGAAACCGCCGCTTTCGAATCGTCTCAACCAATCCCTGTACGTTGTCTCAGATTAAGCATGTTCAAAAAAAGCTTCGTTGCAAAAAAGCATGTTCAAAAAAACTTTTACCAGCACTTTTTCTTAAATTGAAGCAAAAAAGCAAAGCTTCCTGCATATGCTGTTCCGTTGGTTCGAAACCTGACATTGTCGATACTATAAAAAAAAAGTGGTGTGCACAAGTGAATTCACTTTCGAATATTGAATATTGTAATTACAACAAACTCTGTAATTGGTAAACCGATCTGGATGACATTTGGTTTGTCGATTGGTTTAACGTTGAAATGACCCCTGGCTGCTTTTTGTCCCGTCAGGGGGCAGAGTTCCAGTAGGGCATAAGTACCCGGTAGCATAGTGGCAACGTGCCTGAATATAGATTCGTAGGTCGTAGGTTCGAATCTCCATGTAGGCGAAATTTTTTCTTCGATAGGAATCATTTCAGGAGGTCAAGGAATAACAAATCATAATAAACAATCATACAGGTCATCATCATACACTCTCAATTGAAAAATTTTGAATTTATGAAATATCATGTACATTTAGTAGACATACCATTCAATATGGTAAAAACCGCTATTGTTTGATAGTGTAAGGGATCATCTATTTTATGAAAACCTACTATATTATATAGCATTGACGAACAACGTATGCTTGAAAGATTGTTGGTTGCGGTCAACATATGATCATAGTTAACACAACTGCTAAAATATCATAAGCAGTACTATATTTTCGGCAGTGACCATGACTATAAAATATTATCCCCTCAGGGTAATATAAAATATGGTTGGAATATGGTTGAGGTTATTTCTCTCTGTGTACATAGTACATAGAGCAACTGAACGAAAAGGGAATCCAAGGGATGAAGAACTTACAACTTCGTATACAGTAGCATCCTAATATAATGCTGTGTCGTGTGCCAAGGATCGATGCTCTGTTGGCAAAAACTTTTCGTTCTTTTTCCCCAGAACCAAAACTCAAGTTTCGAACCCAATATTAACAAAATGAAGATCGATTATGAAAAAGTGAGATGGTCGTAGCTAAAAGGTAACTGTAGGAAGATAAAATATATATGGCAAATGCAATAATTCGATCCACCTAGGTAGATGTAGCCCGTTGAAGCTCTGGAAATGAGTGCAGTGTATTGTAGATCGTGAAATACGACGAACGACAACACCAACCAATTTCCCCGTATCGATCGGTCTCCCTTGTCAGCAATATCGGCGTTCAGCTTCCAATCCCGTTGACGATCTCGAACCACTTCCATTTCATGGATATTCCGACGTCGAGCGAGAAGGCCATAAGGCGCTGCTTCGTCACGGCGCTTACTCGTACCTCGAAACTTCGTTTCGTTGCGAAAAATATTTTTCCTCGACGTTACGACCCATCCGAGTGGGCGGTAATAAAATTGCACTCCCGAGCGCACGCGGCATCTCGAGGGATAAATGCGTGCGTAATTTATTTACATTGAACGTCACTCATCCCGGACGAAAAGTTTCCCCGGTCAATAATTCACGCCGTGCAACGCTCCGGATTCTCCTTCCTGAATTTTTTTTCTTCGCAACCGCGCGGCACCCCAGCGAAGCAACAAGTCAGGGCTCTTGCTCGTTCGCCTAACGCGCACGGAATTATACCGAAGACGCCGTAATCGATACCATGAGTAAAAAAAAACGAAATCTTGGTGCCAACATAATTCGTACGATTTTTCGTCAAGTGACTGCTGCTGAAACCTGCACTAACCTATATTTCGAGTCACTGCGCAGGATTTTCAGATTAATTGAAAATTTTATAACGAGGGGCGTTAGCAGTTGATTTAATGTTAAGGGGGGATATACCTTAAGGCGAGCAATATAAATGCTGACTTTTATCATTTTTTTTTAATCGAAATACTTCTGTACCATTTTTAGGGATTAGGGTATGTTTTATTACTGTCTTTGACTTACATGGTATCTTGCTTACAAGCTTTTATTTGACTTGACTTTCTGTGAGATGCGAAACGGAAAATCGATATTTCACCCACTTCCCGACTGCTCAGAGCTCTGAAATTTTGCAAACATGCATCTAAAAGGTGACAATGCATGATTCAACTTAAGGCGGGATTCTACTTTGAAACCATGAAAAAAACGCTATTTTCGTGAATTTTTTCTGAGAATACTATTAAAGATAGCGATATGGGGTTTAAACTGTTCAATAAATACACTCTTTAAGTACATAAAAAAAAATTTTTTATGTATTTTATTCATTTTTTGTACACGTAAAATATGTTTAAAGCCAACGCCTCGAAAAGCAGGTACCGTTGCCGTGGTCGTGAAATCTTCCCGACGGATGGTCTGAAATAAAAAAATCAAATAGTTTCATGTTCAGTATGTGTTCAGGAACCGACCTAACTAGAATATTTTATATACGTGCAAAATTAACAAAATGGCGGCTAAAATACGAAAAAAAAAAATGCGTTTTTTTGGGTCTTTTTTTGCAATAAAAAAATAGTTCTAATCAAAATTTTAAGTTGATTGTAGTTAGGTCGGTTGGTACACACATATAGAATATGTGTTCCAAATTTCATAAGGATCGGTTCAGTACTTTTTGAGTTATCACGACCACGGTACTTGAAAATGTCGTTTCGAGAAAAACGCGTTTAAAGTTTTGGCGAGTGATAAATCGTAGAAAAAATTATCTTACCCTCAATCAGCGATGCCTGGGCCATATAATATGCCTTCGACGTGTTCCAGGTGGGTGTTTTCATCCAATTTAGCCTTTTCAAAGTTTCAAAGTAGAATCCCGCCTTAAAAAATATATATATACATAAAACTTTCAACTTTTCATGTAAAGTTGACGATATCCAATCACCCATATCAAATCTCACTAACACATACAAACAAATTCGTAGTATATGCAGTAATTAGTCGTAAGTTCAATCCCAATTACAGTCTTTGTTATTTTGACAAGCATTCCATGTTCCTGTCGTACAAAGTCGTAAACTAGTAAACTACTAGTTTACTACTACTAGTAACTAATTTACTAGTTAATTACTACTAGTAACTAAACTAGTAAACGAGCAGTTTACTACTACTAGTAGCAACTAACCAGTAAAATCAGTTAAAGACAAAAAAGTCGAAAATAATTTGTATGTAAAAAAATATCTTTCAAAAAAGCGTAAAAAAATATTTTTCGGGAAAAGCGTATTTGAAAAAAATATTTTTCAAAAAACCGTATTTGAAAAAAAATATTTTTCAAAAAAGCGTATTTGAAAAAGAGTATTATTCAAAAAATTCAATGTACCAAAAAGTAGAAAATATTTTTTTGACCAAGTCACCTGTATGTGACTATGAACGAAGGTTTCGGGTGCTCAAAATTTAGACATGTAATCTTTAATTTCCATAAATCCGTTAACATATCAACTGCATTTAATTTACTGTGACGCAAGCTTAGATTTTTTAAATAAAAATCCTGCAACTGAGTCTAATTTTTCTAATTACTATTGTGCTAAATGAAATACGATTAATGAAACTGAACTCATTAAATTTGTTAAACATTAAAAAAAGGTTAGCGCCCCAAGCTTTTATTTATAGTCACATATAAGTGACTTGGTAAGAAAAATGAACTATTTTGTGTTAACTATTGTATCAACTATTTCTACTATCGACTAAATTGCTAATTAACACGTTTCAATGATAAAGTACCATCGAAAACGTATTCAACGAGCAACATCGAGTACGATAATCATCGCCACGACAAGTCGGTTAGTTTCAAGAGTTGACGCCTATTCGCGTAGCGCTCGACAGGGATGACGAAAGAAAAATCTATGGATGTTGATCGTTTCAGATCGTCGCACGAGAATGAACATTACGATGACGGCAAGTGTGTCAGCGACGACGACGGCTTCGACAACGGCGAATACGGTGTCTACGGTAACGGCCGCGGAACGAGGACTCGGCTTAACGAGCACTCTCGCTGGTATACTCGAAATGGGCGTGGGCGTTGCGGTGGACCGAACGAAAACAGCTCTTGCGGATGATCCCGATATTTCACCGGTTACCCTCTCCTCGGACTGGCCGAGAGTCGCTCGTCTTTTGCTATTCGCCTCACTCGCCGTCGTCGGCAGTGTCGGAAATGTTTTTATGATATCCGCCGTTATGGTGGAGGATCATCTCAAAAAGAGAGGTAAGGACGGACTGAACGAGAATATTGCGTACATTCTTTACAATCAATCGCTCCCTACTTGTTTCCATGGTGTTGAAGTTTGCGTCGTTGAAACTCAACGAACATTCTTTTCAATTTCTTATTTTCATCACTATCCAAAATAATATTTTCGACATTTTTTTGTTGATCGCTAAATAAGAATCCGTAAAAATATTTGCGTTATTTTCGTAACTAGAATCTGTCGAAGAAAGTTTGGGAAATTGAGAGAAAATCAGTTGCGATCTAACAAACCCAAATTTCGACGTCATTTTTTTCCACTGCCCTATTTATCGTTGGGAAAATAGTTTGCTGATGTTATCACCTAGAAGTTTGTTATTTTATTGGAGTTTGATACATACGTGGTATCAGGGTTAATTAGTTAATTGGAGGTATCCAATTCTCATTCATTTACTTAATGTATATTAGTAATCAATGTATATGGAAAGAGAGAGAGGGGGGGATAATTCTAATTATCTAAGAGTACTAAGGAAATGTTTTTTTTTCCTACCGTTCCATACAAGGTGAAAAATAATTTTATTTAGCATACCGATCGAATGAATAATTGATTAATTGACGATTAATAATAATAAAATATAATTGATAATGGTCAATTGTTATTAATCATAAATTATTATGATTATTATTATATTAATTATTATATTAATGATCATATTAATATAAGTCATTATTATATTAATGATTATTATTATAGTTATTAAAATATAATTGATAATGGTCAATTATTATTAATCATAAATTATTATTAACAAATATGGGCACTCAGCGGTCGGACTGCATAATTATTATTAATTATAATTATAATCACAATTATTATTTATTATAATGATAATTATAGCAATTATTATTTATTATAATAATAATTGTTGCAATTATAATTCTATACCATAAATAATCATAGCAAATGTTATTATTGTTACAAATAATAATAATGTTCATTTATGATTATAATTATCAACCGTTATAATTAATAATAGTTGAGAAGTATTAATATTAATCGTCGATTTAGCCTTTCGAGTGACCACGGAATGATTTTGATTCCAATATTTTGCAGCAACACACGCAGCTTCGAAGACAACCACGTTTTTCGACAATTTTTCATTCGAAATCGTCTGTATGATACTTGAAGCCACAAATTAGAATAAATTTGACCCCACGCACGCTTTGAGATTCTCCACGATGTTGTATACTCGAAGGGTTAATGCTGCACGAGACTCTTCTGGACATCTCGGCCAATTTGTGTACTTTGTCGCCCCTACAGTACAATAATAATGATTTATTTGTGCGGCTGTGTTCGCGAGGAACAGCAGGAAGATATTCGATTAATCTTAGAGACTAGTGTTGTGCTAAGGTCGAACTTTCTTGAGGCGTAAAGCGGTATCGAGGAGGTACAAGTTTAAAAAAAGAACCACATTCAGGGGCTACCTAGAAGCCCGAAAAAATGCCCCATTTCCGAATTATACTTCTGGGAAACGGTTGGTGAACACAAAACGCATTTTTCGAAACGCAAAGGCACCCATGGTGAGAGCCTTTTAAAAAAACCACCAAAAATACAGAAAAACAACAAAAAACGTTTTGCGGTGGACACTCTCTACCTTGAACGGTCCGTCTGAAATCTAAAAACCAAACGGGCTATTCCAGTTAACAATAAATACGAGTCGTTGACGATCGTCGATTTTTTAAATATCTTTTTTTAACACAGTTGCGACGAGCTGAAACTCGAGCATACGCACTCTATGAAAAAAGTCGTAATTTTTACGTATCGATTAAAAAATGAAGATCGATTTAACAAAAAGTGAGATCGTCAATGGCACTTAAATGTTTTTTATCGTATCTCCTGCAATCTTGGTAAGAATCCATCAAGTGGTTCTTGAGATACCATGTCCACCGACTTGAAAAAAGTATCATCCGCCGGCGGCCATGTTATTGTCATTATTCTGTATTTTTTTTGTGATTTTTTAAAGACTCGCTATCTGTATTCTCTCTTAACCCCTTCGTTGGCATTGACGCAATAGTGCGTCAAATAATTTCGTGCCGTGTGGCATTGACGCAATAGTGCGTCAACCTGTATTTCCCTATTTAACTTGCTCTGATTTGAAATCGGAGCCTCACTCGGGGGTTTTTGGGCTCGCTGAATCCGAATTTGAAGTCAAAATTTGGAAAATTCAAAATGGCGGCGCCAATATGGCGGACAAAAATTAAAAACTTTACTCGATTTAGATGAAAATTAGTACTCCGGGATTTTTGAGGTCGCTGATTACGAATCTAAACTTTAAATTTGAAAATTCAAAATGGCGGCGCTAGAATGGCGGACCGAAATTGAAAATTTTACTCGATTTCGATGAAAATTGGTACTCCGGGATTTTTGAGGTCGCTTATTACGAATCTGAACTTTAAATTTGAAAATTCAAAATGGCGGCGCTAGAATGGCGGACCGAAATTGAAAATTTTACTCGATTTCGATGAAAATTGGTACTCTGGGATTTGCGAGGTCGCTTATTACGAATCCGAACACAAAATTCAAAAAAATTCAAAAAAAATGTTCATGTTGAATTCAATAATATGGAGCATAATACAATAAATAGGTGGAAATATATGAGGCTTGAGTACCGAGTTTGATCCAAATCAATCTGTATTATTTGTATTTTCATTCGCCATATTTGTTCGTCATTGTGAATTCCTGAATTTTGAGTTCAGATTCGTAATCAACACCCTCAAAAACCCCAGAGTACAAGTTTTTCAGGACAAAAACATTTTCCTGCCATTTTGGGCACTTTTTGTCGAATTCTCTCTGCCAACGAAGGGGTTTGAAAAAACGCGTGACTTTTTCACCAACCGTTAACTAGAAAAAAATATTCGGATTTTGGCCATTTTTTTCAGGGTAGAGGCAGCCCTTTAACGAAAACGTGAAAATGTGTATTTATGATGCAGGATGATTAAAACGTGAATTGTGGTTGCTCATCAGGAAACGCGTTTCTGGCGAACGTTGCTCTGGCCGATTTGCTGGTGACCGGTCTGGTGATACCGGCCTCGGCGATAGTCATACTAGCGGGCCACGAGGCATCTCTGACTACCTGCAGATTCGAATGGACCCTCGAGGCAGTTTGCTTTCTCGTTACGATCCTAACTCTCGCGATCATAGCGATGGAGAATTACGCGAGGCTCTGTCTTCCAGCGGAGAGGTGAGTTTCGTTATTTATGCTAAAACGAAATGACGCACTCGCTGTAGTTGTCGCTTGGCTTAATAGCCACGCAACGTCGCTGACAAGGAACATCCCTCAGGTGACGCCCTTCGATTTCGTCGAAATTTGGATATGATATAAAGCACCGAAAAGTAAGCGATACGTATTTCTTTTTATCGCCGCCAAACGGTTTTAAGGGGTGAATCCACCCCTTGAAAAAAGGCATCTCTAGGGGTAATATAGCAGTTTCACACACATCGAGTCCACCGATTTTAATTAAACAAAAACGAAAATTCTTCTAATCTGAAGCAATGGAAAATCCACTATAGTGACATTGCAAAAAAAAATATTAAGGGGTGAACCACCCTAGAGATGCCTTTTTTCGAGGGGTGGTTTCACCCCTTAAAACCGTTTTTCCGCCGATACAAAAAAATACGTATCGCTTACTTTTCGGTGCTTGATAACATACCCAAATTTCAACAAAATGTTTCTCATCGTCTGTCCTGTAAAAAGGGGAGGGTAGGGGTTTCAGCGTGAAAAAAAACACTTTTTTGCGATTTTTTTTCATCTATATGGTCAGAGTAAAATTATTGAAACCTTTTGTACATTGTTAAGTGTCATTTCAAGAACATTCCGTGAAATTTGTACGCGAAAATATCCACAAACAGGCCGGTGACAAAGCTTTTCCAAGAACGCCTTTTGAAAAACACAATTTGCGGTGTTCACTGTATCTCAGCTAGAAATTATCTGAAGTCAAGCACCATTAAAATTTAGTCAAAGTATCATCAAATCCTCCCCCCTACGGTCGTTGATAATTTTTTTTTTCATTTCTAAATTTTTGGTGGTCATGTAGAGTGAAAAGTGCTATTTTTCGCGAAAAATTCCGCCATTTTGGGGGTGGAAAACCCCCTCAATGTAAAAAAAATCTCAAACTAACCGTTGGGGGGAGGTATTTTATATGTAGAAAGTGTGTACCAAGTTTGAAATAAATCGGTCATGCAGTTTTCAAATGGCAGTGAACACGGACTTTGAAAAAGTGGTTTTGAGAGAAACGCGTTTGAAGTTGTCGCTGCCGGAGTTACAGTGTTAGAGGAGCGGGACTAAATAGTCAATAACTTCGAGAGTTTTGCTCGGTTGACTTGATATTTTGGGATTATATTCTTGAAATGTTTAACTATAAGAAAAGACGAAAAATAGATTTTTCAAAAGTGCAAACCTACCGTCCCCTTAACAATTTTTTTTTCGTATGAAACTATATTTTTTATAGAAAATATGTTTTTTTCTTTCGATGTACAAAATGGCCGACTACTAATATGTTCTTTTGTTATCTTTTTTTAGGCGCTCCGCGGTGTGACACTTAGCATCCACAATTTTTTTACCTAGAACGAAAAACAAAAATTCTCGTCAATCTACATTAGAATACCTAGAGAAGTACGTACGGAATTAAAAAAATATTGTTTTGTGCAAAAGTTGTAGGATTTGAACTTAAGAAATGAATTTTCGGTGAAAAATTTCGTTATAACTGCTCATAAGCTGCTCACGAAATGAAAAGTTTTCGGTTAATCAGAAACTCCGTACGTACTTGTCTGCGAAATGCGATTGGGAACGTAACTTTTATGGATGTTGTGTCCAAAATTGAAAATGGTTATAAAATTTTACAAATTTGATGGGTCATTGTGTAAAACATTTGAAAGGTTGTGTAAAAATTTCACGACGATTAGAAAGTTGGCTACTGAGAAATTAGAATTCATAAATTACACGCAGCCTTACGGAAGCTGAAATAACTTTGCAATTCTATTAGCAAATAGCAAACTTTGCTACTTGTTTTCAAGAAATAGAAGAAATATTTATGAGTGATCGTTTTTTTATGTCAAATATATCAAAAAAACAAAAGTGGCTTTGAGGTGCAAGGAACGACGTCGTCCATGAACGAAAATGAGTATTCAAATTTCCCGCTACTTTCGGTCTATGCAACGTTGCCACTATATTCTTATACGTTTGTCCTCGAGTGTGATTTTTTTTGTATTTTTGGCATCATTTTTTATAACAAAAAAAAATAATAATTGCAAAGGTACTTCAGTTTCCGTAAGGCTGCGTGTAATTCGTGAATTCTAATTTCTCAGTAGCCAGCTTCCTAATCGTCGTGAAATTTGTACACAACCTTTCAAATGCTTTACATAATGACCTATCAAGTTTTCAAAATTTTATTACCATTTTCAATTTTGGACACAACATCCTTAAATTTGAAGTAAATCGAGTGAAAATTCTTAAAGTAATTTGTCACGCCAATTGGAAAAAAGCTCGAGAAGTTTCGAGGCGTCGGCCATTTTGTACATCGAAAAAGAAAAAACAATTTCTAACAGCTCAATATTCATACTAAATAGATGTGCAATTAATTTTCCGAGTGAATCACTTTCTCATACGAAAAAAATTGTTAAATTCCCACACGATTTTATACCCGTCACTTTGGCCTAATGCAATGAAGTTCGAAGTACAGTGCTGCCACCGCTCGCCCGGCCGACCGTTACAACCTGTAGCTCATTCAATTGTCGAAATATTTCAACGAATTTCTCAGGCAATACAGCCAAAAGGTAACACTGTCCTAAAAATATTTGTGGAAAATCATTCTGTCGACCCACCTAGGTGAGTCAATGATTCCTCACGATGGAAATCGCGTGTCATTTCGCCTTGAAAATAAAATGCTCCTGCCATTTGAACGAACAAGCTCCCACGGATCTCGCGACAGAATAATTACGAAACATCACTAATATGGTTTGATCAGTTACGCAGCGTTGACGCCGGGCCGAGTAATGGCGACTACGTTAGCAGTATGGGCAATAGCCGGCACAGCGGTTGGATTGCAGTCGTCGCTCGATCTTGGACCGGACTTTTGCGGACGTCGTTTCAACGGGATTGTGACTCAGCAGATCGTCGGTGCGTGTATTCTCGTCGTACTGCCCGCGCTCGTAACGATACTCGTTTATATGAAGTTGGTAATGCGTGTACGTCGTGCCATCAGAGGATCGTTCAAGCCGCCAATAGCCTTCACATGGGACTACTCGCTAACGAAAACGAACATGTGTAGCTTCGTCGTCTTCGCTGTATTCTGGTTGCCGTTCGGCGGAGCTATGTGCGTTAGCGCCGTAAGGCCGGTCAGCGCTAAAGTCTTGTACAATCTCGCCTGGTTCGCACTATGTAAGTCTTGCTTCAACAATTTGCTGTATTGCGTCGCCGATCGACACTTTAGAACCGCCTACGTAAAGCTATTTCATTATTGCTGCTGCAAGACAACGGTTAGCTTCTCACGTAGACCGAGAGGCGAGGGCGGCAGATCTTCCGGCGACGTTAAACTGAGGGTTCACATCATGCACTCGTACGCTAGCCCCGCCTTGTGCAGGCCTACCGCCAACCGGATAAACGGCCGCGACGGCTACGAGCTATAAACCTTTTTTCGTTTTTGTTTCTTTTTTATCTTCCTCGTACATCCTCGTCCGTCGCTATCTCCGTCTCGGGCTTTCGCTATTTTCATCCCGGCCCCATCAGCTACTTTTCGTCGTAGCTCGGCCAATCTTGTTTCCCTTTCGCTTATGGAATTATCTCGGCTCTTCGGATAATCCGACTCAGAGAAAACCTCACGCAACGATATTCACTCGCGCTTGGCCCGGAATTTTCGCTTGTTGGTGCGTTCCAGATCTCATTATTAGCCACGTGTCCAAATAACTTTAACAAAAATAACGCCGATCAAGGAACTTTCGATGGAGTGTCTCATTGATGAGCGAACATTGAGGAGGACACTACTGTGCCCCGAAAAGGTCGTTCTTTTCGAATTCTTTTTGTCTACTGAATGATTTATTTTGGATTCGGAAAAAGGGTATTTTATTGAGCATACGTTGAACTTGTTTCGTGTAAGTTTAAATTGTTTCAAATGAACAACGTTGTAGAGTCTCTGTATAAAAAATGTGACCCAACGGCCGGATCGATAACTTGAAAATGGTTGTTCGAAAAAAAAATGTTTTATAATTTGTATAATTGTAGATGCCGTACGTAGACATTTTATCCGAGAAAAAAAGTATCAATATGGCGGGGATTCAACAAAAGTTTAGTTCGGTCGAAATTTTTACGTGTATTTGAGAGCTAAAACAATGAATTTCAAAAAATCGGCTGCGTACAACGATAGACACTAATTACGGGTCTTCAAAATTGATTTTATCTTGAACATTTTTGCACATATTCTCGAATATGTATACCAGGTGGAGAAGTATGAAACCGGAATTTCCCTATAGATGGCGCCAGGCATCAGTTTAGGGACCGTAAGATCGCACTAGCAGCGCCACCATCTCCTCTAACAGCTGACGAAGATTTACAACACACCCAACCCAAGTTCCCTACACCGGCATATTTTTCCATAACCTTAAACACGTCGAGTTTTGCGCCTACGAACTACGATTTGCGGACACCATTGATTTTCTGTTATCATTTGAAGAAAACTGCTGCAGAATCGCATCTAATGCTTGTCGAAGCTTACGGTGAACATGCTCTTGGTAAAACGCAGTGTTTCGAGTGGTTCGAAAAATTCAAAAGTGGTGATTTTGACGAGAGAAACGAAGAGCGTGGGAAACCACCGCAAAACTTCGCAGACAACGAATTGCAAGCCTTATTGGATGAAGATGGTACTCAGAGTCAACAAGAACTCGCGGATCAATTGAATGTGACGCAGAAAGCCGTCTCCATTCGTTGTTATCATTTTCAAACAACAGACGTGTGATTTTTACAAAAAAAATTCGGTGTCATACTTCTACGCCTGGTACTTTGAGGAAATGCAGAATTGATTTTTTCGACGCACCACAGTGGTGTCTTGCCTCAACGTGCAGATTTATTGTGAGCAACCGATTCGTTATGAAGTGAAAATAACCAAAATCCAAACAAGTTCGGAAGCACCAATATCAGCTCTTGTACGAATGAAACAAAACGAAGTTATTTTTCCAAAGACCATTGACATTAATTTCGCTACAAGTTATTTCTTTAATGTTAATTGGACGTGCTGCCCAGTCACTTATGTCAATGACAAGCATCGAGACTTCCAACAGTCCAATCGCCAAACAGTTTCCTTCAATACTCTCGATACTACACAATGATAATAATCCAAAAACACAGTTCGATCTTCCACCCGTAGATAGGTATCCATTTAACAATTAGCGCCGGGTCGTTTTTTCGAAACCTTCGAACGTCGTGGCTCCCCTCCACGGTATCTTCGCCCGATGAGTTATTCGTCCCGGCTGGCTTATTTCCGTTTGAAAAACGAGACCAACGAATGTGCTCACTCCGTCCATTATCGCAAAATATGCGAAATCGACCTCCGGTCCGAGTTAACGAGAGAAATAAAAGAAACGAAACAACTTCCAGCTGGGGAATGTTAGATCAGCTCGATTCGCCATTTTCGGTGAGCTCGGTTTTGGAAAAATCAACAAATGAAGGAGGCAAAGAAAGGAAACGTTCGTTCGTAGACCCTGTCGCGAAGTTCTCGGATGCAATATTTCCATCGTCCATATTTCTTCGATTATCAACAGCGCAGCTCATCTGCGCTCTCGAAAATGTATATATATGCCGATCGAAAAGCGCGCTGAACAAAAAAAACGTAGCGCAGACTTTTCTCGCGCTGAGACGCTCCTGGCAAATGGGAGGAAAATTCGATTAACGCGCGAATTATGTGTATTAAACGTCGACTGTATTAATAACACGTATATTGTCATACATGCCTTCTTCCAAACTGTGATCACACTCTGAGTATGCCGCTTGGAAAAACAAAGATTTTTCTTCTATTTACCAAAGTTATTCACTTTATGAGGCAACATCTACCTAGAGACCAGAAAAAATGTCCAAATTGCCGATATCTCTCTTCTGGGAATCGGTTGGTGAAAAAGTAACGTCTTTTTTCAAACACAAAGGTACGTGTATCGAGAGCCTTTAAATAAAAATTACCAAAAAATACAGAAAAAAAGCAAAAACATGGCCACCGGCAGATCGCGACGTTTGGCGGTGGATACTCCAAAGCAATTCGAACATCTGACTTTGATAGCGTGCGGTGTAAAAGAATGTACCACGCATATCGTGCCAATTACTTTAAAAAGATGCTTAGTTATCGTCGATTCATATCATTTGTAGAAATCGCATGCGAAAAACCAAAAGATGATTTTTTCAAAAAAATAACATAAAGCTCAAAATCACAAAAATCGTGAGACTTTTACTAAGCTGAAATTCCAGCACATAGTAGGATACGATTTTACCTATCGACAGTTGGAGGATTATCTATACATAACAGGACGCGCTGTATGTACCTTTCTCTTAAAAAAAAATCGCTTCTTTTTCACCAACCATTTTCCAGAAAAAAAATCGGAATTTGTTCAATTTTCGCGCCTCTGGATAGACGTACCCCTTAATTTGTCGCAATACTCGATAGTAAAACAACAAGGCGTTTTTTCGCATTGAGTCCACCATAGAATATCAATTAATAGTCATTATGAAATCCAATTCAGTCCACGCTTTATGGTTCAATATAATTTTGTTTGTTTTTCTTCTCATATGGAATTTCCGTGCATTTTTTTGCAAAAACAAGAGAAAATGATTTTAAGACTAATGGTCTGTCACACACACACTATATATATATATATATATATATATATATACTCATCAAGTAATTATAGCGATTGAAAAGTGTGGTGATTGTCCGTCGATTTGATCGTACAGATCCGATAACCGTGTATGAGGGCCCTTCTAGATTTTATTGTCGATGGAAGTGAAGACATTGATATATGGGACCACGAAGTATAAAATCGTTCTTGAACTAGAGTGAAAACAAACGAACAACAAAATCCCTCCCTTGGGTAGATTATCGCTACGCGGTTAATTCGATTGTGTGTGATCGTTAATCTCGTATAATCACGAATATTTCTACGGTCCTCCCATCGTTAGTCGTCGTTGTTAAGAATTTTTGATCATCCAAAGATCCAGAGAACACCCCGTAGTTACCCCGACGAGGACAAGATCACGATGTCGTGCTACGAGGTGTAAAAACTTTTTCCAATAATACCCGAAACCGAAGATAGGGACGTTCCCTTTTCCCACCCACTACCAATTACCATGAAATTCTGCCAAATAAGGCATTCGCCCGAGAATCATATCAAACTCTGCCGCACAAAGTCCTCCCGGATCTGCTGCCCGAAATGGAAAAGCATGATCGCTGAGTTCGTTGTTGACCGTAGGATCGATGTATGCGTAGGTCGTGGCAAAAAAATAACACCAAAACGAAAGAAAGTGCGCGGTCGTGTATGCATTCTTGTAGTGATATTACGAATAGCGATTATCTTTAGAATTGAGGGACCATTCCAGTGCGACTGACTTTAAAACTGATGACTTTCATTTTTTCTTTAAATTAAAATTCGATAATTAGTCGCTTTTTTCGTTTATTCAAATTACTTATTTAACGTTTTAGGCTTATTTTTCGTATAAATTTTGTGGCCACTGCAAAATGATGTTTAAAAAAATAGTGCCCGACGGTGGAAAGTCCTGCTACGGCTAAAATTGTCTGAAAAAAAAAAACGAAAAGATTATTAATCAGGAAGGAAAACGTTAGAGGCGTGTGGAGAATTTTTTTTCTATGAAAATTAACCAAATCGTGGCCATTTCAAAATTAAGTGTCAAATTGGGCCTTTTTTCGATAGTTTTTTCGTTTTAAAAATGTGAAATTTTCAAATGAAATACAAACTCTTCCGTACGATGTTAAGGGATGACGTGAATAATGATGTGGCAAAACTTGAGACCTTTTTCTAACAAAGACTGTAGCGACCGGAATAATTCGAATTTTGCGACCAAAATTCAACAGCATGTTTATAAAAGACTATATCTTTGGCTAGCGCAGAAAAAAACAATTTTCAAAAAATATCACACTGGAATGGTCCCTTAATAATACGCATTTGACGATATCAGTAGCTGGTTTTTACTATTACACTTATCTATTAGTACCGAGAGAAACGCAGTTTGTTTACCTTATCGTTTTTTCATCACATTCGTACGCGAACGAAAACGACACTCGGCAGTAGATGACACTTGAATTATCGAGGACTCTGTTCGATATTTCGAATATCGCGAGATTTGTTTAATGCCAATAGAAACTTCCGGAAAAATAAGCCTAGAAGCCTGGGCTCATCGTTTTTCTACAACCAGACAACTCAAAGGGTTTTTTTCTGACAACATCTTTGTCCAGTCTGCAACACAAGCCACGACACCATAACATAATGTCGTAAAAGTCATTTTCGTACGACAGCGTTTTTACCCACTGATCAGTTTTTTTGTTCTCGAGCTAGCCCCGAATTCAGTTGACATTCCAGTATCGTAGATCACGTCATTCTTTCGACAAAGTATTACACGTTCGTGGATACATTAGCAAAAATGGAAAATTGCGGTAAATCTTATTAGTTTGACGAAGCACAAGTTTATTTGCCAGCTTTGAGCACAAACGAAAGAGACATGCGCCGATTACTTCGATCCGGAAGTACTCTCAATGTTCTTCCTTCTCTGATATTCCGGTCCATCTTTTTTCTCCCATTCGCGCTCGGTCAGTATTTCGTTGCAGTATCTTCCCGCATATGAATTTCCAACGCCAATATCTAAAAGCGTGTATGGTCATTGATGCGACCTCCCGCGGATGTTGCCTGAAGTGAGAACGTCTCTTATCCATACTCGACGCAGAATAGAGGACCACGAATTCGCAATAGCTAACTTGGACGTAAAGAACTAACGGAGTGTGTGTGAATGTTTCTCAGTGTTTTCGCTGTTGCTCTATCACAATTGGAAAAAAACGTCTTTCGTCACTGGCCGGAAGCATGCGAGAAACGAGGGGAGATGTGTAACGAAGCAGCGGAGAGCCTCTGTGTTTACGTGTCCGTATAAAATAGAGTGAATGTTGAAAAGAAACAATATCGAGACTGACGTCTGCTCGATTTAATTGATATTATCGAATAACCGTTTTGCGAGGAGTCGCGTAATTGATACGCTTCTCACTCGTTTCAATAAGACGCGAATGTCTCGTAATGGAAGAAGAAAAGCCACACACACACAGGAATCCGCATACCATGTCTTCGTTTATTATTGTACTTAACGTTTTTGGTGCATCATCCGCATTGAAGGCGTAGTGAGAGTATAGTCATCCATAGACGAAAATAGAGTTGTAAGGATGTATATAGTAAAGAATGTAGAATGTAGTTATTTCGTAGAGATGTGTGTGTGCGTGTGTGTGAAAGAGAGAGAGAGAGAGAGAGAGAGAGAGAGAGAGAGAGAGAGAGAGAGAGTGAGAGAGTGTGTGGGGGGAGAGAGAAATGTTAGACATATTCCATAGTGAAAGATGCAACCAAAAACAGTAATATGAAGAAAAATTGGTACATGTAACGTATTGTGTATCGAAAATAGTGAAAACGAGGAACGACACAAAAATAAGCGTCCGGATTGACGTCCGTAGTTATAATGAATGGTGTAATCTTTTTTTTCTTTCTTCACTGTAACGACATGTTTCGTATCGATGTACTTTTCATGCGTCAATGTCTCTTCGTTTTTAAACGTACAACACAACACGCATTCTTCACGTATATACTATATTTGGATCTATATGCAGAAAAATTATATATTTTATTGTGGCACTTGTCGTCGATGTAGATTTTATAATGTTGTAATAAAAAGCATTTGTTTTTACAGGAAATCAGTGAAGAGAAAATATTTACATAATGCATAATCGTTATATATGTATATAGTTCTCGAAATTCAGTGCAAGGGAAGAAAACGCAATTGTAGATTTTGTTCCCATCAGTCGGTATTATAGCATGGGACGCCAGTTGGCCATCACTCGGTATCTCAGCCAATGAGTCGCCGGGTTACCATCAGTCGGTTTTTCAGACCATCAATCGACATCTCAACCATTGGCCCGTTAGTTACCATCAGTCGGTATCGCAGTCATTGAGCGTTGGATTACCATCAATCGATATCTCAACCATTGGCCCTTTAGTTACCATCAGTCGGTATCTTGAATGATTCATCGAATAATGCATACGAAAGTAAACGTCTCGATCAGTCCCGATTCCTTGTAAACACAATAATGCGTATTGATCAGAATGTATTCCAATAATTTATCGGTTCAAGGGAGTACTAGATAATTAAGATCGTCGTCGACAGTCGGCAGTTTCGAGGGAGGGTAAGTAGAATCATTTCAAAGATAACCTACGTGCATAAGAGCGCCTGGACGTCAGTATAACCTCAAAAAATGACGAATTATTTGAAAAGATATATATTTTGAACGTATAAGATATAGTAGTAAAGTAAAGTATAAGATGTATTTTTTAGATTAGTTCCACGGACTCAACGATGTTTTGCACTCTTCCAAAAATGTTTACACTTCACCACGCTCGATCGAACACTTTATAGGTTATGTTGACTGAGTCATGCTATACATTTGTATTCTATCTGAAATTTCGTTGCCCTCGTTGAAAAAATCCTCAAGAACTTTCCGTAATAATTACGGTATCAAAGTCGTCGACAGTATTTCCGTCTCTTTTGATTCCGTAATGAAAACAATCATCATCGATAGTGCGGAAAAGGAAGATCAACGTTGCGCCAGGTAAAACAGGCGAGAAGCTTAATCACTGTACATTTCTTCTCCTCCGCAAGTATGGATCCGGAATTTCTGTCGAGACTCATACCGCAGAGCAAGGAACAAGTGAGACCGGCGTGCAGAAAATGCGGCTACGCAGGTCATCTCACCTATCAGTGTAGAAATTTCATCAAGGTAGATCCGAACAAGGAGATCGTATTGGACGTGAGTAGCACGAGTTCAGATAGCGACGACGATTACATCACTCCGCTGACCGAACTTCGCGAGAAGGAACTCGAGAGTAAAAAATTGAAAGTCACGGAGAAGAAAGACAAGAGCAAGAGCAAGAAGAGCTCCAAAAAGTCGAAGAAGCGAGAAAAGGCGGAGAAAGATTCGAGGGATTCAGAGAGCGAGAGCACCGACAGCAGCGAGGAGGAACGCAAACGCAAGGACAAACGCAAAAAGCGGAAGAAAAAGTCCAAGAGTAAGAAGCACAAAAAGCGAAAAAAGGAAAGCTCGGATTCGAGCGACTAGAAAATTTAGGTGAGCTTTGAAAAAAATGATACAGAAAAGTTATAATTAACGTGGAATGATCGAGCGTAAATTATTTAAAGTGTTATTAATGGGCTATGCCTTGCTCGTGGGCGAAAAAAGGAAGAATCGTCGTGAATTTTTTCTGGGAACACGCGGACAGACTCATTTTTTTTTTTTACATTCAAGAGTATGATTTTACGTATCTTGGACAATTCTCCTATTAAAAAATATTAATGCGGTAGATCGAATGGTCTGTGCAGACCGCTGTTTGAAAAAAGCCAGTGACTTCTGCTGCTCGGAAACAAATGATCCGAAAGAAAGCAAATCAAACGCATCTAGTTTTTGCATGAGATTGTCTAGTGCCTGAACGAAGGATTTAATTAAATAATCATTTTCGAAAAAAGGTTCGCATTCTAAAGTAAAAGTATCGATATCCGGTGGAAAAAGCGCTCTATTTTCGTTAATAAGAAAATGACTATACATCGAAAAACAATTCCGTCGTTCAAGCACTGCTTTTCAAGATGTAAAAGAAGCTTATACAATTTCAAGTTGATCGGTGCTGTGATTTTTGAGATATCGTGCACATCGATTTTGAAATAATTATTTTGAGAAAAACGCGTTCGAAGTTTGCCGATTCGTGGCACCCACCTATAAACGCCCATAATTTACTGAATTTTGAATGTATTGACTTGAAACTTTTTGCAAGTATTTTTCAAATGCTAAATTTTGAAAACCGGTCGGACACCAAAAACCGATATTTCCAAAAATATCAACCTTCAATGTAAGGTGGACCGTGAGAAGGTGATAGTCGAAAGAAAATTTCGCTATGTGCTCAAGAACTATTTTAAGGTATTCCTTTAACTAACCCGAATATGTAACAATCAACTGATTTCCGTCCATAATCATGTAAAAATACATCCCAGTATACGGATAAAAGTTCAAGCCAAGTTACCGAACTGTAACAAGAAATTACGTTTCAAAAATCATCGCATTTAAAAGGCACTTTATGCAGATGACACGCCAGCTACATTTGTATCCAATAATTTATACACGCAAAAGCTCTAGATACCCGATATAAACCGCTCCCGCGTGTAACAAAATCTAAGGATTCCGTAAGGACAATAAAAACAGGGCGGCACCGTTTGAAGCATATATTAATGATAAAACATAGAATAATGTGACAAGCAAATTTTCGTAGCCGCGACTTTTGCGGGAAAACGTAAAAACGTCTAAATATGCTAAAGTTGCGCGAAATTCTTTATCCCAATTTATCGTTGGGTATGATAATTGATTGTGACTTATTTTTATTCAGCGCCACTGTAATTTAACCAATGATTCAGAAGGGTCCATGTACTCACAAAACACAACCCTCCGCGAAGGAATACCTCAAAGTTTACATTTCGAATTGTAGAGTTGCGTTAGTCCTGTGACGTTACCCAACGAGCAGGCGGCCAGCAATCGCGTACTTTTTATCTTCATGACAGGTGGCGCCACGAGCGGATCGCCCCGTCGTTTCTCCTCCAGCTGATCCTCCCGCTCGACGACGTCAACAGCACGCCAAAAGATCATCGTATTCCCGTTGTTTCTTCTCCCCGATTCTATCCGTTTGAAAATGACGCGACACGCGAGAAATTGTACGGCCGGCGCAGTGTACACATATCACGAGAAGAAGAAGGACGCGGCGGCTTCCGGTTACGGAACCAACAGTCACAGAGTCGGCAAAGATTCCGTCAAGGATTTCGACTGTTGTTGCCTGACTCTGCAGCCGTGCAGGAATCCCGTGGTCACGTAAATATCCCGAACAATCGCGAAGCCTCACTTTGGTCATCACCTCGGGCGTCTTTTCATCCCCGTGAATATTCCAGACGCGACGGTTATCTCTTCGACAAGGAAGCCATTCTGGAGTACATTTTGACCAAGAAGAGAGAGTACGCGCGACAATTGAAGGAGTACGAGAAACAGAAGCAGCGAGACGAGGTATGTGTCTTCATCGCGCGTAGGGAGGTGAAGAAATTCCACTGCTCGTTGTGTTAATCTTGCGCCGCCGCAGGAAGAGGCCCAGGAACAAACGGCGAACGAAGAGCTGCAAAAGCTCCAGAAATTCCTCAAGGGTGAGAAGAACATCGTGTCGCGCTCGGGAGGAAGGGATAAGGATGCCAGTGACGGCGGTAATTCCGTATCGAACATGACCAACGGGCGGGACAAGAGTTTGCCGAGCTTTTGGATCCCGTCCAAGACGCCGCAGGCCAAACCAGCCCCGATAAACAAGCCGGACAAGAATATCTACTGCCCGGAGAGCGGTCGCGTCCTCAAAGCCAAGGATCTCATTCCTGTGAAGTTTACCGAGGTGAAAGATCCCGACGACAAACAAGCGCTGATCGTAAAGCAGGCACGATACATGTGCCCCATTACACACGACATACTCGGAAATAACGTTCCCTGTGCGGTTATAAGAACAACGTGAGGAACAATTTTCACATCGAAACGCGGGAGAATCTTTCGAAGGATAACTGTAAAGTTTGCCGTTTCAGGGGGGACGTCGTCACGGTCGAATGCGTCGAGAAGATATTGAAAAAAGATTGGATCAATCCACTGGACAACACGAAATTAACGGAGAACGATATAATTCTGCTCAGGAGGGTAATTATCATTTCTTTGGAGCAATATCGAGGCGCTTTCGTAGTTTTCCAGTCTTATGAGTGCGTTGGTACAGGGTGGAACGGGCTATTCCGCGGCGAACGATTGTCTGGAAGGAAAACACGAACGTCCGGTTCTTCAGGCTTAGCGTTACCTCAACACTTTCTTTACAGGCTGCTGCGAAATTGTAAACATCGCGAAATGTTTGGTTTTTTAATAAAATATACACGTTCCGAAGAGCTGAAAGCAGAGATATCTTTGGGTTTTGTATTTCTGTGCGTGGATGATAATTGTTCTACTGGGAGACTTTTTCGTCGGTAAGGAAGATTAGTACCGGTTGTCGATAACGTAGGTGACTGCGCGATTTTGCTCTGCTGATACTGATCTAGTTTGTCGGTACTCGCTGGAGAACGGAGTAAAAGTACTTGAAGAACTGACATTTTCGGACGGAGATTGAGGGGCTACATTTACCCAGAGACCCGAAAAAAATGCCAAATTTCCACTCTTTTGTTTTGAAGACGGTTGGTGAAAAAGAAACGCATTTTTTTAAACACAAAGGTGCATATATCGAGCGGCTTTAAGGACATGGGTTGGACGTCCGGTCGGTAAAAATCCTAGTGCCAAGTTCTCTCGGACGAATCACATTCCGGGAGAACGAAGAGAAAGACGTTCGTCGTTCAACAGAGCGGAAGGTGTTGCTTTTCTTTTTTAAAAAAAATCAACCATTTAGGAGAACACTGGGAATCTGAAAATCAGCTATCTCTCTTTCACTTGTGGCCGCTCGGTCAGTGTGACAAATGGTCTTAAAAAAAATCACCAAAAATACAGAAAAACATGGCCGCCGGCAGATAATGTTTTCCCCGCGACGTTTGGCGGTAGACCCTCCAGCTTAAACGGTCCATCCGAAATCTATAAACCAAACGGGTTATTCAAGTTAACAATGAATACGCGTTGTTGACGATAGTCGATTTTTTACACAAAATGGCGACCAATTCGAACTCGCGCATACCAAATCTATGAAAAAAAAATCGTCATTTCAACGTAACTATTACAAAATATAGATCGACTTTAAAAAAGTGAGATCTTCAACGACCTTCCAATGTTTCCAATATTTTTGGAAAATGCCATATCGTCAAGTTCTCCGTCGGTGAATTCTTCAGAGCCTGACGTTCCGTTTTCCCGAAAAAAAAACAACCATCTACGAGAACAATCTGTTCGAAAATTTGTGAGGTTATGTTGACCTTGTACATGCCGCGAAGTGTGGCATCGCCTAAGCGGGAGTGCGGGCGAGGTAGTTGAAGAACGGAGAGAAAAATTTACATCTAAAGAGTGTCTCAATCTGACATTTTAATTGATCAATGAAACATATTATTTATTTGAAAAGTAGGAATATTTTAATTTTAATGTAAGGTACATAGAGGTTATGTGTGGAACACAATATCCGATAAATGGCATAAACCACATGACCTTGGAAGACATTCTTTCAACCAGTTGGCGCAATCTGTCATACTGCGAGCGAAACAATGCAGTTATTGCAGACGAAGTTTGATGATCGTGTTGTCTCGCGCCGCCATATTAGGTTTGTTCGCGCTAGCTACACTTTCTACACTTTGACTAGATACAGTAATAGAAAGTCCACTGGAGGTGTAAGAAGTGTAGAAAAGTGTAGCTGAAACGAACAGACCCAATGTGAATTGGTCACCAGATCGTGCGATTTGACACCGTTGGACTTTTTTGTGGGTTTTCTGCAAAAGTGTACGGCAATGATCCACAGACCATTCCTAAGCTCAAGAAAGCAATGGAACGCACCATCAATGAATTTAGTCGCCAATTATGGCAAAATGTGATGGAAAATTTCGTCAAAAGAGTGAACGTTTGTAAATAGGGACGAGGCGGCCATTTATCGGATATTGCGTTCCACACATAACCTCCATGCTTGTATCTTATATTGAAATAAAAATATTTCCCATTTTTAAATAAATAATACGTTTTATTAAGGCCATGTGTCACACCGACCGAGCGCCCACGAGTGCGAGGAAGATAGCCTGATTTACAAATTTCCAGTGCTCTCTTAAATGGTTGATTTTTCGGAAAAAAAGAAAAGAAACACCTTCCGCTATGTTGAACGACGAACAACGTCTTTCTCTTCGTTTGCCCGGAATGTGATTCGTCCGAGAGAGATCTTGGCAGTCGGATTTTTACCGACCGGACGTGTGAGCGATGGTCTTGATAAACTAAAATGTCAGGTCATTTTGAGACACTCCATATCTGCGCTTGTTCGACATGTTTAATAGAAAACTCGGTCGGTAGTAATCCTACGGCCCAGTTTTGTCCGGGTTACTCTTCGAGCAAACGAACGCTCTTTTACAGAGCGGAAGGTGTACCTTTTCTTTCTTTTCCGTAATATCAGCTGTCTCGGAGAAAACCGGGAATCTGCGAATCGGATAACTCTCGCACACATCGGCCGTTCTGCGACCACCTCAAATCTCAACGTAAATCTCACGTAAAAATTCGCGAATTTCGCTTCCTCGTGTTTTACACGCAATATATATGTATGCACAGAAGTTTATGGGCATCCGCATGTGTACTCTAGATCAGCCCCCCTCTCTCTCTCTCTCTCTCTCCGCCATCGTCTCTATCTTATTATGCAATTTCTGGCGTTAGCCTCGCCGAGGCTAGAACGTGCTACCGTGAAGCAGAGATTTATATACATGGTGGGAGCGAGGGAGACAGAGGTCTTACCTAATAGCAAATAAACGATAAAGAGTATTACACGAAATCGCGGGATAACGCTCGGGCATATTCCCACCGCTGGAGGGCGTTGAAGCATTAAAAGGAAATAAATAAAAAAGGTCGAACGTTTCAACCGTTGTATAGCCGTCCATGCACATTAATGCATACATTTCGTATCTGCGTACATATTATTCGTATTCTATGCTCGATATGAATTCGTGCCGCAGAATAGTCAAAAATGCGATGCTCCTTTAAGGTGTCTACGTAAGCGTTATGTAAAAAACACGATTTTCTTTATTGCATAGATCAGCAGCTTAGAATGTTAACTTTGAAAAGTGAAAAGGATTTTGTAGAAAATAAGAATGTTGACGATGTCGAGACGATTTATGTGAACGTTCAGATCGCTCATTGAGCTACGGCGAACTGCTCCGCTGCGGTTTTCAAAATCAATTCGTTCACATCAAATTCGGACGGAACACAGTTTATAATATTTTCTATCGTATGAGCAGACGATTTTTGCATATGTTTATCCATTTGTTAATAACACATTTTTGGAGTTGTTTTTCTTATCAAAAATCGAACTTTTTTCTGCAGCTTGCAATTTTTGTGTTTTTGAACATTCTTATAGCATCCGTCGATACGAGAGTTTTATTATTATACGAGGGGTACATTTTTGTATTTTTCATTTCAGATCATCCTAGTTGCTAACGTTGGTAGACATGTTAATTGTGAAAAGATTTTGCTGGAAACGAAATTTCACTTTAAGATTCATGGCTGTGTTTAGGAATTTATAGCAACAAATGTGATAACTTCTGCACTTGAACACCCGTCTATTCACATTCCATGGGGGTTCAAGAGTACTTGTGAATTTTTATGCGATTTTCCAAGCGATTTAGCACGTGAAAAGTGAACGTTGATGTTTTTGCCTCAGTGCGAACGGCGGAAGCGGCGAAATTACAGTGTGACCACGCAGGGTTAGGTTGGCAATCGGACAGTAATCAGAAAAAAATCTAAAAAGTGAGAATGAATGTTTATATAATTAAAACGTTCATTCGATCAATATTTTTGTTAAATAATAACGATTTGTGCTTTTAAATCAATAAATAAAGTCTAGCAATTCAAATATCTCCAATCTGCTCTTCACCTCAAACGAAACACCAATCACAGCGTATGAGGTCATTCGTGTGTAAACAAATGCTTCCATGCGCGTATTTTTCTCTCTTGTTTACATTATAGTCTCGTGTTTACGGTTTTTAATATGGCGCCAGGTTCAACAAGGAACCCCAAACTTCACAAAACCGTAAAACATAACACCTTGCCCGTGATTTCGAGGTTAACTTGTCGTTTGTTTACACACATATGACGTCACGCGTTCACAGATGTCGTGGTGTAACGTTCGCGCGGCACATTAATGATAATAACATTTAGACATAGTTTTAAGTACTTGAAGAGCTTTATTTATATAAAATAACACTTTTCATGGCTATATATATATATCCATTATGGTTAGTTTCAAACACTTATTGCGAGTCGTCCGATTTCCTATTCTAAAAACTGGAAAATTTCAACCGGAAATGATATACGGTAAAGCGACCAATGAATGAACGGGGACCAGTGAATGGACGAAAGCTCATTTGTATTAAAAATAAGTAATGAATATGAATTTTCGAGCAAAACTCGAATCACCATAATTTAGCCAAAAGTGTCGTTAAAAACGATTTCTCAATGTAAGGAGGTTGGAGCTGTCCAGTTGAGTCAAATGACGGTTTGTGAATAATTTTTTTTTCTTCAATGAAACTCCCAAAAATGCACACGAGGTATAGATTTATTCTGTAGATGCCAATTTTTCATAAAATATATAATTAACGAGCGAAATTTCGCATTTTTATATTTTTATTACTCAAATAAGAAAGACTTGTGTGTCACTACCAACTCGAAAAAGTACAACATTATCGATGATTATTATGAAAAACTGCATCAGCGAATGTTTCATACAAGTCGGAATAAAACTTTGAGGCATTTATAATTATGCCTACTTATATTTACGTCACGAGATTACTTATTATTATCATTAATTAATATTAAGTGTTCCCGAAATACGACGACTTCGCGGACATTGAGGTTAGCAGCAATGCTCTTCAGTCGCCAGCCAAGATTCGTTATCTTTCGTCAAACCTTAATGGTTCAATATTGAATATATATGGTTTACGATGGGCAGGATGGGCATTTTTCTAAATGTTTAGAAAAATTTAATTTGCGTTCATCCGTTGCTAGAAATGGTTTATCTTGGTGCTAAATAGCCAAATAAGTACATCACCCGTAGAATTACATACATTCAACTATTTTTTATCTGTAAGGTTTTGAGGTGAAAAAACTTTTAAAAATTCGCAAAGATTAAGTATAGTCTAGACAATAATATAGAGTTTTCTTTTACAATTAATCTTAGATTGTGGCTAACGCTCCTACCTCCTTAACGTCGCATTTTGGTGCCACCCGGAATCTTTTTCGTTTGCGGTACTTGCACACGACTTAGTTACGATACGGGTGTAGTAGGTGTTCTAAAGACGAAAACAATCGTTTTTATTATAGTGTCGTAATTCGCTCATTCAATGGTCGGTTTACCCTGCCAGGCTGCTAGTGCGCCGCCGTTTTGCATAAAAAATAAATCTCAAAAGATATTTTTTTCCGAGTTAATTATTTATTCACATTCACAGGATATATTTACATATTTTGGAAATCATTGCTCCTAGGGTCTCTATACATCCGTGGGATAGAAGTGAGTTAAAAAAAAATGTTTATATCAGTTCTCATTGTTGTCTTTCGGCTACGTTATTTTAGTTTCCAACAGCTTTTTTTTTGACTTAATTTGAAAAAACATCTTTCCTTTTCGTTTATATTTTGAGTAACCAATTGTGAAATTCCGATGATGATCATTTATTTTCGTACGTATCAATCAGTACCTTCAGTTTTTCGCCGAACATAACAATTTTATCATTCTTCAGCCCAACATAACCTCACAAATGGTTGAACTGATATTCCCTGAAAATTTCATTGGAATATTCCTGAAATTGAATGAGCTACAGCTTCGAACAGTCCACCGGCAGAGCGGTGGCAGCACTATACATCAAATTTTAAACACGTTTTTCTTGAAAGGTCGTTGACGATCTCACTTTTTCAAAAACGATCTTCTTTTTTCAATAGTTACGTAAAAACGACGACTTTTTTCATAGACTTTGCATACTCGAATTTCAATTCGTCGACACATAAACAAACATTATTTCAAGAATCGACGTCGTCAGCGACTCGTATTTATTGTTAACTCGAATAACCCGTTTGGTTTTTAGGTGTCAGATGGACCATTCAAGCTGGAGAGTGTCCACCGCCTAACGTTGCGAAACAAATTTTCGTAATCTGCCGGCGGCCACGTTTTTGTTGTTTTTCTGTATTTTTGGTGATTTTTTTCAAGCCTCTCAATATATGTACCTTTGTGTTTAAAAAAATGCGTTTTCTTTTCACCAACCGTTTCCCAGAAAAAATCGGAATTTAGCCATTTTTTTCGAACGTCTAGGTAGATGTACCCGTTTAACCTTTTGTAGAAAGAAAAAACAAAGCACCAGGCTCTGTACAATTTACCGACGCAGAGCCTGACGATTTTGCCCCAATTATCATTAATGTCCGAGAAATGTCTGTTCGAAAATTCCAGCGATCTCTCTCTCTCTCCCTCTCTCTCGCACTGACGCGTCACGTGGTACAGCTTCTCGCCTAAGAGGAAGAAAAAGCCTGGAACGAATGTTCCAATCGAACTTACACGTTTCATTAGTGCCCGGCCGTGCTTCACCTCAGCGTAGTGTTTACGTAATCTACGAGAGAGCGCGAGAAAGAGGGGGGGGGGGCAACGACGACTAGTCTCGGAGAGTGCATCGTTGCGAGAAACCGAAGAAAAAAAAGATCAAACATATAAGCAAGTCTTATCTCGATTGTCGAGGGTTCGGAGTACAAACGGCTGGGACAAGAGGTCACGAACGAGCAAAATCTCGATATGCGACGAGAGAGCATCGTATCGAGTTCAAACTATGCGTGACGGAAAGTCACGCACATGGAGATAGTAGAGACTCGCGGACATGATGTGTCCGCGCGTGGTCGCCTGGGCAGGAGACTCGTGAGGGAAAGAAAGAGAGAGCGAGAGGGGGGGAGGGAGCGCACGGGAAAGAGAAAGAGAGAGGGAGAAAACGGACTGTACAGCTGATGAAAAGGTCGAAGCGTTTTCAAATGCAAATCTTAGCATGTTGATATGGTCGGTCCGCACGGACAGCGAGCTCGTATGCTCGCTCGACTCATACTGAATACAATTTACCGGTACGGGGCATAATGGGGCTCCTTTCTAGCAAACACTCCTTTCCACCACAATTCTCCCATATTCGCCAGCTATTCAAATCCCACAAATTATATACACGCGTACACGAGTTTGTCTCGTATACGTTCGCACACAACCGCGTATGTGTGCAATCTTCGAATTATCCAGCGCTGCTTCTGCGAACGAGATACGCGTCTCGCGAAGTGACAATTAAACTATATCGGCGGGGCTTTTCGCTAGTACGAGCACGTACTTGATTATTGGATCGCTGCGGACTCGTTTTTCATACGCTACACACCGTGATGCACACTGGTGTGTGTGCGTTTAAAAACTAAAGCAAGCTGACCGGCTGTTTGGGCTAAATGGATAAACCCGAAGGTGGCAGATACAGCGTCGATTGTTATGGAAGAGACGACTTTATTGTTCAGTTTCATGCGCATTTCGTATTTAGTTGAATATGGGAACAAAGAGCGTAGAGTGTTCTGGAGATTTGAGAATCGAAATGACATTGAAAAGGACAGTGGTTGGCGAATGTTTCGACGATAATTCTGCTGTCGACCGCAGCGACTAGGCGGCGAGCTTAGGACTCGCTCTGAATCGAGACTGCGACGCTGTGAATTCGGAAAAACTGATTCATTAGCCATGCTGAGTAGTGTCAGGCCGACAGCTCGAAAGCGCAGCGAAATTTATTCGCAAATTTATACGTTTATAATCGATCGCGAAAATTATAGCAACGACGCTGCTGCTGCGAAGGTAGAAAGAGCGACCGCGAAAATGCAAAAAGTTCGAGTACAAAATTTCACCACTAGCGTCGCGCCGATGACGAGTGACCGACCTGTTAGTAATGGCGAGACCACGGAGGCACGGCGACGATCCGATTGACCGTAGAAAAGCAACAATTGAGAAGGGGCCGTGGAAGGGCTGATTCATTTATAAAAATAACCTTGGAACCGTTCTTCGTCCAAAATTGCTGCAATAACGGAAACAGGTGCACGAAAGTCGTAAGTATAGGATGTCTCAAAATGACCGGACATTTTAATTTATTAATAAAACGTATTGTTCATTTGAAAAGTACGAATATTTTTACTTCAATATGAGGTACAAATATGGAGGTTATGTATGGAACACAATATGCGGTAAATGGCCGCCTCGTCCCTGTTATCAAACGTTCACTCTTTTGACGAAATTTTCAATAACATTTTGGCACAATTGGGGACTAATTTAATTAACGGTGCGTCCAATTGCTTCTTGAGCTCCGGAATGGTCTGTTGATCATTGGCATACACTTTTTCTTTAAAAAAAGGCCACAGAACGAAGTCCAATGGCATCAGATCGCACGATCTTGGTGGCCAACTTCATTGTTTCGCCCGCAGTGTGGCAGGTTGCGCCATCTTGTTGAAAGAATACGTCTTCCGAGTCCATGTCGTTTATGCCATTTATCGGATATTATGTTGCACCCATAACCTTCATGTTTTTACCTCATATTAAAATAATAATATTTGTACTTTTCAAATAAATAATACGTTTTATTAATAAATAAAAATGTCAGGTCATTTTGGGGCATCTTTTATTTAAAAAACGAAGGAAAGAGTTAAGAGATGTAGTCTTTTACATGGTAAATTATTTTGAAGTGTACGTATGCTCATAATGAAAGACACTAGACGGAAAACAATTTATTTTATATAAACACTGAAGTTTTGAAACTTCAATGAAAATGAACATTTAAAGGTTGGAAGTTTCAATGCAATTTGAAATGTAAGGTTCGGAGCTTGAACGAAACTTACAAGTGAAGGTTTCAAACTTCAATAATAGTTGATGGTGGAGGTTTGAAACTTCGACGAAACGTGAAATCGAAGGTTCGATACGACAACGAAACTTGAAATTGAAGGCTGGATACTTCAATGAAACTTGAACCTGAAGGTTTGAAGTTTCGCCGAAGGAATCGCATGAATTTTCCTTTTTCATACGCTCTTTATACTCACATCATACTCTATTTACATCGCATACTCTCGATCAAAATTCAAAACCAATTAAGGTTATGTTCCCGTCGAAATAACACGCGCATGCAAACATATCGCACGATATGAGTAAACATGCCTCAAATTCCGCGACATCGTAGTCCGCGACTACGATGAACCAAGTGATTTCACGCTCGTGTTAAACTTAAGATTACGCTACTCGAACATTTCCGTGCTAAAACGTTCGCTCGACTGGCCTACCATGCTCGTACACTACATCAATCAGCCAAGGTAAACAAAAACGCCACAATGGTCTCCTCGCTATCTTCCAGTTCCGATTTCGCAAAAAAATCGCAAAATCGATCAACCCAATCTCGTCGAGTAAAATTAGCCAGTAGTATTTTCCCGATTCAGCCTCGTATTGAAACGAAGGGAAAAAGCGAACTTGGCACAATTGTGTAGAATTTCATGAAATGGTGCTCTGTTTTTTTTTGCTTTGCGCGGACGAGCGGAGGCTTCGTCGTGAGCGAGGGATACAAGTGAGGCTTGTCCTTAGCATGACAAGATGTGTCAAATGCAGATGATTCGGGTTTATGTACAGAGAGATAGATAGATAGAGGGAGAGCGAGCGAGAGAGTGGGCGACGGGGTAGAGAAAGGGAGAGAGCCTCGGTCGTTTACGTAATCATAGTAAGTTCGTCCAGCCGTGTTACATGAATACACCAATATACTAATCCAGCATAGGTGATATCTGGTACGGAATCTAAAAAATTCGAAATCCAAAAAAGGTTGTCATTCGAGCATCTAACGTTCGAACCATTGTGCACAATGTCACACCATGTAACAAGTGTCACACTTCTTTCGAACACGTATATAATAAATTATTGAAGAAGATTCACATCAAAATGGGCCTTGATATGAGATGACCTATATGCGCTTGCACGCTTGTATCTATAGACGTATACGTAATTGACCTGTATAAAATGTGTACACACGTTTCGTGTCTCTCAACCGAAGTTGCGCAAGCCGGACAAGCGGACCGTAATTAAATCGGGATTGATCGCCGAGGGCGCATTTTGTCTTTTCCAAACAATATTAAATATACCGTTCATATATGTATATATATATATATATATACAGAGTCCGTCACGAGAAACAAAGCTTCTCGATATCTCTGTTAGATTTGAAAATACGAAGTATGTACATATCGAAATACGAATGATTTGAAAGGGCGCACGTGGCTACAATAATATTTTTTTTTAATTTCATTTTTTTCGGTTGTTACAAGGTCATCAAAGTTTTTCAAAATGGAAAGGCATATTTTTTCCCTTTGCATATGAGGGGATATTACGATACCTGCGGCCACTAATTCATATTCGACCCAAAATGAGACTTTTATTCAGGAGTGCTGAAAATCGAAATTCAACCCTTAAGGGGGTGGAACAGGGATTTTAGAGTTCGTATGAGACAGCGTACTTTTATTGTCAAATTTGCTTGAAACTTGCCCTAAATACTCTACAATACAAATAGTTAGACACGTGTTTCAGCATTTCCTAAAATTCGACTCTTAAGAGGGTTGAACGGGGGTGTTACCGTTTGTATGAGACAACATATTTTTTGTCAGATTTATTTGAAACTTGGCATAAATACACTGGAATACAAATAATTAATCATGTATTTCGGCAATTTCTAAAATTCAACCCTTAAGGGGTTCAAATCCCCAAATTTAACCTTTAAGGGGTTAAAATCCCCAAATTTAACCTCTAAGGGGGTTAAATTTTCAAAATTTGACGATCAAGGTGGTTAAATTTCCAAAATTTGAGTTTCCGAAATATACCCTCCTTAAAGGTTAAATTTCCAAACCTTAACCCTCTTAAGGGTTACATATGGGGAAGTTAACCTCTAAGGAGGCTAAATTTCGAAAATTTAACCTTTAAGGGGGTTAAACTGCGAAAATGTAACCTTTAAGGGGGTTAAATTGGGAAAATGTAACCTTTCAATTTAACCTGTTCGGTGCGTGCAGAGAGTCAAGTAGCACCTTTAACCTTTTACCTTTAACTTAAAGTTTTGAGTCATTTTTCATTAAAAAATATTGATAAACGACGTCGTTATTATTCAAGCCAAATTTCGCCCCTCACCGCAAGGCCAATGGATGTGGGAGGTTCGTGAAAAAAAAAATGTACTTTCAGTATAATAATGAAAGTTTCGCATGAAGGGATATTTTTTTGAAATTTTCAAGCTTACGAAAATGCTAAGTGGTAGAAAAAAACCTTCGATTATCGCTCACAAACACAACTTTAATAATTCGTTATTAACAAATGGATAAACATACACAAAAAATCGCCTTGTCTTACGATAGAAAATGTTATAAACTATGCTAAAGCGAACCGGACGAATAGATTTCGAGATAAAACTTGTCACATCAAATATCGTATTGGAGAAAAATGCAAAAGAAAAAAGTGTTAATCGCAGCGGGGCAGTTCGCCGTAGCGTAGTGGGCGATCTGATCTGTCACGAAAATCGTCAGAACTCGAGTAATTTTTCGATTTTTATAAAATCTTTGTTGCAGTTCAAAATTAAGTTAAGATTCTATGCTATGAAACTATTTTTAAAAAAACTTTTTTAAAATAGTTTCATAACACAGCAAAAAAAATGTCAAATAAATTTTTCGCAACTTCAAGTTCATCCAGGTTACTAAAAGTCACCTGCAGATCCCGTGACCGCTTCTTTTTTTTTCCTCCATGCCTATCGAATCCACCCCTCGAAACGTTACATCTTCGGCAGAATTTTTTTCCCGTATTATTTCATTTTCGCGGTGTTGTGAGTCTGCGCAATTAAAATAAAACACCTTGTATATATGTGCTACGTGTGTACGTACGATTGCATGCAAATGTACATACGAATAATCCGAACGTCCTCATCATTGGTGACAAAAGTTCATCCCTCCCGTTCGTACCGTTTATGACGTTCATTCTCCTCGTTAAGGATGTTGAGTCCCAAATCGCAAATGATAATAAAATTCTGAAAATTTGGTATGTTTTTGTATGAAGTATTTCAGAGGTCGTGTAAAAATTTCACGACAATTAGGAAGCTCGTTATTGAACAATTAACATTCACAAATGAAACATTGTCTTATGGAAACTGATGTAACTTTGCAATAAGTTTTTTTTTGACCTCTCAATTTTGTAATATCTTCAATATACTGAAGGCGTTACCCCTACTTGTAGCGCAAAGAAAGGCCTTTTTCATGCATTTTTTAAAAGAAAACTACAAAACTTTTTTAATCGATCAATATACCATCTTAAAGAACACATGTTGAAGAACTTTCAGTCATTTTTTTATTCAAAAATATTACATTGTTTAGTGGCAAATGGCCGTCAATGAAATAATGTTTTTATATACACGGTTTGCGGTGACCAACATTGCGGCGAAGTGGATCATCTGAAAAAAAAATGCGGATCGATTTAGTCAAATATAAGTATAAACTGTTCTTTAATCGAAGGATTTTAAAAAATATTCGTTTTTCACAAAATGGCGGACAGTCAAAGTTAATGGTTCGATTTTAACGAAAAAAAACGGCCGTTTTTTGGCTATAAAACGGCCATTTTTTTCGAAAAAAAAAAATCGAACGATTAAAGACTACATTTTTATGTATTAAATAAGCCTGCAAAATTTCAAGAAGATCGGTTCATTAGTGTTCGAGTAATCTTGGTCACCGACTTCAGAAATGCCATTTTGAGAAAAACGCGTTTAAAGTTTCAATTAGCCGGTCGTTTACACAACGGATTCTTCTCTGTCAACGCTCATATCTCAGTCAATTTTGTTCAGATCGACTTGAAATTTTTAGGACATATTCTCAGATACTCATACTTCAAAAAAATGCAATAAAAAAGATCGATTTTTTCAAAATCGCAAGTGAGGGTAACCCCTGAAAGCAACGGAAACAAAACGAAATTTATTGATACATTTTTTTAATTTCTTTTAAAAATTGTTCTTAACAAAATATTAATTTTTTAATAACGAGTTTCCCAATCGTCGTGAAATTTTAACACGACCTCTCAAATAGTTCATACAAAAACATACCAAATTTTCCGAATTTTCTTATCATTTTTTATTTCAACCCCTAAGGGGGTTGACGTAACGATGATAGAATTCTAAAAATTTGGTACGTTTTTACATGAAGTATTCAGGAGGTCGTGTAAAAATTTCATGACGCTTGAGAAGCTATTTATTGAACAATCAACATTAACATGTTTCATAGGAATCTCAACATCCTTAAGTGTGCATAATCAATTTTTGAACGAGCGAGCCCACCGATAATTGCCAAAAACGCCGAGACGAGCAAATGTTGTCGGGTGAAAGTCATAACATCGTCGATAATGACAATGAGAAAAATCGAAAGCGTCTCGAGACTCGCACGGGACGCGCAAGTGACCCGCGTAGCGTTCGTATCGACGCAACTCGAGCGGAAGCGAGAATCTCTCGTCTTACTTTGACGCGCGAGGGTAATAACAATAAATAAGAAGCCAATTAAAAAAAACGGGTGGCTAGTTCGCGAAGTAGCGCAGTACTATACAGCGAGGGCCCGGGCACGTCTCGTTATGACGTTGGAGTCTCGGACTGCTGGACCGTGAGGCCGACCTATCCGGCATCTTATAATCTTTGAGATCGATACACATTATTTCGTGCTTTTCATTTTCTCGTGCGATTTTTTTTTTGTTTCACCTTATTCGTTCGGCGTTTTTTTATTTGTTTGGGTTTGTTTGGGTTTATGCGTTCAGCGGTTTTTATTTGTTTGGGTTTATTCACTCGGCGATTATTTTTGTTTGGGTTTACTTGGGTTTAGGTGTTCAGTGGTTTTTATTTGTTTAGGTTTATTCGCTCGGTGGTTTTTGTTTGGGTTTATGCGTTCAGTGGTTTTTATTTGTTTGGGTTTGGTTCGGGTTCATTCGTTCGACGGTTCTTTTTGTTTGGGTTTACGTGCTCAGCGGTGTTGATTTGTTTGGATTTAGTTTGGGTTTATTCGTTCGACGGTTTTTTGTTTGGGTTTATTTGTTCGGCGGTTCTTTTTGTTTGGGTTCGTTTGGGTTTATGCGTTCGGTGACTTTTTTTCGTACGGCTTTAATCATTCGACGGGTTTTGTTTGGGTTTATGCGTTCGGCGGTTTTTATTTGTTTGGCTTTAGATTGGGCTTATTCGTTCGGCGGTTCTTTTTGTTTTGGTTTGTTTGGGTGTATGCGTTTGGCGACTTTTTTTTGTTCGGCTTTAATTGTTGGACGGTTTTTGTTGTTGTTTGTTTGGGTTTATGTGCTCGGCGGTTTTTGTCTGTTTGGGTTTATTCGCTCGACGCTTTTTAATTTAGGTTTGTTTGGGTTTATTCGTTTGGCGGGTTTTGTTTGGGTTTACACGTTCGGCCATTTTATTTGTTTGGGTTTATTATTTCAACGGTTTTTGTTTGTTTGGGTTTGTTTGGGTTTATGCGTTCGGTGATTTTGATTTGTTTGATTTTATTCATTCGACGGTTTTTGTTCTTGTTTTATTTGGGTTTGATTTTGATTTTGATTTGTTTGAATTTCGTTCGAATTTATTCATTCGATCTTGTCTTTTGTGTGGGTTCGTAGAGGTTTGGAGGGAACATGAAAGAGTTAGTAAAATTAACAGTATGCGGATACCATGATTTATTGCGCGAAAATAAATAATACCTGTAACCAAAAAGGGTTTCGATAAATACTGGTAATAGTTTTTTGATTTTTTATTATAATGGCATTAAAAAATATCGACGAAGTACTGGGTTTATAATGTTTTTTTAATGAGAGTACAAATAGAATAATGAAATAATAGAAACGAAGAATCTTGATTGAGCAACGACGAACGATATGCGGAATTTTTGAGCTTCACCGTAAAGTTTTTCGATCCTCCGCTTCGAGGACGAGAGAGGCGGATGCAGTATTTGGCCACGGGCGTCGGATCTTTCGCGCCCGCACACGCCGCGCGTATCCTCAACGTCTCAACTTACCAATCAAGCGCGAAACCGCGACGAGAAAACAATCACCGTCACACCATCTGCGAGAATGAGATACTCGGACATAGATAATAAAAGAGTCGAATTTCCCGTCAAGGGTCATCGGTGATGGGAGTAATCGGAGAAAAAGGAGCGACGTCTTTTCTTCATCCAACAAAGCCCTCGTTTTTCGCCTGGATGTCTAGTCAAGGCCTTAGGCCACAGTAACGGGTATAAAATCATGTGCGAATTTAACAATTTTTTTTCGCATGAAAAACTGATTCACTCATAAAATTAATTACCCATCTGTTTAGTATGAATATCAAGCTGTTAGAAAATATATATATATATTTTTTTTCGATGTACAAAACGGTCGACTACTCGAAACTTCTCGAAACAGCTTTTTTCCAATTGGCGTGACAAATAACTCCAACAATTTTCACTCGATTTACTTCAAATGTAAAAGTTACGTTCCTAATTGCATTTCGCAGAGAAGTACGTACGCAATTTCTGATTAATCGAAAAGTTTTCATTTTATGAGCAGTTACAACGAAATTATTCACTGAAAATTCATTTCTTAAGTTCAAAAACCTACAACTTTTGAATAAAACAAGATTTTTTTAAGGCGTTATCCCCACTTGTAGCGCAAAAAAAGGCTTTTTTCATGAATTTTTTTAAAGAAAACTACAAAACTTTTTTAATCGATCCATATACCATCTTAAAGAACACATCTTGAAGAACTTTCAGTAATTTTTTTTACTGAAAAATATTACATTGTTTAGTGGCAAATGGCCGTCAATGAAATAATGTTTTTATATACACGGTTTGCGGTGACCAACATTGCGGCGAAGTGGATCATCTGAAAAAAAAATGCGGATGGATTTAGTCAAATATAAGTATAAACTAGTCTTTAATCGAAGGATTTTAAAAAATATTCATTTTTCACAAAATGGCGGACAGTCAAAGTTAATGGTTCGATTTTAACGAAAAAAACGGCCGTTTTTTGGCTATAAAACGGCCATTTTTTTCGAAAAAAAAAATCGAACGATTAAAGACCACATTTTTATGTATTAAATAAGCCTGCAAAATTTCAAGAAGATCGCTTCATTACTGGTCGAGTAATCTTGGTCACCGACTTCAGAAATGCCATTTTGAGAAAAACGCGTTTAAAGTTTCAATTAGCCGGTCGTTTACACAACGGATTCTTCTCTTTCAACGCTCATATCTCAGTCAATTTTGTTCGGATCAACTTGAAATTTTCAGGACATATTCTCAGATACTTATACAGCAAGAAAATGCAACAAAACAAAATCGATTTTTTCAAAATCGCAAAAGGGGGTAACCCCTTAATTCCTCACGTACTTCTCTAGGTATTCTAACGTAGATTGACGAGAATTTTTGTTTTTCGTTCTAGATAAAAAATTGTGGATGCTAAATGTCACGCGGCGGAGCGCCAAAATAAAAGATAACTAGAGAAAGTATTAGTAGTCAGCCATTTTGTATATCGAAAAAAAAAACAATTTCTTACAGCTTGATATTTATACTAAATGGATGTGTAATTAATTTTATGAGTGAATCACTTTTTCGTACGAAAAAAAATTGTTAAATTCGCCTATGCTTAAGGGCTTAAGGGCTCTGCATGAGATTGAAGTTTCATTGAAACGTTTTTTATTGCATAGTTTTATGACCTAGGGCGTTGAAGTTTGCATCCTACGAAAGCAATAATTTTTTCTGCTAGTTTTTGATTTCCTCATTTTTTTCATCGTCCAGAGCCTTTTTTTGCAGATTAAGGTTTGCAAATTAAGGATTGAAAAGAATTCATTTTCGTTGCGATTCAACGATACGAACTTTAGAATTATAGCCTAGCGTCTTAACTCTAATGTGTAACAAAAATTTTGTAAAAAATCCAAAAAATTACCGAATTATGACGATTTTTATGAACAGTCAGCCCGTTGCGATTTACCCTTTTGCATTTTATGAAACGCTGCTAATCGCATCTCAAAATCTCGTCAGATTCACTTCAAATTCGAAAAGAGTATAGTTCATAACATTTTCTATTTTCACTTTAATCATTTCTACCGAATGGTTAAAGTACTTTTTTGAAATCGAAAAACGAACTTTTCTTTCACCAACTTGTCATTATCGTAATTGTGAAATTTTCGTAAAAGTACGCGGTCGTATGAAAGTTTTATTATTATACTAAAATTGATTTTTTTTCTTCGTATTTCATTTGAGCTCACCCCAATTGTCTAACAACATGTTAAATAATACCTCCATTGGTCGTAAATATTTTTCGATCGAAAAAAAAAAAAAATCGCAAACTGGTCGAAACAATGTATTAATTGCACGTAGAATTCCGACCTCGTCTTTCTAATACTTTGACCAGAAAATAAGAATTGAAAATCGACTTGCAGTTAGGGCCCCGAGCTTTCGCAGACCCGTCGAGCTCTTCCGCATCCTCTAAGAAACTTTAGCCGCGAACTCCTGAAAATTTGACACGCGAAGTCACACCTTTTCGGTGCCAAGGCAGTCGCGCATTTACCTGTCCCCCAAAGTACAGTTGGAACCGTAGAAGAAAATCCATTCAAGACACCTGATTAGGTGTCTTCAACGGATTGAAGACACGATTAGGAATGAGGCCCCTCATTAGGAATTCGGCCCTTCCTCGCGAATTTTCGTCCCAGCATCGAAGAATCCCGAAGAAGTAATTCGAAGAAAAAAAAAAAATGCTCCACAACCCACACTTGAAGAAAGCCCCAAACCATTCAGCTCTGCTCGTCAGGAATGATCAAGACGTGTCGAAGTTTGCATCGTTGGACGGCGACGGATATTCTTTTTTAATTCCCTTTTCTCCATCTTCACTGTCATAAAGAATCGATAGATTTAGTAGCTATCCAATGAGAACCTTAAGGGGTTACATGTACGCGAAGGCTCGAAAAAAATGGCCCAATTCCAGCCAATATAAAATATGGTTGAAACATGGTCGAAGCTGCTACGCGTGTCTCTCTGTGCATGATTTCTTCCGCCCCCGCAATCCGTAGGCCCCGTATCCACTGCTTATTATTTCGACGAAGCTCCTCGAATTCCCGCATCCCGATGGTCGAGCCCGCGCCCAAACTTCGAACGTGCACGTTCGAAAAAAGGAAAGCAAAAAAAAGCCCAAAAAAAAAAAAACTATTACAATGAACAAAAAGGAAGAGGAAGCGAACGTCAAACGTGGCACTCGCTAATGAATGCAGAGCGGTGAGTTCAAACGCGCATTTAACTGGGGCTTATTCGAATGGAGGGACCACCGCGACTCATACGGGATGATGGCTGAAACGGTGAACAAACGGCGTTAACCGATCGACTATCGTTTCTCCCTCCACCCAACTGTGGAAATCCGCGCAACGTGTGTGAACTGTAGGCATACGTGAATTTACACGCAGCCGTACAAACGTACGGTGCATGTGCATCGGATTACAAACTGATGTCCTGGATGAACGCTAATTAACGCAATTAACCTGGATCGTCCAAGGATCATCCGCGATCACTGATGTCCACTCCCGATCCGCAAACGGCTATTGACAACGCGACCTGCTCGTTATAACGTATGTCATGACGTTTTCGTCCCTGCCCCCTTCCCCCTTGGCCATCCGCGAAGGTCGAACCAACCCCCACCCTGCCACGGTTTTTTCACTCGCCCGGAAACTTTTCTCATATGGAGCACTCGATCGTACGAGTGGTGCGATCGAAACATTTTGCTCCCCAAGCGATGCTCGTCGATGCTCGTCGATACTCGCGACTCTCCACGCGAGATTATTCGTTTTTTCTCCCCCTGTGACTTTGCGCGTATTGTGATACACGTCGGGGATGTGGGCGCGCGCGAGTACTTTGCCGGCTTCGCGTTCCGAATAGTCCTCACGGTGGATCCGTCGCTTTCTTCGCGAAGGAAAAAGAGAAACTTCGAGGGAGGAAATGCGACGAGATAATATTTGTCGAGGGGAACACGCGTACGCGGATATTCTCGGGGGTTCGATCGAGAGACGCTTTTTTTTTGTATTGGAATCCCGTGGGATGGGAGTCGAGGGAATTGAGGTTTGAGGAGGCTTTGAGGAGGTTGGAGGGGTCCGCTTGGGTCGAATGATCGGTGGCGATTTTTTTTTTAACGAACCTTGGATCAAAATGCATACGAGGGATAGCTTTATTCTGGCGATGCTAATTTTTCATTATATATATATAAGTAATCAGTTATATTTCGGAAAAGTTACTTTTCTTAAATCGGTCGAAAACCAAAGGACGATATTTTCAAAAATTTAACCAGTAAGCTCTTGAAGTCCGGAGGCTACAAAAACCCCCAATAAAAAATTTAATTTTTGCTATTTCGAAGGACCCCGTAGGGCCGCAAATTACCACAGGGTACAATGGTGAGAGAGAGTAAGTAAAGAGAAAACAACCAAAAATGCCTATATTTTACACAGGGATAGTTCTTGGATTTTTATTGCACTACTTATTTTTTTTAATCTGCAGCTGAAGCACACGGAAACTGTCCAAAGGTCGAGGAATGATTTGTTAAAATAAAGCATTCATTTTCGCGAAAAAACAGCGAGAACTTATTCAACACCCGAATATTTTTTTTATTTTTTCGACGCGGATATCGAAATAACGTTATCATTCGAGTCCAATATTCCGGTATTTTGATATTATCGAAAACCGGTATCCACACTGAGAGAAAAGTCCATGGTACTTGCAACAAACGCCCATGGTAAAAGAGGGAATAGTCAGATTCGTTGTAGTTTATTGACATCGCAATCATAATATGGTTAACACGCGACTATAAGCAAAAAGTATACCTAAACATCCGATTTGGATGGCGTGTTTGACGATCTATCATCCCCGACGTGATTATTCACTATTGTAAAAGGCTTGACAATATAGGTACGGTTAATTCAGTGCTATAACAAAATCGGCGTACAAATACTAATGTCGTATACTGTACGTTTTGTTCAGTCAAACTTCTACTATTCTTTTCAAGTTTGTACAATTCATATGGTTAACATTAACGTTTTTCGAGTATAATTAATAAATTATTAATTGTACGCATTGTATTGTACGTATTAATTGTACGTATAATTGAAAAAATTAATTCATCAGAAGACCTTATGAAAAGTGACTATTCGAAAAAAAATTATAGTAACGTCTACTTATAGAGAAGACGTAAATTATTTGCAGTTCGAGAAACCGAAGCTTAATAGTTTAAAGAACTACGCATGTCTCGCAAACTGTTACATAGTATGTTTGTTGCATTGCGAAAATAAGATATCGGTTCAACACTTCTTCTTGTAGTTAACCTTCCGTTCTTGTAGGGCACGCATTACTATGCCTTTAGCAGGTCGTATCATCTAATATGGTACAAATCACTATAAACATCGTCGCAACTTACAGGCAACATTTTTAATCAATGTGTAGAAGTACGAAACCGGATTTTTTTTTGTAAATGTTACACGTCTGTTGTTTGAAAATGATAAAAACGAATAGAGACGGCTTTCTCCGTCACATTCAATTGATTCGCGAGTTCTTGTTGACTTTGAGTATCATCTTCTTCCAATAAGAACTTTTTCGGTGGTTTCCCACGTCAAAATCATCACGTTTGAATTTTTTCAACCACTCGAAACACTGTGTTTTACCAAGAGCGTGTTCACCGTAGGCTTCGACAAGCATTCGATGCGATACCGCAGCAGTTTTCTTCAATCGATAACAGAAAACCAATGCTGTCCGCAAATCGTCGTTCGTAGGCACAAAACTCGACGTGTTTAAGGTTATGGAAAAATATGCCGGTGTAGGGAACTTGGGTTGGGTGTGTTGAAAGTCTTCGTCGGCTGTTAGAGATGATGGCGCTGCAGAAGCGGTCGTACGGTCCCTAAACTGATGGCTAGCGCCATCTACAGGGAAATTCCGGTTTCATACTTCGAGACCTGGCACATACAGCAGTTCGCTACTAGAATCTTGGGCAAGTAAATTTTCGATGGTATCAGGGAATATCCATTTTACGAAAACCTACTATATTATACAGTATTGAAGAATAACCGTACGAGTGTAAAATAGGCGATTGCGGTTAACATATGTTGCATAATTCATGCACCTGCTAAAATATCAATAAGCATTACTATACTTTCGGCAGTAACTACGGCTACAATAGATTACTGTCCCCTCGTGGAAAAACAACACATAGTCAAAGTATGGTTGACAGCGCGATACATTTCCCTCAATGCGTGCTCTATACAGGCCTGTAAATGAATTTCCACAAAACGTAGCAACCGGCAAATCGTTCCACGACCGTAGATGACAATAAAATCGGCCAATTCGAAAGAAATCCCCACAGCGCGATGTTTTCGTTGAAAGTGACAAGGTTCCTGTATTTGCTCATTACGCGATCTCTTCACCCCTCAACAGCACCCCTCTTGACCCTCCCTCCCCCTCTCTGTCCCTCCATCCCCGATGTACACACGCGCGTGTACGTTACCAGCGCATAACTCGGTAAGCGGAGATAAAGGAGAGCCTCCGATCGTGGATTGGGTAGTTATCAACCCCCGTGGGGTGAAGTTCGCCCGAGGGTGGCGACCGCCCTCGCGCGACTCGGTACGCGCCTCGTCGACGGGTATATAAGCGTCGTTGCATACTCGGCTTTCGAGTCACTCCCACCTGCGCCGTGTGGCACGCGACCACGTGTGTCTCCCTTCGTGTGAGTTTCTTTCGAACGAGTGCCGCGCTGTTCTCCAATCGGCTATCAACTCTCGCACGCGCACGACGCCTCGTGGCGGCCGATACCGCCGTGGTTCGAACTACGCGAGCACATCGGGCGTTTGCCGTGGCAGGCGATTCGTTGCCGTGGAATCGGCGCGTCTCGTTGCCGATCGCGCGTAACCAGCGGGTGAATTTCACGGCGCCGACAAATCGCGAAGTATTTTGCGCGGCTTTGCTCGTGTGTCTGTTGGCGATTGTATCGGTGAAGATCATCGAGGAGGACGGTTTTAAGGGGGAAGAAGTCGGGCCGAGTAATTCACGTGCAATCGGCAGGGGAGCGAAAGAGACGATCGGCGGAGCGAGTCCGATTGGTTTCGCCGTTGAGATCGAGGAGCAATTCGCCTGGGTGCGAAGACAAAAATTGAACGGAATTTCGCAAGGTGGGGAGTCGAAGGAGCGTCGAGGACGCGTCAGGGAACGTCGCCGTGGAGTACCGGCGCGGGGACATCGACGGCTGCATCGTTATCGAAGGAGAATCGGCGCTAAACGTACGATTCGGCCGTGGTGCGACTCGTGTGGACCCCGTAGCGCGCGCCACCTCAAGATACCCCGCTCGCAGCGGCAATCCCCGGAACTAAAGTTTATACACAATTTGGCCTTTCTCTTCTTACCGACCGTCGTTATACTCGCGAGACCCGCGTCCAAACTCCTCGGTGGCTTGATCGGCCTCGTTGACGCTTCTCTCCGCGGCCATTACGCCTTCTTGCCGAGGTACTTTGGATTCGGCAGGGACCCACTTCCGGATAGCGAAAGCAGAGCCCGTCCGAATCTTGTCGTTGCCTCGTCAGAGACACGTAACTCGCCGGGATGGCGAGGGTTTTTGAGCCTCGGGAAAGAGCCACTTCCGGACCACCTACGGATGCCTCGCCGAAGGATTCGGGGCCTCAGCTCGAACTGATACAGCTTTAGGAATAATTGCGAATCAACGAGGAAATGGTCGCTCAGGACATGGCACAGAGCTACAACCAGCTCTTCCACGCGAGCCAAGAACCACAGGAACTCATCTCCCTGGAGGACATCGCATCGAGTCGGAGCCATGATCAAACCCAAACAGGTGCCCGAGAACATCAATGGGTGTCCACCTCCAATACCAGCGCTCATCTGTATCCACCGTCCAACACGCGATATCGACGCAATCCCGATTACGGGGAGGACGACATCGAGATTGGCGAGAAAAATGGCGAATCCGCCATACGGACGGACAACCATCAACAGCAGCGAACTTATTACAATTTGGCCTCGGCTGTGCAACGGTGAGTTGATCTTTTTACGGTCCTCTTGAGCGAACTCGAGCAGGAAGTATACACGGGGGACGTGCCGTCGGAAATGGAATTTTCATTTTTGGGGGACTTATGTTCGTCTTGTCAAATTTGGCAATTGGAAATGGCGAGGACAAAATGGGTTGGCAAAATTCTAGAGAGGCAGAGGGGAATTTACATTGGAAGGAAAAATCACCGGTTTTGAGGCGTTAGGTCTGACAGGGAACATCACGTAAGGCGGAAAAACAGTTTAGGTGACTAAAAAAATTAATTTTTTATATATAGGAATATAAAGTTATATAGATATGATGATTATATATGAATATAAAATGAAATGGATGATTTTTTGTATGATATGAGAATATGTTCTCAAAGTAGTATAAATAATTCATTACTGCCTTAAATTGTTTGTTTTCGGTAATTTTTTTCAAACCTATTATCCTTAAAACGACTTTCTTTCAGCTTGTGTAAGCTCTAGCTCACAAAGTTTCTAACTTATGATTTTATAGAGTGATAGTTAGTTTCTTCGTGTAATTACGCTCCATGTGAACCTAAATCTGGGGCGATATCATTGTTTAACGTATATTTTTTATAGCACTAAAAGTTATAAAACAATGGTAAAAATTATATCCTTTTGTTTAAACACCTCTAAAAGTGTAATTTTCCATTTTTTTATCGGCGTTAGGTTCATATAGAAGGAAAACATGTTCTTAGAGTAATCTTCAAACCGTATTAATTTTCGATGAAAACTGTGACCTCCGGAGGGTACACAAACAGCAAAGTCTGATTGCGACTTTAAGTGTGGTCACATATTCCATATTTTCAGGGGAAATGCTTCGAAAAAATAAAAACATTTGTTTAAAAATATGTCTATAATATTCCCAAAGTTTGAATAATTATTATTAATTCATTCCTTGTACAAAAATAATGAAAATCACTATAAAAATGTTATTCCACACTAGTTTCCCGCCTCAAGTGTCCGCCTTTGCTTTTGTTGACACTCGTATATGTGATAAAGTAATGAAAACTATCAGACTTTTTAATCGGAGATTAAAAAGTCGGAGAAATCTTTAATCGGCGGAAAAACGTTTTTGAGGGGGGAGGGGGCCGAACGACCCCTCGAAGGAAGAAGTGTCACCCCTTAATTTTCTCCAATACTCCTATAGCAGATTTTTCATCGCTTGACATTAGAAGAATTTTGGTTTCGGTTTCACACAAATCGGTGGACTGCTTGTGGGTGAAACTGCAGAAGTACCCGTCGACACGCTTTTCTTTTAGGGGTGGTTTTCTCCCTTAAAACCGATTTTCCGGCTATGAAAAAAAAAATACCTGTCTAATAGTTTTCCATGTTCTATCACATAGATGAATTTCGATAAAATTAAAGGCGGACACTCAAGTGAGCTCGTGCGTAGTAAAAAATGTTGGAATTTTTTTTATTGGCTTCGATTATGTATGTACATCACAAGAATTATGTGCAAACGGAATTACAGGCGCAAAATTAGGAAAAAAACATTTTTAGAGCTCATTTCGCGAAGCGCCTCCGAGCGCTCCGAACCACAGGAGTGTAGAAGGGAAAACCTTAAGCAATTTTGAGTAATTTTCCAAATTAAGAAATAATTATTCTACATTTATCAAACTGTAGGTATACTTTAATAGTACATTTAAGTTTACATAGCGATTTTTCCAAATTCATTTATCATCAAATTGGCGGAGCTGCGGCAGAATATCACAGCACGATTGCCGCGATTTGATTTGCACAAAATTTGAAATATTTGTTTCAGTTAGAACATGTATAGTTTCCATTTGACAGTAAGTAAAATAAAGAAAATTCAAATTCAAGAGGATGGCATGTATTTACAAAAAAAATCAACATTTCACGCAAAATATCTGTAAAATTTGAATTTAAAATGTAGTTTTAAAAATAATTGCTCTTTTATTTTATTATTTGTACTGTTATTATTATTTATATTTTTTCTTGTATTATCGATATTTATTTTTAATATAATCAATATTTCTACCAAGTTTCAACTCAATCGGCTTAGTAGCTTTCGAGTAATCCTGCACGTTAATTTCGAAGATGCAGTTACGAGAAAAAGGGATTTGAGGTTTACTGTAACGTTTGAGGCTTTTCGAATTTGGCTTTGAAATTTCGGGAAAATATTCTACATGCACAGAGTGCCCCGTTATGAATGGATGATCCTGCAACTGTCGGTAGGTCAGATCATGTCCTGCTACCAGGTGTAGAAGTATGAACCCGGATTTTCTTTTGCAAAAATTACACGTCGGTTGTTTGAAAATGATAAAAACGAATGGGGTCGGCTTTCCGCGTCACATTCAATTGATCCGCGAGTTATTGTTGACTTTGAGTATTATCTGTTAGAGGGAGACGATTGCGCTGCAGAAGCGGTCTTACGGTCCCTAAACTGATGGCCAGCGCCATCTATAGGGAAATTCCGGTTTCATACTTCTAGACCTGGCATATCCTGCAATTTCAGTTCAGTAAAAGCTCCACGGTTTTCGAGATGTTGGGCCTTACGTTATTTTTCGAAAAAAATCATCTGCTTTTGGTTTTTCGCATGCCATTTCCACAAATGATGCGAATCGACAATAACTAAGCAACTTTTTTAAGTAATTGGCACGATATGCGTGGCACATTTTGTTTTCTACACCGCAGGCTATCAAAGTCAGATGTTCGTATTGGTTCGCACGAAAATTCTGCGTAAGATCTTTTTGCATAAAGTTTCATACTCTTTCTTTTTTTTCATCCGTTCTTTTTTCTTTTTCTTTTTATTTGAAATTTTTTTTTTTCATATACTTTTTCATATTTTTTTCATACTTTCTTTCATACTCTCGGCTGTTTGCTTTATCTGAAAAAGTCTTCTTTTTAGATAAAACAAACGACTACGAGTATTTATAAAAAAAATGGTCGAAAAAAGTTATCATCTGTAGAAATGGCACGTGAAAAACCAAAAGAAGATGATTTCAATCCCGAAAACCGTGGGACTTTAAGGCGTTACCCCCACTAGTAGCGCAAAAAAGGCCTTTTTCATGAATTTTTTTAAAGAAAACTACAAAACTTTTTTAATCGATCAATATACCATCTTAAAGAACACATCTTGAAGAACTTTCAGTAATTTTTTTATTGAAAAATATTACATTGTTTAGTGGCAAATGGCCGTCAATGAAATAATGTTTTTATATACACGGTTTGCGGTGACCAACATTGCGGCGAAGTGGATCATCTGTAAAAAAAATGCGGATGGATTTAGTCAAATATAAGTATAAACTAGTCTTTAATCGAAGGATTTTAAAAAATATTCATTTTTCACAAAATGGCGGACAGTCAAAGTTAATGGTTCGATTTTAACGAAAAAAAAAATGGCCGTTTTTTGGCTATAAAACGGCCATTTTTTTCGAAAAAAAAAATCGAACGATTAAAGACTACATTTTTATGTATTAAATAAGCCTGCAAAATTTCAAGAAGATCGGTTCATCAGTGTTCGAGTAATCTTGGTCACCGACTTCAGAAATGCCATTTTGAGAAAAACGCGTTTAAAGTTTCAATTTCAGTTCTTCAATTCACGGATTCTTCTCTTTCAACGCTCATATCTCAGTCAATTTTGTTCGGATCGACTTGGAATTTTCAGGACATATTCTCAGATACTTATACTTCAAAAAACTGCAATAAAAAAAAATCGATTTTTTCAAAATCGCAAGGGGGGTAACCCCTTAAGGAAGCTTTCCAGTGTGACAGCCCGAAAAATCGCTGTTTTTCGCGATTTTTTTTTTAAAGAAAAAATAATCTAATCGGTCTGGTTTTTTTTTGTATATTAATTGGGTATTGAAGAATACAAAACAATTTTTTAAAGATGGATTTATTTATTAATTAATATCTATAAAAATGATGAAACAATTGTTGCAGAAAATGCACTTGGATGTGGTGTCCACGTTGGGGGTCACAATTTTGATCTGAAACAAAAAACACAAAAAGATTATTGATCGGTATATAATTGGTTTTCGTGCTATGGAGGCTTTTTTTTTTTTTTTTGCAAAAATGGCGCCGGTTTGAACAAAAAGTATCGATTTTAGCATTTTTTTTGGCATTTTTTTTTACAAAAAAATAGGAAGATGTCAAAAAAAAAAAAAGCTTCCATAGCACGATAAACAATGACGTTAAGAATATTGTGTAAAAAATTCAACTCGATAGCTTTAAAACTCTGCCCTCCAAGTTGGACACCGTTTTGAAAAATGCTGTTTCGAGAAAAACGCGTTCAAAGTTTCGCTGTAGCTGTAGCGCTCCGTTGCCTTCTTCCAAGAAATGCTGTACAGTAACCGAAATAATCTGAATTTCGGCATGAAAATTTCAGGGAATATTCGGAAGAGTGTATACTATTCGATAAAGCAAAAAAAAAAAAATCGATTTTTTGAAAATTTCACACTGGAAAGCTCCCTTAACTAAACTGAAATTGCAGCGTATGGTGGGAAATTGTCCGAGCGTTCATCGCAGAACGTCCTGTACAGATCTATCGCAAAAGAAAACGATCTTTTTTTCATCGTTGTAGACGCAAATCCCAAGTAGGCAAAAATATGCTAAAAATTGACGTTCGACCGGTACAAGGGGACTTGTCGTTTTTCCCTTCGCATCTCGTGTCCTTTCGCAAGAGCGAGGAAAAAGACTACTGCGCCGAAACACGTATAGTACATTCGACGAAGCCGCTTCGCTCTCCTCTCTTTCTTCTCCCCTCTCCCTCCGTCCGTATCTCTCGTGTAAAAAACAACAACACAGTGGCTTAGTGCGATCGTCGTTGCGTCACTGATGTACGCGGAACTTGTGGAGCTCGTGCCGCACGCGTTCGATCGACTCGCCGACCTTGCACGAGCGAAGGAAGTAGAATGAAAAGAAGAGACGAAGAAAAAGAAGCGAAGAAAACAAAAAAGTCTGAGAGAATGAAGAGGAAGAAAAAACGTGATAAATTCTCTCGCGCGTAGTGCGGTTGGTGGTGCGAGCGTCGTGACGATCGCGACGCGCTTGCCAATGAATATTCGTAAAATTGCAGTGATCCGTGTAGCGCGGTGTTTTTCGAGGGTGTGGAAGAAAATTCGCGGACGATCGGCGACGCGAGAAGAAACGCGAGTTTCGGCGAGAGCCGCGCCGCCAACAGCGACGGTAACATACTCGTGGAGGCGATAAACGCCGATAATGACAGCAATTCCAATCGTGGCACGACGAGACGACCCAAACCTATTTCGGCTCTTATGGACGATGAATCGACCCCCGCTGGTAACAATAATCGACAACGACGCCGTCACAATAATCATCATCAACATCATCGTCGTTATCAACAACGCAGATCGGAGAACGGGTCGCAAGTCGACGACAGCACCAGCTGGGACGAAACGGCGTCCGAGCATCGTGACGATTTTTCACCCGTCGTTGCCAGAAAACGAAAGAATTCTTATCAGTGAGTATACTCGTGCATTTCGCGTCGCGCGTTGATTAACCCTTTGCGGCATAGTGTAACACTGCCGTTACACCCTAATTCAATTCAGATTTTTACGATTCGAAAGTGTTTTTCAATCAAATACGGCGGTTGTAAAGGCGTTTCAAGGTTCTCAGGACTTCGATAACTACTGACACAAACGTATTAAATTTTAATCATTATTATCGTAGCGGGTGTCATCGATAACGAAAGTGAAAAAAAACGAACTTTTTACATCATTAATCCGATGATGACTGATCTGGCAGGTAAACCATAACCAAAAAATAGGTAAAAACTTGGTTTATGATCCACGGAATGCGAACCCGGAGTCTAAACCGTCAAGTTGAAAATGGCGGATCCAATATGGCGGCTGTTAACGATGTTTTGCATCTATGGTCCGCCATATTGAATCCGCCATCTTTAATTCTCGAATTTTGAGTGCAGATTTGTAATCAGCAACCCCGAAAACCCGAGTACCAACATTCGCTATCATCAAATGACGTTTTACATATATGGTCCGCCATCTTGAATTCCCGAATTTTGAGTGCAGATTCGTAATTAGCCACCCCGGAAACCCCTGAGTACCAACTTTCGCTATCATTGAACGACGTTTTGTATTTATGGTCCGCCATATTGAATCCGCCATCTTGAATTCTTGAATTTTGAGTGTAGATTCGTAATCAGCGACCCCGAAAACCCCCGAGTACCAACTTTCGCTATCATCAAACGACGTTTTGCATTTACGGTCCGCCATCTTGAATTCCCGAATTTTGAGTGCAGATTCGTAATCAGCGACCCCGAAAACCCCCGAGTACCAACTTTCGCGATCATCAAACGACGATTTGCATTTATGGTCCGCCGTATTGAATCCGCCATCTTGATTCTCGAATTTTGACTGCAGACTTGTAATTAGCCACGCCGGAAACCCCCGAGTACCAACTTTCGCTATCATTAAACGACGTTTTGCATTTATGGTCCGCCATCTTGAATTCCCGAATTTTGAGTGCAGATTCGTAATCAGCGACCCCGAAAACCCCCGAGTACCAACTTTCGCTATCATCAAACGACGTTTTGCATTTACGGTCCGCCATATTGAATCCGCCATCTTGAATTCCCGAATTTTGAGTGCAGATTCGTAATCAGCGACCCCGAAAACCCCCGAGTACCAACTTTCGCTATCATCAAACGACGTTTTGCATTTATGGTCCGCCATCTTGAATTCCCGAATTTGAGTGCAGATTCGTAATTACCCACCCCGGAAACCCCCGGGTACCAGCTTTCGCTATCATTAAACGACGTTTTGCATTTATGGTCCGCCGTATTGAATCCGCCATCTTGAATTCTTGAATTTTAAGTGTAGATTCGTAATCAGCGACCCCGAAAACCCCCGAGTACCAACTTTCGCTATCATCAAACGACGTTTTGCATTTACGGTCCGCCATATTGAATCCGCCATCTTGAATTCCCGAATTTTGAGTGCAGATTCATAATCGGCGACCCCGAAAACCCCCGAGTACAAAATTTCAAGCCGATTGCACGCAAAGAAAAATGTATGCTTCAAAGGGTTAAAACATCGACGGAATTGCTTTTGAAGAAGAAAAATGTCTTCCCTAGTTTCGTGAATAATGAAGATATATTTTTGCACGTGATACTTAATTATTCGACTGCACACTTCCACCACGAAGCTCTGACTGCATGTGGGCTCGATCGGATCCCGGACCAGATCCCTGGTAAAAGAAGAAACGACTTTTTTCAAATTTCTACCCAACAAAACTGCCTTAAGGAAGGACACCACTGTGACGGAAATAATTAAAATTCAGAAAGTATAAAATTGAATTGTTGTAAACAATTTCTGAAAATTCAATTTTCGGGAAGTGAGCATTTCATTGCAAATTCCTCTGGTCAAAAATGACCCAGTGTGTCAACGGGATATTAAAAATTCCGGGGGAAAAACGACAATGATGAAAATTTTGGTTTGTAAAAATTGGAAATGAGAGGTTATAGTCAGAGTTACGATTTCGGCCAGGTTGGGAAATGGTGAATCGTTGCGCTACTTGCTCTCACTAAATCGTCTATAAATTGGTCAATTTTCCAGATTTTAACTTGGATTTTTTTCCCACATATTCTTGAATATGGAGTAAGATGGGGTTACTTTGGAACAGGTCTTGGAAGTTTTTAGCAGGTAACTTTTTTTCTACATCCTAAATTTCAATTTCTTTTGCTCCATAGAACAATGTGTCGTTTGTCTATCAAATGTATAAGAAAGTCAATCTCCACCACCTCTCACCATTATATATATATATATATATATATTTTTTTAAGTGTCAAAGTAACCTCGAATGTGGGGTTTATTTGACAACCATTAAAATACAACGTACGTCAAAGATTGAGGGTTACTTTGACATCATTTTAAGAAAAAATAATAATATCTCATGCATTATACATGGAATTAAGTGAAAAACAACGATTTTTTTTACAATCAAATTGTCATCTTCATTAAGGAAACATTTAACCTGAAAGTATCAAGTACGTAGCGTACTATTATAGGCCCTTAATCAATCTTATAATTATCATTGAGATCAAAATCAACTTGAGCAACATTACAATCAACTTTAGCAACGTTATAATAAACTCGAACAACAAATTTGAGCACCAATAAAAAAAGTCTTTTGGCGTATTTTCGCGCTTTATTAACGTAGCCCCACAAATTGTCAAAGTTACCCTCCGTGTCGATTTAAACTCAATTTACTTTATACTTTGAGAGAGTGCAAAAATAAATCGATTTTCTTGCATCACTGTGTTGCGATGTCGTGATTCGTGCACATGTCTGGCTCCTAACTCCCAAGTTATAAAAAACAAAATCGTATTTACTCGTGTTTACGGCTGAAAACGATTTGCCTGCCCAAATTGACAGTGATAACTTGCCAGTCGAATATAAGGACTGCATTATCGCGAAATCGTTATTGAACTTGATTTCCCCTGTTGCCTCCACTGTCATCGAATATCCATAAGTCGAATATCCATAAGTACGAATATCCATAAGTACGAATATCCATGAGTATAAATATCCATAAGTCGAATATCCATAAGCCGAATATCCATAAGTTGAATATCCACAAGTTGAATATCCACAAGTCGAATATCAATAAGTACGAATATGCATAAGTACGAATATCCATGAGTATGAATATCCATAAGTCGAATATCCATAAGTCGAATATGCATAAGTTGAATATCCACAAGTTGAATATCCACAAGTCGAATATCAATAAGTCAAATATCCATAAGTCGAATATCCACAAGTCGAATATCCATAAGTCGAATATCCATAAGTCGAATATTCACAAGTCGAATTTCCATAAGTCGAATATCCATAAGTGGAATATCCATAAGTCGAATATCCATAAGTCGAATATCCGTAAGTCGAATATCCATAAGTGCCAATATCCATAAGTGAGTATAGAGTAGAAATGAGTTTGTTTGTGTTTGTTTTCGGCGCTCATTTCTAATCTATACTCATTTTTCCTCTACCTCCCGCAATTTCTGTAACTCATTTCTATTTTATACTCACTTATGGATATTCGTACTTATGGGTATTTCTACTTAGGGATATTCACTTGTGGATATTGGCACTTGTGGATATTGGCACTTATGGATGACATATGGATATTCGATTTAAGGGTATTCACTTATGGATATTGGCACTTATGGATATTCGACTTACGGATATTCGACTTATGGATATTCGACTTATGGATATTCACTTATGGATATTCGACTTATGGATATTCACTTATGGATATTGGCACTTATGGATATTCGACTTCTGGACATTCGTACTTATGGATATTCGGTTCTGGAAATTCGACTTATGGATATTCTACCCCAATCGTTTCCTCTGTGTCATGGCAAATCCGCGATTGGTGTAATTGCGACAAGGGCCCGAAACATGATCGGAAGATCGAGTCTCCCGAGATTTGTCGTCTAATCGTCGTCCACGGGACTCTCCGATGGGAAACTTTAGCGACCACTTAATTAACACTGAACCAGTGAAATATCAACACCCTCGAACTTGCGTCGACCGAAACAATTTCTCTGGAATAACTTAAATCCGACGCTCGATGTTTGTATTAAAAAAAAGAAATTAGAGCGAGCGAGGGTGCCTCAGAGGGTAGAAGGCTCAGATTCGTGCAATACATGTCGGTCACGTGCAATCGAGCAGAGAATTCGAGGTGAGAGAAGCCGGACAAAGTCGTTTCGCGACTTTACCAAGTTCACAGCATCAAAGGGACAAACTCGGTATGACAGAACCCTCCAGAGTCTGTGAAGACAGAGAGAGAAAGAGAGAGAGATTCGTTCCCCCCTTAATTTATCTTGGATGTGTTATTCTAACAAATCCACGAGAACGACAGAAAAAGAGGAAAGAAAATTAATTGATTACTAAGAGCAAACGACGGCAAGACAGAGAATCCTTATTAAAACTCGTGTTGATTGTATTATCGAAACAAAAAATGAACAACCATTGCAGGAAGCCTTTTCAAAAAAGTTAAAAAATAGGATGCACAGAAATTTAAAAAAAAAAGGATTTTTTTGCAATTTTTAAACCCACGTATCTCTTAAGCGCCACTGTAATTTACAAATGACTCATTCGGAAGGGCCTTCCTCATGCCCCCACAAAATACGGCCCTTCGCGAAAGGAATATCTCAAGTATCCACGAGATGAACTCTTATTATTACGAAAACGATGTTATCTATACTATATAATAGGTGTCTCAAAATGACCTGACAGTTTAAATTACGCGCAATTTTGTTTGTGGCGAACATAGAGTACTAATCTTTGACAACTGGCATTCGGAAGCTTTGAGGTTAAGTCATGGGGAATTAACCTCAAAAGGCATCAGGAAGTTTTGAGGTTAAGCCATGGAGAATTAACCTCGAAAGGCATCAGGAAGTTTTGAGGTTGAGCCATGGCGAATTAACCTCAAAAGGCATCAGGAAGTTTTGAGGCTAAGTCATGGAGAATTGACCTCGAAAGGCATCAGGAAGTTTTGAGATTAAGTCATGGTGAATTGAGCTCAAAAGGCATTAGCAAGTTTTGAGGTCAAGTCATGGAGAATTAACCTCAAAAGACATCAGAAAGTTTTGAGGTTACGTCATGAAGAATTAACCTCAAAAGGCATCAGGAAGTTTTGAGGCTAAGTCATGGAGAATTGACCTCAAAAGGCATTAGGAAGTTTTGAGGTTAAGTCATGGAGAATTAACCTCAAAAGTCATCAAGAAGTTTTTAAGTTAAGTCTTGGAGAAATAACTTCAAAAGGCATCAAAAAGTTTTGAGGTTGAGTCATGGAGATCTAACCTCAAAAGGCATCGGGAAGTTTTGAGGTTGTCATGGGGAATTAACCTCAAAAGACATCAGAAAATTTTGAGGTCAAGTCATAGAGAATTAACCTTAAAAGGCATCAGGAAGTTTTGAGGCTAAGTCATGGAGACTTAACTTCAAAAGGCATCAAGAAATTTTGAGGTTGAGTCATGGAGATCTAACCTCAAAAGGCATCGGGAAGTTTTGAGGTTAAATAATGGAGAATTAACCGCAAAATACATCAGAAAGTTTTGAGGTCAAGTCATGGAGAATTGACCTCAAAAGGCATTAGGAAGTTTTGAGGTTAAGTCATGGAGAATTAACCTCAAAAGGCATTAGGAAGTTTTGAGGTTAAGTCATGGAGAATTAACCCCAAAAGGCATCAGGAAGTTTTGAGGTTAAGTCATGGAGTCATGATCGAGCAACGCATAGAAATTCTTATTTGCTGCATTGTTACTGCATAGTTATTGTAGACGAAGTTTTACGGTCGTGTTATCTCGCGCTGCGGCGACGTGAATTGGCCACCAAGATCGTGCGATTTGACGCTATTGGACTTCCTTCTTTGGGCTTTTCTGAGAGGAAAAGTGTATGCCAATGATCCACAGATCATTCCGGAGCTCAAGGAAGCAATCGGACGCGCACCGTTAATGAAATTGGTCCGCAGTTATGTCAAAATGTTATTGAAAATTTCGTCAACAGAGTGAAGATTTGCAAACAAGGACGAGGCGGCCATTTATCGGATTCCACACATAACCTCCATCTTTGTACCTTATATTGAAATAAAAATATTCGCACTTCTCAAATAAACGAATACTTTTTTTGATAAATCGAAATGTCAGGTCATTTTGAGACACCCTATAAAACAGTTCCGTGACGGGCTGCCCGACTGAATATAGAAACCCACAATTTGGAAGACACGTTCCCCCGAAAGGTACAGCGGTGCACTGCGAAAGGATTTTCCGGAAATCAACTCCTAAGGAGGTGGAACGGGGTGTGAAAGTTTGCATGGAAAATTCCTGCGTGTATCAACGCGAGGGAAGCTAATTCGTCGTAAAGTACGACGCAACAGTGAAAAAGAAATGACCGCCACGTGGTATTGTGATTCGTTGATTGACAATGATGATGCTCTTGCGTATTTCAGCGGCGACAACGATCCGACGGATGCAACTGGCGACGAGTCAAAGTCCGCAAAGCCCAATAGCGATAGTAAAAAGTAAGTAAGTTTTATACATCGGCGGATTTCACACGGCTTATTTATCATGTCATTAAACGAAATCATTTGAATTTTGCGTCAAATAGACAAATGAACTCGAACAGTCTTTGCGTAGAATGGTTATGGCTAGGGGGTGACAAAAGGTATAATGATTGTGCGTAGCCTTGACCCACCTTGACTCGGATCATGCTCGACACTGCAATGGCTTCTCCCACCGTCACTATGTGCGCGTGTGTACGAGCTCGATGATGTATTCGCTTCGTATACAAATAAATGTCCATTTCGCGTTTACGTTGTTGACATTCTCGAGTCCAGGAGCATAACGGACGTGTGCCAAGGGTACCACACGCAACGAAGCGGTACCTCGCTATATACGTATATACGCACGAGCGATTTGCCACGAGACTAAACGGATTCGCCAATTTTTTTCGTCACTTTCTTTTCGGGTAAAAAATTCGTGCGATACACGTGTGAAGAGAGGAAAACTTTTTTTTCTCGATATGAAAATTGTTCAAAGTGCATCTGATGAAGATATTGCTCGGGTGCATTGTGCTTGATTGAAGGGGAATTTGAATAGCATTTTTGTGGACGCTGCTACAGGGAAAAAAAATAAAAATTTCACTTTATTCGTAGCTTGGAAGCTAGAATTTGGAGGGTTTTTGAAATATCGGTTTTCGTTGACACGCGTGCGGAAGAAAAGTATCGTTTCGGAACTTATTTTTCGGAATAAAAAGTCGTGAGAAATCGTTTGTAACGAGAGGAGTTTTCTCGACTAGTTGAAAGCTAGGATAAGTAGCGAATTTTTGGAACGTTGTTTCCCATAGACACGCGTGCGATAGAACAGCTTGCATTTCGGAACCTTATTTTTTTTAATGTCGCTTTTTATAGTTTTCGAACTTAATTTTTTATAATTTAGAACGTAGTTTTTGTTTTCGAACTGAGTTTTCTTTAAGTATCGTTTTTCATAGACACGTGTGCGAAAGAAAAGTTTCATTTCGCAACTTATCTTTCGAAAAACAGGTCGTGGGAAATTGCTTATAACGAGAGGTGTTTTCAACTAGTTGAAAGCTGGAATACGTAGCGAATTTGATAAATGTCATTATTCATACACACGCGGGCGAAAGAAAAAAAAATCGAAACTTTGCGGATGAAAAAAAATCGTTCGTAACGACAAGAGTTTTCACTAGTTGAAAGATCCCTAGGTATTGTGGGGAATTTTCTTTACCACGGAGCAAATTCGAGTAGGATACTGCAAGTAAATTTGAACATTGGGGAAAGGCGTCTCCGAAATTTAGCCGCACATTATTTCGAGGTTGGCATCGAAGATTCCGTAGTTAGCACTTTATTCAGTATATTAAGGGGGCTTCTCACTTTAGACACTAAAAAATGCTATTTTCATTAATTCTTTTGATAGGTTTATATTATAGATATTGATATAAAATTCGTTACAATCAATAAATACATTTTCGAAATACATAAAATAAATTTTTTTTATTTATTTATGTAACCCAAACAAACTTTAAACACGTTTTTCTCGAAACAACGTTTTTCGACGGTTTGTTGATAAAAACTTCGAAACTACTGAACCGACTCTCATTAAACTTTAACCACATATTCTTCACAACTATAGCTATGGCGCGTACCAAGGATTTAAAAAAATTTGACACTTACTATTTTTTTGGCCAAAAATTGGCAAAGAAACACGTTTTGTTTTTTTGTTGTTTTTTTTTTCGAAAAACGTCCGCTACTTTGTTATTTTTGCATATATAAAAAATCGTACCGTATGCGCTGTAGCCATTAACATACTGAATCCAAAACCGTTCGATTTTTTAGTTTCGAATGATTCATCTACGAGATTTCATCAACAGCGCAGACCTACATTTTTTTTGCACATTTTTTCAACTACCATTTTCGTCTATAAATAGTGACGTAAATAAATACATTTAAAAAAAATGTATTCCGAAAGTGTTTTTATCAAGTGTAACAACTTTTGTATCCATATCTATAAAATAAACCTATCAATGAAAATTCATGAAAATAGCCTTTTTTAGCGTCTAAAGTGAGAAGACCCCTTAAGGGGTTAGGCCACAGTAACGGGTATAAAATCATGTGGGAATTTAACAATTTTTTTTCGTATGAAAAAGTGATTCACCCATAAAATTAATTACACATTTATTTAGTATAAATATCAAGCTGTTAGAATTTTTTTTTTTTTTTCGATGTACAAAATGTCCAACTACTAATATTTTCTTTTTTTATCTTTTTTTTGGGCGCTCCGCGCCGTGACATTTAGCATCCACAATTTTTTACCAAGAACGAAAAAAAAAAATTCTCGTCAATCTACATTAGAATACCTAGAGAAGATCGTACGGAATTAAAAAAATATTGTTTTATTCAAATGTTGTAGGTATTTTAAATTAAGAAATGAATTTTCAGCGAAAAATTTCGTTATAACTGCTCATAAAATGAAAAGTTCTCGATTAACCAGAAATTCAATTAGGAAATGCAATTAGGAACATAACTTTTAAATTTGAAGCAAATCGAGTGAAAATTGTCGAAGTTATTTGTCACGCCAATTGGAAAAAAGCTGTGTCGAGAAAAACGCGTTTAAAGTTTGACGTATACATTTTTTTTTTGTTGCTCAACTTAGAAAATGCAAGTGAAAAAATATTGCCGAAAATGCAAGTGAAAAAATATTGCCGAAAATGCAAGTGAAAAAATATTGCCGAAAATGCAACTGAAAAAATATTGCTGAAAATGCAGCTGAAAAAAAAGAATTAAAGCACCGTTTTAGGGAGAAAAAAAAATCGTTTTTTCGAAAATTCTACTGTGGCCTTACCCCTTAAGCGGTAGCACTTCATTCACATGCCTAAAGCACGATGTTTGGGTTTGTTTGGGTTTGTTTGGTTTGATCGGTTTTTTCGAAAATTCTACTGTGGCCTTACCCCTTAAGCGGTAGCACTTGATTCGCTTAAAGTACGATGTGAAGCTAAAAAACAACTTTATTTCCAATATTCCGATGACGAATAAATTGGTTTGTATTTGCGAAACGGTGTCGCGCTTGCAGACAAAATCACAGCGAGATTGAGAAACGGCGACGGGATAAAATGAATACCTACATAACTGAGCTCTCGACGATGGTGCCGATGTGCCACGCGATGTCAAGAAAGTTGGACAAGCTGACGGTGCTCCGTATGGCCGTGCAGCATTTAAAAACGATCCTCGGTGCGGTTACGTCCTATACCGAGGTTCAGTATAAGCCGACCTTTATCAGCGATCAGGAACTCAAAACACTTATCCTCCAGGTGAGTTATTTCACTGCGTTTCTTTTTTCTTCCACGCGTTACGTCATTCGTCATAATTTCGTAATGGGTGACAGCGCGCGACGCAAGAATCATCGGATAATCGCTGGTATGTAAATTGCGATTTTTCTCGATCAGATCGTGCTCGGGGTTTCCCACAGCAAAGGTACAAAAACACCAATAGATAATCGATATCCTCAACGCAATTCTCGTGCTGAAATAGTGTAAAAAGTTTTCCTCGTGGCACGTGGAAACAAATAGGGGGACAGTTGATCGTCGAGCTGTTGATTCAGTCTATTCTGCACTGCTAAACAAGTTTATTTTAACGAGGATCTCGAGTCGAACGATTTTCTTCGTTGCCTCGTGGCCTGCTGAGATTCGGTTTGTTTCGAATACATTTTTTTATTCGTTTCAAGCGTTCCACGATGTAGATAATACAACGAATACGTATTTGATGAAAATACAGTGTTGATTCGAACGTATGAGAGATATATTTGAATAAAATATATCTCTGAGGGGTTTTGAGGGTGCTGATTACGAATCTGAAGTCAAAATTCAGGAATTCACAATGACGAACGAATATGGCGAATGAAAATACAAATAATACAAATTGATTTGGATGAAACTCGGCTCTCAAGCTTCATATATTTTCACTTACTTATTGTATTATGCTCTATGTTATTGAATTCACCATGAAAAATTCCTCCATTTTGAGTTCAGCATCGCACTCAGCGTCCCCGAAAACCCCCGAGTACCAAGATTTATCCAAATCGAGCAGTTTTTTGCACATTCGGCCGCCATATTAGATCCGCCATTGAAAATTTTTGAATTTTGTGTTCAGATTCGCAATAAGCGACCTCGAAAATCCCAGAGTACCAATTTTCATCAAAATCGAGTAAAATTTTCAATTTCGGTCCGCCATTCTAGCGCCGCCATTTTGAATTTTCAAATTTAGAGTTCAGATTCGTAATAAGCGACCTCAAAAATCCCGGAGTACTAATTTTCATCTAAATCGAGTAAAGTTTTTGACTTTTGTCCGCCATATTGGCGCCGCCATATTGAATTTCCAAATTTTGACTTCAAATTCGGATTCAGCGAGCCCAAAAACCCCCGAGTGAGGCTCCGATTTCAAATCAGAGCAAGTTAAATAGGGAAATAAAGGTTGACGCATTATTGCGTCAATGCCGACGAAGGGGTTAAGGTATTTTGTTTATGAATCTGAATATTTGACAGTCAACTGATTTTCGTCTATAATCGAGTGAAAAAACATGTCAGTAAAATGGTAAAATTTCAGGCGGGGGCCCTGCTTATGCCCCCACAAAATACGGCCCTCCAATTTTCGTGACCCTTTTTCTGGGAAAACTTGTGCAGGTTTAAACGTTTTTTTCTACATCGAAGAGTATGGTTCCAAGTGAAGGGTGTCTCAAAATAACCTGACATTGTAAATAGCGCGCCATTTTTTTCATGGCGAACATAGAGTACTAATCTTCGACAGCCGGCATTAGGAAGTTTTGAGGTTAAGTCATGGAGGATTACACGATCGAGCAACGCACAGAAATTGTTATTTGCTGAATTTTTACTGCATAGTTATTGCAGATAAAGTTTCATGGTCGTGATATCTCGTGTGATATTGTGTTCCACACATAACCTCCACAATTGTACCTCATATTAAAATTAAAATATTCGTACTTTTCAAATAAATAATACGTTTTATTAATAAATAAAAGTTTCAGGTGTTTTTGAGATACCCTATATCTTTTACAATTTTTTTACTGACAAATATTTACAAATGTGTATACGGTTTGTGCAGCCGTTGTTTGAAAAACGTTCTTCGCGCAGAGTACTGATGCTCCGAAACCAATCATCCGAAACATAAAAAAATCATACGCATTCAACCTTTGCATGAAATGATGTAGTGCTTGGATGAAGGATTCAATAAAACATATGGATTTTTGAAAAAAAATAACCGCAGTCCAAAGTGAAAGTATCAATTTTCGGTAGAGAAAGACACTTTATTTTCGTTGAACAAAAAAAATACGCATCGAAAAAAAATTGAAGTCAATCGATGCAGTCATTTTTGAGATATCGTGATCGTCTATTTCGAAAGTTATTTTAAAAAAATGTGTATAAAGTTCCATTTACGATTAACTTCCTCAATTTTCAACAGATCGATTTGAAATTTTCGGTGAATATTTTTCAAATGTCATATTTAGAGAATCCGTCGGAATCCAAAAATCGATATTTTCAAAATTTTAAACTGGCCTTGAGCTCCTAAGTAAAACAATACATTCGAGATAAATCTCGGGATAGTAGAATAAAATCAAAAACACATTGAATTTGCGAAAACTTGAGTCAACTAAAAAAAAGACGAATCAAATAAAGGCATTTAGTTGATTTCAATCGTCTTTTTATCGGTGCATGTAGCGTGGTTTCATCAAAGAGACGTCGGTGTTCTCGCCATCATTCGGCAGAGCATACGCGCATACACTCTTGAGAATTGTACGTCTTCACGCCACGCAGAACTTTCTCCCTCTTTCTCTCGCTCTCTCGCTCTCTCGCTCTCTCTCTCTCTCTCTCTCTCTCTCTCTCTCTCTCTCTCCCCCTCTCCCCCTCTCTCCCTCGCTCCGTCGAGTAAGAGCGTTATACACATGTTACCACTTCAAAGTTTGCAATTGCATAACCCCCAAGTTATTACCCTTACCCGCGCGCTCTACGAGCGCGATAGTCCCCGGGCTCCTTCGCGCCAATAATACAAGCAAGGGAAGCCCGCGCCGTGAGAAATTTCCATAGTAAAGCATACCCACTCACACGCGCCCACTTTACACCCAGAAACGTTTGGATTCAGTTGGCTGGCGCGATTGACGTTATCGAGTATTTCTCGTGACAACTCGTCTTCTTGTGCTTCTTTTTTTAATCCGCCTCACACGATCAATTAACGCTCTATTTATAGTCACCTCCTGTTTCCGGGGGAGCACGTCCTCTGTAGCATATATTAGCTGTACGAATGAATTCTCGGCATTTTTCATGAAAAAAAAAGACAACAGAAACAAAGAAATAACGATTTATTTGCGTGAAATCAAGGTACATTTTAATCGGGAAGGTAATCTCCGTTTGCTTCCACACATTTCGCCCACTTGTCAGGTAGATCGCGAATTCTTAGGCGGAAAAATGGTGGTTTTGAGTCGACAGGGTCGATAATAGCATTTTTTACTTTATCGGACGTTTTGAAGTGGCTATCGGCAGATGGAGCAAGGAGCAATCGAAACAAGTGAAAATCCGATGCAGCCGAGTCCAACGGATCTGAAGTGTCTCTGGTCCTTCTTGCTGTGCGTGGTCTAGCACTTTCATGCAGCAATATGACCGGCCTAGGTACTTTGCCTGTGTGAGGGCGTTTTGAATCTTGCCGAGCTTTTTAAACGACTGGAAATGTCTTATCGGGTAACTCCTAATGTAGTAGTAAGATCCGATTGCGTTCGGCAAGGATCTTCGTCCCGCAGCTGCTCCAAATTCTCATCCTCAAATCTTTTTCGTCGTTCTGACATCTCGCACTTCTTCACGCTACTGATGGATACGGTATCTTTCCCCACTGCCTGACAAATCATCTCCTTAGCTTCGGAAGTATTTTCTTTTTCAATTCGAACGCGAGAAGCATAGTGCCTAATATGCGCCTTATTGCAACTTATTTTGATCACTGTGCTCACGATGTATATTTTGAGGTTATGTTAAGTTGGTGGTCCGGAAGATAGTCAAATGAGCTTTTACGCGTTGAGCATTTTTTCTCGACATCACGATTAAGATTGGTGCATAAATTTAAGCAGTTAACAAACTGTTTTCAGGTATTACGACCAAAGTTTCTTTCTGTACACAAATTTGGGCATCGAAAAAAAACGTTTTTAGAAACTAAGAATTGAAGTTCCTTCCAGCATATAAATTTGGGTGTCTAAAAAAAGAATCGGAGAGGTTACGATCGAAAATGAGACGGGATGGCGATTGTGCCGTGGAGATTCGAAGGAGCGCATTGTAGTGGACATCGATATGTACTGAGGACCCAATAACGCTCTCGCGTTTAAATCCCCGTCCGCTTATCGAAGATCGTGCTCACGAAGGAGCGCGGATTTACCGCGGGCCCGCGGTAGATAAATTATATTACGAACGTGTGGCGCACACGTTAGCCTAGAGAAGGTGACCGGCCACGCCCGGCATACCAGGCCGACTCGGGTCACCGGCGCGTACTCTGCATCGCGAAAGACTTGCGAAATTGTACTCACGTGCAATCATTGCCCACTTCCTTCGGTGCCACTTCCCGTACGCCAATGTACCCTCGATGGCGGATATGGTCGAAAAAAACATTACAAAAAAAAACAATTAGACGACGACGCGGTCTGAGCGATCGTTGGCACTGTCGAGGCTGGTCGAACATTTTTGGAAACAACCACATTTTCCTTTTTGAAACTTCCAATCGGAAAACCTATTCAAGCACTGAGAGCTCGCAGGAAACTTGAAAGAAGTATGCAATTCGTTTGCGGTAAAGTTGCAGTTTCGTTGAAAAGTTCGAATTTCTGAATACTCTTATTTTTCAACGATTTGCACTGGAACGATCAAAGAAGTCCATATATTCCTTTTGAGTTATCAGCGATCGAATCGGATGTATAATTTTTTTAATTTGTCTTTTCCTAACGTATACACGCTGTTCGCGTTTGTTACCTATTTGTTTTCTCCACTGTGACTGTTTCTTTTTCTACACTTCTTTCACTTTTTTGTTCTTATACCCCCCCCCCCCCCTTGCCGCTGGGGCCGACTTCCCTCTCTGTATCATATACAACATGACATTTATGTCATGGGTATAGGGAAACTGCGGAAAACCTATACCACAACAATACAGCCGGTCATCTAGTTCGCCCCCCCCCCCTCCAGTCGTGGAACTAGTCTTATTTCGCCGCGAAATGCCGAAGAAAAACATTTCACGACGAAATGTACGCAACTGGGATTCGAACCCGGGACCTCCCGGTCCGCAGGTTTAGTGGCAAGCGCGCTAACCACTAGACCATCGCACCGGTTATCGAATCGGATGTATAATTCCATATGTATTTTTTTTCTCGAGGGAGACCATCAGTCGAGAGCCCGGAAGAAGATGAAATTTGAATAATTTTTTATGGATACCCGGGGAAAAATGTTCATATATGATTATGTATGATCATGTATGATTTTATCACATATTATTATATATGAATTTTGTCTATATATAAATATATATATAATTTTATATGTAGTAATATACTCATACGTTATTATATTTCTATTTTTTATTTATTTAATTTGAGATTTTGATGATTGTTGTTACATGTTGGTACGTGTAGAAATATTGTCAGGTAGGTTGCATATAATTTTTTTTAGGATTAGGAATATTTGTTTTAGGAAATGTCAAAATACGAGACGTAATGCAAGTATTTCGATATAGTGTCTTTTACTGCCGCTTTATTATTGGATCGATACATAAGTAAATTAATGAAAAATTATAAGAAATTAATTTGGAAAAAAAAAGAAAGTAAACAATTAATTAAATGAAATTTAAAAACTATCCGTGAATGGTGATTCGCTTCATCCAGCTTCACTGCGGCCATATTGTTACAAAATTTAGTGAAGAAATTCGTAAAGATAGTCGAAGATATGTAGAACAAGGAACCACCGAACGGAATTTTCTTTCCATCAACTAGATGTCTATAAAAAATGGTCAAGGTTCCCCCCATTTTCCCGGCTCTGAACCGGTAGTCTCCCTTAACGATTGAAGCTGCACCTTCAGGATGCCCATTTCCTCAACGTATTCCTTTCACGGACCCGAATATTTAACGTTTAACTGATTCTCGTCTATAATCAAGTAAAAATACATTCCAGTATTCTGGCAAAACTTCAAGTCAAGTTACCGAACTTTTAACGAAAAATTACGACTCGAAAAATCCTCTCAATTATACCGCACTTCATGCAGATGACACCCTGGCCACATTTCTATCTAAATAATTCATACCCCAGATAACCCTCGATGCCTGATAAAAACATGCAACAGTTAAAAAAAGATGATTAAAGATAGCGTCTTTTTTTTAGCCATCGCAGTAGAATATCCCCTTAAGTTCTCACTTTCAGTAAAAAAAAGTACCCCCCTTTTCTTTTGAATACTCAGCGACCGAATCGTTCGTCAAGAATGAACTCTTTAATTGCAGGCCGCTGAAGGTTTCGTCTTCGTAGTAGGATGCGACAGAGGTAGAATTCTCTACGTGTCAGAATCGGTTGCGCAGACCCTCAATTATACTCAGGTGATACGAGTCGAAAATTCGTTATTGCTTGTATCCAATATCTTCATTGATCCTTCACAATGGATTCCCTTTTTTTTTCCTCTTCGTTCTTTGCCGCAGGACGACCTGTTGGGACAGAGTTGGTTTGACATTCTCCATCCAAAGGACGTGGCCAAAGTGAAGGAGCAACTTTCTTCGTCCGACCTGAGTCCGCGCGAGAGACTAATAGACGCGAAGAGTAAGTGCAATTTTTCTTTCTTTTTTTTCTTCTATTTCTTCGCAAGACTCTCGTTACCTTATTACGTGCAGCGCTGACCGGACGAGACATTCTCCCGGCTACTCTTATTGCATTCACCTACCGACTTCAAATGTCAGTGGTACAGACGCCAACGGCCTTTTTTTTTCTTCGTCCCGCGACGTTTTTACGCATATCAGTTTTACAGCGAATCATCGCGTAGTCATAGAGTCTAAAGGCCATGGGGTAGGGAAAAATTGCCCCCGCATTTTTTCCAGCGAAATTTTTAGTATATTCTAAGATATATAATAAACAAATTTTCTGAAAATTTCATCCCCGTCAACGCAATGGTTTTGGAATAATGAATCTTTTTTTAATACAAATTTTTTTCTCCGGAAACGGTTCAGTGGATCGATTTGATTTTTTTTTTGGTACTTGCTACGATCAAACGTGTTGCGAAGTAAAATCATAGAACATCTTGCGAAAGATTAAGATTTGAAAAAAAAATAATGTTGCTTGTTTTATTTTTTTTTACTATAATCCACTTGGGGTACAATAATTCGTATGGAACGTTTATGGACGTAGCGGCTGACCCGAATTGGCGTTTTTTTTTCCAGCTATGCTGCCCGTAAAAACAGACGTTCCGCAGGGGGTCTCGAGATTGTGTCCAGGTGCAAGAAGATCCTTTTTCTGTCGAATGAAACGTAAGCTGGACGCTGCCGGGGAGTCTCAAGTAAAAGAGGAAGCGGACACGACGATCGGATGCCACAGGCGGAAGAAGCCACAGAGTGTCGGTGAGGAGTAAATTCTGCCCAATCATCTCGACACGAAATGTCCAGGCTGAGATATTCCCGCCTTACATCTTCAGCAATGACCATCGCAATTTTACGCCCACTCGGCTGTGAATGTGTCATGGCGTTTTTTCACCTACAAGGCAAAAACGACGTTGAACGTATTGCAGACTGGAAGTACTGCGTGATACACTGCACCGGCTACTTGAAGTCTTGGGCGCCGGCGAAAATAGGCATGGAGGAGCAAGACGGCGATGGCGACGGCGAGGGATGTAGCTTGTCCTGTCTCGTAGCGGTTGGACGCGTGCAGCCCGGTTTGCCGTCCCTGTCCAACGGTCCGACGATTCCCCAATTGCGAACGGTCGAGTTCGTCTCGCGTCACGCCATTGACGGAAAATTTCTCTTCGTGGATCAGAGGTTTCCGTATCGTTTTGCTCTACGTGCCCTTTTCGATGCACGAGAAACGATACTTTTCGCGAGTGCGAGCAATGGAAACGAAAGGCAACTGACGAGACGAGCGATCGAGGTGCCTTGTTCTCATTGAACGCGCTCAAAAAGTACATTGATCACGCGAAAGCGTCCAGCTGTCAACCGGTTGTCCTTTTTTTCAGGGCTACTCTAGTGCTTGGCTTTCTCCCTCAAGAACTCCTCGGCACGAGTATGTACGAGTATTATCATCACGACGACATTCCACATCTCGCCGATTCGCACAAGGCTGCCCTCTCGACCGCCGACGGTGTCGTTACCCGGGTAATATTTCGTAATATTCTCCGGCCGTGCGCCAAAATTGCGAGAAACGAATCTCGCACTTTTCTCACGTCGGATAATTTCAGATCTACAGGTTCAGGGCGAAGGGCGCCAGTTTCGTCAAGCTGCAATCACGCTGGAAATCCTTTCGAAATCCTTGGACCAAGGATATCGAGTATCTCATTTCGAAAAATTCCGCTGTTTAGTGAGTATCTATCGGCTGACGTTCGAAGCAGGCGAAACAGTAACGACGTCTCGTTTTCCCATTGATTTTCAGCTGCGACACGAGTCAGGTCGAGAGTAGCGTAAACAGATCCAAGGGCTCCAGCGTCAAGGACAATTACGATTACTTTGCCCAAAGTGAGAATTCGCTTGTTCACCTCTTTAGAGCCACGATCGATGAAAGATCGATCAACCTTATTTTTCCAAGCTTTCCACATTGGGAGGTTGAAGTTTGCATGGTTGAATAGCAGTGGAAATGAATATTTCTCCACGAGGCTGCTCGGGTATCGTTGGAAAATTTGACGGAACGCTTGCTAGAAAGTCAGTGAAGAAATCGAATTGAAATTGGAAACTTTTAAACTAAAGGTCACTTTACTATAATCACAGTTTATTGGTTTTATAATTATTTTGCAATTTTTTAAAATGATTTCGGTGTTTTTTCTTCACTGCGCTTAGTGATGCAGAATTTGAATTTCGTACTCCCTGTTTAAATTTGATATTTTTTAGCCGAGTAGGATTAGCTCGGGCTTAAAGGCCTTTGAGGATCATCGTACCTTAAATAGACCTTAGAATAAAGAGTAAGAGCTTTTAAAGACGATTTTACCTTCAATAGACTTTAAACAATCTTAAATAGACCTTACACGATCTTAAAAATACCTTGCGACGTTGAATAAACCTTGTACGACCTCAAATAGACTTTACACGACGTTAAATAGACCTTACAGGACCTTAAATAAGCCACATACGACGTTAAATAGACCGTACACCAGCTGAAATAGACCTTACACGATATTAAATAGACCTTGCGACGTTAAATAGACCTTGCACGACCTTAAATAGAACTTGCACGACCTCAAATAGACCTTACACAACGTTAAATAGACCTTACACGACGTTAAATAGACTTTACAGGACCTCAAATAGACCGCACACGGCGTTAAATAGACCTTGCACGAGCTTAAATAGACCTTAAACTATCTTAAATAGACCTTGAACTATCTTAAATAGACCTTGCGACGTTAAACCTTGCACGATCTCAAATAGACCTTACACGACGTTAAATAGACCTTACAGGACCTCAAATAGACCGCACACGACGTTAAATAGACCTTGCACGACCTTAAATATACCTTGAGCGACCTTAAATAGACCTTACGCGACCTTAATTAGACCTTAAAGGACAAACTTTTCTTCCTGTGTTGGAGGCGCGACAGAAAAAGCGTTACAGAGACAAACAGATTCTGGGCTTTTCTTATTATTATTGCTTTCATTTCTTGTGGCTGATTTTGCCAACAAAAACTTTTCACAACTATTTTATACGATATTTAATAAAGCATTCATGATATAAATCTGTAAAAGAAGCTCTCTCGTGATGATAGAAATAAGGAAAATGGAATGTAGAACTGAGCTTTCGTTGCCGTCCAACGATGCAAACTTGAACGCCATCCTACATCGGCTTTTGGCCTAATACGGTGGCGATGTTGTTGCCCCTCGATTCTCAACTCACGGTACGTTTTTTTCCGTCAACGTGTCAAGGCAACGGTGGATTGGAGAGACTGATATCGAGTCACGTGGAGATGAGTAAAATCGGGCGCCGAATAGCCGAGCAAGTTTTGGACAATCAGCGAAGAAACGAGGATGCCTGTTCGGTCAGCAGCCCCATTTCGGTTGCTCCGGGAAGAGCCTCCGTAAACGCCGAGGTGAGCGAGACATGGGCACACGTGGAGATTAACGTTTTAACTCGCCCCCTTAAATGTGCCTTTCGAAAGTCGCGGTACGGTCGAATTGATTTACAGCATATGGAATCCACGCTAGATTGAGCTCATTTCGTTATAATCGACTATTTGAAAGAAGATTGTTATTTATCTACCTTCGTAGTGAACCTCTTAAGCCATGTATTCCAAAGTGAAAATCAATCCGGAGCGCTTTCCCGCACCCAAAACCAATAGATGCACTGCATTCAATTTTAATGAAATAAGACAAATTTAGCACGCATAGCCCTCCTCAATAATACACCTTAAATTCCGGAGTCTGGTCAAAGTTAAATAGCTATTTTGCACCTGAAAAAAGTAAATCGATTCTATTCCATATTTTCACAAACTTTTTCAACCCGTTTCTGGATAAAACGCAAATGCTGTACTTTGCTTAATTTGACCCCTTAAATGCGGTTTCCCAAAGTCGAGATTTGGTTAAAGTTTGATCTGCCATTGCAGTAATCGATAAATTAACCCTATCTCGTAAAAATTCTCTGGTTCGATTTAAAATAAGATTCGCGCGTATTCCTCTCCTACACGAACCCCTTAAATAATGTTGACGATAATCAAGTTCTAGCTACAGAGAGATTTCTCACACCCAAAAACGGAAAGTTCGCCGCGATTGAAAAAATCGCTTTTTTTAACTCCTTAAATTGTTATTAAGACTAATTGCTGATTAACCGGTAAGCAGTAGATATAATTCATAACTGCCCTGAACTTTTTGTTTTAGGTTATTTTGTTCAAACGCGTTTTTATCGAATCGATTTTTTTTTTCAATTTGTGTACGCTCTAGCTCAAAAAGTTCCTAACCTACAATTTTGTAAACTGATAGTTTCTTTGTATAATTACGATCTATATAAACCTAAATTTTGGGTAATATCATTGTTTAGAGTATCTTTTTTATAGCAAGAAAGGTTAAAAAATAGTATAAAAAATTACACCCTTTTGTTTAAAGACCTCCAGAAACATGCAATTTTCAGTTTTTGGTCAACATGTTCATATAGAAGAAGAACATGTTGTCAAAGTAATCTTCAAGTCGCATTGATTTTCGATGGAAACTGTGGCCTCCAGAGTGTACACAAACGGCAAAGTCTCACGGCGACCTTTGATGAGCGGCAGGTTATGTTCCATATCTCTGAGAAAATGCTTCGAAATTTTTTTAATATTTCCTTGAAAATATGTATAAAATATTCCCAAAGTTTGAATAAATTCTATTAATTCATTCCTTATTTTAAAAAACACGAAAATCACTTAGACTCCTAAACTGGTTTCCCGCCTTAAGACCGTATTAATTTTCAATCGATACGCGTTCTTTGCTGTCTTATTGAACCCCTTACCACCGATTATTCCCGAAATGAGACTGAAACGATTTCGTCCCGAAGTTCCAGATCACGACGACCGCATTGCCGGACAATGCACGGGACATCTCGCAATCGGGGATTGTCGTCAGTGGTGAAAATCACGCGAGCAGTACGGACCAGGCGTCGACTTACAGCCAACAGATGAGAACGAACGATGCCCACATCGACAGTAGCGTAGCAAACGATCGAGGTACATAGCTGATTGCTTTGACTGTGATTTTGGCAGGTGCTCGTGGCCGAAGGAGCCGTTGTTATCGATTGAGAAAATTCGACCGATTTTCCAGGCAACCAACCGGACGACGATATGATGGAGATGATCGGTGGAACGGTGATAAACGAATCGCCGAATCCATTACCCTCTGACGGCAACGACGAGGCTGCGATGGCGGTGATAATGAGCCTCTTGGAAGCGGATGCCGGTCTCGGGGGACCAGTCGATTTTTCCGGACTCCCATGGCCGCTTCCGTAGTCTCCTCGACACGCGTCTCCATCGATCATCGTCTTCGGAGATACTATGCAACTTTTCTCCAACGAGATCTTCCTGCCGAACGTCATTGCAAATATCGTCAGCGAAAGGAGAACCAATGCCGGAGAAAAACGGGCCGATGCAACGCGGCGTATTGTTATCATTGTAAAAAAAAAGTAAAGCACGCTCGCGAGGGTCTTTGAAGAAATTCCAACGTTCGTACCTCAAGAGTGCTAGGGCGAGAGTGCTGGAACAATTGATTGTGAAAATATACGATATTGTAAATCTAGTTAAAAGTAACGCATGTTTTATTGCGTAAAATAATCAGCGACGCTGTAAAACAACAAGTATACCTACGCTCCCGTCACTGATGTCCGAGATTTATGCACAATGGATTGTCGATTAGTATCGTGTTAATTGTCTCGATGAAATATATATACAGATGTGTGTATATATACATGTGCGCATTTACGTGGCGCTAAAAAAAATTATTAGGTGTAGGAAAAAATCAGATCGAATTTGAGCTCTCTTGGGAAAGTTGAGTAATTTTTTTCTAGTCGACTTACACGGAAAATTCTTTGCGTTCAAACTTGAATATTTCGACAAGTTTTTAACGACTCTTGAATCTTCTTGAAGATTCTCGAAGCGGCCCTCGCAGCTTTCAAAGGTTTCCATAAAAATCTCGAAATAGTGATTTTGAAAATAACGGTTATTTGAAAAATGCACGATGCCTGTCGGAAATGTAAAAAAGTGTTCTTCGAAGGAAGCTTGTGTAAAAGTAACCATATCGATATTTCGAAAAATGAATTAGGTGCGGAGCCATTCGAGTTTGGGGCTAAAGAGGGAACTTTCCGCGTGAGTTAAAGTGAAAAAGATTATGCAGCTCAAATTTGATTTTCTCTATACCTAATAATAGTACTGAAAGATGTTGAAGATGAATTTTTTTAGACACACTCCAATATGCACCTATACGTCTTCGGGTTTACAGGCGTGCCGGTCATGCCGGTGTCGTTGTACTTCCGCGCCAACTTTTCGAAGCTTCCTGCGGCTCGCACTTGATCGATCGCCCGGCCTTGCAGGTGCTTTCGACGTCCGATGCATCCGGCTCTATTTTGACCTTCCCAATTTCATACGAATTTTCGGAGATCGATGTTCTCCGCGACTTTTTCTTGCTTGGTTTGGAGCCTTCGACGTCCGACATGTTGGGCTCCAATTTGATTGTAACGTCCTCGTACCGTTTTCCTCCATTTCTCGTATCGCCCGTTTCTTCGTTCGTAGAGTGCGTCCTCCGTCGTTTTCGATCCTTTTTTCTCGACTTGGAGTCTTCGGCGTCCGATGCGTCGGGTTCGACTTTGACTCTGACGTCTTGGAAGAAGTCAGGTCCGTCGGGATCGTTCTCCGTTGGGACATCGGGCGTTGCCTCCTCATTGGTCAGTGTTTTTCGTCGTTTGCGTTTGCTCTTCGCGACCGGGATATCGAACTTATCCAGGTCGGGTTTTATGAAGTCGAATTCATCGGCGGCCGCCTCTGCCTTGGCTCTGTACTTATCAACAGTGCTCCTATCTCTTTGCGACTCTTCTGTCTGTACCTCTTCGTCGTTTCTTTTCCCGATATCCTCTCCCTTTTCTTTCAAGTTTGACTTTTTCTTGCTTCGCCTCGTTTCTTCCTCGTCTTCGTTCTTGATCTTCCTTTCGTTCACGCCTTCTTCCGCCTTGCGTTTTTTCTTGCTTCGTCGCCTTTCTTCCTCGTCTTCGTCTTTGATCTTCTTCGCCTCGTTCTCGGCCTTCCTCGCCTTGGACTTTTTCCTGCTTCGCCGCTTTTCCTCCGCGTCTGTATCACCGGACTCTTCGGTCTCGCTTTCTCGTACCTTCGACTTTTTCGAGCTCCTCTTCTCCTCCCCCTCCTCTTTCACCACGATGTCTTGGCATTCGCGCGACTTGGATTTTTTCTTAGTTCGCTTCGTTTCTTCCTCGGTCTCGGTTTCCTCCATCTCGCTCTGGTCCATTTTGGACTTCTTCTTGCTCTTCCTCTCCGTCTCCTCCTCTTTCTTCACCTTGAACTCTTCGCATTCGGGCGTCCTCGACTTTTTCGGGCTCTTCTTCTTCTTATCCTCATCCTCCGCGTCGCGCTTCTTTTTTCTCTTCTTCACTGTTACGTCAGGCTTTTCGTCGAGCTCGTAGAGGCTGCCATCGTCCGAATCGACTATGCGATTTTTCTTCGATCGCTTCAACGGCGACGCCGCCGTGCCGAGCTCCTCCGAACCTCCGTCGTTGACGCAATTTTCCGGAGATTTCGCCGCTGACTCGGTCCTCTTGTGCTTGCTGCCGATCGATTCGACGGATCGAAAGACCTTTGGCTTTAGCTCCACGCTCGAGTCCGTTTCCTCGCCATGAGTCTCTCCACGCCTGCCTGACTTCAATTTGCTCCTGCGCGAATTATGATTTTCACAAGCCCCGTTGGTATCCAATTTACGCGTACTTTCGATATTCGATAATTCTTCTATACTCCGTCCATGACCATTCATCTCATCTCGATCGTTGCTCGAACTCTCCGCATCGAGAATCCCATTCTTCTTACGTGTTCGCTCGTCTACTTTCTTTTTCGCACTCGAAACGCGCTTTTTGATGCTCTCGCGATGGTCGCTCGAACTTTCCGAGTCCGTGCTGCCTTTTCTGCGATCCACCTTCTTCATAGATTTTTCTTTGCGTGACTTGTTTTTTTCGTTCTTCACCCTCTCGGCGGTGGGTTCATCGTCCTGCGAGGAGGGATCGCTCTCTTCTGCTTCAGCGCCGGGCAATTTTCCATCGGCGACCAACAGTGCTCGTGGCTTTTCCTCTATGTCCTTATCGCCCATCGCGTCGGAATAAACTCGGCCCATCGTCGCGCTGATGGAAAGCGAGAGAAAATTACGCCATTGATTCCGCGGGCCGAATGAATTTTGTACGGCAAGGAGAAATTTCAACTTTTGAAAGCTGCAACCCCAAAACGGTTTCAACGAATCGTTCAGGATTACAAAATTCTTTTTAACGCTGTACCCAAACTTACCGTTTGCGGAATATTCTTCGAAAACAATTGCCCTAATGACAATTTCTCGAAAGAATTATCTCTCGCATGAACAATTTTCCGAACGGACAATTTCTGCTATACAATTTGTGGAATGAAAACTTTCTCAAATGGACAAACATTTTCCCAGCGTACGATCAAATTATAAATAAATTGAATATCTTCGATTTTGAATCATTTATATTTGTATTGATATTGCATCATTAATCGAGGCAAATACTTCGTGGAGCGTTTTTTGTGCGTTGGTCATTCGTAACGTTTATTTCGCTGTATCATTTTGCATTAAAAATCGTGCGATTTGTTTTCAGTTTGACTCACCGAAACAACTTTATAAAACGTTAAATTATTCGATTAGAAAAGTGTACATGTTAGTTAAGATACTAATTTAATAATGACTGATAGATTAAACTATTATAAAATTATGAAATTATTCGATCAATTGTTAAATTAAAATTGAGTTTGTTTGGGAAACGTTCATTCGGGAAATTGTCATGTCGACAATTGTTTTTCGAGAAACTTTCCGCAAAGCCAAATTTACGCTCACAGCGAAAGTTGTGATTCCAATTTTTTAGTAGCCCTGAAAAGTTCATGTCCGCCTGATAGCAAAGACTTACTCGGGTATCAACTCGCCGCGGATGAAAGGCAGTTTTCCCTTGAAGTCCAATTGAGTAACTTTGAATTTGACCTCCTGGCCAACGAATACGTAATCGCCGAGCCATTCTTCGCAGTCGTCAGCCTTGAGGATTGAAACGTTAAAAGCTTTGTGGACCAACACGCCCAAGTGATTGCCAGCCTTTTTGTTCGCTATGCCTGCACAGACGAAAGATAGAAAAAATGTACATCGTCCGTAACCGGGGGACAGAATCGTTCGAATTTCAATTACCCTTCAGAGTGCAGCCAACTTCGGGCCTGAAGATATAAAAATCTGCCTCGATATCCACGTGGATGAATGGAGAGTCGTGCAGTATGCCTCCCAATGCGCCTCCGAGCTTTGGATTTCTGTACGCCAAGACTAGGCCCTCCAAACTACGCATCCGAAACAAATTGTTAAAATTCATCGACAAAGTGCAAATATACGATACCTCAATTATGACACTTCTCAAGCGCTCAGAATAATTCTGTCTTTAAGGGAGGTTTTTAATTTGTTGGGCCAGAAATTTCTAATTTGCTGCGTCTGAAAGAATTTTAAGGAGGGTGTACTCTATGATTGTGTAATAAATGGTGTGAGTATGTAACTGTTCATTTTATGCGCACATAAACTTCAGTTTAACTTGAAACGCGTTTTGGAGAAATAATAGCGTATAGCTATTATTTCTACAAGCAAAGCCACAGTATTTATTGAAAACCAACGTCATTCATTGAGATCTGCATTTACGACACATTTCGAAGCATACTCTGTTATGTTCTTAAATATATCCAACCCAAAATGAAATAAATGAAGGAACCGAATACAAAAAATAGGAACTTATCGGCTGATGAAATAAAATAGTAAACAAGCAAAATAAAAATTAGGAAGTTTTATGAAATTCAACACAGGAATGTAAACAAATGGCATAGCTTGTGGCAGGCAGACAATTGCATGATCACTTTAATTAACGAGATTGAGGTTGGTGAAACAATGGCCGCAATAAACGGAGGACATCTGAAGTTGCGCCTTCCGGAGACGACCTTATCTTTTCGCAGGTGTAAGGTGCGGAGGAAAAATTTCTTTCTGCTTTCAGACTCGTGGATAAATAAGTTGATACTTCGGAAATATTTATAGTAGGTAATCATATTTTAAGGCTGCTGCATGTAGCAAGAAAGAACAAGTAAAAGTAACTCACATGGAAATAATAACAACTATAATGATATTTTAGTTTTTTCAAATCTGATATGGAAATATCGGTATTATTCGAGACCAATATCTGAGTTTTTCGATAATACCGAAAAAACGGAATTGTGAAATATGGATAAAATTAAATAAGCTAACGGTCGGGACGAGAGCAAGGATACCGATTTTTGGATATTATAAAAAATGGATGCTCTAGTCCCAACTACGACTTACTCAATTTTATGCATATTTTTCAATTAGATGAATATTGAAAGAAGCATGTTAGACTGTTCCAGACATTCGGAGGATTAAAATGGCATTGGGAAGTATAGCCGCCACTGAATGTTTCAATGAACATTGTGTCATTAAGTACGGTGATCAGTCAGCGTTCACAAAAATTAGCCACTCTGAATCGTTGCATGATAACGATAGTCCGAAAGTACGACAAAATCCGTGAAATTCACCAAGAATAAATTATTCGTAATTTTCTAATCCTCGAGTAGTGACAACGAATTTGGTATTTCAAAATAAATTTTGCAGGTTATGTTCACGTGTCAAATATATCTTCCTGTCAACCAAGGTGAGTTTAATTGGGTCCTGTCGCAATATTTCGCAGACTGCAAAGCTGAGAATCGAGGAACTTCATGCACATGTAAAATTACAATTAAAACAACGATTTTTCCCCATTGAAAAAAGGTTATTAGAATATATCCATAGTGAAACATTCTTCCGACTAGCTCACGGACTAGGTACCTCGGATAAAAATAATTCTTCAAGTTGATTCGGATATTTGTTGAATGAATATTTTCAAAACACTGTATACGTACTCGTGATCGTAAAAATTCACTTTAGCAGTCAAAATTTCGCGTAGTGCTCGTTTCAAATCGTTGAGTTGAAAGGGATGAAGCCCGAGATGTCTTTTGGATCTTTGAAAATGTACACGTGCGTCTTCGTCCTCCAGGAGTCCCGTCAGCTCGAGCGTCGACCATTTTATATACGTGTTTATACCGATCGGCATTGTTGTCTTATTGTGCTGAATATGCAGCGAGCATCACACCTGGTGTACGGTTAGAAAACGCTGCACGTGTGGCACGCCGCATTTCCGAACGCCGACTATCCTCAGAGATTCGCTACTCCCGTGACGTCATCCCGCTCGAAGAGCCGTCGAGCATAGCGTTGGAAAGACGAGCCGACAGTCGATAAGGAAGCGTCCTTGCTTATCAGCTGCGAATCTCGTGTTGAGACGCTTCAAAGTTTGGCCACCGCGGCAGCTTGTCGCACGACTCAATGGTGTGTGCTTTCTCGTCCGATGGCTCGACATATATCTATGCAGTCGCATATTTTCGGAGCAGCGTCGCTACTGCTGTCGCTGCAACTGTTGTGTTTCCTGTAATCCGCATTTATTGCGAATGTTTTCCTTTTGTCGCGTTGTTTTCATTAGAGTTGCCCGCTTTTTTATCGTCGTTTTTTAGCTGCAACACACAACCGGCACGGAAAAAGTTTGCAAAGTGGCGACCAGCGCGTAAGTGATATAAATTCGAAAAGGAACATTTGCCGAGCTTTTGTGTACATATGCGTTGACTTGTCACATTGAGCTGGTGGAAACGTGCCTGCGAGTCGTCCACGACGTTGTATGAAAAAAAGAAAGAAAAGTCATGGCACAGATACAAGCGTCGAATAACGATGCACTGCCGAAAAGTTTCGTGAACGCTATGCGAACGTTGTTTCGCATAATGGACGATCAAAACACTGGCTACGTCAAGTATTCGGATATAGAGGAGCGTTGGCAGGACGACGGTACGCAGGGCCTGCCGAAGGGAGTTCTCGAGAGCTTGAAAAAAGTAACGCCCGCCAATGGTCTCTTGACGTTCGAGAGATTTTGCGTCGGATTGAAAAATTGTCTGGTGCAGATACAGAACGGCGTCAACGAAACTAAGCCCAGGGACTGCCAACCCACCAGACCTCCGTCGGCGCCGATTTTGGCGGAAAGCGCCAACAAGTCAGCCTGGACTTCGTCCAACACCGCAGCCATAAGACCCAACAACGCCATATCTCAACAACGTACCCTCAGCATGCCTCAGCTGTTGGGTGCCCGTAAGGACAATATAAATCCACCCACCGAAGTCGCGGAACCTAGAAACACGCCGGAAGTCAAAAGCGCCAAAACTTACGGTCCGCCGAAACCACCGAGAACGGGCGCCGCCACGGACGCCAGAGCTCTCAGCTCCGACAGAAGTATCGACAAATCGGAGATCAGAACTGTACTGCAAAATTGGCAGATGGGACTGATGATGGGCGAAGACAAGCGTCAAGCGAGCGGCTCTAATTTCCAGCCCGACGCCAGAAGCTTGCTCAGACCCGCTAGAGCTTTGGGCGATGGAAAATCCGTCGATTTGCAAAATAATCAGGCTGGACTGCCGGCCAAGAAGATGATCGGCCGACGCCGGGAACCCCGGCGTCATACGTTGCAGAACGGTATTGATTACAATATGGTAAAGCATTTTTTACATTAAATTCACTCAACCGCTGCGTGGATATGTTTACGCGACGATTAAAATGTCTCCCAACATGAAATCGGTGATCAATCACTTTTTTTTGCACGAATATCGCGTGTATACCCCAATGAATGTACACTTTGTTTTTTCGTTTTGTATTCGCTCAACGTTCCGGCGATGTTGAGACTCTCGTCGGTACAGTTGGGAAAGAACGGGTTTTTTTTTCCACCAACAACGTCTCGGACAAACGATCTATGGCGGGTTGAAATTGCAGATGAAGAGAATGCGCCAGATCGAGCAAGAGAGGGATCTGTTGATGCAAGGACTAACAGCTGTGGATAAAGCCAGGGAATGGTATCTGAAACAGATATCGTCGACTCAGGAAAAAATTAAGCATCTCGGTCGTATGGGTTCTCACGTGGTGAGTATGCATGCGTAAAGGAGCACTGGCGGGTATTTTATAACGGGTAATGAGAACTGAAATTGCTGAAATTTACGTTTCCAATGCGAGATATTAAAAACCATGAAATTTTTGCTAAACTTAAATTCCGGTATATAGCAGGACATGATCCGGCCTATCGACAGTTGTAGGATTGACCATTCATAATAGGATACCTTGTTTAAATCCATTCTTTGTTGGGAGAAACAAATTTGAAACCTGACAAATCTGGACCATAGTTGCGTAATTTTACGGTATAACAATTGATTGTGGCTTATTTTTATTCAGCGCCACTGTAATTTACCAATGCATCAGAAGGGCCCTTATGCCTCCACAAAATACGGCCCTCCCCGAAAGCAATACTGACATTTGAACCTTAAAGTTGTACGATCACGACTCAGGAGAATACTTTATAGTACACGAGTGTGTCCGACGATGTTCAAGTTTGCATCGTTGGAATGCAACGAAAAATAATTCTGTATAGATGTTAAATTTTTCCTTGGCTGTGAAAACCACTTAAACGTTTTTACGCATTCTTAGTACAGATGTACGGCTTCAATTGGCAAAAAAGAAGGTTTTGGATAAGCGTAAAAATAAGAAAATGAAAAATGAACGGAAAAATCGTTGGCTTTCAACAATGCAAGCTTTATCGTGTGTGTCCACATGGACAATTCTCTCGTACACAGCAGCGATTCGATGAAAAGTCTGACGCTCATTGTATCACGAGACCAACGTTAAACGACAGCCTCCCGACCTGAGTCACGAAACTTGCAGCACCACCAACGAGTTATCATTATCGATATTTGTAACAAAAAAACGTACGCTCATAAGAAACTGTCTCAAGAGGAACATGATGTTTCGATAGGAGCAATGGACCGAGGCGCAGCAAGAACGTCTCGAGCTTCAGCGTGCTCGAGTTCTCGAGGTGAATCGCCACTTGGCAGCGTTGATAACGAGTTGGGAACGAGGTGGCCTCCCTCTTCACATGAATTTGGCATTTCTCAGCACGCCGAGCGCCGCTCAACTTCACCAGGACATGCTGTCACGGTTGAAGCATCAAAACCATCGATTAACCGAGGTTACGATTTTTTTTTCAACACTTGCAACATCCACTTGTTTGCCAATGGATTCGATATACAAATTTTTCGGTCCGCTTGATGCTCCATTTCGAAAGAATTCTTGTTGTGGTTCGTTTTATTCGTTACATTGAGATTTCCGGTGAATAAGCGAAACATTTTTAGCATTGCCGAGTGAAACATCAATGCGCGTCTCTAAGCTTAAAAAAAACCTTCAAGGGCTTACACCACTGTAAACGTCTGAAATTAAGCGGTTTTTTGGGTAGAAGGACAAGAGGATAATATCTGCGCACGCAATATAACACGCAAATTTGAATTGGGGAAAGATTTTTCAAAATTCTATTAATTTACACGAGTATAGCTAGAGAAATATGTGGGAGATCTTACAAAAATAAAATTTTGTGCAATTGGCAAGCATTTAAAGTAAAAACTCAATTTTCGACACAAAAAAGGACAATCGTTTGTTAATAAACAATGTTATTACTAACTCATGGAAAATCCTGTACGTATTTCTCGGCGGAATGTTATTTTGAAGATGTGCTCCAAATTTAGAGCAAAAAGAATGAAAATCGTTGGAGCTGTGCTGCGTGCCGTTTTGAAAGATTGTGTTGCGAGAAAAACGGTCGACGTCTCGCACACGGGCCTGTGGACTTTCGTTTCACAGGCACCAAAGATCTCCCCCTTATTCGAGATGGTTCGAGGCATCTCTGAAGCCAATTTTTTGCAAATTCTACAGTGGTGTAACCCCTTGAAAAAACGAAATTTTGGGATCGTCTTTAACGCCTCCCGCCGATCAAATAATCGAATCTACAACTTGGTCGTTTTCTCCTGCAGGAAGTTAGCAAGAAGAGCCACAAGATAGCCGTGTTGGAACAAGAGAAAGACAACTTGATGCGCGAATTGTACAGTAGACAACCAGGCATGGTGCAGTCCCGAAGATCAACAATGATTCATGAACAGCACGATCAAACATTCATGTAAGATACCAACGTAACTCTAGCGATAGCGATACTCTGACGATTAGCGCTATGCGAAAAACGAAAAGTACATACATCCCACCCACTTATAGCACCCACATCTAACACGGAGTCGAATTACGCTCTTTTTTTCTTCTTGTTTTTTATTTTTAGAATATAACGGAAGAAATGAAGTTCTTCCAGAAGAGCTCGACTCGTTACGCCAGGTGCGAGCTAACGAATATATACACACACACACACACACACACACACACACATATATATATATATATATATATACATACAAATATATATTTATTCCATTCCATTTATTACGATGACGCGAGGAGACAGAGCTTATAAATCTATATAAATGAAGTAGAAACTTTATCACAGAGATCAACCGCTGTAATCCGTCCAAAAAAATGTACGTTACTCCGTTTTTTCGTTTGTCCTAAAAAAAAATAAATTATTGGTTTTAAATCCAGCGAACGGCTTTATCATGCATCGCTCCCTTACCCGGGGAGAATGGTCGATCAGAGTGGCTTATCGTTCTCAAAGTCATTGCACTTTTCGCGCAACTTTAAGGAATCCTCACAGTGTAACGGGTCGAAAAATAGCTGATTCTCGCCTTTTTTTTTCGTCTGTTAAAATACGCTAATCAATCTGATTTTTTTATGTGAAATCAAAGCTCTCATGAAGAACAGGAAATAAACATTTCAACGTTTGTTTTTATTTTATATTTCTTTCAACGGTTGAAGAAAGTCTTCGAAGCAAAGGAGTCCTCACGGTGTATACGGTTGCGGCCGTAAATATTATCTGAAACAAAATTTGTAAAAAGATTATTAATCCGTATGAAAGCTGCTATCTTGCCATGAAGTTTTTTTTCTTCAAAATTGACAAAATGACAGTTCGAAAAAAGAATGGTGGGAAGAATGTTGTGTCCACATTTGAGACGAATAGCTTGAAAATTCTTCCTTTGAGAGTGTCCACCGTTTTGAAAAACGATATTTCGAGAAAAAGGCGTTTAAAGTTTCGAGTGCGGAATTTTCACATAAATTGTCCGGTTACGATCAACCCGCGATGCCAGGTCCATGTTTATAACCGTCTATGCTATGCAAAAGGTGGAATTTTTGAAAATTTTACACTCTGATGATTCCTCAAGCGATTGCAACGGGCATTATTTTCCTTGCTAACGAAGGCTGGAGTACGCGTGACGGCGAAAGAAGTTCGAAATATCAGTCAGAACTCGTAGCTCCTCGGTGATTCGAGACTTCGCATTTATCGAGTATCAAAATTCCGTTTCATCCGTTAGGGCTCTCTGTGAGATAATTGTACATCGCTCCCTATCTCGTTTGACCAGTTCAACGCCGATAAGCACGGCATTTCTCTTCCGCGCGGCGTTCACCGTCATTATAAATACCCCGCAAGTATAAATCCATAACGCATGATCTTCACGAGGGAAATACGTATTTTTTTGTTTCATCGACGTATCGTGAGCGCGAACGACGGACGAGCTTGTATGAGAATCTGTTAATCGTGGAATACACTTTATATTTGTGTCCGTGCAGACACGTGGGGTGAAAAGTGTTATCGCCGAATAGTCCGTCTGTACCGAGCAATCCGAATGACTCGATAATCAGAAGAGGGAGAGGGAATAGCAGCGGATGGAAGTTCGATTATTTCTGCACAACGGGACTCTTCATCTCTCCGGCATGGAAATATAATCAGCAAGAGAGAGAGAGAGAGAGAGAGAGAGCACGGATAACGTCGTGAATGAAACTTTCTATATGATATTTTACGGAGCTGATAAATTCTCCAGAACTCCAGAGATTACGGGACATGTCTCATCGTTTTGACGCTCTTCGACAAAGAAAAAAGAATAATCTCGCGGAAGGTCGAAGATGTGCCTCGGGAAACGAAGGGGGACAAAGGAGAAAGAATGTGTGACGATAAAAGGGCCGTCTCGTGTAGCAAGTACAATGGCTTCGTTCTCATCTCGTGTAAATATATATACGTTCCGAATTTTTGTATGTATGCCAGAGAGAGAGAGAGAGAGAGAGAGGAGAGAGAGAACGACAGCTGATTCGTCACCCCACGCATGGCGTTGCTCGAGTTCTCGGGGCTTCAACTCACGATTCCCTCGTTTATAGTCCAAGTTTAGTTTTACTCGGCTCTTAGCTGTTAGTGGTCCTCCGCTACTCTCATCTCCGTCCCCTCTTCCTAACTCGCGTATCTCTTCACTACTCCATCGCTACGATTTACAACTCTTTTTTTTTTTTATTTCTCAATATCCAGCTTTCTTTGTTTCTTCTCTCGTAAAATCATCCCCTTCCGCGATAGAGCATTATTCTGCGAGTAGGCGTCGATTTTCTTTTGCTTCGCGTACCTTTGCAAAGTAACGACAGGGAAGTGATCCGAAGAATTTGTATCTGGCTCGACGAGGATATCAACGGCGTCTTTCTTCGTCAACGAATATCGTGTCGTTCATCTGTGACCATCATGCTGGGAAAATCTACGATCGCCTTTGCCACGGTACTCCTCACACTGGGTATGCATCTTTTGGTTGTACTCTCAACTTTTGCTTCAGTTAAAGAAACGAATTCGCCGGTAGATATTAATAACAGCAAACATGAACGAAGATGAATTCTTTTTTTTTTTAAAATATAATTGACTTGTTTTTTTTTGTATTTCTGCCGTGGTTGCGGGCATTTGTAGTTGATGGTGGATCTTTCCGTTTGAGTGAAAAAAATGTGCAAGATATGTATAACGGAAGAGAGCCCACGCGTGAGCATGCAGCTCTTCGTTGTATCTGTACACTGTTGCAACCCTATCAGTCCGACGAGACGAGGGGAAAAGTGTGGGAAGAACGAGAGATCTACATCCGGCGCATATTGCCACTGGAGAGTCTCTCTATCTCTCTTTCTTTCTCTCACTCCTCCTTCAACACGTGCGGAACACACGAGGGACGGAAATACGAGAACTGAACTGGCTTTTGACTCGCTGTTCATCCTGTTCTTCCCTCTGCTTGCAGGAATATTGGCGCGGGCATGCGATCTCGATCAGATGCGGACCGGATGTAGAATCGTAAAAGCTCAGTGTAGTTGCGGCTACGGATGCAAGTCCGAGTACAGATACGACAACAACGAAGCTTGTCGTATGGCCCTCAGAGGTAAAGACACGCGAAAGTGTACCAAAAAATCGTCATCAAATATTTGAAAAAAAACACCCTGTCTACTTTGGCGCGTATCGAACTTGAGAGCTTGCGTTTATTATCTAATTGAGTATGATTTCGTGGAGAAATTTTGACGTCGGTATATACAAAATTATTAAGGGGTAACACCACTGTAGAATTGTCGAAAAATTGATTTGTTTAAAATCGCCTTAAAAGATGCTTCGAACCATCTAGAATGATGGGAAAAAAGTTTGGTATCTGTAAAAAAAAGGCCCGCATCTTTAAAATAATGACCCGGAGAGAATTTTTTAAATAACCTTTTTTTAAAATTTAATTTAAAAAAATTGTAAATATTCTTAAATTTTTTATCTAAGTTATTTTTAAGTAACTTTCAAAAAATTTTAAATTTAAGTTATTTTTAAATAACTTGAAAGAAAACTTCAATTTACAAATGTTTAAATAAAAATTTTAATAATCAATACTAAAATAACGACCCATGCGGGATTTTCTATGAGTTAATTATAACATTGTTTATTAACAATTGTCCTCTTTTTCCATCGAAAATTAAGTTTTTGCTTTAAAAGCTTGCCAATTATACAAAGATTAATATTTTCAAGATCCTCTACGTATTTCTCTAGCTGTACTTATATAAACTAATAGAATTTTTTCTTTTTTTCCAAATTCAAATTTGCGTTGGTTATACTGCGTGACGCATTTTCATTTTCAACATGCCTCGCGAGAATGGCTCCAGCGTCATAATTTTGTATAATTTTTTAATACAATTTTTTTTGTTTACTTGCAGATATAACTAATAACATCCTCGGATATTATTATCCTCTTACTTGTCCTTAATTATAGACATTACAGTGGTGAAAGCCCTTAAACGAGTGTAGCTTTCGTAGAGATTAGAATTCGAGGCTCGAAAAAAACAAATCTTATCTTTCATCTATTATCATTGAGGCCAAATAAATTCCAAAAAAGTATGCGTATTCACCGGTGGATGAGTTTGCCAGTCTCACAGTGTAGTTCGTTGTTTAATTCTTTTTTCTTTAGCGAAGCCGGTACTTGACGAGAAAATTAAAAAATTTCAGGCCGAAGACACGACATTTGCAGTCATCAGCGGCCTTGTATGCACGATGGGAGTTGCATACAGATATCGCAAGAGCCGGGATTCAAGTGTCGATGCGAAGGCACCGGATATTACGGGACTCAGTGCGAGAGACGTTAGTATACTCCATTAATGAACAATCACCCTCAATTGTCTCGTTTAGACAATTAAATACGAATTGTTTCAACGCACTCGATTACCGATCGCTGTATATTCCAGTCAATTCCAGTAAATGATATCGTGTTTTTTTCAGCCTGCCCTGGACCGAATAATCCACGCTCGCGCGGACCTTTCCCCTACGAGTGCGTCGTGATCTGAGCCACATGCCGCCGTCTCTTCGTTCCAGCCGATCGTCGAACCCCAGAACTTTCATTACTTAAAAAAAGACACATGAAACATTTATGTACATAATTACGAATTACACTATACAACAATATATATATATATATAACAATTAATAATAAATGAGAAGCAAACGACCGGACAATAATTACTCGGACTTTATGGCGCCTCGATGCTCAACTTTCTCCATACTTCCCGAGTATAAGAAAATAAGTATAAACTACACGAGTATTTCCTGAAATGAACACGTGAGGAAGAACGAAAAACTCTTGCCTTATGCAAAAATATATTTCAGTAAAGAAGAGAAATATAATATTCTTTAGGTGCTCTTACACGGGCAACTAAAATTGCTGAATTCTGGGTGATATTGACCAAGTCTGACGTCACGGCTACATCTAGCAATTTACCGCGATTTCTATATGGAGCAATTGTTGCTGTGTAAGTGAACCTTTCGAAACTGCTACCCCGAATTTTTCTTCCCCATTAATCATAAACTATTAACAAAGCGGCCAATGTTTCCTAAAAGAGCGCGAACAAAAAAGTTGTTCAGCCTCTTAGACAATTGACAAAAAAAAAACTCTCTACGATCCCTCGATTAGAATGGAATAAAAACATTTATTTCGAGACATTTTTGTGATTTTTTTTCTTCATTCTTTTACAACGCGTACGAGATATCTCTCGCATGCGAAGTAATTCCGGCCTCGCGTGTACATTGACCGACTCAGCATATTTGCGATAAGCTGTAGACATCCGCGGAATACTTGCACATGCAACGATTTTACACGCTTTATTGCTTGCAACTTTTATTCACCGAACATTTTACATACTTTGATGTTTGTTTCAGCTTTTCCTTTTTCACGGAGGATTCGGAAATAGGCACTTCATAGTTCTTGACAGTGCTCGTTGACTTAATATGCAATTTTCGTAACGCAACGGTTCTTTTTTTTTTCGTCCCCAAATCGCTGCGACTAAACGGGCAGCTCGAGGTTTCCTTTTTATTTTTGGCCACGGTGTTTTCAATGACGGAAATTCACGAGCTCCTTTTACACTCGTGGTCGTTCGATCTCTATTTTTTTCGTTACCAACTAATTTGATTTGACAACACGAGAACACATCAGGAACTTAACGACGCGTTTATCAATTCATACATATATTATCTCAAACAAACGGTTGACCACTTGCAACTTCTCGCCCACGTGTTCGTCGACGTTGCTTTTTCGTAAAAAAACAACAAACGGAAAAAAACGAAAATTGAATTCTCCCCCGATGCGATACAACAGTACAATTCATGAGACATTTCGTCAAGTATTTTTATTCTCGATCCTCTTGGCTTATTATGCACGTATTACACGATTAGCGATCTGCTGAGTCAGTCATCTAAATTTTGTATTTTTTTTTTTTTTTTTCGTTTTCACTTTCGTCTATCGTTCTGGTGTTGGTCTATAACGATTACACACATAAACGGCGTGTCGTGTGGCTTCTTTTAATATCGTAGGTCTAATTTTCTTTTGCTTTCTTCGTTCCGGCGTTACTTTTTTTTCTTCCCTTTTCAATTTTTTTTCTCTTGCTCGTACAGCGTACATTCATGTGGGTAGAGCGAATATTTCGGAGAAATCATTATAAATAAAGATTGTATCAACATTTACGTATATTTTTATAAAGGCAGACGGGACAGTTTTGCCTCCGAACAATACAAACAGGCAGGACGTCGACAGCCCAATGTCTACTCGCGTTTGATCCATCTTATTTTCGTTCGTTCCAAATGAATGTTATTCTCCAATTTTGGAATTTTCAACTGCGTATATTCACCGATACAGATACATTCTCCTTACGTCTCGTATTTTTCGTTCGGCGTGTCCGGGCAATTCGATTAAAAATATCTCTATATTTCGCAATAGGTGTTCGTTAAAATGGGGAAATAAAAAAAAAGAAGAAAAAAACGTGAGAAAAAACGAAATGAACGAAAAGAGAAGCTGTCTTCATCATATATTGATCGAGTTTATAGGGGGATAGAACGAAAAAACGAAAAGATATATATATATATATATATATATATATATATCCAGAGCAGCCGCAAACAGTCTAAACAGTTGATTCCTTTTTTGTACTGCTAATTTAATATTGGCCTAATCGCCACCCCAATAATGAGGGTTTACCGCATCCTCAGGAGTTTCATATAAACGGCTCGTTGCTCTCCCAAACATATTTATCGTCCAATTATTTGTTCTCTCTCTCTCGCGCTCTCTCTTTCTTGCCTGACTATTATTATCATTTTCGCCACACGGAGTCACCGGCGTTTGGCAAATGTTCATGCTTACGACAACGATACCGGCATCGACGTGCGTGGACTAAAAATAAGTAATATGAATACAATTTCGGATACGTGACCGTTTGTTTTTCGTTCATTTTAATTTTATTTTGTTTCCTTTCACGTGATTCACGATTAGGTTTATTCCTCGATAACGCCCGGGATGTGTTGCGGGCGTTCTTGATTGAAGCCGCGCGTCCCGTCCGGTCCTTTCGGCTGTCTTATTACCGTCAATTTGGGGCCCGTCTCCTCGAGTGATATCGTACGCAGCCGGCTTATCAAACGTTCGGGTCGCTGTTGCACGCCATCGCTGTAGGTGCAAAAGAAACGTCGATAAATGTTCGGCCGCCTGATTGGTTTTTAAACATTCTTTCGCGATCCACTGTCTTCGTCCTTAAGGCAGGATATATATTTGCAACGATCAAGAAATCGATTACTTTTTTTCTTTTTTCAACGATTGATCTATGTATGTAGAATATTTTATCGAAGTTTCAAAGCGAAATTCGATAGCTTCAAATGTTACAGCCCGTAAACGACGTGCCTCACCGCTCGATTTTGGAGCACGCGTAAAGTTCCAACCATTTTTTCTCGTGACTGCATTTCGGAAATTGGCGTGCAGGATTACTCAAAAACTATCGAGCCGATTAAGTTGAAACTTGGTGGAAATATTGATAATATCGAGATCTTCTACTCGATGAGAATTGTTTTTGAAAAATTATTTTAAAAACTACTTTTCTAGCCCAAATTTTGCAAAAGTTTCGCGGAAAATGTTGATTTTTTTTTGTAAGTGCGTGTCATTCTCTTAAATTTGAATTCTCTTCATTTTGATTACTGTCAAATAGAAAGTATACGTGATCCGAATAAAATTTTTGTGATTTTTTTTTGCAAATCAAAGTCTACGGGAAGCGAGACTGCAACCTTGTTGTAACATTCTGCCACATCTCCGTCACTTTGATGATAAATGAATTAAAAAAAATTGTTTTGTATGCTCAAATATACTATTAAAGTATACCTACAGTTTGATAAATGTAGAAAATCTATTTCCTAATTCAAAAAATCCCACGAGATTGCTTAATTTTTATTCCGTCTAAATGTACATTCCCCTTAAGTATTACGTCGCGAAAGCAAAAAAAAGTGTCTGCTCGACGCTCGTCGATTCTTGCATGAAAGAAAATGCATCATTCGCACGTACCTCAATCGGGTGACGTTGCACGCGGATGATTTTCCGGTGCGCTGATTAGTTACGAGTACAAATTCGACCTGATCGCCCGGTTGGAGGGTCACGTTGTCCTTGACTTCGGTCATGTGAAAGAAGAGTTTTTTGCCCTCGTCGACCTCGTAAGCCAAAAAGCCGAACGCACCTTTAACCGCGTCAACGGTAGCTATGCGCTTTTTCCTCACGGCGACGATGTTACAAGCCTGACCCTCCGTGTCTACCTGAAGCTGCACCGGATCACCGGCCTGCAGCAGCTCGCGTTTGTTAACGAGGCCCATTATACCGAATTCGTATTCGGGGGTGTCTTCGGCGTCGTTTGCCGAATTAATTTTGATCAGGCCTGTGTACTCGGCCTGTTCAGGATTAGCGCTTCTCAGCGGTCTCAGGATCGTACCGTCCAATACCTCGCTGACCGGCGTAGGCCGTGGAATCGAGCCTCGGGTCACGAGACGCACGGAATCGGCGGCTATACAACTACCCGTGCCACGACCGTTCGCCGCGCCTATCGTACACTCGACGTCCGCACCTAATTCCAAAGTGCTAGCGTCTCCCTCGAACGTGCTGAAAGTACATTTCACGCGTGATAAGGTAGTCCTATCGCTTCACGCTACTCATACCACTGATCATACTTGAGACCTGTACTATTTATATAGTCAACATATACAAAAAAAATAATTTGTAATAACTACAATTTTCCATTTGTAAACTGTTTAATGAATGTTCACATTTGATTAGAAAAATGAAAAAAATAGCTATTCCAACGATACGCGTAGTATTTCTAGATTTGATATTTGGCAACATCGGTTCTATCTCCGTATCTTTTTACTCGTTCAGGCGAGTTTAACCTCCGTGCTTTTCAACGTCGATCTGTCGAAACAATGTCAGTTGCGAAAAATGTAAAGCATTGTATTCGGGCCACGACTGGTAAAAAAGCGTGGAAAATTTGTGTCGGCGAAATATGTCGGTTAAAAATGAAGTATGTGTGGAAATTCGAATGAGTGAGATGAGGTTACGACTACAGTCAGCTGTTGCCTTGCAGTCGCGTCTCTTTATCGTAGCAAGTGGTAATAAATCCAATACCGGAAGTTCAAATTAAACTTGATATTACATGAAAATTAGGTCAATAAGCGTATTTTTTTCTGAGAGCATTGGATTACTACAAGTGTTGAGTATGTAAATCTGATGATTTTTAAGAATCCGACGGATTCTCACTATTGTATATTGTATTTCATAGATATTTACCTAAAGTGAAAAAATATTTCCTTCTTGTGGCTGACCGTCTCGATAAAGCCAAACCCATCCTTGAGTGCCGCCACGAAGCCCTGACACGTTGCTCCGTTAGTCTTCTCGTTGCCGTTCTGCATCTTTTCACCACTAGCGTTGACCAGCGATATATCTACGGCGACAAGTTCCTTGTTTCGTTTCACCTGGCAGATACTGAATTGAACCTGGAAAAAGAAGTGCCCGGTGGTCGGGGGATTGATCGGTAGGTTCATGCGGTCGATCACGTTCCGTCATCGACTGCTCGCTGGCGACCTTACGTTATCTCCGAGCCTGGGGATGTTCTTAGAATCGCAATCCTTGGTAAAGAAAATAATGCTCTTTTGTTGCTCATCTTTGACATAGCCGATGAGGCCAGGCTCGATGCCACTGACATCCTGTATAATGCTGCCCGGTACGTCGGCCTCGATCACCGTCTCGAACTGCACACTGCCAGCCGGCAGGTGTTTCAGCCTGATAGCGCTGTGACGAGTGTTGGAGAACGACGACGACGGATCCTTCCGAATGCGTTCACAAGTGCGTTCAAATTTTGACTTTCACGCGGTGATTGTTAACGGATCATCGCAGTGTAAAATTTTCGAAAAATCGTTTTTCCGTTGCATTATCCGATAGTATAGACGTTTAAAAAAACGCTGTTCAATTTTTGGGACGAAATTCGGCTATTTTTCGACCCGTTACACTGTGATGATCCCTTAAGGGGGGAGCTCGTGTAATACCTGAATAACGGTGAACTCGACCTCGTCGCCGACGGTGATCTCGCGATCGAGATCCAATACTTCGTTGAAGTGGAAGAATAAACGAGGATCGCGATCCACGCAACGAATAAAACCAAAACCGTCCTTCAGAGCGACAATGACGCCTTGCTCGCGTCTCTCGCCCGACACGGTGAACGATTCGGGCAGCAATGATATCTCCGTGGCTCTCTTCAATTGATCTCTAGTATCGGTCGCGATCAGGAACTGGACCCAGTCGCCGTGTCTGCAAATCGTTTCACGTTACGAACGTAAAGGCGCACTTACACGGACTTCGGAGCAATAATTGCCCGGCAACGGTCGCCGGAGGTAGTGGAGCAATCAGTGGAGCAATCTGGACCAATTACTAAAAATGGCTGCAATTGTTTCGGCAATATTGCTTCTAATTGCTCCGTATATTCTCTATTGCTAAATGTTGCCGCTATGGATTGCCGAATATCCAGTGGGTATGGACGTCATGCTTGGCCAATATTATCCAGAATTGGGCAATTTTAGTTGCCCGTGTAAGCGCATCTTCAGAATTGCATACTTTCGTTTCAAAGATCATTGTCGAATTCATTGGGATAACGTTCTTGGCTTACTTGAGGGTGAAGTCCCCCTTCTGATCCTTATCACCGAATGGCACTTCGACCTCGGAATAGTCTTGAGCTCTGTAACGAATCCGTCCGGGCAAGGGATCGTTTTGATGGCGAGCGGCAGTTCCTCTCTCGAGAGGCTTCAAAACTTGTCCCTTTATTATTTCCGTACTAACTTCCTCGAAGACTATAGATCCAGGCGGTAGTTTCGTTATATTACACGCTACTTCCTTTCCCTGTGAGATTGAATGTAAAAAAACGAAGCGTTAGTAGATACTTGAATTGAGGGATAAGTGTAAAATTTAAAAAAAAATCGATTTTTTTTGCATTATCCGATAGTATAGACGGTTATAAATATGCTGTTGCATTAAATTCATGATATTAGTATGAATTCATATGAAAATTCTACACTCGAAGCTTTAAACGCGTTTTTCTCGAAACGTCGTTTTTCAGAACGGTGTACACTCTCGAAGGAAGACTTTTCAAGCTATCCGTCTCAAATTTTGACACAACATTCTTCGCGCCATTGTTTATCTTGCAATGGAAGCTTTTTTCATCTTCATATTTTTTTAACGAAAAACTGTCCAAAAGTAGATACTTTTAAATCGAAATTGGATAAGTTTTTTTTTTTCAAAACGCAGCTATTTTGTCAATTTTGATTTTTTAAAACCGCCATTGCAAGATAGCTGCTTCCATGCTGATTAATAATCTTTCGACAAATTTTATTTCAGAAAACAACTACGGCCACAACCGTGTACATCGTGAGGACTACTTTTTTTCGAAGACACTTTCAACCGTTAACAAAATGTCAAAAAATATATAAATAAACGTTGAAAAATTCCTTTTTTGTTCTTCACGAGTGCTTCGATTTGACATAAAAAAATCAGCGTTTGGCATAAAAGAAAGAGCGTTGCCGCGATCTTTCGGTGTTGGCAATAGGGAGGAATGTTTCTTACGTTACGCGTCTGGATGATAAATTCAACGTCGTCTCCTAGCCTGAGTTCTTCCTTGACGGACTTGGCCTCGCTGAAGTGAAAGAAAATCTCCTTGACTATGTCAGCTCGCTCGATGAAGCCGAAGCTCTCTTTCATCGAGCACACGACGCCGCGATATCGTACCGGATGCGCCGGATTTTCGAGTCTAACGTGGCAAGCACCCAAAGTACCACTGCGAAAATTCCGAAGAAACAAATCGATCGTAATTACCGTAAAAATCGTGTGTGATTCTTCAGAGAAGTGACTTTTTCGAAGAGTGAGCTTTATTTTTCTTCCATTTTCCCATTTACTGGGATATAAATGATGATATTCAGTCGGGGGAAGCTGAAACCCAAACAGACCCAAACAAACCCAATCCAGGCGTTGAAAAGTTCTAAATGCCTATTTTATCACGTGCTCTCGCGAACTTCAAAACCCCATAACCTTTTATGGGGAGGGGGGGCGAGTTTCAGCTTTCCCCGACTGAACATCATTTCTAGCCCAATAAATGAAAAAATACAAAAAAAAAAACATCATTTCAGGCTCATTTTTCGCAAGTCACTTATCTGTAGAATTACCAAATCGTGGTGTCTGTTCGAAAGACCGAAGATGCGAGGAACGAGAAGATACCGTTGATTCGTAGCGATCTGAAATGACACCTTATCGCCGGAACGCAAAGTGACGTTTCCCTCAACATCATCTTTGGTATAGGGCAGAAAAAAGCACTCGCCCCGATTCTCGTAGCTGATCCGACCCTGCGAGTCGCCCGAGGCTGGCAGCTCAGTCGTCACATTGCCGGTCACTCGTTCCTCGCTGAGGACCTGTAATTTTTCCGTTTTACAACGATCAGCCCCAATGATGTTTACCAACATTGCGTTTACACCGGCGTGAAATGTCAGTGTCGAGTGATCCGTTCCCATTGGTCAATTCTCATCGGAGTCACTCGGTAACGTCCATCGTTATTTCGTTCTATCGCGTTGAATCTTTGTCCGACGTGAACGATGAATAACGCGAGAAACAAGGATATTCGCACTCACAACTTCGGGAGCAATTTTGTTGACGATACTCGCGATGGGCTTCCCGGTCCGGCGATCGTACGTCATCTCGAATTCAACGGGATCTCCGATCTTTAAGTGTTCTATAGTCCCACTGAATTGGCTGAAGTGAAAGAACAGTCTTGCCTGCCTCTCGCAACACTGTATGAATCCGTAAGAATGCTGGAAGACGAAGAAAAAAAAGGAAACATTGAATCGAGTGAGACATTCGACTTTATTTACACCTGATTCTCGATTGGTCGTCTTGTTATCGAGCTTACCAGCAGTTTTTCGATAATTCCTGCTTCGCGAGGCCCTTGATTGTTAGACTGGTCCTGGTAGGACGACGAATTGTTGGTGGTCGGTGCCGAGTCACCGGCGTAACTCGTGACCGAACCTTCCATACTGGCAACCGTTCTCGATGTATTGAATCTCGTGCTACCGTTGCGAGGCGAAGTTATTCCGCCGGTGTATATTTCCGTATCCGAATCCATGATGTAGTGATCGCCGACGTAATTGGTGCCGTTACGATAACTATTGGCAGATTGTTGACATCCTTCTGCAACCTTCTTAGTCGGTATCGCCATGGACTTGTAATCGAGTATAGCTGGATCAGAATTCATGATTGGCGGCTGGAAATCTTTCCACTGAGGATTGTTGGACATTTCTCTTTTAAATTTGCGCTGTTCTCATATATTTATAAATTGTTCGTTTGTTCGTTTGTTTGTTTTTTTATTATTTTTTTTAAATCTATATATATATAGAGATATATATTTATTTTTGTATTTGCTTTTTATTTTGCCGCGGAACAGACCCTTCTTCGCGTCCCCTTTGCAGCTTTTTTGTTTTATCTTCTTCGCACAATATATATATGTATATACATACACATACATACATACATATATATATATATATATATATATATATATATATAGAATTTTTTAGTCTTTTCAATTATTTAAGTGTTAACATAGATATCACAGAACGGTTCTTGGTACCTTATATCATCTTCTTTTGTATCTTTTATTTGTTTTTTTTTGTTTGCTTGTTTACTATTATGTCGTTACGAGAACTAAATGAAAAGGAAGGTTCTTTCAAATGCCGCGCACAAATGCAGGCTCCTGCATCTGCGCTTTTTCCGTATGATGATGTTTTAAATGGTTTTTTTTTCACGTGTGTCTGGTGATTTTGTATATTCTCGTGAACTCGGATAATGAGGGAAGAGATTGTTAGTAGTTGGTGGTTTAACGTTTCGTTTTCGTATGTCTCTCTCTCTCTCTCTTGTTTCTCTTTTCAATGGTATCGTGTAATGGTTTAGTACGGTTTCCCTTTTAAATAATTATTTTCAGTTTTGTTTTTTTGTTTTGTTTAATATTTAAGTCGAAAAAGCACCGAAGTTTCTTCCGGATGAAATTGGCACTTTTCGAATGTCCATGAGACGCTTGTACCGTGTCCGGTAAATCGCGACGAGTATCGTCGAAATTCGAGGCAGCCACACGATCACGATTCACTTGCACGTGGGTTTTATTTGTTTATTGTTTCAAGATTCTTGGGCTTCTTCGATGATGATTTGTTTCAGAGTCTTTTTTTTTCTTCTTCTTCACGTAGACGGCGTACAAAAGAACAAAAGGACGATGCAATTCACGGCGTTAATACAATTTTAAGATGTGTGTAGAAAAATTAGCAGCTCGTTGGTTACAACGCGATTGAGTTTTACGATGCTTCTTGTTTTCTTCTCAACAATATCACCGCAGCGACTTTATAGAGTATCCGTATGGTTTTTCTTGGTGTATACGCGTGTGTTTCACTATGCGTGTGTCTGTGTGTGTGTTTGTGCTAATGAATTTCGCGCACTAGCGAGAACAATCGTGTTGCTTTCGTTGCACATCGGTGATCCTTCGTAAAACGTATAAATCAAAAGGAGACAATGAAGAATTTGTGTTGTTGTTTTTTCAAAAGGATAAAGGTTGGCTTGATGATCCTCAGATGTCTTCAATGCGTGCTGAGTGTGGTTGTGTCTTTACGATATCTATATTGTTTTCTCTAATTATTTATTTTGTTGAATTTCTGCTTCTTCTTCTTCTTCTTCGGCTTCTTTTTAGCGTGGTGTTGTTTTTTTCTCTTAATGTGGAATTTACAGTGAGCGTTGATTTCAGAAATGTCCTAAACTAACAATTACACAAGCTGAAAATAGAAAAAGCAAACAAACGGTTCAGTCTTTCGTCGTAAATTATCATTGTAAATTGCGAACTTTGCCGGCTTTCGAAAAAGTATGGGCGAATATTCCGCTCCTTGAATTTTTATCGGAGATGCGCTACTTTGTGTACCTCGCTCTTTGTATCGGCTAATGCGAGTTACCATGCCCGTTGTTCGGCTTGTGACCATTTGAGACTTATTTTACGACCGGTACTATCCAGTGGGTAAAGAATATGAGAAGACAGAAAATAATGCATGTTGAGTAAGTATAGAAAAATGCAATAATTTGAGAATGTAAATAATAATACGAGGAAGCCAAAACAATACGAAATAACGCAGAGCATTGCATCTACGTATCTGCAAAGGCATTTAGATACCTAAAAAAGAATCTACATATCTACATAAGCATCCACAATCCACAATCCACAATAATCTCCACAAAAGCATCAACATGTCTACAAAAGTATTAACGTATCTACGAAATGGTCACATACCCACAAAAGCATCACCGTGTCTACAAAAACATCTACATACCCACAAACGAATCTACATATCTACACAAGAATCGACGAGGTTGAAGTTTGCATTGTTGGAATGCAATAAAAATTAATATTTCTAAAAGCCTCTTTAATTTCGTTCGGCAGATTTTGCCTATAATAATCCGTCAATTATTTTTAAAGAAATTTATTCAGCAATCTACACTATACATCTTTGACAAAGGATCTGGTATAATAAGAAAAATATAGAAAATACAATGTAAAAAAAAGTTTCTCTGTGTTCCGACGATGCAAACTTCAACATCGTAAGAATCTACATATCTACAAAAGCATCAACATATCCACAAAAGCATCTACATATCTACAAAAGCATCTACGTATCTGAAAAAGAATCTGCGTATCTCCATAAGCATCTATATATCTACAAAACTATCGTCATATCTACGTTTGCATAAGTACAAAAGCATCTACATATGTACAGAAGTATCAACATATCTACAAAAGCATCTACATATCCACAATAGCTTCTACATATCTACATAAGCATCTATATATCTACAAAACTATCATCATATCTACATTTGCATATGTACAAAAGCATTTACAATACGTACAAAAGTATCAACATATCTACAAAAGCATCTACATATCTACATAGGCATCTATATATCTACATTTGCATTTGTACGAAAGCATCTACATATTTGTAAAAGCATCTACATATCTACACAAGCATCTACATATCTACAAAAGCATCTACGTATCTGAAAAAGCATCTACATATCTACATAAGCATCTACATATCTACATTTGCATGCCTACAAAAGCATCTACATATCTACAATAGCTTCTACATATCTACAAAAGCATCTACATCCACAAAAGCATGTACAGATACATTTTTTATACAGTTCGTAACCTACCAAAAACAGAGAGCCTCTATCTCAAACAATCGATCTCTAACCTACCGAAGAATCTTTTACGACCTACATAGACGTACACTTTTCAATCGTTGATACACAATTTTCTAGAACCTAAGAAAAACTAGACGATCAATCGCGTCCGGTGACCTTTGCGCTTTAAGGGGTCCTGTCAGAGATATACGTGTTTTGCGCGCAACACGAAACGAGGACACCGTAGCTCTCGCCTGTTTTCTAGGTCTTCGTTACGGAACTTTGTAGTTAGGAAATCGGAATGAGCAAAGGAGAGATTTATGGATCTTCATAATTTTCTAGTCCGGGAGACCACGATGGGACTATCCACGACCGCGAACCAGCCAAAATGTCATGCAGCGAGAGGCAAAAGGACAGTGTTCGTCCGGAGCACGGCTAATCTCTCACAGTTTTCTCTTTCTCGCAAAATCATCAGAGCATCGAATACGATACTACTTTCTTAATAATCGTCATCAACAATGCTCGTTAGTAAACTCAAGGAGGCAAAAAAACAAATCTTCTGGATGCTAGAGAAAAAAATCGATCAAACATCGACAGACGCGCATGCAGGAGACTCGGATCGTGCGAGATACGAGAAAAGGGAAAGATCACAGTGACAGGCGAAAGGGTGAGGAAAGAACGGGAAGTTATTGAAAAAATTGATTTGTCCGATAATTCGCGTTCTCCCTAAGGATAATCCCATCTCGGCGGTTACGAAGATTCTATTTTTTTGTCCGCTCGTGTGTGACAGAGTGCGCGAGAGAGCGAGAGAGAGGGAGAGAGAGAGAGAGAGCTCAAGTTTGGAGCGCACACACAAGCGAATGTAATACGAAAAACAAAAATGAAATAGAATATAGAAAGCGGAGCGTTAATCGCGAGTTAGCTCCAATTCGTGTGCCCGTGGATCTTCGATATCCCCGATATAATACATACTTTGGTGCAAAGCTCGCAATTTACTCTTTTTTTTTCGTTCGTTAAAATGTATCAAGTTTTTCGTTAAACTCACCACGACACAGCACAGCACTGACGACATGCCGCCATGTTGAATGTCAACATTCGGTTCGTCCTATTCGCATACAAAAACACAAGAGCAACTTCGGCGGGTGTAATGTAACGACACGGAAAACATAAATAGTGACATCGCCCTCCCGCCCCGCGCATTTCGCGTAACGTTTGGACAACGTGCAAAAATCACAGCCAATTATTCGCTAATTTTACGAAGTTAAAATTACACCGGTCGAGGCTTTAATTGTTATTCAAATTAATTCAATTTTAAACGAAACAATTGAAAATGTGGGGTTATTTTGAATCGAGAAAGTGTCCAGCAATGCTCGACGGTTGGCAGCGTGCGTAGGGGCATTTACTTTTCTCACGATCTAATTACTTTCTCTGTATCGAGCAGCGAACAGGGGAGTGCGATTTTCGTGGCGCCAAAATTTGATGATGAATTTTGGGTTATCGAGTCAAACACAATTTGAAGAATCGTAAAAGTTGATATTTTGATTATGTTGCGTTAAAATTGGAATTTTTTGTTAGTTACTAAAAATGACGATTTTTTTCGTATTTGAAAATGTCTTTTCTCGTTGCGAAGGTATCTTTATTTGATCACTAATAACGAAAGCCATGCGAGGTAACTTGGAACTATATAGTTTCAAGCCTCCGCGATCACATGGGGTCCAGGGGACCGCACGCGCGACTTTGAGCCAAAATTACTATAATTTGTAGACGGCCAAGGGGGCTGGCTTGCCTTGTAAGGATGCTTTGGAGTGTCCTTTGTAGGTAATGATTGGGGTCGGACGATTCGTGACGGCAGTTTCGTCGTGGTAATCGCCACAAGAAAAATCGGCCGGGCGCTGGGGTCGTTTTGACCCCCATGCAACCTGCGCGTATATTTGTTCGTAAAAAGTGGTCGTTTTTCTGCGTGCGATCACCCTATGTAATGTAAGCATGAATACGAGGACGGTGAAAAACAATTTCTATCGAGTTTATGTAAATTACTCCGAAATGCTCATTTTTTGCGACGTTCGTCTAAGTAATTTAAAATTCATTACAACGCTACCTGGAAAACCATTTATAATGTGCGACGAGCACAGAGTTTTGTGTGTCGACTGTGGGGGACAAACTTGATTTATTAACGATTTTTTAATATCTTGTATTTTTTAATATATTTTTTTAAATATCCTTCATATATATTGTGTTTACACTATGATCTCATAATTTTTCGAGCCGCTGTTGCGAATAAATTGCTCATTTTTCACGATCATCGTTCTTTTTTTTTACTCCAAAATGGACCCGCTTAAAATGGCCAAATAAATAGCTTTTTTCAAACGCCCACTATGAAGCTATTTGTCCCTTAAACTATCATATCTCAAGAGTATCACCCTAAATTTACTTATTTATTTATGAAAAACTGCAAGTTATGATTTTTCTAGTGAAAAACAGCTTTTTCGCATTAATCCCTTCTTCATTTTTTTCGCCATTTTAAATGTCGATTACAATATTATACTGAGAATGACTCATTCTAGAAGGTTCAAACTGACACCCTGAGTTTTTATAAGCCATTCGGAACAATAGAATCAACGCGACAATCGTTTAAACATTGCTGGGGTCACACGGACCCCATGGGACTAAGTTACAGGCCGAGGGTGTGGAAGGGTTAAGCAGTGTCTAAAAAACCAACAATGTGTTTTACAGACCATTACCATGTTTTTTTCGCTTATGCAGTGGGTTAAAAAAAGTGTTTGTACATCTCACACGAAAATGTCGTTAATTTGGCTTTTTTGTTCATTTTTCCCCAAGATTCTTGTAAGCAGACACTATATTTAGGATTAGCTATCAAATACAGAAACTTCATAAAGCATTTTTAGTTTTTTCTAAAGATAATTGGAAAAAGACAGCGTATAGAAATACTTTTTTACTCACTGTAGGTGCGTCTAGACAGAGAGCAAAGTAGTACTTTTAGTCGCTAGGAGTCCGAAGAGGGATCAAACGTACACTGTTCATCCCTATTCGAACTCATTCCAAAGTGACTCCTTCGCCTTGAGAGTGGATCTCGAAACAAACGCAAACAAACTCGCCCGGTCGGTTTCCATTTTTAGTGATGAAATAAAGGTATTGTACTAATGACCCAAATAAAAAATCGTTGCATTTTGGCGTATTTCCAATTACCGCTGAAAGCGCTGATATATTCTCCAATAAGCCGAGACGGCAAATTTTTACTCTTTAAATTCTCATTATTTCGGTTGAAATATCAGGAATCAACGGTCAAAACTTGGCGCCACGGATATCGTACTATCCCCTAGGAACGTGTCGCCGCACTCCTCCACGCAAATGTGGCGCTACATTCGAACTTCTGCCCAGTGGCAATATCCGTGGAGTTCATTGTTTCCGCGAATCGGCTCGTTGATTCAACATGAAAAAAATATCGTCAAACTCGATTTTGATTGAACAAAAGCCAAGACGCTGAAAAAGATGGAGGCTTCGTAACTTTTGCGGCTGCGTAATACGTTATCAATGCCGCAGCGCAGCTCGATAAACACGTGACGTGAGGTTAGGTATTCGCGTTTGTTTTCAATCGCGGCATCTCGTACACGGTTCATTTTTCCAACGCGATTATCGCGTTATGAAGTTCTTCACCGAATCGGCGGCACGCTGTGCTGCGCGAATAGGTTCTATTACGGAATTGGAGAGATTTCCAGGAGTCGCTTTCGAAACGCCCTTACTACTCATTTACACAAAGGTGAGTTGGACGTTACGTTCGCATTTTCTGGAGGTACTCGACGGTCCCGTGTTTTTTGCAGTTTCTTCTTTTCAGCGAGGTAGCGTACCTCACCTGACCAAAGATGTTTTCCAAACGCTCGCTCCGGGCCACCAGTTTCTCGCGGCCTCGTTGCCGTCTACCGTACCTATGCTCAAGTCCGTCAAGCATGTAAATTCTCTCGGAGAATTCGTCAGCATGAAGGTATAGTTACACGTATTTACGTACATATCTTGTCATCGAAGTATCGTAAATCGAGGCGGAATATATATTTGCAACGTTCGAATGATCGATTTTTTATTTCAACGATCAAAAAGTTGATCTTCGTCAACGATAGAACTCCATACAGGGTGTCCTGTTAGAAATGGATAATCCTGCAACTGTCGATGGGTCAAATCGTGTCCTACTATATGCTGGAACTTCAGTTTCGTAAAAGTCCATGGTTTTCGAGCTAAAAATCATCTGCTTTTCGTTTTTCGCATGCCATTTCTACAAATGATAACTTTTTTAACCCGCATTGAAAAAAAACGTCTTAGCTATTTGTTTTATCTACAAAAATGTTCTCTTTAACCTTAAATGTTAAGGAAACTTTGTGAAGAAAGATCTTGTGCACAATTTTCATGCAAGCCGATTCGAACATCCGCCTTTGATAGCCTTCGGTGTAAAAAAAAATGTACTAGGCATATCGTGCCAATTACTTAAAAAGGTCGCTTAGTTATTGTCGATTTGTATCATTTGAAATGGCACGCGAAGAACCAAAGGCAGATGATTTTTTTCAAATATCAACGTGAAGCCTCAAATCTCGAAAACTGTGGAACTTTTACAAAACTGAAATTCCAGCATATAGTAAGACATGATGTGGGCTATCGACAGTTGCAGGATTATACATTCATAACAGGACACCCTGCACGCAGAATATTTTCCCAAAGTTTCGAAGCAAAATTCGAAAAACTTCAAACATTACAGCCTGTCAATGCTGTGCCTCACAGCTCGGATTTGGAGCACGAGCAGCATGTGGAGACGAGAGGGCAGAGCGCCAGGCAGAGATGGGCAAAAAGTAATTTAACAGACAGAGAAATTAATAGATGACTAACGGTTACATTTGCTGCTGTAATTGACAATGTAATTACTTTCTAACAGATTACTCGAGTAATTAGTCACCACAACAACCTAGTTCAATTTAATTCAAATTCTATGTAAACTTCAAACGCGTTTTTCTCAAAAGTGCCCTTGCGGAAATCGAATGCAGGATCACTCAAAAACTATTGAGCCGGTTGAGTCGGAACTTGGTAGAAATATTGATAATGTCGCTACCTTCTACTTGGCAAGGATTGTTTTCGAAAACTTAGAAAAAAAGAAACTACTTATTCAATCCAAATATTACAGACATTCTGCGTGATTTTTTAAATAAATGTAGAGTATTTATTTGATGGTTCAAAAATCCCTCAAATTTGCTTAATCTTTTCCCGTCCAAATGTATATTCCGTCTTAAGGTGTTGCGCTACTGTGACAACCGTAAAATCAGGGTTATACGAAAAAATCAATTTTGAAAGAATAAGATAATTGACCAATCGTTTGGACATTTGTTTGTAGTACAGTATAGTTTTTTATTTCCAAGTATAGCCTTGCAGGTTTTTATACAATTCCTCTCTCTGTACATTGATACACGTTTACACTTTGCCCTCTTTTTTTGTTATTAACATTTATCTTTCGTCCTTTTTCTCCTTTATGCTTCCTTTCTTACCACGCATTCGAAGGCTTTCACATACTCGCGCTTTTTTCTTTCATTAATACTCATTCGCAGAATATTAACCGAGAAGAAGTGAGAAACGTTGAAAGTCTACGAAATGGTATGCTTTGCAACAAAAAGATTGAATTTTCCGGGAAAAAAATGGCTGCATTCAGTAATGAAAAAAAAATACATTGTTTTTTATTTTCACGAACATTTGGCGTCGTGTTAGACAATAAAGTTAGAAATATTAATATCAAATTTCATCTTTGAAGATAATAAGAAAAAGCAATACCATGTAACAGCCAAAAGTAGTAATAAAACATGTCCTGAGCCTAATAGTGAAGCAATCTTTGCTGTAAAAAAAATCATGAAAATCAGCACATCTTTTTCCTCGCCTGAAGGTAACTCTCCCCTCAAAATTCGACTAGCAGTTCTATCGTTGTAATCAGATCTTTACCTCAATCGGAATTCTGACGCTCAACTTTCCCTGTACTTAACACCTGCGTCCAAGACTCAACCGCTTGCTTTTTTTTCTCTCAGGAATATCCGTTTTTCCTGTCGATACAAGATCCCACCGAGGAAACTCCGAGAGGATATCAGAAAAACAACTCCATACCGGTGTGGACGAGAGGCGGAAGGAGTTCCTTCAGTTCCGACGCTTACATGGACCTGGTGGAGGCGTTCAAACCGGATGTATACGTCGCCCTGTGCGACGGTGACACGGACGAGGAGAGCAGCGCGAAGCGCGTGGCCAAAGCTATCGACAGGAGCAAATGTCAGTTCGCCATGTGCCTGAAGCGGCACAGAAGCTCGGATACTTTGAAAACGAAGGGAATCTTGGGAGCCGTGGAAGGTGGCTATGATCTAAAGGCCAGGGAGAGTTCGGTCCGGTTTCTCATGGATAAGGATCCGGATGGTTTCGTCATTGACGGCCTACACGTCAATGGTGCTGGAGTACAAAATATGGCGTTTGAGAAAATAAAAAATGTTGTCGAAGCCACGATGGTAACTAACAAAAAAAAGTCCCCAGATTCTTCAACTTTTTGGCTAATCGTATTTCTCGCATCGTTAAAATGTACGTTGAAAAAAATATTAAGACAAGATTCTACTTAATGTACTCAAAAGTAGATAATTTTTTTTACCAATTCACCTCTATGTGACCATAAATAAAAGCTTGGAGCGCTCAACTTTTAAAATGTTTAATGAATTTTATCAATTCAGTTTCATTAACCGTATTTAATTTGGCACAATAGTAAATAGAGAAATTATCACACGATTTTACTCGGTTTGAGGATGTTTATTTACGAAATCTAAGGTTTTACGGTAAATTAAATACCGTTTATATGTTAACGGATTTATGTAAATTAAAGATATGTCCAAATTTTGAGCGGCCCATGCTCGTATTTATAGTCACACATAGGTGACTCGGTAGAAAAAAAATTATTTTCTACTTTTTAGTACATTAAATAAAAACTTGTCCTTTAAAAATATTTTTTTTCGGATAAATTATTTTCTACTTTTTAGTCTTTGATTTTACGAGTTGTTACTAGTAGTTTACTAGCTTACGAGTTTGTACGTTAGAAACATGGAATGTTTGTCAAAAATAACAAAGACTAATTGTGTTAGGGTTTGTGAGATTTTACATGTAAAGGTGAAAATTTTGTGGACATTTTTTTCTTTTACGTTGAATCGTGCATTGTCACGTTTGCAAAATTTCAGAACTCCAAGTAGTCGGGAAGTGGGTGAAATGTCGATTTTCCGTTTTGTATCTCACAGAAAGTCAAGTTAAACAACAGCTTGTAAAAAAAAAGATGAATCATTTATCACAAACGTGCGAAGCGATGAATTTTATTCGCTCTGCTTCAGAATTTACTGCCGGTGGAAAAAATGAAAGTGTCAATGGGATGCTGGAATCCCGTAGTCTTATTGAACCTTATCGAGAGCGGTGTGGACGTCTTCGATTCGTCGTATCCTTACGTTATTACGGAATCCTCCAAGGCGCTCACTTTCATGTGCTGCTTCCACAAACACTCCGGGAAAAATAAAGGATACGATATATCAGTTGCCGACAAATGGTAAAAAGCTTGAAAGATTATCAATTCGTGCCTCCATACGTTTCAACGAGTTGATCTTCGTTGTAACGATTTGCTTGACTATTCGACAGTTTCGCGGACGATTTTTCACCGATCTGCGAAACGTGCGAGTGCCTGACGTGCCGGAATCACACGAGGGCGTATCTCAATCATCTTTGTCATACCAGGGAACTACTGGGCTCTATCCTCCTTATGATGTAGGTAGAATTTTACGGCTGCCTTCCATAACGACTCGAAAATAAATCTTTGAGGGGCTACACCTTCCTAAAGGCTCGGAAATAAAAAATTGCCCAATTCCGAGTGTTATGCTGGAAAACTTTTGGTAAAAAAGAAACGCTTTTTTTACCACAAAGGTACATACATTTAGGAAATATAGCTGAATGGTGTACATAGAGTATAAAATATATTTGACAAATGCGACTTTTTGACCCACCTAGGTGGATGTAGCCAATGAAAACGAAAAAATTCTTTCCAGACACAACACGCATCAGTACCTGCGATTCTTCGAGGCTATCAGAGACAGTTTGAAGAACGATACATTCGACGCATTCAAATCGAAGATCGTCGCTCAGTTTGCCGAGCACAGTTGATCTTTGTAATCCCGATAAGAAATAAAATAATAAAAACGTTCGTAGCTACATATGTCCCAGTATCCGAGGAAACACGTGTCATCGTAATTCATTCCGGCAAGAAATTTGGGTCGAGGTAGTTGTAGGAGGTATCGTCAAAACTCTGGGGGCAGTAGTCGACGTCGTACGCTCTTGGGCAGTGGGGCGAACGTACGGGATTCAATTTGTGAAGCGGCGAATGAACGGGATTCACCGCTTCCAATTGGGCAACTGCACAATCCGCGCAAAGATCGACACCATTTCGACAATCCAAACAATGCCAACGTGTTCCTTTGATCGGATCTTCGCCGCAGACCGCGCACTGTAAAAAAAAAATGAAAAAATTAAAGGTAAACTTTTCAAAAAGCTTTTATTTAAAATGTACTGTAGTAAATGATGTGCACTAAAATTGAAAATCAAAACAGTATAACTGCAAAAAACGACCTCGCATCTCATTTTGTTCGGGGTTCGAACCTTGTATCCTAAGTGATGATAGACGGTAGGTTGGTCCTCTTCCTTTTCGGCTTTGACTTGTCGCAGCATCGCGATCTGCCGGAGTTCAGGATTCTCCTCCATACCGGTGTTACTGTAATCGTCATCCTGGAAGAAAAAAACAACGTTCATTGGATCTCGTCCCTCGATCGATCAACGAAGACCGAAGTGTTTGACCAACCGAATCCTCGGTCGCTGGATTATCCTTGCTCTCGTCGCTTCCGCCGCAGGAAAGATCGTGATGGGGGAAAAACGTTGATCTCTTCGACAGAAAATAATTATTCCGATGGCCGCGGCTCGACTGGCTCTTCTTCCCGTCCAATTTCACTTTGGGACCTCGGCCCGGTATCGGCATACCGGCTCGCAACAATTTCAAAAAGTATTTCTGTACTCTGCTCGAAACTTGCTTGGGCGTGCGATTTCCTGCGACGAAAAAAAATCCCCTATGTAGAAAAGCGCACGAATCGTTCCGACGACATCGCCGTTTTCTTTTTTCTTTACCCAAGGCATTGGCAATTTTGGTCCATCGTCTCATTTCAACCTCCTCGGGAGGATATTCGATCAGCAGTTCCTCCAAGCGTTTTTGCTCCTCCGTAGTCCACAGTTGGTTGAAGGTTTCCGGCTTGCTCTCGTCGAACGCACGTCCCCGCACGAGAATCTGCAAACGGATGTTCGTTTCACTCGTGCTCGACAATTATCTATCTCGCGTGTTACCTTGCCGTCTTCCACCTCCGTCTTGGCGGGCAGCTGCAACGAATTTCCATGACGAGTGTGAGGCTTCATACGCATGTCCGTCACGACGTTGTACCGAGCCCAGTCAACGAAAGGCATCTCAGCGATTTTCTGCGGGCCTGGCAATTCGGGGAGATCGCTGTTCTGCAACTGGGCCACGAAGGATATAGGATCCTTGGTGGCCTTCGCTTTGCTCTCCAAAAGTTTGTCGAGATCTTCGATCGCTCGAGTACGCTGGGCCTGCAGGACTACTATGGTCTTCAACAACGACATGTAATCTTTGTTCCCCTTCAGAGCCAAATGATCCGACTCGAAGTAAAATTCGTTGTCTCCGTCCTTCTCCGGCGTGATCTCTTCGCCTTCTATCATCTCTTCGGATAGTTTCGCCTTTCCACATGAGACGCTAAAAAAGTTCAATTGAGATGCTAAAACGGTTCAGATTGTGATGGAAATTGTTGAGATATGCGTCGGGCAATTCTCCAGAGCCTGATGGTTCGTTCATAAAAAAAGCTTAGGGTAAACTGACCAGTGCGTGGGCAACAACGACACTGTAGGATTCAGATGGACTTTAACATGGAAATATCAAAACGAATTTTTCAATAGCTATAGCTACCAGCAGATATTATTCTGATAGAAAAAAATATTCTAAGGCATTGCAACAAATAATATGGAAGGAATCGATAGATCAGTAGCAAAATGACTGAATCGCCAGTGAGGGAACCAAATGACCAGTAAATGAATGCGTAACCACCAGTAAATGGACGCTTAATCGCCAGTAAATGGACGCGTTGTGGAGACTAACGCTGTCAAGCATAACAATTCGTTTTAATTAAATGCAAATAACTGTGTTGCACCAAAACTATAATAGCCTTACACATACGAGTATTACATTCGTCTTTGCGATTTCGTAGAAAATACACAAAGCTTTTTTGCACCTCAACATGTCATTGTCAACAAAAACTTCCAACGTTTGTTATGACAGAGAAATAGAAAATCAAATTTTGCCAAAAATAAAAAAAATAACGAATCGATTTTATGACAAGATTCAATAAAATGTAGATTGTCACATATTAACAATAATTTAGCATTTTTCAGCGGATAAGCTGAATTTTTTACTGTGCTTTGAGAGTTATCGGAACGGAGCCCATATGTCCACTGACAGGAAAGAGGTTAGGGGTTAGAATACAGCACCAGTGAATAAACATGTCTAATGCTGATAAATTATTACGAATTTATTTCAAAATTTGGCAAAATATAAAATATTGATTCTTTCTCGAGTAATGAAAGTAATACTTACTCACAAAACTTATAAGCTTTCGCGTTTTGAACACCTACCGTGCACAGCCGTATCGTAACTAAGTTGCGTGGTGTGCAAGCACAACAAACTAGAAAAGTTCCCTGTAGCGTTATAATATTAAATTGACAGTCGGTTTTAACTACAGCGATGATGTTTTTGCTAAATTATAGTGATTCGAGTTTTTATGGACAATTCATATTCTTTACTAATTTTGAATATAAATCAGCTCTTGTCCATTCGTTGGTCCTCGTCCATTGTCTGGTCGGTTTGTTTACTCTAACCATCTGCGGCAAAACTCGGCTCGGAAATCTCTGAGGTTATGTTGACCTTCGACGTGCTCACGTGCTCTTGAAATTGAAAGCTATCGGAAAATTCGATAAATGAGTAGAAATAACTTATTCCATAAACCGACTACATAAAAAAATATAAGAATATACATAAGATAAATGTTAGAAGAGGAAACGAAGGTTTTATTTATTTTTTTAACAAACGGTAGGTATTCCGCATTGTTTGGCACATAGCCTCACATCAGCCTCATCGACAAAGTAGCAAATTACCGAAAAGATAAACCCTTCGGCATTTGTGTTTCCGTTTGAAATTCAAGAGCCCATAAACACGCGTGCGTTGCCTCGGAGTGTCGAACGCGGCGAATATATATATATATATATATATATATATATATATATATATATATATCCCGATCAGGCCATCGCTTTTTTCGGCCCCTTGTCAGGTTATCGTGAGTAACAAATGTTGTGGTAAATGATGAATTTATTGCACGTGAACAAATAAAAACTGAAAAATGAGATTGCCAACAACTCGGTAGTAATTTTCGTAATAATATTAACGTAATAAAACTCAAGCCCATTAAAATAGAATTACCTCAAGCCTATTAAAATAGGCTTGAATTACCTCAGCGGAATTAACACAATAGGCAGAATATAATTATACATATTATTGATTCGTGATAAATGATAAAACTCCATTAATTGTTGTTTGCATATTTTGTGGCGGCTCCTATTCAAATTAATTTCAAAAAAAAGCTGGGTTATGTTCGCCCATGGCATCAGCTGTTACCCGCGACGTTGCTAAGTCTGTCGGTGCTATTTCGTCGTTCTGACTATTTTCAACCGGAAATTGAAACTTTCTTGTAATGTAGTGCTTTAACTACACGCTGAAAATCGATTTTCTTATTTTTTACAATATCTATTATATCTAATCTATCGAAATTCAGTTTTCCAATTTGGTTGGATACACGTGAGCAGAAAAACCACGATCACCGCACTTCCGGTTGACCGTCTCCATAAGACGACGTGCTTCGGTAAAAAGTGCTCGACTTTGCAGTTTTATTGCCAAAAAAACTAAACGGTTAAAGTAGCTCAAATTTTGGCAATAGGCGCATAAAGTATTCGTCAAAATTATATAAAAATTTCAAATCCGAAAGTTGGATTCGTAGTAATGATCGTACCTCCTTAACAAAACAAAACCTGTTTCCATTTGAAAAACGATCGATGACCTTGAGAACGCAAAAACTATGACCTTGAAAAAAATGAATTTTTCACTACTGCATAAGCTCTTCGAAATCAATCAAATTGCCTCGTGACATTTTTTTCGTCACTCTGAAGGCAACGGAGATATTTGGGGTGGTCACGTTGAATGGTCCACCCTGTACATACACAGCACTGAGGGAATGATTCACGGCAAGTTAATCTCGGATGACCGCACTATAGGCGGGACACCGCGATCAGCTGACCTTTGCCCCTCCAAGGAGGAAAACACGTGCGTCGCGGTGTCCAGGAATAGGACACGAGAAAAGAGATTATGGAGGCGCAAGGACAAAAGGAGTATAGTCATCGCGGAAAGGTTGACGAACGTTTACCGTGCCGCGTACTATATAGCAACAAGAAGGAAATTCGGCGCATATTTGATCTGTGAATCTGCCGGACGAGATTTTTTTTCCGTGACGTGAAATTTACCGTAATATATAATAATAATAATAATAATAATAATATCCGTAATCACAGTACTAAAAGCATCGTCGTCAGTGAAGTGAAAAAAGTGGATCCATATTTTTATGAAGCTTTACGAGCTTTTTCTTCCATAGCGCGAAATGTACCGTAATATTTATTCATATATAATAAAACTCCATCGCTTTGCGTGTCTGTACGTTGAAAATATTTGCGAAAATGAATTGCGGAGTGAAGGATAAGTGAATGCATTAGGATCATTTTTTTTTAATTTTCGTCTGTCTGCCTGTGAACGCATCACGTAAAAACACCTGATCCAATCTGGATGGAGTCTTTAGAGAAATATGAAGCATAACTTGAAGTGAAATTTAGTTTTTATTTCATCGCGATTGGTTCGCTCAATCAAAGGATATGCGTATTTAAAGTTTTTCAAAATTCATTTTTAAAAAACGGCACCCTTTTGTATTTTAGTGGCTGCGGGTACGAAATCGCGGGCACAGGTGGTATAATAATAATAATAATAATAATAATAATAATAATAATAATAATAATGATAATTTTTTATCGTCATTACTAAATAAATGACTTTATCGTAGTCATTACTAAGTACTAATAAATGACTACTACTAAATACTAATTTAGTATTTAGTCATTACTAAATAAGTAATAATAATAATCGAGTTTTATTTGCACAACTTGCTTTACAAGCTTTTTACAAAAAGTTTCCGCATTGTTTATATACATTTTTCTTACAACTACCTTCATTATTACTAAATAAGTATTTAGTATAAATACTTATTTATTTATATAGTAATTTATATAGTAATATTTATACTAAATACTAAGTATTATATACTAAGTTAAATACTAAGTATATACTAAATACTAAGTATTTAGTATTTAGTATTTAGTAAATATTTAGTAAATACTAAATATTATAAATAAATAAATAAGTATTCAGTATAAATAAAATGAGCATTTAGTCATTACTAAATACTAATAAATGACTTTATTGGCATTACTAAATAAATGACTTTATCGTCATTACTAAACAAAAAAGGTAAATTCATATTTTTTTGAAGCTTTACGAGCTTTTTTCTTCTATAGCGCGAAATTTACCGTGATATATAATATAATAATGATAATAATATTGCGATAAGAATCGTCATTATTGAAGGAAAAATGTCAATTCATATTTTTGACACACAAGTGTAGTGTAGTGTAGACACACAAAAAGCTCATGAAGCTTCACAAAAATATGAATTGACATTTTTTTCACGAATGACGATGCTTTAAATAATATTATTGTTTTTTATTATATATCACGGTAAACTTCACCCTGTATAAAAAAGCTCGCAAAGCTTCATCAAAATATGAATTTATATATATATATATATATATATATATATATATATATATATATATATATACACATATATATATATATATATATAATTATTATAAAAAGCATTGTCATCGGTAAAGAAAAAAAGTTCATTCATATTTTAATAGCTGTGGGATTTAACTTCACTGACTAAATCTTCATTAATTTCCTTTTTTGGCCATACATAATTTTTACGTAGCAACTTCGATTGCTGTTGATTAATTTTTATACTTTCCTCTTACGCATTGTATCAGGCGACACAAGGCGAGAAATTACCGATAAGAGCTTGAAAAGTAGATATCGGGATATTCTTATCAAATATTCCCAAATTTGTCGTTATTCCCGACAGTTTCTTATCCACCGTTTTTTTTCTTTTGTTCGAAGGCTTATACTTAGTAGACATTTTGGAAAACATCGATTTTTGGGTTTCGACGGACCGCAAAATTCAACAGATCAAAAATGTTGTCTTAAAACTTCAAGTTGAACCGTTTAACAATGCGGGAGTTTACTAAGCAAAACTTTAAACGCGTTTTTTTTCTTCTCAAAATGACTTTTTCAAAATCGGTTACCACGACACCTCAAAAGACACTGCACCGATGAACTTCAGATTTGGCAAGCTCCTTTTACATATCAAACAGCAGTGCTTGAACGAAGACATTTTTTTTCCGTGCATAGTTTTTTTTTGGCAAAAATATAAGGTTTTTTTTCCACGGAAAATCGATACTCTCACTTTGGACTGCGACGATTTCTTCAAACATCAATATTTTACTGAATCCTTTGTCCAAGCACTAGGTATAATTTCATGCTGATACTAAATGCGTTTGATTTGTTTTGTTTCGGATTATTCGCTTTCGAGCAGCGGAGGTTACCGCGAAGGACGTTTTTAAACGGCGCTCCGCACAAATCGCTGAATCTACCGTATTTATGGATATGTCTGAATACGTAAATTTCAAAAGATACGCAACGTCGCTGGGATTAACCTGAAAAAAAAGCAACGAAGATTTTTCTTCCATTACGGTAGTCCTATCGACAGGCTCAATTCGTAGGATTTTCATAACTTTTTTCTGAGCTGCAGTAAATATATTAATAATCGTATCTGTAAAATTTCGGGGTCGGTTATCGACCTTATTACAGAGAAAAGAAATATAAAAATGGTGTACTTTTGTGAAGGAATCCTGAGACGACATACAAAAACCCAATTTCCGGTCGCTACAAAAGTGTATACAATAGTGAGAATCCGTCAGATTCTCAAAATCAATCAGATTTACATACTTAACACTTGTAGTAATGCACTGCTCTCAGAAAAAAATATGCTTATTGAGCTAATTTTCATTTAATATCAAGTTTAATTTGAACTTCCGGTATTGGATTTATTACCACTTGCTACGATAAAGAGACGCGACAGCGAGGCAACAGCTGACTGTAGTCGTAACCTCATCTCACTCATTCGAATTTCCACACATATTTCATTTTTAACCGACATATTTCGCCGACACAAATTTTCCACGCTTTTTTTTTACCAGTCGTGGCCCGAATACAATGCTTTACATTTACCGCACCTGACATTGTTTTGACAGATCGACGTTGAAAAGCATGGAGCTTAAACTCGCCTGAATGAGTAAAAAGAGACGGATTTTTTAATTTTTCGAATTAAATGTGAAAATTTATTAAACAGTTTACAAATGGAAAATTTTAGTTATTACAAGTTATTTTTTTTTGGCATATGTTGAAAATATAAATTGCACGGGTCTGAAGTACGATTAGTGGTATGGCTAGTGTGAAGCGATAGGACTACCCGAATACCCATACGCAGAATACGATACAAAAAAGTTAGAAATGTCGAAGATCGTTTAAATGGTACGATTAAAAAAAAAGATTGAATTTTATGAAAAAATGGCTCTATATTGCAATAAAAAATACTTATTTCATTTTCAAAAACATTTGCGGTCACGATTTAGACAATAAGGTTAGAAAGATTTATACGAAACTTCGTCAGAATCGGTCGATTAGTTTTTTAGCCAACGTCATGCCAGTTTTGAAAATTTATTTTCTCAGACCGTGCGAAACCTCCGCCATTTTCAAAGAGTAATTTAAAAAATACCATGACACAGCCATAAGTAGACATAAAACATACCCCAAGTCTCAAAAATGAAGAAATTTTTCGTCTAAAAAGAAAATCATGAAAATCACCAAATCTTATCCTCGCCTAAAGGTATCTCCCCCCTCAAGGTCACGTTACCAGGTCAACATAACATACCCTAGGTCGCAAAAACGAAGAAGTCATTCCTCTAAGAAGAAAATCATGAAAATCAGCAAATTTTATCCTCGTCCAAAGGTACCTACCCGCTCAAGGTCACGTACAGCTCAACATAACCTCACAAATCTTCCAATCCAATTTTCTAACTTACGGTTAAGTGTTCAGAAAGAGACAAAGCATCAGCCTCTAGAGAATTCCCCGAGGCATATCTCGGCGATGTTTTTCCCCCCAAATATGATTAATCCCTGCGAAATCTCCGTTCGAAAACTTCAGCTATCTCCCTCGCACTCATACGTCACGTGGTACACTTACTTCGCGTTAACCGTCGCCCGTGAATTGAGGCGAGGTTTACAGGCATCGGCGCTAACGTCTTATCTCACGATTGCGATTTCCTCAACTTTCACGCGGGATGCCCGCGACCGGAGGGATCACGCTGCCGCCCGTTACTCCGTACGTTATTATATATGTGTCTTATCGAAAACATCGTGACTTCTATTCCAACAGGCTACAAACTTGGATATTTATCAGTCGCCAAGTTTCTCAACTGTTGTCTCGTTCAAGACAAAAACATTTTTTTTTCACCCGACGTACGCCCGCGTATGTTTATCAATAAATTCTTGCCGGACAACTCGCATGAATGCGTGCGCGAGCATAAATGAGATACGCGGAAAGAGCATACGATCATCATTATCTTCCATATATACAAACAAGCCAGCGCGAGATCGCATACTTTGCGTTATGAAAAAAACATTTGTGTCTGTGCGTCTGCGATAAACCGTCTCGAATCGATATGCGGCAAATCTTACGACCCGTTATTCCCGATGTGTGGATTTTTTCGCGCGTATTCGCTTAGTCGTGCAAGTATAGAAAAGTGGAGGCGCGCTCGACGCAAAGAAAAAGTCTCAAGGGAAGACGTGTTGTTATCGTATTTGACGCGCTACGATGATGCATAGGGCAGGCGGCGTGTACGTAGAGAATTAAAGCTGGTTACGAATTCCAGTAGCCCGCGGGTCCAACGGATCCAAACTCGATCAGTCTGACACCGGGCCCTGTGGCGACAAAGTCACTCGTTTACATTTCGAACTCTCGTCCCATTGTGTGTGTTTTCTTTTTTTCACCGCAGTATTCGTCGCGGCGCGCACGAAGCAACACTGCGCAGAACGTTTCATTTCCGGTTTGCGCGAGGATGTTTTTCTGAATATTTTTTAAAAATAAATTAATCGCGCTTGCAACATTCGCGATGCAATAGCCGCGAGCGAGGGAAAAAGTGTACGGCTCGAATCGCAACGTGTACACGTCTCGATGCCGTGGCTGCGCTGAGTCCGGCTCCGCGAGCGTCTCGTTAATTTAATTTAAGTGAAACTAGAAGGAGACGCGCGAGTGGAGGAAAAAAAAAACGAAGATGGCGAAAACCGGAAGCAGCGGGAAGGTCGAATTGAAGCGCGAGCTTGGTCTCTTCAGCGCTGTCAGCATCATACTCGCAGTTATGATAGGTATGATATACGACATATGGAGATATGAGAAATTGGCGTTTGATTGCATAGCGAAAAAAAGTGCTGTTAGCCCGATGATGTAATCTCGTCCGAGAGACAAAGAGTGGGGGCATTCTAGTCTGGCGAGATTTTATACCAACGATAAATTCACTTTTGGAAACCAAGCTGCGCGTTCTATTAACCTTCTTTTAAATGATTGCCGTTGACGATATAACGAAGATTTGCCCATTTCCTTCCGACAGACGCCCGAAATGTTGACACAACGACATAATAATATACATTATGCTCTAACTGCTAATTCCTTGTACGAATTACGCCAATTTAAAGTTTTCTTTGGTAATTCTTGAGTGGCCTTTCCGAAAAATGAGCCTGAAATTATTTTTTAATTGCTGCTTCCTTATCTATCGGGTTATAAATGAGGTGAATATTCGGAAGTGGGGCTTCTGCTAGAATCAGGCTAATTTTCTTCACAGGTTCAAATAACCCTTAACAACCTCAAACAAAAATTAGCCTGATTCTAGCAGGAGCCCCACTTCCGAATATTTACCATAAATGATGATATTCAGTCGGGGGAAGCTGAAATTCGTCCCCCCATAAAAAGTTATGGAGTTTTAAACTAAAGTAAAAATTGGGAAATTTTCCGTTGCATAATTTATGTACGCCCTCTTAAGGGGCCTTATCTCTATAATGAAACCTCAATATAACGAAAACTCCATATAACGAACTTCCCAAGAGATTCGTTATATCGAGGTTTGAGTGTAATTGAACCGATGCTTGTATCGGTTCAATTACACTGTTTTTACTAAGCCTTTGTTTCTTCATCAACGATTCGTTAATTTTTCACGCGGACTTGTTATGGGAGGAAATATTCAATTATGTGCGCACACGTGGTGGGAATTGATCGATTCCTCTCGCGGACGCATTTTGCTCGCTCTTTCCGGCATTAGAACGACGTGGTCGAGCAATCTTGATGATCGTGGAACGATCCATTGTCCTGGAAAAACATACTTGATAATGCTTGAAATAAATTGCATAATTGCTCATCGCGGAGTCTGAGAATGAAATAGTTTACCGTCTATCATTTCTCTCTCTCTCTCACTCTCTCTCTCTCTCTCTCCCTCTCTCGCGCGCGGTCAGCTTTTTTTCTTGCTACTCTTTCCGTCCAAACGCGTGCGCCAATCACACTTAATCAAGGCACATATCGTCCCTCGTAGTGACACTGACCTCTTATCGCAAGAGAAAAGGAGTAGAAAACGGAAGAGTTTCGCAAATACACGACTGTGGGGTGTCTTCGGAATTTAATGCTCCGGAGGCGCGGGGCACGTAATACATTCCATGAAGAATTAAGGGGGATTGTCTTTTTTTTCGCAAAATTTACCGCTTTTTGGGAATTTTTTTGTGAAGAAAGTATACAACGGAAAACTTGTGAAACTTGGCATATAGTTTTATTGATCTGTTTACTACATACAAAAAAATGTTTAAACAATTTCATCAAAAAATCCGCCTCCCACCCCCCTCGACGCGCGATGGTCCTTTTTTGATGGTGTGCACGATTTCTCAAAAACTATTCAACCGATTGCCTTCAAATTTGGACAGAATGCTCAGCTGACATCCTTTTATCGTTTGATGTTCGTCGAGAAAAAAATATATTTTTTAACAGCTTGATATTCATACTAAATAGATGTGCAATTAATATTATGAGTAAATCACTTTTTCATGCGAAAAAAAAATATTAAATTCGCACATGTTTTTATACCCTGTGGCTCAAGGCCTTAAACTCCTTCCTGGATCCTTATTAGAGATCTTCATCCTAAACATGTGAGACATTTTTTCAAATGATAATGAAAAGCAAACGTCAGCATCATCAGGTAATCAAACAGTGCCACGTTACGAATGAATTTGGCAGACGCGTATTTATCAACAAAATTCCGATTCAATCCTCGAAAGATGCTAAATTTAGACCCCGATAAGTATTGTTATCGAATTAAAAAAAAAGTACGCCACACAATCTCCGAATCTCGCGTTGTTTGAACGAACGCGATAGCCGTGTGACAAAAATACATATGATACAAATTATCTGTACTTTGGAAGGCAGGACAACTGCATTCTTTATTTCTCTATTCTCTGACGTCTCTTTCCTTAAGGGGTAAGGCCACTGTAACGGCCCAAAAAAAAAGGTTTTTTCACTAATTTTTTGCTCCCGAAATTGAAGGTATTTGAAAAAAAACTTTTAATGGTGTTATCGGGCATACATTAAACTTTATTATAAAATTTTTTTACAGTAAAAAAAAAACAAAATGGCGGTTCCACAGCTATCTTCCCGGGACATGTTTTGCTTCCAGGGCTCCGCGGCACGCAGCACCACTGGTGCACTTTTGAATCTAGAACAAAAAAAAAAAAAACCATTAATCTAGAGGGCTATAGCTAGAGAATGTCGATCGGATTTTAAAAAGTATCAATTTTTGTGGATTTGGCGTGCGTTTGAAAAAAAAATTGATTTTTGACGAAAAAAACGGCAAGTTTTTTGTTAATAAAAAATCAATAAATAAAGTTCTCGAAAATTCCGATCGACATTCTCAAGATAATGTAAATGTTCACATCTGGTTAAAATTTCAAGTAAAAAAAATGAAAATTGTTCGAGTTATGCTGCGTGCCATTTTGAAAAACCATGTTTCGAGAAAAACGCGTTTAAAGTTTTGCGAATAGTTTTTTTAAGCCAATAAAAAAAAATCGATTTTTCAAAAAATTTACAGTGGCCTTACCCCTTAAGTATCCCTATCCCGAAGCAGGTCTAATCAGAAACATCTCTGTTCCAAAATATCTCGTGTCTCGAACATTTCTCTGTCGATAAACATCTCTATTCCCAAAGATCACTATATAGTTAGGTTAGGATGAAGCTTCAAATGTCACATAGGTTCTTTCAGATTACGATACTTTTCGCTTTTCTTATTTCGCTCATGTCCTTCATGACTTGCGAAATTACGAAGTGCAAGTTTGATACTGAAATTGAGGTTATGATTGGGGGGAAATGGCCATCTACAGAGGGTTGAGTTAGGGAGAGTTTACTGTAGAGATGTTTCTGATTAAAACTCCTCCATAATAGAGTTAAGGAGGTACGATCGCTTCCACGAGGTCAAAAAAGAGTCTAAATTAATTTTATCCACAGCTGCTCTGATTGATGTTTACTTATGTTGATTATTCGTACTATCGATCATGGTGTGCCAAATGTTGTGGTAAATTATGAATTTAATGCACGTGAACAAATAAAAACTGAAAAATTCGATTGTCAACGACTCGGTAGTAATCTTCGTAACAATAATATTAACATATCCACCATAAAAACGGAGTAGAGACAAAAAAAGTCAGCCGGAAACCAAAACCGGTGCGATGGTCTAGTGGTTAGCGTGCTCGCCACTAAACCAGCGGACCGGGTCGCGGGTTCGAATCCCGCTCGCGTACATTTCGTCGTGAAATATTTTTCTTCGGCATTTCGCGGCGAAATAAGACTAGTTCCACGACTTGGGGGCGAACTCGATGACCGGCTGTATTGGTATAGGTTTTCCGCAGTTTCCCTATACCCCTGACAGAAATGTCATGATGAATGTAAAACAGAGGGGGAAGTCGGCTGCGGCCGCAAGAGGGGGGGAACAGGGAGAAAGATGGAGAACAAAAAGGAGTGTAAGCAGTAGAGGAAAGAACGGCCATAATGATGGGAAAGAATAGGTAACAAACGCGAAAAGCGTGTACCTAAGGAAAAAACCAAAAAAAGTCAGCCGGAAACCAATCAAAATAGGCTTGAGTTACCTCAGCGGAATTAACACGATAGGCAGAATATAATTATACATACTATAGATACGTGATAAATGATAAAACTCCATAAATTGTTGTTTGCATATTTTGTGGCGACTTCTATTCAAATTAATTACAAAACAAAGCTGGGTTAAGTTCGCCAAACGCATCAGCTGTTACTCGCGACGTTGCCAAGTCTGTGGGTGCTACTTCGTCGTTCTGACAATTTTCAACCGGAAATTGAAACTTTCTTGTAATCTAATCTATCGAATTTCACTTTTCCAACGGGTTTAGTTGGATACGCGAGCAGAAAAACCACGATCACCGCACTTCCGGTTGACCGTCTCCATAAGACGACGTGCTTCGGTAGCTCAAAGTGCTCGACTTTGCAGTCTTATTGCAGAAAAAAACTAAACGGTCAAAGTAGCGCAAATTTGGGCAACAGGCGCATAAAGTATTCGTCAAAATCATATAAAAATTAAAATCCGAAAGTTGGATTCGTAGTAATGATCGTACTTCCTTAAGGATCCAGATATCAGAGAATCGAGAAATACAAAACAGGGTTGTCGTCCTGCCCTTTGTAAGGCTGATATTGCCCTGCGCCTGTATCAGGCGGTTGTCGAGAGCCGTGAAAACGCGCGATAAATCGTCTCATGCTTGGAGGATTCAACGTTTCCGTATACTTGCAGGATCTGGAATTTTCGTCTCGCCGACGAGCGCGCTGAGTCGAACGGGTTCGATCGGCATGTGCCTGGTGGTGTGGGTGATATGCGGTGTTTTGTCGCTGTGCGGGGCCCTGGCGTTTGCGGAGTTGAGCACGGTGGTGCCGCGTTCCGGTGCCGAGTACGCGTACTTCGTGGAGGCGTTTGGACCGTTGCACAAGTGGGGTGGACAATTGCCGGCGTTCACGTGTTCCTGGGTATACGTGATGGTGTTGCGTCCGGCTGAGGTGGCGGTGATAATACTCACGTTCGCCGAGTACAGTATTCAGCCATTCGGCAATTTGATACAGCACTTGGGGCCCGAATCGACGTATCTATTGAAGAAGCTCATAGCGCTGATGGCCCTTGGCCTGATAACGTACATAAACTTGACGAGCGTCAAGCTTTACGTGAGGGTCCAGAACATCTTCGTCGTGTGCAAAGTGGGAGCCTGCGCGCTGGTCATCGGGGGTGGCATATGTTGGCTGGCATCTGGAAAAACGGAACTGTTAGAGAATCCATTTGGCGAGACAACGAGCTCGGTCGGTAACATAGCACTGGCCTTTTACAGTGGTCTTTGGGCTTACGACGGTTGGACGTCGGCGACCGTTGTGACGGAGGAAGTCAAACGACCGGAAGTCAACATACTGCGGAGTATAATGATTGCCGTGCCGGTTATAACGATACTCTACGTCGGCATGAATCTCATGTACATGGCGGTACTGCCGATCCCCGAAATGATCGAGTCCAATGCCGTCGCGGTCCTCTGGGCCAGTAAGGCACTTCCGGCGTGGCTCGGATTCGCCATACCCCTGGGCGTTGCAATAGCGACCTTCGGTTGCGCCCTCAGCGTCCAATTTGGCGTATCACGACTGTGCTACGTAGCCGGCCGGGAGGGCCACGTGCCCCGTGTTCTCAGCTTCGTACACGTGACGAAAATGACCCCTGCAGCCGCTGTACTCTTCCAATCGGTACTGTCACTCGCCTGCATACTCGTCGGCAATATCAACGCCCTCATCGATTTCGCCAGTTTCCTCACTTGGGTATTTTACGGACTGGCGATGGTGGCGCTCCTCGTGATGAGACGGACGAAACCGGAAGCCCCGCGGCCCTACACCGTACCCATCTTCATACCGTGGATGGTTCTATTCATGGCGCTATTCCTAGCCGTTGTACCCATCGTTGCCGAACCCTCGCCCAAGTATCTCTTCGCTCTCGGCTTCATCGCCTGCGGTGTCGGAGTCTATCACACATACGTTTACAACAAAATCGGCAATTACCTGTCCGGTGAGTAATTGGGATGAAGTTACGAAAACCCCCCACCTCCGATTGCGCTGAAATTTTGTGAAGACCTTCATTTTAGTGTTATAAAAGAACCCCCAAAGGGATTTTTGGCGCGTTGAAGTAGTTTTCGAGATATCGATTTTTTAAATTGTAAAAAAATATTTTCGCTGATATCTCAAAAAATAGTGGTTTTTACTGGTTAAAAAAGTGGGCTTTCCCTAAATTCCAAAATTAAAATAAAATAAAATAAGAAATGAACCTAACTTTGGCTTATAATAAAATAGGCTGTTTGTGAAGCTCGGAACCAAAAATCCGATGGGCGAAAAAATAACTCAAACAAAAAAAATTTTTAATGAACCTAATCTTGGTGCTTAAAAAAGTGGGCTTTCCCTAAATCCCAAAATAAAAAGAAAACAACAAAAAAGAACCTTACTGTGGCTTCTCACGATATGGGTTCTTCCTAAAGTTCGAAACAAAAAACAAATAAACGATAAATGAACAGAAATGTGATGAAAAAATTGGGGGCAGTTTTACGATATCCGTGGCGCCACGATTTGACAACGGATTCTTATAGATTTTGATAAAAGAAATCGAAAATGAAGAATAACATTTTTCGATATCTCGCTTAGTTTTCGAGTTATCGATTGATTTTTTGTTTTTTTTTGTTTCAAAATTCTCGGTAAATATGCAGTTTTCGAAAAAAATGGTAAGACATACTTTTTGTAGGAAATTACATTTGCTACAAAAAAGGTCTTATACAAAATTTTCAAAAACAGCATATTTTAGCCTGAAAATTAAAAAAAATATGTTTAATTGACAATGGGCAAGTTTTCAGTCAGCTGACCACGGTGTACCGAACGTTCATTAATTTTTTTTACTTTTAATCAATTTTTAATCATATAATAAGTAGTTTTAGTGTCATTTTTTCCTCATTTTCGATCATTTATATGTATTTTCCCCCTTTAAGGGTTGAATTTCGAAAAGTCCCTTCTTACTGGGTGCTTGCGGCACAAAAGTAACCTACTGTCCAGAGTTCACGTAATTAGCTTCAGCGCTTTTGGCTCGGCGTTGATGAATCAGATAGAACATGTTCTTTTATCATTATAGAAGATATATAGTTCCATCGTTTAATGAAAAAAAAAGAAATCGATTTTGTTATCTATATAAATGTATATCCCGCCCTAATAAAAATAAGTCACAGTCAATTATTATACCCAACGATAAACTGGAATAAGAAGGTTTGCGAAAATTCAATAGTTTTAATGAGACGATTTTTAGAGGAATCATTTTTCGTTGAAATTTCGGTAACTCGGCTTGAAATTTTACCAGTATGTGGGATGTATTTCCACTTGATTGTAGGGAAAAACCAGTTGATGTTAAGTATTCAGTTTTGTGAAATGAATACGTTAATACCTCTGATAACTGTCTCCCTTTTGCAGGCAAATTGACCTACGTGGTGCAAGTGTTGTGCCTGGTCGTCGCACCGGAAAAGGACGGAGGAGAATGAGCTTCGCACAGCTGAGAGGCCCGGAATTTAGGATCGCCATTGCTTGACGAGCAAAAAATAAAGTTAGACTGAAAAACGTGTGAGAATATATTGTTGAAAATATGTAACACTATTTTCGCGTCGAAAAGATCATCGATACAATCGATTGCTTGAGATTACTGCCAACAACGTGCAGTGTCGTGTATCACCCATCTCCAGAACGGTTGTCTCTCTGTCGCCAATATTTATACATAAATAACGTACCGAATTACGATCAACGCCGATAATACTGTTAGTCTTAATTGCCAATAAAAATGACGTTTTCAATATATATCTATATATGTATATATATATATATATATATAAAAAAATGGTAATAGTAGTAACAAGTGTTTTTTTGCTCGTTTCAGTAACGACAAAACTTTCGCGATTGTCCCTCATATTTTAGCATTGTACCAACGATCTGCGCTTCCTATCGGCTCGCCGATGCACCGCATTTTGAACACATGTGGCATTCGCTGAAAGATGAAATTGACGAAATATATATATATATATATATTTGTTGCGTCGTGTCGCGGTGGAGGGCATTTTTTGGCTCTTGTGTCTCATTCGTGAGTGATTTACCTCATCAGCTGCTCGAGTTGATTTCTGAGTTCGTTGCAGACGGAAGATTCCGCCGCCAGGGAAGCGTCTCGTTCTCTGAGCTGTTGTCTCAGGTGATATATGGTGTCCTCGAGAGCTTCGAATATCGCCTTGTGAAGTAAAAATAAGGCGGGCATTATTTGAGATGCAATTCCAACGTGACACGCCGCCGGCGGTCAGGGGTTGAAGGGTTTTTCCAATTTTTCTCAAAGGCGGATGGACGAAATGACTTGAAATTTTCACCGTCGACGTATCGTCGGTAGAGGAAGGACCTACAGTCTCCGATTTTCGAAATTTTGAAAGAAAACAGCACGAATTCGCTTCCCACAGGAAACTGTACCGGAAAGCAAACGACATTTCGGTTGAGCTAGTCGGAAATCGAAAGAAGTAGCTCCTAGCCACTTTAGAAACATGCATTTTTGTAACTCGAATCATTAAGGGACGATTCCAGTGAAAAATTCGTTGAATATGTTTTTTTGTCATTATTCGAAAATATGGGCTTTTATAAACATGCTGGTAAAATTTGGTTACGAAATTCGAATTATTGTGGTCGATACAGCCCTTCTTAGAAAAAGGGATTCGACAAGGTGCGTGGGACCTGGCAACGTCGTTTTTCGAAAAGGGTGGAAGATTTGAAAACGAAGAGTTTTCAGGGCTTCCGTCTCAAATTTTGTCACGTCATTCTTCTCGCAATTCTTCAACGCAGTGCGTAAGCGTTTTCTTTTCATTTGAAAATTTCACTTTTTTTATCGAAAAACGCGGAAAAGGCCCAACTTGACACTTAATTTTGAAATGGCCACCATATTGTTGATATTTATCGGAAAAAAAATCCTCCGTACGCCTCTACAGTTTTTTTATACTGATTAATAATCTTTGTAGTTTTTTCTTTCAGACAATTTTTGGAGAAACCGGAATTTCCACCGTCAAGAGCTATTTCTTTAGGCATCATGTTGCAGTGGCCAAAAAAATTGTACAAGAGATGAAACTAAGACAATAAAAAATATTTTGAATGAATAAACGGAAAAAAAGCATGAAAATCAGTTATTTTCAAGCCAGTCACACTGAAATGGTCCTTTAAATTGCGTGCAACAAATAACTGAGAAGAGTTCTGAAAGATATCGTGTACGCAATGGCTGATATACAGACGAAATGTGTGTGCGTCGCTGGGATGGGAAATTCCTCATCGTATGTTATTTCTTCCTAAAGGCGCACTTACACGGGCAATTTTTTGAGCAACAACTACCCGTCAACAATCGCCGGGGGTAGTGGAGCAATTAGTGTAGCAATCTCGACCAATTCCTAAAAAATACTGCAATTGTGTCGGCAATATTGCTTCTAATTGCTTCATATATTCTCTATTGCTAAATGTTGCCGCTATTGATTGTCGAGTATCCAGTGGGTATGGAAAATTCAAGGCAATTTTGTTTCTATCTCGTTTGCACGTATACTCTTAAACTTTCGTACGATTCGATTTTCTTTGCTTTTTGTCTCGCACTCAATATAAAAAAAGCGCTGCAAGCCGCCGCCGCAAGAAGAACGTCGTCCATGATTGACGACAGTTGCTCAACTGAATTGCCAGTGTATTAATCTATTGCCTAGTTTACTCAAGTCGCTCCATATCGCTCAATATGTTGTGGCGACGTATCCAGCAACAATTGCTCCATATAGGGATCGCGGTAAATTGCTGGATGTAGTCGAGACGTCATACTTGGCCAATAATGCCCAGAATTGAGCAATTTTAGTTGCCCGTGTAAGCGCACTGTAAAAAACGGGCGATATTGCAAACTCGTCTGCGTACCCTTGCTTCCTCCACAGTGTCGGAAAGTGCGGGTGGCTCGTCCAGGCAGAAAAACTCCCTGACGCACGTATTTCCTATGAGCATCGGTGAATTGAGTACCGCGTTGACGAAGGCCTGAAGACCGCCGATACGCTCCTCCAGAAAGCTCGGAGCAAAGTTATCGCCGAGCCACTTCTTTTTCGGCAGCGAGAGATTGTCGGTGGGAAGCTTTTGTCTGCGCAGCTGCGCCAGCAGACGTACAAAATCCGTGTATCGCCTGAAGACGAACCAGCAATCGCCGTTTCTCAGCTCGACGCGGAGTTTGTAAACCTGTCGGAAGATGTTTGCCAAAATTATTCGATCGTTGCGACGTCTCGCGCTCCGGCGTAATTCTCCAGGGAGAAACGAAGATTCGCAAAACAGATTTTTAGGGAACTAGCGAGCGTGGAGCAAAGAACAAGCGGTTGCATCGCTACTAACGGTAAATCTGGCTCTCTCTTCCATGACCTCGTAGCCCACTATCGGTATTCTCAAGTCTTCGGACGACAGCGGCGTCTGCGCGATGCCCTCGTTACGATTGTTACTTCCATTGTCCGGATAATTGAAGCTCTGTACGGTGAAGGAGTTGGAGTGGCCGGAGGCGTCCGAGTCGGGACTGTCGAGGGTGCGCACGGCTCCTGCTTGAGAACCTCGTGCTTTACTAATAGCCAGTGTTACCTCGCTAACGCATCCGACTCCGTGGTCCAAAGCAGACATTTTATCGACGGACAATATCAACGAAACCATGCGCGATACTTTTGGACACAAAACAAAATTCACGAGTAAACGAAAAATAAAAAAACAGCACAGAGGACGAAAATTCGCGTAAGGTGTGAGGAAGCGACGCTGAAATTTTTTCCGCACACATTAATCGACACGAAGAAGAGGACTGAAGTAAAATGTAAATGTTTGGCAAGCGTATATAGGTTAGGTTTTCGTAAACACGGGATTGTTCGATCTTTACGAACTAACCTTATGCTACGATATTTCTTCGTAATCGTGAATTATTCGAGCGCGATTCACCGTCGAACGATTCTATTCGAATGGAACATAGTTCGTTGTATCCTGACATGTAGAATAATTTAACGTCGTTAACAGTGCACTTTTGTCAGCTGTTTCGCCCTTTCCAGCAACGCATTGTCACGACGTGACCGATGTGACACACTTGCGGCTTTGAGCTGCAGGGGGGAAGCGCGAGAACGGGGCTAGAAAATAGGTTATGAGAGGCACTTCGCGTTTGCCGGTTGTTCTTCTGTTTTTGTTTACTTTCCGAGTACGGTAAACAGAGTAAAAATGGACAAAGAAACGGCAAATATAGACGACAGCTCGAATAAGTTCGAACAGGAGACAATAACACCGTACAAAGTGGCAGTTATAATATTGATTAAGGAATATTGTTACAAAAGTGTCAAAGGTACGAAAACACACCCGACGCGGGGTGAAGGGGCATTCTTTGTCGTTCAAACAAATGCGTAACAAATAGCTTATCGTTTCAGTAATAATCGAGCGTCGTGACTTCTGCATAGCCGCGCTCAAGCTAATTCAGGTAAATGCGTTTTCCCTCAGACCGAAACGATGGAATTTCTAACCCGGCGTGCGGTGATACTTTTTATTCCAGGCGCCCGATATGGAGTTAATTGACCTGATGAAAATGCTTCGTTCTCCGGACTACACGCTGCAGAGATTCGCTCACCTCTTGGAGGAGGAGATGGCGAGTGTCTGCCAAACGGGAGTAGACGGACTGTTGGAACGGTTCGACAGCCTGGCCAGACTCATGAAACCCTCGCTCGATCATTCGCTGTCGCCTCCGGCACTCTACAGAAATTCCGTGCTGGGTATATACGTGCGCAGAATCATCGTCATTTTCGAGCAACTGCCGTTCTTCCAGGTGGTCCAGCTCTACGAGTCGTTCTGCTCCGAATTCGTACGGATCATGGACGAAGATCAGTCTCGGAGCATTTCCATGCCGATAAAGGAGGAATCTTCGAGTAAAAAGTATTTTTGAACGTCGTAAAGTATTGCCAATTATCAGAGGGCTTTGAGACGAACCTTTTGACAAGCTTTTACAACTTGCGTCGTCCGTATGTCTGTCTTCCCAATACGATGAGTGACCAAGAGGACTTTTTTTTTTGTATTTATACTCTTGCTTTACAATTTGACTGAACATTATTTTTTACTTTTTAGGGCAGTAATTTTCAAATAAAAGCTTGTTTTTGAAAAGTTGGTTTACGTCTCACGTTTTTGCGTTTCAGGAATATTCTCGTATGGGGTGGACGTCAGGCGGAACTGTTGGTCGCTCAACAAGCCCGCGCTCTCCAAACTGATGAGCACAAAGCCATGTCGCCCGGCGAACTTCAGAATCTCATCAAGGAACTTTTAAGCTGTAATCCCTATTACGCCGAAGCCGTGAGTCTTTTAGGATGAACATACGATCGCGACCCGTGCAGTATGCATACTCTCGATTGATAAAGTTTTTTCTTCTACCCAGCACTATCTCAGTTACCTGAATTGTCTGCGCGTCAACGAGTATTGCGGCGCTCTGGACAGCCTCTATCATTGCTTCGACAGACTGGCTCCTTTGGAAAACAGATCGACACCCGAGGACAGGGCGAGAACGTTCAGATACGCCGCACTCAATCTCGCAGCTCTTCACGCTCAGTTTGGCCACAAGTGCGTTCCGCGGCTTTAAACGATCATTCGTATTCTATTCCTGTCGGCGCGCGAATTTATGCAGGCCGATTATGAAATTGCATGCTGAAATATTGTTTCGTTGTCGAGGGTACTGGGCAGGCTTGAAATTTGGAAAACTGCTTCTAATTGCAACGAAGCTGCGAATGAAACGCTTTATAGGGCTATTCATTGGAACGTTATAGAATGCGAAGGTTTCTAGAGATTTGTGCTCAGGTTGATGATATCGGCACTCCAACAAACGAGGCAAACCAAGTCGATTATTTTTTCTTAGAGTTGATTATACCTGAAAAATCGAAAATGCAAACAACATTGGCAAAATGGCGCCCGGATAACGAAAAAATCGGGAAAATTCGAGGTTCTTGTTGAAAAATTGTACAAACTTGTTTTTCAATCAGACGTCAGGAACAATGAATGAGTAGTAGTTTTACGTTAGTTGGTTTCTTTACAGAGAGGTTGCTCAAGCCGCGCTGAAGGAAGCCGTCATGATGGCTCAGGAAGCCGGCGACAATGTTTGCCTCCAATTAGCCCACGCCTGGATGTACCACCTCACAAACGACAAAAAGTGAGTTAGTTTTACGTCGCTAGAGTCTGGCCGTAGCATTGACAATATCTCATTTCAGAGGGCCACTGATAGAAAGATCCGTTGGAAAAGCTAGTATGCTGGGAATTACCCACACGACGAGTCTCGGTCTGATCGCCTCGGGGCACAATTCCGCGTTGGAGGGCAAACCCCCACCCCACGTGTTCGAGGTAATAGGGTATTACACCCTCTTTTGTCAGGTGTCTCAATTTGATCCTTCGGTGCTAATAAACTACTATAATTTTCATTTCCATTTTATGAAATCGATAAGTGCCATAAAAATGCGCTTAAATTTTACATTTCAAATTTCTGCGCGAGAACTGGCGCATACGCCATGCTACTTCGGTTCGTGACGTCATTTGCATAGTAAACATCGACGCTGCGCTAATTGTGAATACGTACATTTTTTCAACTGAAAATGAGTTACGTCCCCTATCATTGGTGTGTTGTTCCTAAATGTAAGAATACTAGTGTAAAAACGGCGGGAAAGTTGGGGATTAAAATGCCGAATGATATAAATACGAGGAAGACTTGGTTAAAACTTGGGGGATGAGATCCAAAGTCATTGTCCAAAAAAACTCATCTGTACTTTTTGTGGAGTACAGATAACTATTTGAACGATTGCAATTAACTATGGCAAACAAGAATGTGTAGTTTTTTACGCTTTCATTGTTTAGTATGTCAATGACGTCACGTCGGAATCCATTATGGCGGCTACCGTTGTGCATATTCGATGAACAGATATAAAAAGTTGAAAAAAATCGATCATAATATTTATTTCGTATTTTTATGAATTCAAGCCAGAATAATTCGATTGCTTATTGCGAAGACTACCCTACTTATGTATTCTTAGTGCAGTCGAATCTCGATACAACGAAATCCTTGATATAACGAAGATTTGTACATTCCCTTCCGGTAGACACCCGAAATCTTTATACAACGACATAATCATATACATTATGCTCTAATTGGTAATTGCTTGTAAAACTGCTCTAATTTAATCCTTTCTTTCTTCAAAAAATATCCCCATATTTATAATACTAATATATATTTGTTTAAAGAAAATTTAAGGGACCATGACTTTGGTATAGCGAAACCTCAATATAACGAAAACTCGATAAAACGAACTTCCCTTGAGATTCGTTACATCGAGGTTCGACTGTATTCTTTTTACATAGAGTAAAATGCCCTATTCCCAGAGCGGGGCAGAAAAACGTTAATCCGAAACATCTAATCGAATCGATGTTTGTCACAGACCCTGATAAAATCGGACGTCGTGAACTGCCAGCACTCGATGATGGATCTCTTGTCGATAACGTACGCGGAGAAGTCGGCGCTCTGGTCTTACTACGGCAAGACGGAAATGTCTTCGGTTTGTTCGCAACTGTTGCTGCTGCGAAACGCCGGCGACAAGAAGCAGCACATGTTCAACGGGCCTTCGACCTGCCAGGCGGTGGCGAACGTCGCGAACATGCTCGTCGAATTCGGCGAGTACAATCTCGTCGACGTCGTCATAGGACACGCGAAAGAGAGATTCCCGAACGAGCCGAGCAACAAGATATTGATGTTGAGCGAGCAGCTGGCCGCCTTCACGAAAATGATGAGGCACGAGAAGTGGAGCGAGGCGGAGACTATAGCGATGGAAATATCGAGCCTCGATCCAACGGAGAGTAAGTTCCGTCAGGCCGAAGTTTGCCTCGCGAAAGGCGACTTTCCCAACGCGTTGGAGAACGTGCGAAGCATCGAGAGAAGCGAAAACATCACACCGGACAATCGGGTTCGAGCGATGATCCTGATCAGCCAAATAATGAGCTCTTCCGTATTACCGGGTAGCGGAATAACCGGCACCAATTCCCTCGTTCTTCTCAATTCGGCCCTGGTAATGTCAACGAGAAATTATTTGTCCTACTACGAGGCCGACGTGAAGATGCACCTGGCGAATATTCAATTGCTGATGGGGATGCCGAATCAAGCCGCGAATCTCGTGGACGAGGCCATCGTGCAGGTATTGGCGCACGGGGGCTTGTACGATCAGGGCAGAGCCCTCGTTCTCTATGCAAAATGTTTGCTCGCCACGGCACCCGTTGCCGGTGAAAAGCGAACCGTCGCCATCAAGGACGCCATCAAAGCTCTTCGCAAGGCCAAAAATCACTTCGACCGCGTCGAGGCCTTCGGGAGGACGAGAAGCACTCTCTATCTTCTGAGCTTGCTGTATCACGAGATCGACTCGAGGGAGGAGAGAAATCAGTGCGCTTTTGAATATCGACAGTCGAACGCGCAGTACCCGTGGAAGTTCGACAACGTCAAAGTTTACTGAGCCTTCAAAAGTAAACGTTGCGTTAAAACTTACACAAATCCCTTGTGTATCGCAACAGAGCCGCACAAAATCAAAAGCGCTTTTAAACAAAATATATATTTCTACAATTTTGTTACGAATAGTATTGAAGAAAAAAAAAACATTTTTTTTTCTCGCAACAGTGTTTAAGCTTTTCGGAATGTTTTGGCCTTTGGTTCAGCTGATTCCGGATCGTCTCCAAGGTCCGTAGACTTTCTTTTGTTGGTACCCAGAGATCCGGTCTTGAGCCACGCCGACATTGAGCCACCCGCGGCGCTCTTCTTCTCCTTCCTACAATTCCCAAGAGGTTCAACGCTCGGAAAGATAACGCGGTCTCTTTCCGCTACTTACCCAGCTCGCTCGACGCAGCTTTTGTCTTTGTTCCTCACGTTGTTCACCGTACTCGCTACTGGATGCCACTGCAGTGTACTCGCCGATAAATCGCTGCTGCGCAATTTGTCGAGTGCCTTGACGACCGACACGTGTTTGTAATCCAGCCAGTCCTGCAACATTTTTTCCCACATTTCAATTGCCACTTTTGTTTGCCTGCAGTGCGGGCAAACTCTGATGCAAATTGTTTACCTGAATGTCTTTTTCGGTTTGAAGGACGACGGGCGCGCGGTGATGGAGCCAAGAGAGAACGTCGTTGGCGGCTGTCGTCAGGATTGTGCAACTGTAAATCGACTTCCCCTGGAAGTAAACGGAAACGGGAAGGAAAAATAAAGCCTGCTAATGAGGATTCTTATCTTTGACGGACGAAATTTGAAACTGCTCTGTACGCTGCGACTTTGCACTTTACGCAGAATTTCGCGACAAGTTTTTGCATCTTGTCGTTAGAAACGGGAAAACTTTTGAACAAATGACGGAGCATGTGTGGCGGTCCAGCAAGTTCTCCGAGGCTTGCGCTACAATATATAAAATCGTCTGTGCTCCAGATCCTAACGACCAACGCTTCTAAGGCAGGGTACAGTGCCACAGCCCTACTGATGTGTCTCTACCCGAGACGAAAGGCAAAATTCCTTTTTCTGCATTCCAAAGGATGTCTCAAAATGACCTGATATTTTAAATTGCCCGCCACTTTTTTGTGGCGAACATAGAGTACTTTGCCAACTGGCGTCAGAAAGCATTGAAGTTTGGTCATGGAGACGCGAACGAGCAACGCATAGAAATTCTTATTTGCTGCATCGTTACTGCATAGCTATTGCAAACGAAGTTTCATGGTTATCTCGCGCCCCGGCGATGTGAATCGGCCACCAAGATCGTGCGATTTGACACCATTGGACTTCTTTTTGGGCTTTCCTGAAGGAAAAGTGTTTGCCAATGATCCACCGACCACGGAGCTCAAGGAAGCAATTGTACGCACCATTAATGAAATTAGTCCGCAATTATGCCAAAATGTTATTGAAAATTTCGCCAAAAGAGTGAACGTTTGCAAACACGGTTTATACCTCCATGCTTCTACCTTATATCGTAATAAAGATATTCGTACTTTTCAAATAAACAATACGTTTTATAATAAATTGAAATGTGAGGTCATTTTGAGACACCCTATGCCTTACCGATCTCACAGAACCTGGACACGAATCACAACTACAGGCGTAGAGATTAACATATTGGAAATTGCGATTGATAATCGCAAACCTCTTGGCTCGTCCATTTGTCGAACAATCCGGCCAAGGTCAAAACCTCTTTGGAGGCGTCGGTCTCGCCTGTCTTTTTGTACATGTAGTAGGGCTGCTTTTTGCCAGATTCTTTGTCGGTTTTCCATTCGTAAAAACCATTCACAACGATCGCGCATCGTTTTCCCTCGTTCAGTGGCTTGCCGTACAATTTCGAGTCCTTTAAATTCTCCAATCTTCCATTGTGACTCGAAGCAGTGTGCTTCTTGTGCTCGCCCTGTTTGAAAGAAACAATGGCGCATTTTTTTCCATTTCGGAGTACTCCGTTGCATTTTCTTACAAGATTAACCCATCAAGTCTGGAATTTTTGGGGTCTTGGATTTTCTTTTTTTTTTCATTATAGGATATCGATGGGGTTTTTACCTTGTGCCAGGGGGGTATCATGCCCCACATCATGGGGCACAAAACTCTTTCCGCACTGTCGTTGAAGTGCGATCCAGCCGCGATGCAAGCCACCGCGTCTCTGGGCCCCATGTTGTAGGAAGGAACGTACGAAAGGCTCTGGAATTTTTCGGGCACCCATGATACCTCACACGCCCTGCCGGCGACGTCCCTGTACTTGCAGGAACAGCTGACATCCTCCGGTGCCAAATAGCTAAAATTTGTAGCCTCGATCATTTTTATTCATATTGCGAGATGGAATATTCGCCGATAAATTTGTTGGGGATTTTACCAAGTTATACGGCCGCACATTGTCGTCCCTGTCGTGTGCGTTCGGTATTTGCGGCTTTCGAGCTTCTACGTATATACGGCGAAACTCTGGGAGCACGTGTGCGGAGTCTCACGCGAACGCATCGCTCTGTTCTCGGTCGGTAAGGTAGGGTAGTATTTGGACCGGCGGTTACGCGATTTGAGCCATTCACGGGCAGACCCAGCTGGGTAGATTTTTTACAGCAGACATGGTCGCATTATAGGGTAATTTTTTTTACTGGTATTATGCGAGCTGAATAGACGGAAAAAATGTACTGGAATTGTTCGAGCTGAATAGGCGAAAAAAATAATAGCTGGAGAAATGAATTATTGGAATTGTTTGGGTTGGAGAGCTAACTTAATTACTGGAATCACTTGAGCTGCGCAGTGGAGGTAAATTGACTGGAATTCGTTGAGGTGAATAGCCGAACAAAAAAATTGACTGGAATCGTTTCAGCTGCAGAGCTGAAATAACGATTGGAATCATTTGACTTGACCAGTAGAGAATACTGTACTGGAATTCTTTGAGCTTAATAGCTGGGAAAAAAGAATAGCTGGAAAAATAAATTATTGAAATTATATAAGCTGAAGACCTGAAAAAATTAATTATTGGCATTATCTGGGATGAACAACCGACAAAAATCTACTGGAATTCTTTGAGCTAAATAGTTGGAATAAAAAAGCTGGAAAAAAATAGCTGGAAAAAATTATCGGAATTATTTGAGCTGAGAAGCTGAAAAAAACATTCACTCGAATTGTTTGAATTGAAAAGCTGAGCAAAAAGTTACTGGAATTGTTTGAATTAAAGAGCCGAACAAATAAATTCACTGGAATTGTTTGAGCTAAGAAGCTGAAAAAAATGACGAATTATTTAAGCTCAACGACCCCAAAAAGAATTACTGTAATTACTGGAGCTGAATAGCTGGAAAAACAATTGATAGGGTTTGTCCGAACTTGATTAAAAGAATAAACAAATAATTGTTATTATTCGCCCCGAATAGCTCAAGAAAATGCATTATTGGAATCATGTGAACAAAATAGCACGTGGTCGATAGAAATTCGATTCGATAAAAAAAAAAATTCATTCAAAAGTCGATTGAAAACAAAAAAGCAATTTGCTAAATTTCAAAATTACAGTAAAATACTTCGTTGATAAAAATTACCGCCACTCGCAATTAAATAAACTCCGAACAGCAAACAAAAATGTGAAAGAATTATAAATATCTCGAGTAGTCTTTCCGCCGCGTCGTAATATTCCAATGGCGATGAGGAATTTATTTTGGGCCGGGTAACGTTTGAAAAGTTGTGAGCTAAACGATCTTGCTGCACGACAGAAAGCAACGAGCGTGAAAACGAGCTCTCTGCACCCATCGCGCGTCCCTCATTAGCGAGTCAAATTAGTGTGTGCAAATTAGCGCGATTTTTTTTTCACGCTTTTCGAACGTACATGTCCGCAACCCCTTTTCTCACTGTGGAATATTAGTTCGGTACGTTCGGCATTAGAAGCAGCCGAGGAATAACGAAGAATAGCGAAAATTGCCGAGGCATAGACACATCGACTAAAAGTTCCCACCCAATTTGTCCCCCTGGCGAGGTTAGTTCTCGAAGTCTCCAGTGCTCGCGAGAGCGCTGAAAAATCTTCGAGTGCTCCACTTATGAGGGGAATTCCTCGAGAGACCCCCGGAGCAGCGCAGGAAAATACTTAAGGACGAGAGCTCGTCCGCTTTTTCCAACAAGAGCCCGATAAGCCGCGCTCTGGCAATAAAAGTGTCAAATTCCTTTGAACGACGAGGAAAAAGTGTGGCACAGTCCCGCCGGGTGGGTAACGTGTAACGAATAGAATACCCGTTGCAAAGTAGCGTTAAGGCGTTACCCCCACTTGTAGCGCAAAATAAAGGCCATTTTCATGAATTTTTTTAAAGAAAACTACAAAACTTTTTTAATCGATCGATATACCATCTTGAAGAACACATCTTGAAGAACTTTCAGTAATTTTTTTATTGAAAAATATTACATTGTTTAGTGGCAAATGACCGTCAATGAAATAATGTTTTTATATACACGGTTTGCGGTGACCAACATTGCGGCGAAGTGGATCATCTGAAAAAAAAATGCGGATGGATTTAGTCAAATATAAGTATAAACTAGTCTTTAATCGAAGGATTTTAAAAAATATTCATTTTTCACAAAATGGCGGACAGTCAAAGTTAATGGTTCGATTTTAACGAAAAAAAACGGCCGTTTTTTGGCTATAAAACGGCCATTTTTTTTCGAAAAAAAAAAATCGAACGATTAAAGACTACATTTTTATGTATTAAATAAGCCTGCAAAATTTCAAGAAGATCGGTTCATTAGTGTTCGAGTAATCTTGGTCACCGACTTCAGAAATGTCATTTTGAGAAAAACGCGTTTAAAGTTTCAATTTCAGTTCTTCAATTCACGGATTCTTCTATTTCAACGCTCATATCTCAGTCAATTTTGTTCGGATCGACTTGAAATTTTCAGGACATACTCTCAGATACTTATACTTAAAAAAAAATGCAACAAAAGAATCGATTTTTTCAAAATCGCAGGTGGGGCTAACCCCTTAATATTTTTTTATACCGCGCAATTTTTCAAAAAACGGTTTTGTACACTTTTTAAAAGTAAAAACTCAAGTGGCTCGCGTAATTACGCATATCATGAAGAGGCACGCACCCAAACATCGAGGAAAACAACTCGCGCCTATTTATCGGGAGAGATCGCACAACAATGCTCTTTATATCGTGAATAATGACATTTTTTAGTGCCCAACCGATAAAAACTACAGAATAGCCGTGATATTTTGGAAAAGCGCGTTATTCGCATATTTTTCCAAAATACCAGCAATAACGAAGCCCCGTAGTGAATATTATTAATAAAAGTTTAAAAAATATGAAAAGTGAAGGTTAAAAAATATGAAATACGAAGGTGAAAAAATATGAAATGTGAAGATTCCAAAAATATGCAATATCAAGGTTAAAAATATGAAATATAAAGGTTAAAAAATATGAAACATAAGGGTCAATAAAATATGAAATATGAAGGTTATAAAACATAAAATGTAAAGGTTGAAAAATATGAAATAGAAGATCGAAAAAAATATGAAATATGAAGGTTACGAAAATCTGCAATGTTAAGGTAAGAAAATTTTTGAATATCAAGGTTAGCAATATACGAAAAATAAAGATTAAAAAAATATGAAATGTGACGGTTAGGGAAATATGAAATATCAGGGTTGAGAAAATATGAAATATAAAGGTCAGAAGAATATAAAATGTAGAGGTTAAAAAAATATGAAATAGAAGATCGAAAAAAATATGAAATATGAAGGTTACGAAAATCTGCAATGTCAAGGTAAGAAAATTTTTAAATATCAAGGTTAACAATATACGAAAAATAAAGATTAAAAAAAATATGAAATGTGACGGTTAGGGAAATATGAAATATCAGGGTTGAAAAAATATGAAATATAAAGGTCAGAAGAATATAAAATGTAGAGGTTAAAAAAATATGAAATAGAAGATCGAAAAAAATATGAAATATGAAGGTTACGAAAATCTGCAATGTCAAGGTTAGAAAATTTTTAAATATCAAGGTTAGCAATATACGAAAAATAAAGATTAAAAAAAATATGAAATGTGACGGTTAGGGAAATATGAAATATCAGGGTTGAGAAAATATGAAATATAAAGGTCAGAAGAATATAAAATGTAGAGGTTAAAAAAATATGAAATACGAAGGTTACAAAAAACTGCAATGTCAAGGCTCGAAAAAATGTTTAAGCGAAGGCAAACAATATACGAAAAAAAAAAGATTAAAAAAAAATATGAAACGTGACGGTTAGGGAAATATGAAATATCAGAGTTAAAAAATATGAAATATAAAGATTAAGAAAATATGAAATATAAACGTTAGAAGAATATGAAATGTCAGGTTAGAAAAATATGAAATATGAGGATGCAGTGAATGTTTTTGAGATAAATTCGAGTATATTGTATACATCGTTGAGGCGTAAGCAGTCCCAAATCCCTTGGATACGAGGGGTTCGAAATTTTCGAGGGTTGTAAGCCGAGATCCAGACGGTAGATCGACCACCCATAGACTTTCCCCATTCCCGAAGGGTCCGTCTTTCATCCTTCGGTTATTCCAGGGGTTGCGGGGCGTGTTCTCGAAATAGCCTCGACTCCTGAACGCACTAAAATAGCCTTTATAGAATGGGTATAGCATTGGAACAGCGCCCGGCACAAATGGAACGAGAAAACGTGTTTTTCGCGGTCGCAGCAACGTTTCACAATAATTGTCCCGAGGGCGCTTTGTTCAATTATGCATTTTATGCAGTACCTTCTCGGTACGGTTCACTCCTTGAATTCCTGCGAGCCAACTCATCGCGAGGATCTCGCGCCTGTGCTTCGTTCGTGTCACACGACCGGTTTTTAAAGATATGCAACTTTTCGCGGTATAAAAAGGATACGCGCACATCGGAATGTAAATACGCGCTATGCAGTGACGTGTACAATGGCTCGCGCGATCTTCGAACTTCTCCGTGACGTTGGTGATCGATACTCCTCACTTAAACGCAATACTGTGACTCGCGATATTTTGGCCGATCGTAATGCGCTCTCGAACTTAATTCGACGTCAAAATCGTGGAAGCAACTGAGTGATTAAGGAAGCTTTCCAGTGTGACAGCCTGAAAAATCGCTGTTTTTCGCGATTTTTTTTTTAAAGAAAAAATAATCTAATCGGTCTGGTTTTTTTTTTTGTATATTAATTGGGTATTGAAGAATACAAAACAATTTTTTAAAGATCGATTTATTTATTAATTAATATCTATAAAAATGATGAAACAATTGTTGCAGAAAATGCACTTGGATGTGGTGTCCACGTTGGGGGTCACAATTTTGATCTGAAACAAAAAACACAAAAAGATTATTGATCGGTATATAATTGGCTTTCGTGCTATGGAGGCTTTTTTTTTTTTTTTTTTTGCAAAAATGGCGCCGGTTTGAACAAAAAGTATCGATTTTAGCATTTTTTTTGGCAGTTTTTTTTACAAAAAAATAGGAAGATGTCAAAAAAAAAAAAGCTTCCATAGCACGATAAACAATGACGTTAAGAATATTGTGTAAAAAATTCAACTCGATAGCTTTAAAACTCTGCCCTCCAAGTTGGACACCGTTTTGAAAAATGCTGTTTCGAGAAAAACGCGTTCAAAGTTTCGCTGTAGCTGTAGCGCTCCGTTGCCTTCTTCCAAGAAATGCTGTACAGTAACCGAAATAATCTGAATTTCGGCATGAAAATTTCAGGGAATATTCGGAAGAGTGTATACTATTCGATAAAGCAAAAAAAAAAAAAATCGATTTTTTGAAAATTTCACACTGGAAAGCTCCCTTAAAGTCGGCTATTAATTTCGTACGTTTTAATAAATTGCCCGAGAAAAACTCGAAATTGTTACGAGATTTGTGCAGAGGGAACCTAACAAAACTCAAAATCGGCAAGATTTATCCAAAGGAAAGTCCAACAGACTCAAAATCGGCAAGATTTGTGCGGAGAAACTCGGGACGAACTCAAAATCGGTAAGATCTGTACGAAGAAAACTGATGTAGACTGAAAATCGGCAAGATCTATGCGAAGGAAACTCAAACGGACTCAACATCGGCAAGATCTATGCGAAGGGAAACTAAACAGACTAAAAATCGGCAAGACTTGTGCGAAGAAAACCTGAACAGACTGAAAATCGGCAAGATCGGCAAAATCGGCCAGCAAAGAAAACCCAAACACACGCAAAATTGGCAAAATCTATCCGAAAAAACGCAAAGAGATTTAGAATCGACAAGATTTAGGTCAAGACAAGCCAAACAGGCTCAAAATCGGCAATGTTTTTGGGAAGATAACCCAATCAGGCTTAAAATCGGCAACGTCTATGCGGAGAAACTCCGAACAGACTTAAAATCGGCTGAATCGGTGCGCAGAAAACCTGAACAGACTCAAAATCGGCGAGATCGGCAGAATCGGTCAGCAAATGAAACCCAAACAGACTTGAAATCGGCAAAATCTATCCGAAAAAACCTCAAGAGATTTAGAATCGGCAAGATTTATGCAAAGACAAACCTGAACAGACGGAAAATCGGCAAGATCGGCAAACAAAATCGGCAAAATCGGCCTGCAAAGGAAACCCAAACAGACTTAAAATTGGCAAAATCTATCCGAACAAACCCAAAGAGATGTAGAATCGACAAAATTTGGGCAAAGACAAGCCAAACAGGTTGAAAATCGGCAATGTTTACGGGAAGAAACCCATTCAGGCTTAAAATCGGCAACATCTATGCGGAGAAACCCTGAACAGACTTAAAATCGGCAGACTCGGTGCGAAGCAAACCTGAACGGACTCAAAATCGGCAAAATCGGTCAGCAAAGGAAACGCAGACTCAAAATTGGCAAAACCTATCCGAAAAAAAAACCCAAAGAGATTTAGAATCGACAAGATTTATGCAAAGACAAACCATCATCATGCTCAAAATCGGCAAGATCTATTCGAAGAAAACTCAAACAGACTGGGAACGAAATCCAAACCCAGACTCAAAATCGTCAAGATCTATGGGGAAAAAACCCGAACAAGCTCAAAATCGGCAATATTCATGAGAAGAAAACCCAGTCGAGCTTAAAATCGATAAGGTCTGTGCGAAGAAAACTCAAACGAACCCAAAATCGGCTATACTTATGGCGATTAAACCAAAACAGTCTCAAAACCGCGCAAGGTTTACGCTAAAAAATCCAATCACAAAATTCTTCGTTTCCTCGTGTCATTTCTCCGGCTGTGAGACTTCGTATATGCAGAGGTGTAAAATTCCGACCGCGAAAAAACCGAGCACAGAGGATTCGCGATTGAACGGAAACAACGATTTTTGGAACAAGATAGGATTAGCAAAAAATTGCAAGAAAATCCGGACCTTGATGAGATTCTGCGTGAGACCGCAAAGAATCTCTCGCGGTAGACACGCGAAATTGGGATGACCGAAAGAGGAATTCTCCGCTCGCGCCTCCGGCCGTCATCCGGTCGGTGAAAAAAAAAAGAGAGAACCCACGTCAAGCCGCCTGTTTACCAGCGCTACCAATATACAACAGCGTTGATGAGCTATATCTTTTCTCCGCGAGTCACAGACCTGCGTTTTGAATGGCTTTGCGTTGTGAAAGTAACCGGGTGGTTCAGCGGTTCTCAGTTGCGATTAATTCAATTAATAGCTACCTTTACGCGCATATACATATAGATACAGGATGTCACACGGTTTTCGAGATTAGAAGCATCTGCTTTTGGTTTTTCGCATGCCATTTCTACAAATGATAACTTTTTTCTACCCGGTTTTACAAAAACTACTCTTGGTTATTTGTTTTATCTAGAAAAGTCTTCCTTTTAACCTTAAATGTTAAGGAAACTTTATGAAAAAAGATTTTATGCAGAATTTTCATACAAACCAATTCGAACATTCGACGTTGATAGCCTGCGGTGTAAAAAAATCTGAACTGCGCATATCGTGCCAATTACTTGCAAACGTTGCTTAGTTATTGTCGATTCGTATCATTTGTAGAAATGGCACGCGAAAAACCAAAATCAGATGATTTTCCTCAAAAAATAATATAAAGTCCAAAATCTCGAAAACCGTGGGACTTTTACTAAACTAAAATTCCAGGATCGGTCACTAAACTTCAGACGGTAAAAAAAATACTTATACTAGTCTGAACGACTCACAATCGCTTTTAAAAAATCCTAAGAGGAGAGTGCCCACACAAAAGAGAGAAAAAATAAAAACCCATGCATCGGGAGAGCTCGAAAATAAAATGCTTTTCGTTCGAAAAGTAAAGAACACTGTAGAAACTGTATGGGGGTGATTCGGATAGGCATTGGTCCGAGGCATCTGGATTTTGCCCGTCACTTTTCGGGCCACCCTGTGCATATATATTCGAGCTACGTGTAGGAATATTAATTAGGGAGAAAGAGGTGGTCCTTGACGTCGAGCTGTTAAAAGTCGTCGTGATATGGAATTCGATAAAATCACGAATAAATTAAGTAGATAAATTTCAAACGATTTGCTGATTCGTAAATTACTCGTAGCGACGACCGGAAGTCCGAACGTCACTTCGAACCGTCCATACGTAAAATCCTCTTCTCAAAAATGTGAAGAAAAAAAATAAATGTGTTGTAATTTTAGTTTTAAGACTTTCACGGCTCTCTGTGCAATTAGCAGAGTATGTGGCTTCCGGATGGAGGCCGTGTTGAGGATCAGCGTTATGCCTAGGCAAAACGCTTCTCGTCTAAGTATGATGTTAACCGTTCGCTCGATATGAACACCGCCTTTCTTAAGGATGTTGAGTCCCTATGAAACATGTTAATGTTAATTGTTCAATAAATAGCTTCTTAATCGTCATGAAATTCTTACACGACCTCCTGAATACTTCGTGTAAAAACATACCAAATTTTCCGAATTCTATCATCATTACTTCAACCTCCTTAAGGGTTGAAATAAAAAATGATAAGAAAATTCTGAAAATTTGGTATGTTTTTGCGTGAAGTATTTAAGAGGTCGTGTTAAAATTTCACGTCGATTAGGAAGCTCGTTATTGAAAAATTAACATTTTGTTAAGAACAATTTTTAAAAGAAATTTAAAAAAATGTATCAATAAACTTCGTTCTGTTTCCGTTGCTTTCAGTATATTGTAGATATTACAAAATTGAGAGGTCAAAAAAAAACTTATTGCAAAGTTACATCAGTTTCCATAAGACTATATTTAATTTGTGAATGTTAATTGTTCAATAACGAGCTTCCTAATTGTCGTAAAATTTTTACACGACATCTGATATACTTCATACAAAAACGTATCAAATTTTCAGAATTTTATTATCATTTGCGATTTGGGACTCAACATCCTTAACCGCCTCACCGGGGCGAAATGCGTTATTTGTTAAAAGATCGACAAACGCGCATGTCCCGAAGTGTATAAAAGTAAAGATGCAGTACGAATGAAAATTGAGCAAGAAAGCGTCGGTTGAGGAAGTATCGGGACTGGGAAATTACATGTTTCATATCCGTTTCATCGGATCTTCGGGGACGCGGCACAGGCTGCCACCCACCTGTCTTCAAGGCTGAGGTTCTTTCTACCCGCGTTTGGTGTACGCACTGGGGGAATCTCTCGATTATAATGTACGAGTGAGGGAGAGAGAGAGAGAGAGAGAGAGAGAGAGAGAGAGAGAGAGAGAGAGAGAGAGCTTTGAAAAGACGAAGTGGCGTTTACTTCGGTGGGACCTCTCTCTCTCTCTCTCTCTCCCTCTCTCCCTCAGTTCGGTCTCATACCGATGGTGAGAGCCCGAACGCAACCGTGCGAGAGGGCGATCAGTTGTCACCGCGACACCGTGCGTGCGTGCGGTGCGTTTCGGCCACGACGTTTTGTTTCTCAAAAAGTATTTGTTTATTGTCATTTTTTTTTCAGTAAAATTCGATCTAAGAACGAAAAAAACAAAAATTTAAGTGGTTTTGACAGTTCGAGAAATAATTTACCGATCATTTAAGATCGACGATCGGTTAAAGTGAGTTTGTGCATTTGGCGAATTGATCGGGTGCACCACCGATTGCCGATCGATCAGAATTGTGTTGTCCCGATGGGACTCCGGACAATATTTGGATCAGGTATGCTTGTGCATATGTTTTTTCATATCCCTCTCTCTCTCTCTCTCTCTCTCTCTCTCTCTCTCTCTCTCTCTCTCTCTCTCCTCTCTCTATCGTATCGCAAAATGTCGCGCGATTTTCCTGCGGCAAACGCGTCGCTGTTCAGCTAGTTTGAAACTGCAAGTTCGACAAGATATTGCGCTCTGGCGACTGGCGAGTGGTAGGCCCGCTCGGACCAAGTTTCGCGGACGATATCGAACTGGAGCACGAGAGCGAGCACGTGCGTATACGCGGCAATAGAGGACACTCGTGGTCCCGTACACTCGCTACGTTACACTCGTATATATCCACATTACGCGAGAATGAAAACCATCGCCAAAAAGATTGCTCTCGTTTCGCGAATTGGCAGAGTGACCATTTTTTTTCGTCGGAATAACTCGACTAAAAATTATTATGCCTCGGAATAATACAGAGCGTACGAATTTGCGCGGAAGATGTACGAAATGTATGTATATGAGTGTATGTGTGCGTGCGTGTGTGTGTGTGGAACGGATATGTTAATAACATAAAGTATATAAATAGTGTGTATAAATACTAAAAAAATAAATAGTATATAAATAGTAAATAAATAGTCTGCAGCTCAAAGTCACGTTTTTGTGGAAAAAATGGCTACGTCCTCAAAGTATTTCGACGGTATATTAAAATGAAATTTGGCTTATATTTAATTTCCATAGACCCCTATTATGTATATATATATAGAGTCCTGTTGTGAATGGATAATCCTGCAAAAGTCGATAGGTCAGATAATGTCCTACTATATGCTGGAATTTCAGTTCAGTAAAAGTCTCATAGTTTTTTAGATCTTGGGCTTATGTTATTTTTTGAAAAAAATCATCTGCTTTTGGTTTTTCGCATGCCATCTCTACAAATGATACGAATCGACAATAACTAAGCAACTTTTTTTAAGTAATTAGAAAATTCTGCGTAAGATCTTTTTTCGTAAAGTTTCTTCGGCATTTAAGGCTCGAAAGAAGACTTCTCTAGATAAAACACATAACCAAGAGTATGTTTTATTAACCCGGGTCAAGAAAGTTATCGTTTGTAGAAATGGCATGCAAAAAAACCGAAAGTAGATGATTCTTATCTCGAAAACCGTGGGACTTTCACTGAAATTCCAGCATATAGTAACTGGACGTTAGATTAGATTAGTGGAGTGCGCGTAGGGAGTGATAGGAAAGGTGACAATTGGGCACGGGTAATACGTAAAAACCCCCAAGGGTATACGCTCGAACTCAGGAAATGTAGTGTAAATTTGGAATTTACAATGATGTGCTCAACGATATTAAGATATCCAGACTATTTTCCTTAATTAAAGTGGGACACCACTGTGACGGGCGAAAATAATTTTTTTGGTATTTTCTCAAACCATACGTATTCAATAATGTGTGGAAAAAATGTCAAGTTGCAATATTGTAAATTGACCAAGTTACAGACGATTTTTTCGAAGCAGGTACCGCAATGATTTACGTATACTAAAACTTTCAAACGCGTTTTTCTCGAAACGAATTTTCTCGACCTGGCCGGAATGGTAACTCTAGCTAGAATCGTCTGATTTCCAATTAAAAAAAAAAAAAGAATTCCGTACTTGCAGTAGCTATTGTGGTACGTAGCTGTTATTGTAAATTTAGTTTTCTTTAAGTCAGTGATTTTATAGATAAAAGAGTCCATTTTTTACACCATTCAAAGAGATTGTCAGAATGTTGTATCTATTTTTAAAAAAATGGACTCTTTTATTTATGTAAAAATTTGACCAATATTACAATTTTTTAAACACTCGCCATTTAGTGATTTTTTTCGAACAAAACGTATATCTGCAACGAGAACTACATTTATATACACGATAAAACTCATTTATTTTTATTTTTCAGACCAATCATTGTCACATTATCGATCTGGCCTTTGGACCTCATCTTTCATACAGAGACTCTGTTATACCTCAATAACGTTGTCGATTTTTTAAAATAAAAATTTACTTATTTGATTCGATACTTGAATTTGAATTTTTTTATTTATTTGAACTTAAGAAATGAATTTCCAGTGAAAAATGTCGTCATAACTGCTCATAAAATGATAAGTTTTCGATTAATCAGAAATTCCGTACGTACTCCTCTGCGAAATGCAATTAGGAACATAACTTTTAAATTTGAAGTAAATCGAGTGAAAATTGTTGAAGTTATGTGTCGCGCCGATTGGAAAAAAGATAACAAAAGAAAATATTAGTAATCAGCCATTTTGTACATCGAAAAGAAAAAAAATTCTAACAGCTTGATATTCATACTAAATAGATGTGTAATTAATTTTACGAGTGAATCACTTTTTCATACGAAAAAAAAAATTGTTAAATTCGCGCATGATTTTATACCCGTTACTGTGGCCTAACCCCTTTAATTCAATGTATCGTCAACATACCTTTTTTTCCAAAACCCAAATGAATAATCCAGTAGACCAAAAAAATTGGAAAAAACGACTTTTTTGGTCCGTCACGGTCCACCCCTTAAATGTGGTTTCCCAAAGAAACGTGCGAATTTCAGAAAATGCCAGAAATACATTTCCGGTTGTCACTAATTCACGGGTTCGGCTTACCGCGTGAGTCGATTCTCGTTATTGCACAAGGTACGCGCACTCGCATACACTTGCCTGTTAAAATAATCCCACCGACAGCTGTATTATACCGATGGTTTTGAAGTGACTTGAAAAGGCGAAAAAAAGAAACGAAGCGACGAAGAACACGTGCCGGGCTCGACGCACGAAACTTTGGCACGTTGAAGCGACGACAACCTCGATCGCTGACAATGTAAACTTCAGCAAACGCGCATAATAGCAGATAAGACGCGAGTGCATAAAGTTTTCGCCACACTTTGAACGTGACTAAGGGGGAGATACCTTAGGCGAGGAAAAAAATTGATGATTTTCATGATTTTTTAAAAAAAGGAACGTTTTTTTCACCATTTTTGAGACTTCGGGTATGTTTTATTACTACTTTTGGCTGTTACGTGCTATTTTTTAATTTTTATTATTCATTAAAAATGGCGGAGGTATGGCACGGTCTTCTAAATGGGTTGTGGCGGATAATGTCAGACGGCGTGACACGTAGCGTCGGCGGGATTGATATGAAAAAAAACCAACGAAAATTTTTCTCTCATTTATACTCATACGCAGAATATGAACCAAGAAAAAGTGAGAAATGTTGAAAATCGATTAAATGGTACGCTTTGAAACAAAAATATTGCATTTTCCGAAAAAAAGTTGCTATATTGTGCAATAATAAGACTTTTTTTTCCAATTTAGGGTCATATTTTAGGCAATGAGGTTAGAAAGATTTATACGAAATTTCTTCAGAGTCGATCGACTAGTTTTTTAGCTATTCGTCACGCCACTTTAAAAAATGCAGTTTTGAAAACCGTGCCATAACTGCGCCATTTTGAACGATTAACAAAAAAAATTCGTTGTCAAAAGTAGTAATAAAACATACTCTAAGTCTCAAAAATAGCGGAGAAAGCTTTCCTTTAAAAAAAAAATGAAAATCAGCAAGTGTTTTCCTCGCCAAAAGGTATTTTCCCCCTTAAAACCTAATATTATTGTGCATCATACAAACGGAAACGAATTTTTGCTTTTTTATATTATTTTTAGCGTCCTTGTCATTGTTATTGTTGCTGGTTTCATTATTATTATTATTTGTATTATTAGCATTATTGCACGAGTAAATAGCGAACGAGATAACGCTTTACATATCTTTTGTGAACGACGAATACGTGATTCTCGATCGCGCTTATAATTAGGCCCAACGTTCTCGACGTTCGTTGTAGAAGGACGAGAATAATTGGTGCGAGACGAAAGAAAGCATGACAGAATAGTGTTATGGTGGCAATTTTTCCAGACTTGGGGACTTTCCAGGGACATCACTTTGATGTTCCCCTTCAATTTTGTTTGTGGTAGAGCATTAAATACTATTAGGTACGTGATTTTTTTTATCGGCAGAAAAACATTTTAAGGGTGCAACCACCCCTCAGATAACAAAAGATAGCAATGGAAAATATCAGTAGGCGGCCATTTTGTACATCGAAAAAAAAAAATTGTTTAACAGCATGATATTCATACTAAATAGATGTGTAACTAATTTTTTGGGTGAGTGACGTTTTCATACGAAAAAAATTTTTTAATTCGCACATGATTTTATACCCGTTACTGTGGCCTAAGGCCTTAAGGGAGCTTTCCAGTGTGAAATTTTCAAAAAATCGATTTTTTTTTTTTGCTTTATCGAATAGTATACACTCTTCCGAATATTCCCTGAAATTTTCATGCCGAAATTCAGATTATTTCGGTTACTGTACAGCATTTCTTGGAAGAAGGCAACGGAGCGCTACAGCTACAGCGAAACTTTGAACGCGTTTTTCTCGAAACAGCATTTTTCAAAACGGTGTCCAACTTGGAGGGCAGAGTTTTAAAGCTATCGAGTTGAATTTTTTACACAATATTCTTAACGTCATTGTTTATCGTGCTATGGAAGCTTTTTTTTTTTTGACATCTTCCTATTTTTTTGTAAAAAAAACTGCCAAAAAAAATGCTAAAATCGATACTTTTTGTTCAAACCGGCGCCATTTTTGCAAAAAAAAAAAAAAGCCTCCATAGCACGAAAGCCAATTATATACCGATCAATAATCTTTTTGTGTTTTTTGTTTCAGATCAAAATTGTGACCCCCAACGTGGACACCACATCCAAGTGCATTTTCTGCAACAATTGTTTCATCATTTTTATAGATATTAATTAATAAATAAATCGATCTTTAAAAAATTGTTTTGTATTCTTCAATACCCAATTAATATACAAAAAAAAACCAGACCGATTAGATTATTTTTTCTTTAAAAAAAAAAATCGCGAAAAACAGCGATTTTTCGGGCTGTCACACTGGAAAGCTCCCTTAAAGAATTTCGAAAAATTGTGCCTCGACTGAGTATTTTCGAATGGACACGCGGAGAATAAAATAGTCGCGCCGAGCTTAAACGGTGGACGGTGGGTTTGCTTTTGCACTGTGCATATAAAGCCCTCGCAATTCTCTCGCGTTTGGTATCGAATAGTGGGCGTTGCGCAATCCAATACACTCGCATCGATACTATACATCTATGTATATTTATACATAAACGACGTGCGAACACGTGCAATAACGAGCAGTTCTTTCTCTCGGGCGACCAGCGCGCGAGAGGTAAAATTGCAAAATGTGTGAGCGACGGGCTACGTAGTGCGAGAGAAAAAAATGACGGATCGACGGCGTTCGCGGATCTTCGTCGTTGTTGCGTTGACGATAAACGCGGTCGACCGACAACGAGAGAAGAGTTAATCGCACGCACGATGTTCGGGTTACGTGTGCACGCTGGAAATAAGTAATTTCTCCATCAACGCGACGTTATGTTTCCTATGTGTATATCTCTGGTGCTTCTATATATATATTTTTAAGCACATGTACAGAATAATCAACGAGCGGCTTAACGAAGCCACCCTGCGATGGGTGAACGTTAGAATTCCCAGGCCTTGAATTATAACGTCAAAACGGGAGACGTTTTTTCAAAAAAGTTTTTCAAAAAATTATTTAAAAAATTTCAAGAAATGCAGCCATGCCCAATCGCATAGGGTTGGAATCCAATCGTGCCCAACTATTTGGGTTGGAATGCAACCATGCCCAACTACATTGCATTGGAATGCAACCATGCCCGACCGTTTGACCTGGAATGCAACTATGCCCAACCGCAATGGGATGGAATGCAACCATGTCGAATCATTTGGAGATGGCCCAAAAAATATGTCGATTCTCAGTATTTCTTTCAGATGAGAGTATTGGAAAGACGAGGTTGGGATTTTGCGCACAATTAATACATAGTCTCGCAAAGTTTGGATTTCTTTCATTGAAAAGTAGTGAAAAACAATAAAGTTGTTATTATGCAAAGAAAGTGCGACCGTTTTCGGCGAGTTGCCTTCGTGCAATCAATGAATAATGTGCTGGACATCCGTCATGTTGATACCACATGGTTCGTCGTGTAAGTGAAGACAACTATCCGAGCAAAAGACGCCTTTCGGTACTTTCTATGACTATGTCGTTGAACTCGTTTTAAGCTCCTCTTTCATGATACAGAAAAAAAAAACATACCGATCCATTTTAACGCGTTACCCCCACTTGTAGCGCAAAAAAGGCCTTTTTCATGAATTTTTTTAAAGAAAACTACAAAACTTTTTTAATCGATCAATATACCATCTTAAAGAGCACATCTTGAAGAACTTTTAGTAATTTTTTTATTGAAAAATATTACATTGTTTAGTGGCAAATGGCCGTCAATGAAATAATGTTTTTATATACACGGTTTGCGGTGACCAACATTGCGGCGAAGTGGATCATTTGAAAAAAAAAATGCGGATGGATTTAGTCAAATATAAGTATAAACTAGTCTTTAATCGAAGGATTTTAAAAAATATTCATTTTTCACAAAATGGCGGACAGTCAAAGTTAATGGTTCGATTTTAACGAAAAAAAACAGCCGTTTTTGGGCTATAAAACGGCCATTTTTTTTCGAAAAAAAAATCGAACGATTAAAGACTACATTTTTATGTATTACATAAGCCTGCAAAATTTCAAGAAGATCGGTTCATTAGTGTTCGAGTAATCTTGGTCACCGACTTCACAAATGCCATTTTGAGAAAAACGCGTTCAAAGTTTCAATTTCAGTTCTTCAATTCACGGATTCTTCTCTTTCAACGCTGATATCTCAGTCAATTTCGTTCGGATCGACTTGAAATTTTCAGGACATGTTCTTAGATACTTATACTTCAAAAAAATGTAATAAACAAAATCGATTTCTTAAAAATCGCAAGTGGGCGTAACCCCTTAAGAAATGGGCTATCGGATGGCCCCTTTCGTACTTTGCAATTTCATTTCAGCAAATATTTCTGTGAACCTTATAGTTTCGAAGATATCCAAGGTGCTAATAGTTATTGATCCACCCTGTATATATATATATAGTGTATTCAGCTCGATAGCTGTATTGGTAATAAGATTGCACGCGCCGCTCATGAAAAGTGTAACAAGTTGATTACGATCCAGTTCGAAAGAAGCAAAAAAAACCTCAATCTCTTTTTTCTCAATTTTCCAGACATTCGCGAAGTGACGGCTGAGTGGAAAAAAAACTCGTGGAGTAGCACGTGTCACAGGTCCCTCTCTCACCGTCTCGTTGAATCTGCTCTCTTGCTGTCACTCGGAGAAACAAACCAGAGAACCTCGAGGACGCGCGATCGTAGTTTCCTCTTGGACATGCGTGACTTGTTGCAACATACAAAGGAGATTGCGTTTTGCCGCAAAATTACGTTACCATTTACGTAAATATAGCCATAGACGTTCATGGCCAAATAAAACGATATTTCAATTGGACTAATTCTCTTCGATTCAATTTATTTTGTGTAATTTGTGTAATATTTAACGATTGATTCGAAAAAACGAAAAACTGACAATGCCGAGGTGAAATGAAATGTCGAAATGAAATAAAAATTAGCAAAGGTCTCAGAAATAGCGAAAGTAAGGGAAGAGGAGAAATTATCAGCTGGCTTGTCTGGTAGTCAAAGTATTGCACGAAAGTGGCTATTTTTTTGTTCACCCGAGCCGAAAGGACGACCGAGGGACGTTTTTGAAAGGGCGCGGATAGTGCAGGGGAAAAAAGATAGTAGGGGGGTGCCCAGGCGTGAATGGAAACGGAAGGAGCAGCGTGGATATGACCAAGGAGTTGCGCATGCTTGAGGCCTATGCCGGGGACGGTAGGTTGTCGGCTGGAAGTGCAGGAGAAGGTGGAGGTGTCACGATGCAACAGGACGAGGACGTTCAGTGCACCGGTAGAAGTCGACCAGTGAGCTTCTACGACAACTTCAAGGTTCGTTCTTCCGCGTTCGTAACTTTGCCTCCGTCAACCTCGTATTTGTACTTCGATTAAGGAAGCTTTCCAGTGTGACAGCCCGAAAAATCGCTGTTTTTCGCGATTTTTTTGTTTAAAGAAAAAATAATCTAATCGGTCTGGTTTTTTTTTGTATATTAATTGGGTATTGAAGAATACAAAACAATTTTTTATAGATCGATTTATTTATTAATTAATATCTATAAAAATGATGAAACAATTGTTGCAGAAAATGCACTTGGATGTGGTGTCCACGTTGGGGGTCACAATTTTGATCTGAAACAAAAAACACAAAAAGATTATTGATCGGTATATAATTGGCTTTCGTGCTATGGAGGCTTTTTTTTTTTTTTTTTTGCAAAAATGGCGCCGGTTTGAACAAAAAGTATCGATTTTAGCATTTTTTTTGGCAGTTTTTTTTACAAAAAAATAGGAAGATGTCAAAAAAAAAAAAAGCTTCCATAGCACGATAAACAATGACGTTAAGAATATTGTGTAAAAAATTCAACTCGATAGCTTTAAAACTCTGCCCTCCAAGTTGGACACCGTTTTGAAAAATGCTGTTTCGAGAAAAACGCGTTCAAAGTTTCGCTGTAGCTGTAGCGCTCCGTTGCCTTCTTCCAAGAAATACTGTACAGTAACCGAAATAATCTGAATTTCGGCATGAAAATTTCAGGGAATATTCGGAAGAGTGTATACTATTCGATAAAGCAAAAAAAAATCGATTTTTTGAAAATTTCACACTGGAAAGCTCCCTTAAATTTTGCTGCATTCGTCAAACGTGTCATTTGTCGATTCGTTGCGGAGAGCGAGCCTCTCGACCAGGATCGTCCAGGGATACGTTTTTTTATAAACAAACAGCTGGTCGATAAAAAATACGCGGAATGACATTTCGATTTGTTGTGGATGAATGAATTTTTTTTGCCATTGAGAGGGCAATTTTGGATAAAGTTTCGAAAAGTCCATAACGCTGGTTGAATTGGAATTTTACAAAAACTGTTTTTTTTTAAATTTGTCTAATTTATTTTAGTCAATGTTGATTCTGAAGAAAAATGTTTCCTACAAAAGTCGTAGCCTATAAGAAGAGTCATCTTTTATGTTCTGTACGGGTTTTGTCTAAAATCATTCTGATTCGAGAAAAATGTGATTATGCTCCAATAAGTACATTTTGCTAAATTCCATTAGTTTCGATATTATCTACTTACGCACTTTATCGCGGGGAGGTAGGACGCGGTAAATGCGGAAAGTTTAGTCTTTGAAGTGCATGTTTATTTCTTTGCCTTTTACGTATTTTATATTACAAACAAACTCAACCAAACGTGAACAAATAATTATTTAAATACATTTTTTTTAACTACTTTTTTAAAACGAACTAAAACGTATAAAATAATTTCTCCTAGCCCCATACAGATTTATGAACCCATACAGATTCCTAACCCTACACATTTGTGTCCTGAATCCTGAATCCTGATTGTCCTGAAAATGTGCGATTGTGAATTTTTAATCACTATGAAAATACTTGAAAGATATGACTTCGGTGAACTATTCATCCATCAGTTATCTATTGCATGCACCCCACGTTTTTCGTATTAAATCTTACAAGTATTTTCATAGCTATTGAAAATTTATAATCACGCATTTTCAGGACAATCTTCACGGGGTTAGGAATCTGTGCAGGGTTATACATTTGTATGGGGCGAGGAGAAACTATTTTCTTCTTTTTAGTCCGTTTTAAAACCGTGGTTTAAAAAAGAAATTTAATTAAATAATTTTATTTTCCGCTTTTCAGTCTCGTGTGTGTGAAATGTTGCAATCGATTTTAAGCATCTTGATGATGACAGACACATGGGGTAATTTCGGGTTTATAAAACCTGAAATTTGAAAACACTAGTCACTAATTCATTATTCACCATTAATGAATCTTTATTTCATTTTTTTACAATTTTTTTTTCAACAAAACGAGTTAATATTGCATTGTCATCCAGTCTTGAGCTACGTTCAAAGTTTCAAGTTTCCACCTCGTCCGGACTTTGGCTCAAAGTTGACTGCAAAATTTATACCAGACGGACAAACAGGCAGACAAGAAAGCGAGTCGATGAAAACCTGGTAAAATAGAAAAACTTTGAAAAAATCAATTTTTGTGAGTTTTGACCATGAAAATCGAATTTTCGGGTATTTTCACAATGATATACGTGATCAGTGATTCAAAAGTATGGGCTTTTCGCAACTACACCTACAATTTTTTATCGGGAGCAATCGATCCATTGGAGCTGATCGATCATTCGATCATCGTCGAGAGTTTGCGAATGATGTGGTCAAAAAGTGCGACACTTGCAGGACGTCGGGGCTATGCCACCGTGCATCACGGCCGCGATGAGTGTGGGCAATTTGAGTGAACGGATACGCGACAGCGAGATGGACGAAACGCCAAATTGTAGCGGCAATGCCGCCAACAACAACAATCGGGTGAGCAGCGCGGTTAGCGCGGGCAACGTCTCCAAGATTCAAGGTACCAAAGTCATAGGTGAGCCAACGATCGGCGGTTTTTCCCATAATCATTGGAAGTACAACACGTTGATCGTTTTCTGGAAACCCATTTAGACTTTTTTTTCCAACGCCCTCAACTTTGAACGGGTCGACTTTAAATTATCAGAGAATCTTTTGAAAATGTTATATATTAAGAATCCGACGAAAACAAAAAATCGATATTTCCGTGAATTTCAACCAGGTGTAAGCACTCAAAAGGATTTTTTTCAAGCACCCAAATCTGGGCCCACAGAATTTGACCTTGGACGGTCAATCGTATACGATTCTTTTTTAATTGTTTTCGTTTTTTTTTATCGCGAGAAAGTTGAATGTCTAAAGTACGAGGAGGGGTCATTAGCATTATCTTCCATACCGCGATTCAGCTAGATCAAATTTCAAAAAGTCGCGACGTTTACAGCTCCATACTTGGGGGGGGGGGGGGGGGAGATACCCATGGGCGAGGAAGAAATTGCTGATTTTCATCATTAAAAAAAAAGATTTCGTCACCATTTTTGAGAGTCAGGGTATGTTTTATTACCACTTTTTGCTGTTACATGGTATTTTTTATAATCTTTAAAAATGGTGGAGGTATGGTCTTCTAAATGGGTTGCGGTGGATGTTGTCATTGTGTGATGCGTATCGTCGGCGGAATTAAAATGAAAAAAAAAACAAAGATTTTTCTTTCATTAAAACTCGTACGCAGAATATGAACCAAGAAATAGTGACAAATGTTGAAAACCGGAAATAGTACGCTTTGGAACAAAAAGATTGAATTTTCCGAAAAAATGGCTGCATTCTGCCATTATAAAACCGTCTTTTTTTATTTCCAAAAACATTTCGGGCTACGTTTTAGACAATAAAGTTAGAAAGATTTACTTATATCATATTTCATCACAATCGGTTGATTAGTTTTTCAGTAATTTAATAAAGTTAGTAATTTACCAAAGTCAGTGATTTAGTCAAGTTAGCAATTTAGTGAAGTTAGTAATGCAGTGACGTTATTAATTTAGTAAATCTAGCAATTTAGTGAATTTAGTAAATTAATAATTTAGTAATTTAGTAAACTTAGCCATTCAGTAAAGTTAGTAATTTAGTAAATGTAGCAATTCAGTAAAGTTAGTAATTTAGTTAATTTAGTAATTTAGTCAATTTAGTAATTTTAGTAATCTAGTAAATTTTGTAATTCGGTAATTTAGTAAATTTAGTAATTTAGTAAAGTTATTAATTCGGCAAAGTTAGTTATTTAGTAAATTTAGTAATTTAGTAAAGTTATTAATTCGGCAAATTTAGTAATTCAGTAAAGTTAGCAATTTAGTTGATTTAGTGATTCAGCAATTTAGTTAGTAATTTAGTAGATTTAGTACCTTAGTAAATAAATGTAGTAATTTAGTAAAGTTTAAGTAATTTAGTAAAGGTCACGCCAGTTTTGATAAAATGCAGTCTATGAGACCGTGTCGAAACTTCGCTATCTTTAAAGATTAGTAAAATAAAAAGAATACCATGTAAAATCGTGAAAAAAACTTTCCCTCAAAAAGCCATGGAAATCAGTAATTTTTTCTCGCCCAAATGTATCCTTCCTCCCTTAATTCACCCTTCTGTCACTGCGACATTCGGACGAGCGAAAAATGCCATTTCTAAGTGAACAAATCAACGCGCTCCTTCTCTCACAGACAGAACATTATTACCGTTTATCAAAAGCAGACAGGATTTTGTGAAAACTTTATCATTTCTCTCGGTTCAGGAGCTCTCTCGACCGGCAATATTGGATGGATAACGCGATCCGAGAGGGACAAAGAACTCGACAGAGCGCCGTCGATGGCCAATTGTCTCTCGACTACCGTGCCCGTTAATCTGGCCGCTTCCCAAATAGCTGGTAGACACACACCCACGAGAAATTCCCTCAGGCATAGTCGAATGATCGTCATGCATCGCACCGGCAATGGTAAGGCGATATTCCCTTCTCAAACATACTCCTCCCCGAAACTTCTTCGTTTCCCTCGAAACGTCCAATACACTAACGAACAGTGATATTCAATACTTTACGCGTTGCTTTTTTCACACTGAATTTACTCAAAATACTTAACTCAATGAACGATTACAAATAATAATTACAATTAAAAATATAAATAATTCTTTATTTCGGTATTATAGGCTGTTTTAGGACATTCTAGAAATTCGGTTAATTTTTCGGAACAGCTACACTTTTACTCCGAAAAATTCGAGAATATATTGAGCTCTTTAGTTTCTGGATTATGAATTATTAAGGAATCGAATGTGAGTTTTAGATAGTTATTTTCGACGGAAAATACTGACTGCAACTCGATTAAATTTTTAATCGAAATGAAATTTTTTTTCGAATTTTCATTTTTATTCCACATAATATTATATATATATATATATATATATATATATATAAAGAACTCACACACGCACGTGAGAAAAGAATACGCCTATTTGCATGATGATTTATGCAATCGAATCGTGACGAAGCATACTTTTTACCGTTGTATATCGCACACAACCCGATCATTATCATGCCTCCATTTGTCCCCTTTTATTAAGGAAGCTTTCCAGTGTGACAGCCCGAAAAATCGCTGTTTTTCGCGATTTTTTTTTTTAAAGAAAAAATCTAATCGGTCTGGTTTTTTTTTGTATATTAATTGGGTATTGAAGAATACAAAACAATTTTTTAAAGATCGATTTATTTATTAATTAATATCTATAAAAATGATGAAACAATTGTTGCAGAAAATGCACTTGGATGTGGTGTCCACGTTGGGGGTCACAATTTTGATCTGAAACAAAAAACACAAAAAGATTATTGATCGGTATATAATTGGCTTTCGTGCTATGGAGGCTTTTTTTTTTTTTTTTTTTGCAAAAATGGCGCCGGTTTGAACAAAAAGTATCGATTTTAGCATTTTTTTTGGCAGTTTTTTTTACAAAAAAATAGGAAGATGTCAAAAAAAAAAAAGCTTCCATAGCACGATAAACAATGACGTTAAGAATATTGTGTAAAAAATTCAACTCGATAGCTTTAAAACTCTGCCCTCCAAGTTGGACACCGTTTTGAAAAATGCTGTTTCGAGAAAAACGCGTTCAAAGTTTCGCTGTAGCTGTAGCGCTCCGTTGCCTTCTTCCAAGAAATGCTGTACAGTAACCGAAATAATCTGAATTTCGGCATGAAAATTTCAGGGAATATTCGGAAGAGTGTATACTATTCGATAAAGCAAACAAAAAAAAAATCGATTTTTTGAAAATTTCACAATGGAAAGCTCCCTTAAACATTGCACTAACGTCAATGTTGGCGTACATTTTCGAGCATTCGCATTCTTATATTTCGTACAATTATTCTTGAGCTATCAAAATCTATATTTTTTCTCGATGTTCAACGGGTTACACCTAGCTCGTGGCCGGAAAAAGAGGAATTTTCGTGAATCTTTTTTGCGGAAAAACGAGTGCGGGTTTTTAAATAATTTTTTTTTATGTTAGAGAGTATAATTTTGAGTATCTTTTACAATTTTTGTATCGATTAATATTTATGAATGTCGTTGATACATTGGTCTGTGCAGAGCGTTGTTTGAATATCAAAGGCGTTTAGTTTTTGCCTGAAATTAACTAGTGCTTGGACGAAGGATTCAATGAAATATTGATTTTGAAAAAATGACCGCAGTCCAAAGTCTGAGTATCGATTGTCGGTGAAAAAAAACTCTATTTTTGTTGATAAAAGGAAATATGCATGGAAAAAATAAAAAAATTCCTTCGTTCAAGCACTGCTTTTTGGTAAGTAAAAAATGCTTGTAAAATTTGAAGTTGACCAGTGCAGTCTTTTCATCAAACAATGCATCAACATAAATGTTGGCGTACATTTTCGAGCATTTGCACTTGCATTTTATACAATTATTGTTGTTATATTAAAACCTGCCTTCTTCTTCGTCGATGTTTCTTATGAGCTCGTGCTCGTTGGGATTTTTATAAAAATTCTTCACCTTGCTGATTTCTCCTTTTGATTTCGTCACATGCGGGTCCGTCGGAAGGAAATCATTCGTTCAGCTGTTATGTTCCTCTCACCTGTTCATATATATATACACAGGGTGTACTGTTATGAATGGAGAATCCTGCAACTGTCCATAGGTCAGATCATGTCCTACTGTATGCTGGAATGAAAATCTCATGCTTTTGGTTTTTGGCATGCCATTTCTACAAATGATAACTTTTTTCACCCGGTTTATGAAAAAATATTCTTGGTCATTTGTTTCGTCCAGAAAAGTTTTCTTTGGAACCTTAAATGCTAAGAAATCTTTACGAAAAAAGATCTTGTGCAGAATTTTCATGCAAACCAATTCGAACATCTGTCTGACTTTGATAGCCTGGGGTGTAAAAAAAAAAGTACTACACATATCGTTCCAATTACTTAAAAAATTCGTTTCGTTATTGACGAATCGTATTATTTGTACAAATGGCATGCCGAAAACCAAAAACAGATGATTTTTTTCAATAATCAACGTAAAGCCCAAAATCTCGAAAACCGTGGGACTTTTGCTAAACTGAAATTGCAGCATATGGTGGGACATGATCTGACCTATCGACAGTTGCAGGATTATCCATTCAAAGCAGGAGACACCCTGTGTGTGTGTGTGTGTATATATATATATATATATCTATATATATAGATATATATATATATATATCTCGTATATATATAGATATATATAGATATATATAGATATATAGATATATATATATATCTCGTATATATATATATATATATATATATATATACGAGACTAGTCTTTAACAGGCGTTGTAACATAACGAGCTTGGGAATGATAGATATATATTTCTCGTTACGCCAGGATGAGGATAATTGCTTTGCTGCTGCAAAATGCGTGTGTATTTCTCGTCATGAGAGAGGGAGAGAGAGAAAGAGAGCGGACGTTATGAGTAAAAGATCTCACGAGCCGGTTATTTTTATTTTTCTTTTTATATTCTCACAGTCGCAGCGGAAGTTTTTTTTTCATATATATATATATATATTAAAAGTTATATATATTAAATACTATATTTTAATATATATTTATTTTATATATATATATATATATATATATATATATATATATATATATATATATATATATATATATATATTAATATTATTTTAATATATATATATTAAAATAACTTTTAATATATGTATATTAAAAGATAGGCTTTTTTCATATACATGAAATTATCAAAACTTCATATATATATGAAAAAAAGCTTAACTTTTAAGCTTTTCTTTTGAGTAGTTAGCTTTTACTAAGTTAGCTTTAGTTAGCTTTAAAAAGAAGAAAAGCTTCTAAGCTTTTCTTTTTTTCTTCTAAGTTTCTTCTAAGCTTCTAAGTAAAGGAAACATTATTTTCCTTCACGTTGAAAACCCAACATTATTATTATATACGGGTGCGTGTGAAAAAATAATTTTCCTTTACGTTGAAAACCCAACATTATTATTATTATTATATATATATATATATATATATATATATATATATATATATATATATATATATATATATATATATATATATATATATATATATATATATATATATAAATATATCTAAATATATATATATATAAATATATCGAAATACAATATAGCGGGAATTTCGGGGTGGTCCATTCGTGTGAGCCAAAGACTGCATCGCGATAATAATAATGTTGGGTTTTCAACGTAAAGGAAAAGAATTTTTTCATACGCACACGTATTTTTCTTCAATATATTCAAGTATTATGCACGTATTATGCAGTGATCACGATCACTCATCGATTCGTATCAATCTCGCAACTTCGAAATGTACACAAACGATTTACATATTGATCGGGAATTTTCTTGACGCATATACATCTATCTGAATTCAGTGAACGCACGAAGATATCGCGAGGGAAACGGGCGTCGATTTTATAGGGGCGGGAAACGCCAACAGGTGCGGGCTCGTCGTGATTAAGGCTTCGTCAGCGTGAATATACACGCTGCGAGTGCTCAATGTAATTGCCGTCTCGCCGGCTCGGAAATACCGATCGATTACGCGGGGTTTTTTTTTTTTCAATTTGTATCCTAGAAATAGCAATTTTTCTCGACGGGAACGGAATTTTTATCGGTGAACGGTGGAGGATAGTGTGCGTTTGTTTTTAGACCCGGCAATGCCTGATAATTGTTAAGCTTCAACGTTTTTTGCCGAAGTTTTTGGTGCATTGTTGCGGAGAGAAAAAAACGCACCGAAGGCCGCGTAACTTGACTGCAGTTTCTTATGGAAGATCGTGAAACAAGCCAGAGTTAATATTCCTCGCGGACGTTGACGTTGAAATTGATAGGCATAAATTATATGACTTTCGCCGAGAAATTCTGCCGAATAGCCTCGAATTTACTTATTTTTTGTCCCACACGCTTAAATTTAAAGGCAGCTGTGTATTTGTAAAAATGTATAGTAATCGATAAAAACAAATTACAGAATTGATAGAAATTAATCCGAAAAATGATAGAATTTGTAGAAATGATAGAATTCATAAAATAGATAGAATCATCGAAAAATATAGAATGCATAAAATTTGTGAAATTTATAAAAATTATACAATTTATAATAATGCATGGAAAAAATAATAGTATTTAAAAAAATACTAGTTAGATGTAATCAATAATACTATTGATAGGAAAAAAAATAAAATTTTAAGGAATGAATAGAAAATAATTATCGAATTTATAAAAAATTGATATTAAAGAAATGATAAAATGCATAGACATGAATGGTACTTCCGTTTCATCATCATCATAGACACGAATCAGCAAAAAATGTATAGACTTTATAGAAATTAATAGAAAAAAGTATAGAATTTATAGAAATTATAGAAATTATAGAATATATAGAATTACTAGAAATGATAGGAGTCACATAATTTATAAAAATTATACAATTTATAATAATGCATAGAAAAACAATAGCATTTACAAAAATGTATCGCCCAATCTATACAACTCATAGAAATTGATCAAATTTTCATGCGACGTACGTACGCCTAGAAAAATTAGTATCCTTTAATATTCACCTATAAAACGTTCGAACCTCCTCAAACACAACGACCGGCAAATTTCAAATTTGGATAAACTCCACTTTAATATACATGGGTAATATTAAAAATAAATTCCAATTGCGGTGGTAAAATATTTTGCACGCTTGAGTATTTTAATATCAGCGGACTCGAGCAACCTCATATATACGAGCGAAGAAGCATTATTCGAATAAATGCTGTTCGGTACGAGCTCTCATAGAATGTCTGCTCTGTATCGGAGTTGCATAGAAAACGAGTGTACGGTGATCCTACGTACGTATGTGTGTGAAGACCTTGCAACGCGTCACTGGATCGATCGAATTACACAGGCGCAAAATACACGCTCGTGATACATTATTGTATATGTGATATATATTCAACAAGAGTAAAAGAAACCGAATGATACGGTGACAAACATATATAAATATTTCTGCGTATTTTTTATATATATATATATATATATATATATATATATATATGTGTGTATTTAGAGGGTGTCAATTATAAGGTGAACATGTGCTTTTCGAAGAGCTGGCGTGTAGATTTTGCGCCGGAGAAAAATATCATGTTTAATGGTTTTTCAATCCTTCTTGGAAAAACAATATTGTGTATTGTATTTAAAAGTAGTAATTATCGCCAAAAATATTTTTTTTTTTCGGAAAAAATCGAAATTTCATTCTGAGTCCAGCAGAGCGAAGACAATTAAATTCTGAATACGATAGAGTCCGAAAAAACTTTTTCACACAATTCCGTCATAGGGACAAAAATGATCAAAGTTCCATTTCAAAGTGGATGAATGAAGTTTATTTCCATCGAAAGAAAAGTCTTTAGGAGTGTCTCGTATTCGGAATTCGGTATTTGCCATAAATACTAATTCTCCAGAAATGCTAATTTCGTAGAACTACTAATTAGGCAGAAATACTAATTTGCCAAAATACGAGTTTGGCAGAAATACTAATTTTCCAAAAAATCGTAACTGGCCAAAAATACTGATGTGCGAAAACACTAATTTGCCAGAAATACGAATTTCTTAGAAATATTAATTTACCAGAAACACTAATTGGCCAGAAAGACTAATTTGTCAGGATACTAATTTGGTATAAATACGAACTTGCCAGAAATACTAACTTTCCGGAAATACTAATAGGCAAAAACACTAATTCGCCAGCAATACTAGCTTGCCAGACATACTAATTTGCCAAAAACACTAATTCGCCAGATATACTAATTTCCTAGAAATACTAATTTGTCAAAACACTAATTTTCCAGCAATACTAGCTTGCTAGAAATACTAATTTGCCAAAACACTAATTTTTCAGAAATACTAATTTGCCAAACACTGATTTACCAGAAATAATAATTTCCTAGAAATATTAATTTACTAGAAGCACTAATTTGCCAGGAAATACTAAACATACTATTAGTATTTGCCAAAAAAAAAAATTGAGTATTCTGGACAAAAATTAGAATTTCATTTTGAGCCCGCCAGAGTGGTAATAATTGAATCCCGCATACGAAACACTTCCAAAAAAGCTTTTTGTCAACGCAATTAAGGAAGCTTTCCAGTGTGACAGCCCGAAAAATCGCTGTTTTTCGCGATCTTTTTTTTTAAAGAAAAAATAATCTAGTCGGTCTGGTTTTTTTTTTGTATATTAATTGGGTATTGAAGAATACAAAACAATTTTTTAAAGATCGATTTATTTATTAATTAATATCTATAAAAATGATGAAACAATTGTTGCAGAAAATGCACTTGGATGTGGTGTCCACGTTGGGGGTCACAATTTTGATCTGAAACAAAAAACACAATAAGATTATTGATCGGTATATAATTGGCTTTCGTGCTATGGAGGCTTTTTTTTTTTTTTTTTTTTGCAAAAATGGCGCCGGTTTGAACAAAAAGTATCGATTTTAGCATTTTTTTTGGCAGTTTTTTTTACAAAAAAATAGGAAGATGTCAAAAAAAAAAAAAAGCTTCCATAGCACGATAAACAATGACGTTAAGAATATTGTGTAAAAAATTCAACTCGATAGCTTTAAAACTCTGCCCTCCAAGTTGGACACCGTTTTGAAAAATGCTGTTTCGAGAAAAACGCGTTCAAAGTTTCGCTGTAGCTGTAGCGCTCCGTTGCCTTCTTCCAAGAAATGCTGTACAGTAACCGAAATAATCTGAATTTCGGCATGAAAATTTCAGGGAATATTCGGAAGAGTGTATACTATTCGATAAAGCAAAAAAAAAAAATCGATTTTTTGAAAATTTCACACTGGAAAGCTCCCTTAAATTCCGCTTATCCCATTCAAAACGTTACTTTGATTTTGTATCGACAGCGTGATGCAAAAAAACGTTTTTCCACACTCTTCCGTACTCGGATTTGCATTTCTTCATTCTGCTGTACTCAAAATGAGATTGCGATTTTTTCAGACGTCTCGATACTTTATCCGGCAAATATTCACGTCGCAATAATCTGCTATATTTTTTTTTTTTCACCGAGGACTCGAAAGACCATTGAACGTCATACCATACCAAACCATGAATATCAAAAACGAATACCCACGGCCACCTTACAATTGTCATCCTGTATAAATATACAAGATAAATATACATTCGAATTCATTTGACCACGTATTTGTATCGTTAAGTAACGATACGGCGGGTTTCTTTAAACCGGAAACGAAGGGGGCTGGAGAGCCGGAAATGCACAGGACGCGCTTGGTTCCCTCTCGCATGGCTGTAAGATACTATTCCTATTAACTTGTAAACCAGTTCTGTTCCGGCTGGGTTTGCACCTCGCCTTTCCAACACGAGGAAACACGAGAACCCCCCCCCCCCCCTTTCGCCCAACTTGTGTCTATATGCACGTGAGCGTCCGCACGTCGGATATCGCATCTCGCAGCCCTCGCGGCATTTTAGTGTCCTATATATTTATAGAATCTCCTCTTTCATATCTTGACCTGGTCCACTCCGCGAGGGTTTCCGGGAATGCGGTATATCTGTGACTCGACCGGCGATAGATTGATGGGGGCTTTTATGAACACACGTGTAGTTGTGAAAATAGAGGAGAGCGCGTGAGAGAGGGAGAGAGAGAGAGAGAGAGAGAGAGAGAGAGAGAGAGAGAGAGAGAGAGCTGAGTGAAAAGTTGTGGGCGGAATGAATAACAGAAAACTTTTTGGTGTCGACACGTATCGAGTCTAGTCGCACGTACACAAACTTGAAAGGACAGGTTCACGTGGCTTCCGTAGTGTAGAGAAAAAAAGTCGATATGCGTATACGAAATGAAACAGGCCGAATTTGAGTTCATCGAACTTATTTGGAGACACGCGGCCGCATCACAATTCAGAACTCGTATTGACGACTCGTCGGATCCGGAGTTTTTTTTCCCCTAAAATATATATGCGAGAGAGAGAGGGGGGGGGAAATGATTGATTGATGGTTTATTATATGCCTTTGTATAAAGCTTTGAGCAATAAGGTACGGATAAGGAAAATGAATAAACTAGTAGTAGTGGTAGTAGTATTTATTCCGAGTATGCCCTTTTGAGGGTGTTTACACGAGTGCCCTTCTCATCCCCTTTATAATAGTATTTTTACATCTGTTTTCTTACGTACATTCCAAGTTCCTAGTTCTTCTAGTTGTCGTATATAATTGCATAGTTCCTTAGCCGGTTGCCTTTTCAGTTGTGCTTCAATTTTGCGCTCCAATTCCACGCCCCCACTACTTCCTAACCACTGCTCCAGTCTGTCCACCATTACTTTATTAATCTTTTTTCCACTTTCCCACACTCGCAGATATGCCTAAAATTTTCGTTCGCCTCGTGGCATGATCTGCAGTTAGGGTGAAAAAAGATTGACTATAAAAATAATAAAAACAAAGATAGTCATAAAAATAACATTAAAATAAAATACAAGAGGTAAGAAGCGTTTGGAGGAAGTTATAAAACTGGAAATCATAGTTTGCAAACTATTAACATGCGCACAGGAGCTTAAGGATATTTTACCCACAGCTGCATCGCACGATGTTTACTTGTGTTGATTATTCGTACTATCGATTATAGTGTGCCAAATGGTGTGGTAAACGATGAATTTATTGCACGTGAAGAAATAAAAACTGCAAAATTCGATTGTCAACGACTCGGTGGTAATCTTCGTAATAATAATATCAACACATCCACAAAATTTCAAATCCGGAAGTTGGATTCGTAGTAATGACCCTTAAGGAAGCTTTCCAGTGTGACAGCCCGAAAAATCGCTGTTTCTCGCGATTTTTTTTTTTAAAGAAAAAATAATCTAATCGGTCTGGTTTTTTTTTTGTATATTAATTGGGTATTGAAGAATACAAAACAATTTTTTAAAGATCGATTTATTTATTAATTAATATCTATAAAAATGATGAAACAATTGTTGCAGAAAATGCACTTGGATGTGGTGTCCACGTTGGGGGTCACAATTTTGATCTGAAACAAAAAACACAAAAAGATTATTGATCGGTATATAATTGGCTTTCGTGCTATGGAGGCTTTTTTTTTTTTTTTTTGCAAAAATGGCGCCGGTTTGAACAAAAAGTATCGATTTTAGCATTTTTTTTGGCAGTTTTTTTTACAAAAAAATAGGAAGATGTCAAAAAAAAAAAAAAAGCTTCCATAGCACGATAAACAATGACGTTAAGAATATTGTGTAAAAAATTCAACTCGATAGCTTTAAAACTCTGCCCTCCAAGTTGGACACCGTTTTGGAAAATGCTGTTTCGAGAAAAACGCGTTCAAAGTTTCGCTGTAGCTGTAGCGCTCCGTTGCCTTCTTCCAAGAAATGCTGTACAGTAACCGAAATAATCTGAATTTCGGCATGAAAATTTCAGGGCATATTCGGAAGAGTGTATACTATTGGATAAAGCAAAAAAAAAAAAAATCGATTTTTTGAAAATTTCACACTGGAAAGCTCCCTTAACGAAACTTCCTTAACCTTAACGAAACTATAAGCAGAAGAGCGATGCGAAAAAATACAACTAAAAATAAAATAAAAGAGAAAAATACTCAGGGTCACGTTCCGAATTCTTCACGACGAATGGTCGGCACCCTTGCTTCAAATGGGGTAGCGATTAGTGAGCCGCAGTCTCTTTTCCTTCCAACCATTTCTTTCTCTTTCCCTTTGTTCCCTTTTCTCCCTTTTTCTCTGCATTTCGCGCCGTTGAATCGTAAACTGCCACATTCAGTTATATCTTCACCCTGGGGCATTTCGCACGCGCAAGGGCTCGCTTATCTTTGAGATTCCAGCCGAGTGAAGCAGACGTCGCGTCATTGTGTGGCCAATGAGCCGAGATTGAAGATCGGGGAAGATGAATGTTCTCGATGTGACCAAAATACTAATCGTTTCGTCTCGAGGTCGTTAACGCGTTTTCGTGTCTCCCCTATTCTTGCAACCCCCATATTTGAAAAGTGGAAATAACGAAAACAGCGTTCAGTGAATACTTCTGACGGGGCTCCATAAGCTTGGGGTTCGAAAAACAAGTTCATTCGCGGTATTTTTTTGTGACGAGAGTATGACACTTTTTTTTTGTTGGAGATACTTTGTTGAAATTTTGAAAATTCCGAAAATGGCAAGGTGCGTTGGAGTGGCCACCCCCCCTTTGGGGGGGGGGGGGGGCTGTAAAATCATTTTGTTCACAATCATCTTAAAAAAAGTTTACGTAATTGTCGATAATCACGTAACACACATAAAATATGAAGCTTTATTCACACGTTCACGTTACCATTAATATTAAACTCTTGCATTACTAAAAAAATAATCAATTAATTTTTTATCATTCTTTAATGGAGTGACTAATCTCTAACCTTTATTTTCAGTAGGTCAGTTGAACAAGTCTCGTAACTTTCTATTTTTATCGTACGATGCACCGTTTATGAGATATTCGCGAAAACGCGTTTTCCAAGATGGCTGTTAACGCCCCCCCCCCAGACGAAAACTTGGATATATTGGATCGACTACATCTCGAAAAATATTAACTGTAGAGAAAGAAGTTTGAAGTAAAAGTTATAGAAAATATAATTGCCTATAAAAAAGGTTTCCATTATTTTTATCGTACGGCGTACCATTTATGAGATACTTGCAAAAACGCGTTTTTCAAGATGGCGGCTAACGCTCCCCCCCCCCCCCCCCCTCGGGACGAAAACTTGGATTTAGACTTCGGGGGCGCCACCTGATATGTGCCAATTGAAAAATCTATTATTAGGGTTTTTTTGTTGATGCTACTTTTGGTGCTTTTTTCTTGGGCTAAAAGTGCGCACGAGCAACGATTACGACACGAGGTTTTTCTCGCCTCGGACTGTGCACAGGCCCATCGATACGAGGCGCAAGGACGCGATCCGTCTCCTTACAGTTTTGCCATTTACGGAGCGAACGTGAGGTCCCATTTATTATACGTACATACGTTCGCACGGTATATTTATTTCTATCTACCAACACACACACATTTTCTCGCGTATGCGTATGTTCAGGAGCAATTGGAAACTCCTCGGCTTTCCACTTGGAGTAGTTGGCTTAATGTGAGCCGGGAAAGGCGCCGACCGATCGACCGTACGCATTCACTCATTCTCCTTTCTGCACAGTGTCCATTTATTTTTTTTTATCTGACTCCATTGACTCTAAAAGACACGGATTTTTTTTACATTTTTCGAAACAACCCTTAGTAAAAAAAATTTGTTTTTTTTCCCAAAAAAAACGCCTCGATTTAAAAATCTGAAAAAAAGCCCAAAAATGCGTGATTATATGTAAAAATTTTCAAGTTATCACCCGCAGTGGAAGTATTATTTTTTCTATGCTGAAGACTAATTCAATTGAAATTAGTACCAGAACTTTTCGACTGCTAACGAAAAAATCATATCGCCACTGCGGATGATAGCTTGTAAATTTTTACATACAATCACGCATTTTTGGGAATTTTTTCGGATTTTTAAATCTGCGCGTTTTTTTCGGAAAAAAAAAACAATTTCTTTTACTAAGGGTTGTTTCGGAAAATGGAAAAAAACTCTGGGTGTCTTTTCAGTCAATGGAATCAGATTTTGAAAAATTAAGAGTATTATAAACTAAGAGACACGCATTTTTTTTATCGCCGGAAAAACGGCCTTAAGGGGTGAAACGCACCCTCGAAAATGGGGATGTTTTTCGTTTTTCGAAAACGAAAAATGAAAAAATTTCCAATTGCCACAACGTTTATTGTTTCGTGTATTATACATTGGAGATGAGAACGATAACGTTATCGACGAAAAACGAAAAACAACCCTATTCTCGAGGGTGCGTTTCACCCATGGAAGCCGTTTTTCCGCCGATAAAAAAAATACGTGTCTCTTCGTTTTTGATGCTGTTCCACATAAAAAAGTGTCAACAAAATCGGAGGAGGACACCAAAGTGATGTTCCTTGTTAGGGGCAATATATATATATATATATATATATATATATATATATATATATATATATATATGTGTGTGTGTGTGTATGTATGTGTTTTCCTTTTTCTTGTGAATTTTATATACGCACTTCCGGAATGAATTGCCGGAGGAAACGCGTCGCCGATGCTCCGAGGCTGTTTCAATTTCTTCCTCATAGCTATATGTCGTTGCAGCAACGCGGAAATCGCAACCACCACTCCTTCGTCATCGTCGGCTGGCTCGAAGCCTCGCCGCGATGCAGATCGTCCTGGGAATCGCTGTTACGTCTTTGGCACTCTGGCTCCTACTTTGGGCGCCCAATTTACCGCCTATGGATAACCCGTACTGGAGCGGAATGCCGGTAATCGTTTATTTTGACAAATCATGCACGTTACTGTCACGCTTTCTCGATCAAGGGGGGAAATACGTCAGGCGTGAAAAAAATTACCGATTCTCATGATTTTTTTTAAGGAAACGTTTTTTTTATTTATTTTTGAGACTCAGGGTACGTTTTGTTGCTACTTATGGCTGTTACGTGGTATTTTTTAATTTTACCTATCGATTGGTATTGGATTGATCGGAAAAAAAACTAGCGACGATATTTATTTTATCAAGACTCATGCGCAGAATATTAACCAAGAAAACGTGAAAAATGTTGAAAATCGACGAAATGGTACGCTTCGAAACAAAAAGATTGATTTTTTCGAAAATATGGCTAACTTGCAATAAAAAAACTTTTTTTTTTATTTACGAAAACATTTAGGGCCATGTTTCAGGCAATGAGATTAGAAATCGGTCGATTAATTTCTTAGCTGTACGTAACGCCAGCTTTGAAAATGCAGTTTAGAAGACCGTGCCATGCCTCCGCCGTTTTGAAGATTAACAAAAATAAAATAAAAGTCATAAAACATACCCCAAGTCTCAGAAATGGTGAAGAAATATTTTCTTTAAAAAAAAATCACGAAAATCCGCAAATTTTTAATAAAAGGTCAATCTGGATGGTGACATTTGCTTTTGATGATTCGGGATATTCTTGACGTTGGGACAAAACTTTTTTCCGCAGTTACTGCTCTCGGGAAGTTTTGGAATTTGTTTGCTGTGCTGCTTCAAAAAGGAGTATCCGGGAATGAGCCCAGGCTTTTGTCTGACCTCGACGAAGGTATCGGCGTTCTTCGTTCCACGTAATTTTTGTTCCGTTATAAATAGTACTTAGCTAAATATTGGAGGAAGATTCGGTTGTTTACTGACGAATTTTGGAGAGTGGTAATTTCTTTTGGACGTGGATGAAAATTCAATTTTGACGTTTTCCTGAAATGGTCTATGTCGTTCGTGACATTGATGAAAGTCTGAAAAGTAGTGCTTTTTTGCGTCGATATTTTTTCGATGCGAATGCTATCACTGTCATTTCGGCTCGAATACCTTCACGGATTGAGGGTTAAAATCGTAAAAACTCAAAAACGTGAAGAACTTAAAAAACTTGAATTGAAAAAACTACGATTTGTACAAATCGTATTTTTCTAAAGTTCGAACCTTGGGCAAACTTGAATATAAAAACGTTAAAAAAAGATCAGCATTGCTGGAAGCATTAAGGAAGCTTTCCAGTGTGACAGCCCGAAAAATCGCTGTTTTTCGCGATTTTTTTTTTTAAAGAAAAAATAATCTAATCGGTCTGGTTTTTTTTTGTATATTAACTGGATATTGAAGAATACAAAACAATTTTTTAAAGATCGATTTATTTATTAATTAATATCTATAAAAATGATGAAACAATTGTTGCAGAAAATGCACTTGGATGTGGTGTCCACGTTGGGGGTCACAATTTTGATCTGAAACAAAAAACACAAAAAGATTATTGATCGGTATATAATTGGCTTTCGTGCTATGGAGGCTTTTTATTTTTTATTTTTTTGCAAAAATGGCGCCGGTTTGAACAAAAAGTATCGATTTTAGCATTTTTTTTGGCAGTTTTTTTTACAAAAAAATAGGAAGATGTCAAAAAAAAAAAAAAAGCTTCCATAGCACGATAAACAATGACGTTAAGAATATTGTGTAAAAAATTCAACTCGATAGCTTTAAAACTCTACCCTCCAAGTTGGACACCGTTTTGAAAAATGCTGTTTCGAGAAAAACGCGTTCAAAGTTTCGCTGTAGCTGTAGCGCTCCGTTGCCTTCTTCCAAGAAATGCTGTACAGTAACCGAAATAATCTGAATTTCGGCATGAAAATTTCAGAGAATATTCGGAAGAGTCTATACTATTCGATAAAGCAAAAAAAAAAATCGATTTTTTTTAAATTTCACACTGGAAAGCTCCCTTAAAGTTACAATTTCAGTTCTTCAATTCACGGATTCTTCTCTTTCAACGCTGATATCTCAGTCAATTTTGTTCGGATCGACTTGAAATTTTCAGGACATATTCTCGGATACTTATACTTCAAAAAAATGCAATAAAAAAAAATCGATTTTTTCAAAATCGCAAGTGGGGGTAACCCCTTAATCAGCGAACCGTTCGATCGGTCTCGACAACGAGGAAGGATCAGCCGACGAAAGGAACGTAAAAGTCATTATTCGCAGGTAACGAGCGTGTGCCTCGCAACGCTGTCGAGCGTGGCTTGCGTGGTGGCGTGCATCGCCGCCGCCTTGCACCTCGTCAAACTGAACGGTCTCGAGTGCACCCCTGCGCGGGTGAGAAACGCCACGTGCGCTTGCCGTCCGCGGACGGATCTGGCGAGCCCCTCGGAACCTCTCATCAGATACGTCGATCTTAATTGCCCCGAGGTCGAGGGAATCCTCACGATACTATTGATGTTCTCCTCGGCGTGCAACGGCGCGGGCGCGATCGTCGCCGGCTCCTATTGCTATTTGCACTGGAGCACGCGCGAGAAGAGGCCAAACTACATAAAAGTTCGTACGAGCTCGAGCAGCAGTCCAAACTCCATCGCAACGCGACCAATTTACAATCCCAATCCTGCCAGACGATGATCGGGATATTACATTTCCAATTGCACGTGCAGGGTGTCCCGTTACAAATGCAATCCCGCAAACGAGGAAAAAAAACGATGATAGAAAAAGATTTACGATTTTATTCGGCCGGAAAGAGGGCGATGCTGAGAAAAAAATCATTGTCGACTGTCTCGTTTTCTAAAAGGGGAAAAATAAACATTTTGTCGTTTCAAAAGATTACTGATTCGAAAAATAAGCTTCTTTTTTTTCTAAGTTTTCCAATCGCATGATTTGAAAGCTATCTTTCTCTAAGTAGTAATTTGAATGTTTGGATTTACGGGAATTGAAGCTACCTGGAGATCTCGAAGGAGGATCGGCAAAAGGGGAAAAATTCTTTACCATCATCATCGAACGTCTGCTTTAAAATCGTAAATTTTGGGTTGGACGCGTTTTTTTTTTTTTCGGAAGAGTTCGTTTTTAGAACTCTTGTATGTGCATTTTAATATAATGGGACACGCTATGCATGTATACAGGGTGTTGTGAATGGATAATCCTGCAACTGGCCATAGGTGTCAGATCATGTCAAAACTCATGTCAAAAACAAAAAGAAAATGTCAAAACAATATTCTGCGTGAGGTCTTTTTTCATAGAGTGTTCTTAACAATTAAGGTTAAAAATAAGACTTTTCTACATAAAGCAAAGAACAAAGAGTATTTTTTTAACCGGTCATTAAAAGTTATCATTTGGAGAAATGACATTTCTATGGACTTTTATCTCGAAAACCGTGGGACTTTTACCAAATTCAAATTCCAGCATATAGTAGGACATGATTTGACCTATCGACCGTTGCAGGATTATCCATTTATAACAGGACACCGTACATATATAGGGTGAGGTAACAACTACTAGCAGTAGAAATATCCTCTAACCTATCAAGCTTAGGAGAAAACTTTTCCTACAAAGGTTGCATAATTTGAGGGTTTCCTCCTTTTTTTTGAGAATTTTATTCTAACATTCTAAAATAATTTCTGAAATTCTAGAAATTCTAAAATTCTAAAATAATTTCTAAAATTCTAGAAATTCTAAAATTCTAAAATAATTTCTGAAATTTTAGAAATTCTAAAATAATTTCTAAAATTCTGGAAATTCTAAAATAATTTCTAAAATTCTAGAAATTCTAGAAATTCTAAAAATTCCAAACAATCTAAAATTCTGAAATTCTAAAATATAAACTAAAAATAAATTCACCTGTCAAATTTCAATATTATCCATTAAGATTTAGTATAAAATATCAATAAACGAAAAAGAGATTTCAATGTCGTTAGCCTTGAATCGATTGAAAAAACAGGGCAAGCACTTACATCTATGAAAGGTGCTCGAAGTGATGGCCACGACTTTCAATGGACGCTTGCAATCTGATTCGTATTGATTGTATTGTTTCATTAATCACGTCAGTGCTCTAATTAAGGATCCGATAGTTCAGTACAAAGCAAAATCCAGGCAAGGCGTACGGCCTCGTTTACATCATTTGCAACTAAAAATCTCACCAACTCATTTTGGAAAGGAGTGAGAAGTTTGTGATTTCTATAGTAATGGCCGTTCTCTTCAATGAAAAGTATTATCTGTTTTATCGATTTTTTAGTGCCGAATCTTGACTGATCATCTTGACATTTGGTATGCGAACTTACTTTTAGTTCCTTGCTAAAATTTTGAAAAAATAGTTTTTGAATTTAAAAAAAAAATGGAGGTGCTCGCGAAATCTCCGAAGTGTTTTCATCTGGATGAAAAGTTTGTCTCTTGACTCTGATAGGTTGGAAAACATTTCTACTAATGAGGCAGTTATTGCCTCAGTCGGTGTATAAAAAAGAAACGGTCAGAACACAAGTCAATAGCCAAATGAAAAGCGCAGCTATATGGCCATCGAAGCACAAAAACCATAACCGACATATCCTCCGTTGCGAAACTTCAGTATTTCTAGAAATAGCCGATATTTAAAAATGTTAATTTTTTCGCGTACACGCGATTCGTTGAAAAGTTAGGAAAAGTTGCGAAAAATTACGGGCTAACGAAGATTTTCCGGGTTATTCAACGATTGAGCAAAACAGGGGCGATACGTGTGAAAATATCACGTGCCAAAAGGGCCGAAGTATTTCGAACGGTTGGCTGCAGGGTATTTTTGAAAATTCGACGAGCGTGGCGTGCCTCGCCTCGGATTTTTCGAACTTCAACGACTTTTCAACGTGGCCGTTTGCGCCGAGCATTGGTATGGATATTTTGATGTACAGAGTTCGATCGTACGATGTGCGAGCAATCTTTTACACGTGTATGTGTGCGAGTATTGCGAAATTGTTGGAGCCAATCGCGTCCAGTTTCAAATATCGTTGGTCGCCGAGATTTTGCGATATTAATTTTTTATCAGGCATTTTTTCACAGGACCGATCGTAAGCAGGATCGTGATCGTAATAATCATTAAGGGGCCTTCTTACTTTATACGCGAAAAAAGGCTATTTTCATGATTTTTTCGATAGGCTTATGTTATAGATATTGATATCAAAATGTTTACACTTAATAAATACACTTTTGAAGTACATATATTTTTTTATTTATTTATTTAAATCACTATTTATAGACGAAAAAGGTAGTTAAAAAAATGTCCTAAAAAAATGGTACATCTGCGCTGTTGATGAAATCTCGTAGGTGGATCATCCAAAACAAAAGAAACAAAAAAAAATTTTAAAAAAAAACAAAAAAAACGTGTTTTTTTACCGTTTTTGGCAAAGACAATAGTAAAAATTAACATTTTAAAAATCCTTGAAATGCGCTATAGCTATAGTTGTAAAGAATATGTGGTTAAAATTTCTTAAGGATCGGTTCAGTGGTTTTGATGGTTTTAATAACAAGCCGTCGAAAAACGTTGTTTCGAGAAAAACGCGTTTAAAGTTCGTTTGGGTTACATAAATACATGAAACTTAAAAAAAAAATGTATTTTGAAAGTGTATTTCTTGAGTCTAACAACTTTTATATAAATATTTATAATATAAACCTATTAAGGAAGCTTTCCAGTGTGACAGCCCGAAAAATCGCTGTTTTTCGCGATTTTTTTTTTAAAGAAAAAATAATCTAATCGGTCTGGTTTTTTTTTGTATATTAATTGGGTATTGAAGAATACAAAACAATTTTTTAAAGATCGATTTATTTATTAATTAATATCTATAAAAATGATGAAACAATTGTTGCAGAAAATGCACTTGGATGTGGTGTCCACGTTGGGGGTCACAATTTTGATCTGAAACAAAAAACACAAAAAGATTATTGATCGGTATATAATTGGCTTTCGTGCTATGGAGGCTTTTTTTTTTTTTTTTTTGCAAAAATGGCGCCGGTTTGAACAAAAAGTATCGATTTTAGCATTTTTTTTGGCAGTTTTTTTTACAAAAAAATAGGAAGATGTCAAAAAAAAAAAGCTTCCATAGCACGATAAACAATGACGTTAAGAATATTGTGTAAAAAATTCAACTCGATAGCTTTAAAACTCTGCCCTCCAAGTTGGACACCGTTTTGAAAAATGCTATTTCGAGAAAAACGCGTTCAAAGTTTCGCTGTAGCTGTAGCGCTCCGTTGCCTTCTTCCAAGAAATGCTGTACAGTAACCGAAATAATCTGAATTTCGGCATGAAAATTTCAGGGAATATTCGGAAGAGTGTATACTATTCGATAAAGCAAAAAAAAAAAATCGATTTTTTGAAAATTTCACACTGGAAAGCTCCCTTAAGAAATACATGAAAATAGCCTTTTTCGCGTCTAAAGTGAGAACACCCCTCAACGGGGGGATATTACGATATCTGTGTAAATAAGACTTTTTTTAAGAGTGGTAAAAATCGAAATTACACCCTTAAGGGGGTGAAACAGGGTTTTAAAAGTTTCCGTTTGTTTGGGTGCTTTTTTTAAATACTCGCACATGTGTGGCATACACAGTTGAGGAGTTAAAAGTACTACTTGATTGTCTACACACGAGGAAAACATGGTATAGTGTTATTGAAAAAATGAATTTGGTAAGTTACACGTAAACCTGGTCAAAAAATCGGTTTTTTTCATACAAACCTTAACACTCCCGTTTTACCCCCTTAAAGGTTACATTTTGGAAATTGCTGAAATGCATGTTTAATTATATGTATTCGATTGTATTTATACCGAGTTTCAAGCAAATCCGACCAAAAAATATGTTGTCTCAAAAACTTGAAAACCCCGGCGCACCCCCTTAAGGGTCAAATTTCGATTTTTACGACCGTTGAAAAAAGTCTTTTTGAAATTTTTAAAATTTAGAGTCGCGGTAATTTTTCTTGTTCTATGCACCGAAGTGTTCAGAAACTGGAGCCTTTGGCTTCGAGGTGTAAATGCGTTATACAAATCGTCTTGTGTACCTGCGTTACGAGCAATAACAATTGTGCGATGTACAATTGCACTCGAATAAGACCGCGAGCATTTGAACGGTAGGTTTACCGGAAATACGCGCGTTGGTATTTGAAAAAAATGATTTTTCTTTCTTGCAAACGTACAAGGTTGCTAATGAGGACAATAAAGCATTTTTGCGAATACGCGACTTTTTAAAAATAATCCTTGCGGAAAAATCCCCGTGAATAGTGGAGTACAGTATGGTAATAAAGCTTATTTGCTTAAACTAGGATCGATTTGAAGGGGGCAGATCCATTTAGGCTGCCGAAAATAAGCGATTTTTTTGCGTTGAAACTATTTATTCTATATAATAAACATTTTATGTACATATTACTACATCTTTCAATTGCCCAATTTTTTTTCTCGTAATATTTAAAATTTGTCTGAACTTGCTTCAGAGACGGTTGTCGCCTGAGTTGTTCCACGGCGTATAACCCAGCGTCTGGTGCATCGACCCGAAACATCAGAGCCAAGGAGCTTTAGATTCCTTAAGCCAACGCACTCTACGTGAACCTGAAAAATCCAAAGAAAAGTGAAAATTCGAAAAATCGTACGGGTTTGAAAAAATGCTCTATTTTTCGTGGAATTTTTACTACAGTATTTATTAATGAAAAAGTAGTTTGAAAAAAAATAATTTTCACGGAACTTTAGGTTCGCGTAGACGGTAATTATGTTACCTAACAGCGTGAAAAATTTCGAAATTGTCGATACGATAGTTTCCGAGTTATGCCGTACGAGGTTCATGAAAAAGTGGTTTCCAGCAAAACGCCTAGTTTCAAAATAACCATTTTCGGTCTACATGACGTACCGTTTGATGTGCGATTCCGCGGCCATAAAGTCGTCCCTTAGCTTCCTCGTGGAGTTCATTTTAGGCCATAAGCTCTTCTTTGCGTTATAAAAGGATCTTGCCCTTAAGTCAAATGATTTTTTTCGTTACTTCGTGGCTTGCTACGATTCTCTATGTTCCAATATTTTTTTTGCTTCAACCATTCCTTGATTTAGACAATTCAAAGGATGCGTGTTTTATCAAAATACATTGTTCATTTCAATGTGTAAGAGATACATTTGAATTTAAAAAAAAAATATCTTTATTTGCATGCAGCAAATGTTCTTCAATTCCAATATATTTTTATTTCGACGAAATAAAAATTGTATTCGAATTACTAGAATGTTGACTGAAGTGAACATACATTTTTTGTATGTTGACTCCAGGTCGCATACGTTAATTCAAACAAAAAAGTCTACATGGGCCCATTTAGTCAATACGACTAAATACATTGTTTGAGTAAATTTTACCAAATACCAAACTCATTGAAAGAATATAATCTTCTATTACTCAACGCTGCCAAAAAGATGTTCATTTGAATAAATTAATATGATCGAAATAAATTACTGGACTAGTAGAATTAAAGATTTAGAACCCTTGATTTCACAAAAGTTTGAGTTGATTCGAATAAAAAAAGGATCATACGAACATATATAATTAATTTTAATGAATCTCTTTCAACGGTGCACTTTTGCGAAAACCGTCGGACGTTTATTCGTTAAAAATTCGGAGGGCAAGAGAACGTTTTAGTGAGATTTTTTTATTGGCGTTTAACAAACCGTTGGCGCGGCGTTTAATAACAAAGGTGAGTTTCAACGCACCGTATACATCAATATATTCGTACGATTAATAAACTCGCCTCTTTGACGGACAATTACGATCCCGAATTGTTCCGCTCGATCATCGGTTGGCGAGGGACAAAAAAAAATACAATACTCTGTCGTTAGAAACTAATGGAATCACTCGTTCGGTTATTTATAGTGTCACCCTCGTGGAGCACTTGGTCCGAGTGTCTCTCGTGGTCACGATTTTAAAAAACACGCACTCCGTTCTTCTTTTTCGAACCTTCCCGTGTCGTTCAAGGGTCCATAAGATTGACAGCTAGAGGTCGCAGATTCATCTGATGCTCGCCGAAGACCATGGCAGCGAGCCACTTGTACTGATCGACCACCGAGGCTCCGGCCAGCGTGTAACCGAAGAAGGGAGTGTCCTTGCACCTGCGGCAGAGAAAAATAATCAACCAACGCACCAAGCCTAGTGTTGTCAAGTGAACGTCACTGAAAAATGTCAACGTACCTCGTGGGTTTTTTACTTTTGACGATAAAGGTGATGGACCAGCTACAAGAAGATCGAAAAAATTGAATCGCATTCGGTAAAACTTTGCCATCTATGAAAGATCTCGATCTAACGAAAGTCGCTGCTCTACACAGCCGAAAAATATATTTAATTTGTATAGGATCTATTTAAATCAAAAAGGTCTTTCCTTCTCTCGCGGCCTGCTACGAGCCAATTTGTTTCAAATATATATTTTTAATTTGTTTCGGCTATTCTTTTTAAATATTAAATATATTAAAAAGAAAATAAATAAATATCCGATTCGAACGAATCTTTATTTGCTTATAATATACACTGCAAATGCAAGTGTACTATACGCATAGAATATTTCATAAATCCAAAATAAAATGAAATGCTCATTTTAGAGTCCCGCCACCATAATTTTATATCATAATTCGTCATTCCCTGGCCCTCCGGTATAATTTTGTACGAAGTTGTAATTCGTGTGTTGCAATATAGACGAACCATTAATTCCATCAAACATGAAAATGTGTCACTACGAAAATTCTATTTGATGTAAATTTAAACAAATTAAGTAGACACATTTCGTGGATTCAGCTAAATTGTTTTTTGGAACACCCGAAACTGAATCACAGATTTATTAGGAATTAATAAAATATTTAGTTATCAGACGATATTGAACAGATCGTGACTTGAACAAATAAATGTATATAAAATAATGATTCCAATAATGGAATGCAATAGGACAAATTTGATTTCACGACAAACCTACTACATTTTTTTAAACCACACAGACGCATTTATAGTTAATATCAATAAAAATGTTCTGTCAGTGTATTTACCCCATCTGAGGATTTCGTTTTGGTTCGTGTCCCAAGTACCAAACAATGTCCTCGATCTTCCACTCGTGAAGCTTAACCGAGCAAACCTTGTCCTTGTAGCAGCAGAGCTTCGCCTGGCTGAATTCGAACAGATAATTCTTGAAGTTCTTCATCCTCGTGTCTGCGAATTTGAGCTCGCCAGAAATTGTCATCGGTGGTTTCACCTGCGTAGAAAGTAGGGGGGGCTCAGTTATTATTCACTTGACAATTAAGGGGTCTGCGTAAGCTTGGAATTAAAAAATACGATTTTTATATTTAGCGTTTTATAGATCTGGGGATAGTAGAGGAGCTAATGTGTCACTTGATGCTTAAGGGGTCTGCGAAAGCTTGTCATTTTTTCGATACGATTTTTTTTATTGCCTAGTTTTAAAGTTTAAGGTCTTAACTTCAAATTGCAATAGAAATTTGGTAAAAATTCCCAAAATTGACCGAGTTATGACGAATTTTGACAAAGATCGAATCGCTGCGACGAACTGCGACGAACAGCCCCGCTGCGATTTACCGTTCTTTTGCGTTTTTCTCGACCACTATGTCTTATCAAAAGTTTATCCATTTTTTAATAACGAATGATTCAAATCTGTTTATTTTTCGTCGAAAATCGAACTTGATTTCTACAGCATGCCATTTTCGGAAATTTCAAAATTTCATTAAAGTATCCCGTCGTACGAAAGTTTTATTATCATACCGATAGAAGATTTTTCCGTTTTTCATTTTAGATCGGAATGGCGGCAGATTATTCAACCCTACGTTGACACACTGTCTCATTTTGACTCGGACGAATATTCAGTGATATTCTCACTCCAAAATCGAACATTTTCAATAATTTTTCCAACGATTAAATTTTATATTTTCCAAATTTTAATCGTTATTTAATTACATCGTAAAGTAAATTACATGTGTTTGAATCGTAATTTAAACACATTAAGAGCTGTTTGAAATGGATCCCGCATTCATTTTCTCAATAAAAACAGATCGAAGAATTGATAATGGGAGGTGGACGAACTACTATTCGGGTCAAATCGACCCAGTGAGTCAAAATCGTGGCCGCACAAGTGTGTCAACCAAGGGTTAATTAATAACGACTCAATTGAGTATCAATATTTCTCAATTTAAAAAACTCATTCTTGGTAAGACTATGTATTAGTTGTGTGTAACATACCGAGCGTGTCCTTCGAATACTCTCATGAAAAAAAAAAAATGGAAAATCGCGCAGTTTTTTGTGCCCTAAACTTATGAAGACCCGGTAACTATACAATCTGATTGTACCTCATCGCAGCGATCCCTTGAACGAGTATGCTCGTGCTACTTTAACGAATTCGAATACAAACAAAAGGAGCCAGTCTTGGCTGCTTTTTTCTCTTCATGTTCCGGCTCGATATGATGTATGCATGTTGTGTTAACTTTGTTTTTTCAACCAGAGGCAAGCACTTGCAATAACACGGTGATGAAATTGTCGTAGCGGAAGGTGCAGGACGTTCGCGAATGTATGGTCAAGTCCAATTAGGCTACATCCTGTTTTTGGCTCACACCGAGGCCCTATATATATATATATATATATATATAGCCTTGGTATGAGCCATATATATATATATATATATTTATATATTTATATATGGAGAATTCCGGGCGAGTGCAGTCATACTATATACGCCATTCGTTCAATGTCAATGCTGATTGCTTTTTCACATGTCTTGAATAGAAACAATCATTCGTCATGTTTTCTATCATTTTGTCTCGAATGATTTCCGATATTCAAATATGCCAAGATTCAAAAGCGGAAAAGAAGATTGGAATCAGTCGGCGAGCAATTCCTCTCACTTACACGTACAGTACCGGTAAAGAGTTTTCGATGACTTTGGATAGTTGCAAATTTTTCGGTCACTGGATTATTGCAAAATTATGTTAAAATAATATAATTTATTTTATGTCTTATTTTCCGAAGATACTATATAGCTGTACAAAATGTATTATATTTACTATTCTAATATGACTGCAACTATCCAATTGGACGAAAACTTCTGACCCCTACTGTACATATATACATATACAGGGTGTCCTGTGATGAATGGATAATCTTACGACTGTCGATAAGTCAGTCCAACTATACGCTGGAATTTCAGTTTAGTCAAAGTCCCACGGTTTTCGGGGTAAAAATCATCTGCTTTTGGTTTTTCGCATGCCATTTCTACAAACGATATCTTTTTTTTCACTCGGTTTGAAAAAAAAATACTAAGAAAAGTCTTCTTTTTAACCTTAAACGATGAGGAAAGTTTATGAAAAATGATCGTATGCAGAATTTTCATACAAACCAATTTGAACGTCTGACTTTGATGGCCTGCGGTGTAAAAAACTTTTACTACGCATATTGCGCTAATTACTTAGAAAAGTTGCTTAGGTATTGTGGATTCATGTCATTTGTAGAAATGGCATGCGAAAAACCAAAAGCAGATGATTTTTTTAAAAAAATAACCTAAAACCCAAAATCATGAAAAACGTAGGACTTCGACTGAACTGAAATTCGAGCATATAGTAGGACATGATCAAACGTACCGGAATTTAAAGCATTCATTCATAACAGGACACCCTGTATATACGAATAATGCATCCTATTCGTTTGGGGCATTTTTTCGCATCAACACACGCAATCTAATCCGCACTGGTTGCCCGGTCACGGGTGTTTACCATTTACCTCGAGTTGCTCGAGTGTTGATGAGACTGCTGGGAAAGTTTCACCCTCGTTTCTCGCGTTTGTACACGTATATGCAACGACCCTGAACCCTCGTACATTTCGCACGTTCTCATCGTCCCGAGTTCACTGGCACTCGCGAGCTCTACGTACTTACACGTACTATCGCAATACCGATAGCGTATCTTACTCCGTACGCGTACACGCGCACTACTGACCTGTTTGCATCGTCGGAGCGCTTTTGACGCGATTCGACGGAATTTTTCGTTTAGCCGAAAAAAATCACACATTTCAGGCTTCGTTAGAGAGAATCACGAAAACTTTTCGGAACTTTTGTCAAAAGGGAACTGGACGAGATTGCATTCAATTTAGAGTCTAATTACCCGAGGTGCTATGTCCCTGTAGAGAATGTCTTTTTTGAGAATGAGTATGTTGTCTCTGCGATCGTCGGGGTCCCAGTAGCCCCATCGAGCGACAACCTCGAGAACTCGCTCGCCGTGGTGGAGAGGCCTCTCGAGTGCGCCACCCAACGTAAACTCCACCAACGAAAGTTCGTGCGCCGGAAGTTGGGCCTTTTCCGCCAGCTCTCTGCACACGTCCGAAGCGGTTTTTTGCGGACCGATCTGGGGTCGGACGGGCACGCAGTTTGAAATTATTACCGGCAAGTGCAATTTGTGCCGATGTAATGCGAAAAAAACCGGATGGATGCCAAACAAATTATCACGAAATATCAAACGTTGAATAAGTTCTCGCTATTTCCCAACAGATGGCGCTACCAGAACTGCGCCTGTGTAGTTCAAGGCGGCGAATCAGTTTGGGAGTACATTCTTGTTCAGATTTTCTTGACTTTTTTTTACAAGGAATGATATAATAGAATTTATTCAAACTTTGGGAATATTTTAAACATATTTTCAACCAAATATTTTAATTTTTTCAAAGCATTTCCTTTGAAAATGTGAACATATAATCTGCCATGAATATAAACCTATAACCTGAAAATCGAGTATGAACGTATAACCCATCAAAGGTTGCCGTCAGGCTTTGCTGTTTGTGTACACTCTGAAGGTCATCGCTTTCAGAGGAAATCAATACGGTTCGAAGATGACTTGACGAACATGTTTTTCTTCTATATGAACCTAACGTTTAAAAAAAAATCGAAAATTGCATTTTTAGAGGAGTTTCAAAAAAGCATAACTTTTGCCATTATTTTATAACCTTTCTTGCAATAAAATATATACTTTACATAATGATATTACGCCAAATTTAGGTTCATATAGAGCGTAATTATAGAAAGAACCTGTCATTTTATAAAATTTTAGGCTAAAGACTTTTTGAGCTAGAGTGTACACGAATTGAAAAAAGTCGTTTAAAAAAAAAGTTATCGAGAACAAAAAATTCAAGGCAATAATGAATTATTTAAACTACTTTGGGAACACATTCTTGAATAGTTTTACTAACAAATTATAGAATATTAAAAAATTGTTTTTTTTAGTCATCTAAACTGGTTTTCCGCTTAAAATGGTAACGCATTTATAAAGAAGTACGATAAGCAAGCTTGAAATTCAGTGTATGTCATTTTGCCGGGGTGTAAACAATTTTTTTCTTTCACAGTGTTAAACATGTCAAATTTCGTGCCAAAAGGAGCATTTGCGGAGAATTACACTGCATTACTTAATTTTTTTTAAATCAGCAGCTACAGAGATTGGTTTAGAATAATTTGAAAGTGTTGAATTGGAGGCATTAGTTCGTGAAGACTAATGTCAGACGCCAGCTGGACGTGCAGAATCATTAGGAGTTGATCACACAACACTTTCGAAACGTTTGAAAGCATTAAGGAATGCCTTTTTTGAATAAAGCATTCATTTTTACAAAACAGCGAAAACTTATTCAACATACCAATATAAGCAAAGTATTTCATCGATATATTAAATATTTAAATAAATTGACGTCAGACTGAAAAAAGTTTCATACAAAAGTTACTTCTTCCATTTCGCGAAAAAAGATTCCAAAATAAAAAATCTTGATTCCCAGTCGAAAAACTAGCGATGACCTTGAAATAACCTTGAAAATTAGGATCGGAAAAAAATTCTCCAAGACCATCATTTGGGTTCCTTGAAACTGGGCAACTTTTGTTTGAAACTTTTTTTCCCTAGAGGCATTCTTCTCGAGATATTTCGTTGCGTCGACTTAAGCGGTACACCCTGTATAGAAAACGGTTTTTTTTTTCTTCATAATAATCCTTGTGCGCAAGGCTATGAAAACTAGACAAAAGTGCGCAGCAATTACCGTAACGTTGACGCACAGGCCATCTTTGGACAGCAGATAAATCCAAATTTTGAGATCGCCAGATGGCGCTCCGCGCGGACCATTGTTCGAGACGTGATGTCGTTCGAGGACCTCGAGAATTTTCGCCTCTTTGGCAAGATCAGCGGCGGACAATTGGTAGAGTTTCGGATAAAGTCTTATCAGGTCACCGACGACCTTCGTCTCGGAGCGATTCCAATCCTCGGCGCTTTTTTCACCCGCGTGCATCAACGTCGGCCCCCAAACGGCCGAGATGTTTTCCACGGTCATCAGATTTCGAGCGCTCTGCTGGCCGAGACAATGGAGGTGGGCCAGGATTCTGCGCAACGTCGACGACGCGACCAGCTCCAAGTTGGACAAAAGATTCCTGTAGGTCGTTGCTCTTTCATCGTCGCCGGTTACGTCTACCGATCCACCGACACGCCCATAATCAATTTTTCAATTAACCAACGCCTCGTAAAACGAGAAAGGTTAGAAAATCCTCCATAGTGAAAATTGCCTCTTTTTTCTTACAAAATGCGTTGTCAGAAAGAATCCAACACGTAGGGGAGTTCGAAAAATAAATTCGAGGATTTAGATCCTGCATGGCGTTTTTTAGATTGTTGCTACATCATTTTTAAGGGGGGGGGGGGGTATCGTTTTTTTAATACGTTGTGTGACGTGAGCAGTACCAACTTATTGTAGCAAAATATTAATAATGTGCATGAATGAAAATCGCGAAAGTTTACAAGTGTATGTTGGATAATCGTAAATAAAGTGCACAAAAATAAATGAACGACAATTATAGTGGATTTTCAGTGATGTGATTCGAATCGATTTTCAACATGTACTTTTTTAGGCGATTTATATTTTTTTTTAAGGTAAGATTTGTGTTTTATTAACGGGCTACATCTACCTAGGTGGATTAAAAATTACATTTTTGAAAAATATTTTGATAATTATATAGTTCAATTAATTTAATAATTTAATATAATTGAAAAAAATGCGCGAAATCGTTTACCGCAAGTGAAATTTCACTTGAAATATCGTACGAAATTAGAAATTTTCGTAGTTAAAAAATATGAGTTCCCGCGTCATGACACCATTATTTATGTTGTTTTATAGTTAATAATTGCAAAAAATAAATTTTAGCACCATATTTGAGAAGTCACTAAACTCTATAATTACCAATATTTTGTATTCGATAGTATCACCTTTTAGCTATATTCCCTGAAAATTTCATTAAATGATTCATGAAAGTGAAGAAGTCAAAATTGGTGGACACGATATCTCGAGAACCACTCGATGGATTGTTTCCAAACTAACAGGAGGTACGACGAGAAACATTTAAGGGTCGTTGACGATCTCACTTTTCGAAAATGGATCTTTATTTTTTTATAGTCCCGTAAAAATGATGGCTTTTTTCATAGATGTTGCATGCTCGAGTTTCAATTCGTCGCCACGCTGTTAAAAACAGTTATTTTCAAAATCAACGATCGTCAACGACTCGTTTTTATTGTTAACTTGAATAACCCATTTGGTTTTCCGATTTTGGATGGACCGTTCAAGCTGGAGAGTGTCCACCGCCAACCGGAGTGAAAAAAATGTCATCATCTGCCGGTGGCCATGTTTTTAAAAATATTTTTGGTGAATTTTTGTAAGGCCCACAATATATGTATCTTTGTGGTAAAAAAAATGCGTTTCTGTTTAACCAACCGTCTCCCAGACGAAAAAAGTAGTCTGCAGATGCAAAATGATTAGAATATAGTCTTGAATGTTTTGTGGCTGTAAAGTGCTTGCGATGTATAGCAATTTCCCATTGCTTACGAAGTTTTTCGTTTTTAGGAAATAAATGAACACCTTCGTTTCTGCATCCAATTGCAGAACACATGCATTCTTTACAATTTATTCACGACAAACGGATTAATCAAAGACAATTCAACAATGATCGTAGAAAGACGGACAAACCCAGCCTCCTGACAGTGGCTTACTATTCCTATGCGATATACGAAAACGCGTTTCGTCCCGGCTTTATTTAGTTCTTGAATTCGCCACTACCTGGCGTTGGCTGTTATGTGACAGTCTTCGGCTTTAAATACTCCGATCAGCTGCACGATTCGATACTTTCGTGAAATATTCTAAGTTGAGAATGCTAAGCTGAAAAATTCGATTATGATTCAGATCCATCATAGACGCTAAAAATGGTTTTCATAAAGTTACCTGTAATAGACTTTTATTCGTGTAAAATATTCGAAACACCGTTGCAACATATATATATATATATATATATATATATATATATATATATATGCATGCCTGTGACACGACGACTAGCGCCACAGTGCGGCAACGGCATTTTGCGAACAGCATTTATCTACCAGTGTCAGCGGGCTGGGCAAACCTAAAGAGAATTTCACTAAACGTTATGTTCTGTTTACGTTGTAATACCATGTCCCCCTAGCGGGAGAAATGGGCAATAAGGTTCCATATTGTTTCGTAAATGTCGACACACACAGTGACTTTTTTCTCTGCGGGAAGGACGAGTCTCGGGAGTCGCGTAGCTCGACCACGTGTAATGAGATCACCCGACAGGCGCGGGGGGGGGGGGGGGGGGGGGTAAAAAAGCAGAGAGAAGCTTATACAGTTTAGGAAGAAAGGAATGCTAAGGCCAAGGATGTCAGAATGAGCGACGCGACCACGACAACGTCGTGTAAAACGTTTGCATAGAGAGTCGTCTCGTGGCCGTTGACCTCAGTCGTACATGCATTGGGACGCGGCGATGGACATCGCGCACACGTAGTAGGCCGATGCAATTGCGAGAATTGCGGCGTTCAAATTCGCAACACCAGTGTCGTCCGATCGAATCGAGTTTCTCTCGGTTGCTCGAGCTCCCCCTCGAGCTTCAATTCGGAGGGCAAGGAGTGTCAAAATCATCGAAGACCTTCAGCGAAGAAACCTCACGTGGAGATTGCGCTCGAATCAAATGATCGATGGCTCGATCAATTTACAGACGGAATCTCTGATAGCAACTGACGCCTCAATCCCTTGAGGGCGGATACTTTCAGGCGAGTGAAAAATTTGCTGATTTTTATGATTTTCTTTTCAGAGGAAGGATTTTTTCGCCATCTTGAGACTTGGCGTATGTTTTATTACTACTTTCGGCTGTTATTTTCAAAAATAAATTAAAATCAGTTTTTTAAAATAAATCAAAATTAACTAAGAAATGTTTTAATTTTATTTATAATTTAATAAAACTAAAAAAAAGAATTTTTTTTTTTTCAATTTTATTAATTATTTTATAAAATTAGCGATTTTTCGAAATTCAACTCTTAAGGGGAGAAGAGGGGTGACGAAGTTTGTATGGACATTAAAAAAATCTGGTCGCATGTACTTGCAATTTTAGCCTTAAAGAAAGCCTTGAAAAAATGAAAAACAGCAATTTTTTCCTCGCTTGAAGGAAAAACGAATCCTCCCTTAAACGAATCCTAGTTAAGTTAAATAAACATTTGAACCAGTGTACGGTTTTAAATGCGGCCCGTTGAGGATCTGAAAGAAGATGATTGCCAGCAGCGAGAAACAAGAGATGCAGTGTGTATCAGAACGATTGTAAGTCATTCAGCGAAGCACTTTATGGCTCTTCGATCATGTGGCAATCAAAGCTCGATCGAACGATCGACTAATTGCGCGATTTGCCCGCCCGTGGGAGAATACTTGCGTTATCGAAAAATGCGCAAACTGTGCTATCGATTGAAACGATGATCGGAATTTTTTCGAAATATTCGTGGCAACGTCGTAAGCCCTGCGAACGTTTATCGTCATATTCGGTATAAACGGAAATGCAAAATTTGAGCTGTGGCCGGAATAATGAGACAAGTGCAACGCAACGACAAATTTGCCAAACAAAAAACGATCGCCGAAAATAGCGATCAGAAAAAAAGCAGTCGATGCTATTATATGATTCGTGCAAAAAGAGGAAACGAAAAGAAGAACCATTTAGAGGTTATGAACAACGAGCATGTGAGAGATCGAATTGTGCATCGTTGAATTCATGAATTTCACTTCCATGAATTGATAATAAGAGTTTTTTTTATTGTTTCAACGAATTTTTTATTTTATTCATTTACTCATTTTGACCGAACAATATATATATATATATTGTTCGGTCAAAAAAAAATATATATATATATTGGTCGGTCGAAATGAATAAATGAATAAAATAAAAAATTATGCTATAATAAAATAAAAAAGTAAGTATAAAAAATCTGCCGCGTCTCTAGATACATTTTCTACCGATGGACGCGTCGAACGCTTGCAGCGCTGCCAAATCGTCGGCTCTAGTTTAATCCACTTGCTTCGTGGCGCTAGCGTCCCTAGACATTGCTTAAATTAAATCGCTGTATCTCTGCAACTAGAAGGTCAAAATTCATGATTTTTTCTCCCACTTCGTCATACTTTCCTCCGTAATTGAGAATCTTTTAAGAAAAATATGTAGAAAAGTTTCGACGTTATTGCATGAAATGTGAAATTGTAAACCGTTCCCCATAAGAACACGTGTAAAACCGTGCAATCTTCGATTGCCGATATCTCGAATGTAGAACGACGAATCCTTTTGAAACTTTGCAGGTAATCACTCAATAGTGCTTCGAATTTGTCCTCGAAATAAATAAAGAATCTACAGAAAAACGCTTCGGCGAGAGTACTACCGTAAATGTTTTTAAATTTGTGGTTCAAGTTTATTATAATGTTGCTAAAATTGCAACATCATGTATGTTGCTTTATGTATAATGTTGCTCAAGTGGATATTGATCACAATGATAATTATAAGACTGATCAAGTACCTATAACAGTACCCTGGGTACTTGATATTTGTATGTAAAATGTTTCCTTAACAAACATGACAATTTAATTGTAGGAAATCGTTTTTTTTTTAATTTAATTCCATTTATGCTGCATAAAATATGAATTTTTTAATCAAAATGATGATTCCATTGGAGCAAAAAAGTTGGAATTTAAGATGTTAAAAAAAAGTTACCTAGCAAAAAACTTTAAAACCTGTTCAAAGTAACGCCATTTTAGGGTACTTACCCGTGGCTCTGCAAAGGGGATCGTGTATAGTCGACGGCAAGAGAGGAGCTGGCAAGTCCCGAAGGAATCTTCTGAGCACCGTCGCGACGTCGTGTTCCGTGTAAGATCCTCTCGTTATCTGAGTCGCCCAAGCGTCTCGTCGAAAAGCCTCCAAAAGTCGGACGACCGCGCTGCTCGATCCGCTGCGCCGATATATTCCCTCGGACATTATTCCTGCCGAAGCAAAAAAATCAACGGATTCTCCGTGCTATTTATCGTCGTAATCCGTGTGCGCCGTATAAATATGACGATTTTTAGAGTCGTAAGTTTACCTTACAACTTATTTTGAAATTTTACCACTACACCGAGATGTATTTTTACTCGACTATAGACGAAAATCAGTTACTTAAATATTCGTGTTCCCGAAAAGAACACCTTAAGGGTCTCCAACGGGGACTTAAAAATATTCGCGCACCAGTGAATCAGACAGCGACAAAAAATCATCCACTTTCCCACTTACAGCCTTGAGCCTCAATGCACGAATTTGTCACAGCTTTCTCCTATCCCCGTCAATGTTCTTGAACGGCTAAGAGATGAATTTATTTTTCGACCACTTCGTTCCGTCGTCAAATTCGTTAATTTCCAGCTCGACATTCCCACGCGTTTATGATTCAGGCGGGCGATCGTCACCGGTTAACGTTTTTTTTTTTCGTCCTGCTTCAGCTTTTCGCACGAATGGCATTGTTTTTCTCGACGACCTCCGGTGTTTCGTTCACCGTTCGACCGACCGTGACACGACGTTCACGGTTCCGGTATATTTCGAGGTTCCGTTGACTCGTACACGGCTTTTCAATCGGCTATTTTTATTCGTTCAGTCGAAGCACGCGAGGGAATACGAAGAACCGACGTGAAAGTGTCAAACCCAAACCGAAAACCCAAAACCAAAAACTCAAAACCAAAAACCCAAAACCCAAAACCAAAAATCCAAAACCAAAAATCCAAAACCAAAAACCCAAAACCAAAAATCCAAAACCCAAAACCAAAGACTCAAAACCAAAAACCAAAAATCCAAAAATCCAAAACCAAAAACCCAAAACCAAAATCCAAAACCAAAAACCCAAAACCAAAAACTCAAAACCAAAAACCCAAAACCAAAAACCCAAAACCCGAAACCAAAAACCCAAAACCAAAAAACCCAAAACCAAAAATCCAAAACCAAAAACCCAAAAAAAAAAAAAAAAATCCGAGCCAGAATGGCAGAAAGCTCTTTTTCTTCGGTATCCCAGGGGAAAAGGGGGAGAGGGCGATTAGGAATCCGAGCCCGAGCGGAACGAACGTGTCCGCGGTTGTGCATCGATTGCGAGGGCAATAGGGTCGAGTACGTACTCACCGTGGGCGTAAATAAAATTGATGCATTTGTCAAGAACGACCGGTACATTGTCCTGCGTTAGCTGCTGTTGATTGAGGCCTGGACCGCAGCTGGTCGCCGCCTGATGCAAGGCGTGACGCCAGGCCGAGGCTTCTCTCGTTCCCGGTGCGGCTACGTGAATCGCACCGCTACCGCCGGCGTCTACTACCACCACCGGCATGTTTCCGCTTCCCGAGAACGGTCCCTCCTGGTCCCTCAATACTGAAATACATTTTTCCGATCTAATGGAACGTCAGGAGAGGCTAATCTTTCCTTCATCCATCGAGGGCAATGGATAGATGAAAATTGTGGGCCAAAAGTCGCCCGCCACTTTTTCATTCGCATCACGAAAGTAAAGGGGCCGTTGATGGCAGTTGATAGAAGAAAAGTTACACCCACGCGAGTGGGAGTCTTATCGCGCCGCAAACTCGACGCCAGGGGATCAGGGGCACGCGCGGGGTAAGATGAATCATAACCCTAGCTACTGATCGGTGTGTGCGAGCACAGTGCTCTTGTTGGAGTTGAAAACGGAAACCAGTTCAGGAGTACGTTTACTTTTAGCGATTTTCGTGAATTGACAAGGAATGAGTGAGGGGAATTCAATCAACTTTGCGAATATTTTATACATATTTTCAAATGAATATTTTAATTGTTTCGAAGCATTTCCACTGAAAATATGGAACATATTTACCGCCCATTGAAGGTCGTTGTGAGACTTCTCTGTTTGTGTACACTCTGGAGGCCACAGTTTTTATCGCAAATCAATACGACTTGAACATCACTTTAAAAACACGTTTTCCTTCTATATGAACCTAATTCTGAGCAATATAATTGAAAATTGCACTTTTTAGAGGTGTCTAAAGAAAACGGTATCATTTTTGCCATTGTTTTGTAACCTTTTTTGCTATAAAAGAGTATATTTCGAAGAATGATATTACCCTCAATTTAGGTTCATATAATCGTGCTTATATGAAGAAACTATTACTTTATAAAATTATAGGTTAGAAACCATTTGGACCAGATTGTACGCAAATTGCAAAAATCGTTTCGAGAAAAACGCGTTTGAAAAGGAATTACCGAAAACAAAAGATTCGAGGGACGAATTATTTATACTGCTCACCGATTAATCGGCCAATAGTTTTACCAACAATTCACGGAATAAAAAAGAATCGTTTTTTTTGACTCATCGTAACGGGTTTGCCGTCTTAAGGATGTTGAGTCCCTATGAAACATGTTAATGTTAATTGTTCAATAAATAGCTTCTTAATCGTCGTGAAATTTTTACACGACCTCCTGAATACTTCATGTAAAAACATACCAAATTTTCAGAATTCTATCATCATTACTTCAACCTCCTTAAGGGTGGAAATAAAAAATGATAAGAAAATTCGGAAAATTTGGTATGTTTTTGTATGAAGTATTTAAGAGGTCGTGTTAAAATTTCACGACGATTAGGAAGCTCGTTATTAAAAAATTAACATTTTGTTAAGAACAATTTTTAAAAGAAATAAAAAAAAATGTATCAATAAACTTCGTTTTGTTTCCGTTGCTTTCAGTATATTGTAGATATTATAAAATTGCGAGGTCAAAGAAAAAACTTATTGCAAAGTTACATCAGTTTCCATAAAACAACATTTAATTTGTGAATGTTAATTGTTCAATAACGAGCTTCCTAATTGTGAAATTTTTACTCGACCTCTGAAATACTTCATACAAAAACATACCAAATTTTCAGAATTTTATCATCATTTGCGATTTGGTACTCAACATCCTTAAAGTTGACTGATTCATGTGTACGGTTTTATTTCAACGTGACCTTAGCGTTCTCATCTTGCACCTACTTTCCCTGCATCGCGGCACTATGTAACGAGGATTGCGAAACTGCGCGCACACGCTGTACGATCAGTCGCGGGATTTAAGGGGTTACCCCCACCTGCGATTTTTAAAAAATCGATTTTTTTTATTGCATTTTTTTGAAGTATAAGTATCTGAGAATATGTCCTGAAAATGTCAAGTCGATCCGAACAAAATTGACTGAGATATGAGCGTTGAAAGAGAAGAATCCGTGAATTGAAGAACTGAAATTGAAACTTTAAACGCGTTTTTCTCAAAATGGCATTTCTGAAGTCGGTGACCAAGATTACTCGAACACTAATGAACCGATCTTCTTGAAATTTTGCAGGCTTATTTAATACATAAAAATGTAGTCTTCAATCGTTCGATTTTTTTTTTCGAAAAAAATGGCCGTTTTATAGCCAAAAAACGGCCGTTTTTTTTCGTTAAAATCGAACCATTAACTTTGACTGTCCGCCGTTTTGTGAAAAATGAATATTTTTTAAAATCCTTCGATTAAAGACTAGTTTATACTTATATTTGACTAAATCCATCCGCATTTTTTTTTCCGATGATCCACTTCGCCGCAATGTTGGTCACCGCAAACCGTGTATATAAAAACACTATTTCATTGACGGCCATTTGCCACTAAACAATGTAATATTTTTCAATAAAAAAATTACTGAATGTTCTTCAAGATGTGTTCTTTGAGATGGTATATTGATCGATTAAAAAAGTTTTGTAGTTTTCTTTAAAAAAATTCATGAAAAAGGCCTTCTTTTTCGCTACAAGTGGGGGTAACGCCTTAACAAGTATAGCAGAGTTACGTTGATGCGGAATGATGATTCACGGGATAACGGCTGATAAAACGATCGAGCGTGCGCACTTTATCAATAGGAGCCTTTATCGCTCGGTGCATGGGACCAAATCAATCGATAAAAGGGATTTACGTGTGTGTTAAAAAATGTCACTGTAAGGGAAAAAAGATATACGTCCGAGCTTATCTTTCGGGCACCCAGTGCATCGATACTGATATAGTGGCAAAGATAAATGGGAATATATGTTGATGAAAATGGACTATCAGACTCACGTATGCAACGAGCTTTCCGCAGGTCCACGTGCTCGAACTCCACGAGCTCCAGGCACTTTGTGTAGACGAGAGTTCGTTGCTGAAGCAACAGCCAGGCCGGGAACCACGCACCGGTTACTCCTTCCTGATATCATCAATTCATCATCCACGTGAACGTTTCGCAGAGCCCATTCGTTGCACTCGTAACGAGCACTCATTTTCCTCGATTCGTTTCTTATTTGTTTTTTATTTATGTCATTTATTTGATCGATTTATTTATCATTTATTGGGAATAATCGTTTGAAAGATATTTACCGATTTTACGAGCTTACACCTGGTTGACATTTTTGGAAATATCGATTTTTGGGGTTTGAAGGATTCGAAGAATAGAAAGTTTCAAAAATATTCGCTTAAAATTTTAAGTTTATTTGTTTCTTCGCAAATTTTTCGCAAATTTACTTTTTCCAAATCGGTGACCACGATATCTCAAAAATCATTGTATCGATCGACCTCAAATTTTGCTGCTCTTACGTGGAGAAAAGCAGGGCTTGAACGGAGCCATTTCTTTTTCGATGCAGTTTTTTTTATCAACGAAAATAGGACGTTTTTTAACGGAAAATCGATACTTTGATTTTGGATGCTGGCCACTTTTTCGAAAATCAATGTTTTGTTGAATCCTTCGTCCAAGCGCTAGATAATTTCGTGCGAAAAAAATGCGTTTGATTTGTTTTATTTCGATTAATCAATTGTCGAAAATACTCGAGGGAAGACACCACAGTGACAGGTAAAAAAATCGATATTTTACACATATTGTTTCAAAGTATACATATTCGAAAATATGCGAAAAAAATTTCCAGTTCAAGTATTGAAAATTCACCAAGTTACAGACGATTTAGTGAGAGCAGGTAGCGCAACGATTTACGTATGCAAAAACTTTCAATCGCGTTCCTCTCGATACGACTTTTCTCGACCCAATCGAAAGAATAATTCTAGCTATAATTGCCGGTTTTCAATTTAAAAAAACCAACATTTCCGTAAATGCAGTAGCTATCGTTATAAGTAGCCGATTTTTTTTTGTTTAGTATTTTTAAAGTCCTCAAATATAAGTAAAAATTTCTCCACAATTGAACGTTTTTTTACCACCCGGAATTATGTGGTCTTGTTTCGAAACATGGCTACGTAGAAGGAGAACGACATTCATTTAGGTCACGAAACTTTTTTATCTTCATTTTTCAGATCAACAATCGTCAAGTTATCGGTCCGGAATTTTTTATACCGAGCCTCTATTATACCTCAATAACGTTGTTAATTGTTCATTTTCCCCGATCAAATTTTACACGAAATAAGTTCAATGTATGCTTAATAAAATAACATTATTCCAAATCCCAAATAAATAATCTGGTAGACAGAAGAAATCAGAAAAAGAACGATATTTTTTCGGCTTGTCACACTTGTGTCCTCCCTTAAATCCATCCACTTTAAAGTAAAAAATAATCGAAAACCTTCAGACGTTACCCCCGAAAAAAAATTCACGAAAATTCCTCTCTTTTCGGCCACGAGCTAGGTGTAAGCTGCGAACGAAAAAAACAACGGGGCTGCTTGGACCGCGATTCGCCCCTTTCGAAATTATTCGCATCGTCTTACGCGGGAAATAATTAAAGGCTAATAGCGCGAGATCGGACTTTAGGCGTTTGGAAAAGAAATCCTATCGCGTGTCTCTGGCGTGCACACGTGGCTCGTTGACCTCGTTTGAACATTGCTGCGTCGTTGCGAAAGAAGCGCGCGAGCAATAAAACGCGCACGGTTTATAAATGGCAGTGGGATATATGCGCGTGCATCGGAATTAAGGATGTTGAGTCCCTATGAAACATGTTAATGCTAATTGTTCAATAAATAGCTTCTTAATCGTCATGAAATTTTTACACGACCTCCTGAATACTTCATGTAAAAACATACCAAATTTTTAGAATTCTATCATCATTACTTCAACCTCCTTAAGGGTTGAAATAAAAAATGATAAGAAAATTCTGAAAATTTGGTATGTTTTTGTATGAAGTGTTTAAGAGGTCGTGTTAAAATTTCACGACGATTAGGAAGCTCGTTATTAAAAAATTAACATTTTGTTAAGAACAATTTTTAAAAGAAATAAAAAAAAATTTATCAATAAACTTCGTTTTGTTTCCGTTGCTTTCAGTATATTGTAGATATTATAAAATTGAGAGGTCAAAAAAAAAACTTATTGCAAAGTTACATCAGTTTCCATAAAACAACATTTAATTTGTGAATGTTAATTGTTCAATAACGAGCTTCCTAATTGTCGTGAAATTTTCACACGACCTCTGAAATACTTCATACAAAAACATACCAAATTTTCAGAATTTTATCATCATTTGCGATTTGGGACTCAACATCCTTAATATGATAGGAAGGAGTGATGGAGCGAATGATTTTGACGCACCTTGAGATAGGCCCACCCAGCCCGCGTCAACTCGGCTGTGTATTTGACCGGAAAAACTGGTGTCAGAGCTTCCAATATTCTTTGAGCCCAAATCCTCCTTTCCGTTATTCCTTTCGCGTAAAATACGTGAACACCGGGCCTCCCTTCGCAACTCACCGCTATGCAGTGCACCGTTTCACCCTCCACCATTCTGAAGATTCGAAACAAATTAACGATCCACTCTGCCACGAGCAATCGTCGAAAACGTCACTGTCGAGAACAAAATTCTCAACTGGCAAGACGGCAGATACCTTAGGGCGCGGAAAAATTAGGTTTTCGTTGGAGAAGCTGCCATTTTTCGTATTTTTCGAAATTTCGAAAAGTGAAAAAATTACATTGTAACCACAAACATGTGTAGAACATGCTGGGGAAAAAATTAATTTATTCCAACCAATGTATTACTGGGAACAAAATCATCATTCCGACCCTTAAAATTGGGCTTCCAGAGAGGGATACCCCCTTAAAGATTACTTTGCCCTTTATGAGACTTAGGGTATATTTTATTTCTACTTTTACCTGTTGCATGGTATTTTTTTATTGATCATTAAAAATGGCGAAGGTCTTCTAAACTGCATTTCAATGCAAAAAAACTAATCGAGCGATCATGATGAAATCTGGTATAAATCTTTTCAACCTCGTTGTCTAAAACATGACCCTAAATGTTCTTGAAAATAAAAATAAAAAGTATTTTTTATTGCAAAACGTAGCCACATTTTTCGAAAAATTCAATCTTGTTCCAAAGCGTAACGTTTCATCGATTTTCAACATTCGTCCCGTTTTCTTGGTTCATATTGTGCGTATGAGTGTTAGTGGAAGAAAAATCTTCGTTGATTTTTTTTCAGTTTATTGCCGCCGACGCTAAGTGTCACGCCGTCTGACAATGTCCGCCGCAATGCGTTTAGAAGACTGTGCCATAGCTCCGCCGTTTTAAAAGATTAATTAAAAAATAAAAAAATACCATGCAACCGCAAAAAGTAGTAATAAAATTTACCCTAAATCTGAAAAACAGTGAACAAAACTTCCCGTTCAAAAAATCATGAACGTTAGCCATTTTTTCCTCGTCTGAAGGTATCTCCCCCATGGCCGATTTTTTCGCGGATTCAAGCCTGGTTTGGGCAGAGCGTGTAAAAATCAGTTTTTTTTTTCAATGAAATTATCGCCATTTCTGCGAGGGACAAAAATGAGCGATAAATAAAGAATTTGAGCGGGCCGCAAACTCGAATTGCGAAAGCACGATATTTGATTTACGAGAAAAGTCAGACCGTGATCGATCGGGCCCCAGAAATTTCGGACATTCGTACGATTTCACGTGTCCCGCAAAATCGATCGATCTGGATCAAACGACAAAGCTGATGCGAACAACGGAATTGCCCGGATATTTTTTTTCCATTCCGCCGTAAAAAAAAAACAAATAACCCTAATTTACTTCGTCTCGATTCATTCACGATCAATTTCTTCTACGATCTCTGACGTCGATCGAACGTCGATCGGTATTTGTGAAATTGCGTCGATCGTCGCGAGACTTGACGTTTTTAATTTCCACATTAAACATGGCGATGACCGTTCGGGTATACGACGACTTTGCGAAAAGTTTCTCGAAAAACAATTGCCTAAATGACCATTTTCCAATTACAATTAGTCGTTAACAATTGCTCGAATAAACAATTTCTCAACTACCATTTCTCGACAGGACAATTCCCCGAAAACAATTTACCGAATAGACAATTTCCTGAATGAATAATTCAGGAAATGGATTCTCGAATGGACAATTTTTAGAATGAACGTTTCCCAACTAAACCCGAACAAACCCAATTTCAATTTACTAATTAATTGCATCATTTCATAATTTTATAATAGTTTAATTATTCAGTTATTATTAAATTAATATCTTAACTAAAATGTACACTTTTCGACTCGAAAGTATAATTTAGCGTGTACATTTTTTTGTTTCAGTGAATCAAACTGACAAAATCGCAAGATTTTTCATGCAAAATGATACAGCGAAATGAGTTTTACGATTGACCCACGTAAAAAATGCGGGTACGGTTCCAAAATCCTTCCCCCTCCGATCCTTCCTTTTAATATTTTAAGAAAACCCTTAAAGGGATTTTTGCCGATGCGCAATTGTTTTTGGGTTTGGGTTTGGGTCTTGGTTTGTTTGGGTATTTTTGTTAGGACAAAGCGCAGAGCCCGATAACATACAGTGGGTAAAAAAAATGTTTGTACATCTTACACGAAACTGTTGTTAATTTGGCTTTATTTGTTTGTTCCTGTTGGCCCAAGATTTTTGTAAACAAACACTATGTATATTGAGGATAAGCTATCAAACACAGAAACTTAACAAAGAATTTTTTTTCGTAGGGTAATTTAAAAAGGACGACGTGCACAATTACTTTTTTTACTCAGGTATGAACGGAGACGTAGCAGATATAGATATAGGCGGAGCACGTTTAAACAAAACTTTAAAATTCAATATCTCGAAAACTATTGCGAGTCGCCAAAAATCCCTTTGGGGGTTGTCTTGAAATATTAAAAGGAAGATTTGTGCAATATTTCAGATCGATCGAATCGGGGGGGGGGGGGGAAGTTCGAAACCCCACCCTTAAAAAAAACTTCAAAATTCAATATCTCGAAAACTATTGCGAGTCCCCAAAAATCCCCTTAGGGGTTGTCTTGAAATATTAAAAGGAAGGTTGTGCAATATTTCAGCTCGATCGAAGAGGGGAGGGGGCGGAACCTTAGCCTTAAAAAAAAACTTGAAAATGCAATATCTCGGCAATTATTGCGAGTTGCCAAAAATCCCTTTAGGGGTTGCCTGGAAACATTAAAAGGAAGGCTTGTACAAAATTTCAGCTCGATCGGCAGGGGGTTCGGAACGTTATAAAAAAATGCGAAGTGTTTGCTCCGATTAATGATGCAATATTAATGCAAATATTAATTATTCAAAATTGAAGTTACCCATCTTATTTTTAATTTGATTGCTCACCCTGAAAAAGTTGATCCATTCGGGACATTTTTTATCCGGGAAATTGTCCATTCGGAAGAGTCCATTCGGCAAATTGTACACGGAGAAAAATACGGCCTCAAATTCTCACACTGGTTGCCAGAATTCTAATATTCGGTGCTAGAAAAGTACAGCAGTTTACTGCCAGTTCGGAATTCTAAGACTTGTTATAGAAGTGTAAAAATGATTCTCACACCGTATAGTAAAAATAATCTTCGTGTATGTATAGATTTTACTATACGCATAGCATTAATCTTCGGCGTATAGCGAAAAATATTACGAAGTTGATTAGTAAAATGTGACTTTATACCGTACACGGAGAAAACAGGAGCCTCGAAGTTTAGAATTAATACTGTGCTTCTAAAAAAAATATCATTAAATAACAAAAAGTATTGAATAAAAGATAAAAATTGTAATTATGGTATAGTAATAATGAAGAAATTTAAATTTTAACCTACGATATGGCACGTAAGCTGATACAAATAATACATTTTATTCGGCATATTGTGATTTTTCGTAGTATTCAAAAAATATTTTGCTCACGTAATTGGAACAATCAGTTTCCAGTATTCTACAAAAAGTACGGTACAAAGAGTCACATTTTACTAATCAACTTCGTAATATTTTTCGCTATACGCCGAAGATTAATGCTATGCGTATAGTAAAATCTATACATACACGAAGATTCATGCTATACGTATAGTAAAATCCATATGACAAAATAGCGTGTAATAAAGGTTGGTATTTTACAAAGCACGCATTATTTTTACTATACAGCGTATAGGACTCGCGCCTATGCGAGAATAGTTTCAAATGTAATACGCACGCATCATTTTTACTATGCGGTGCGAGAATCATTTTTACACTTCTATAACAACGAGTCTTAGAATTTCCGAACTGGCAGTAAACTGCTATATTTTCTAGCACTGAATATTAGAATTCTGGCAATGAGTGTAAGAATTTGAGGCCGTATTTTTCTCCGTGTACTTTTTGCAGAACACTGGAAACTAATTGTTCCAATCACGTGGGCAAATATTTTTTGAATACTACAAAAAATCACACTACGCCGAATAAAATGTATTATTTGTATCATTTTACGTGCCACATCGTAGGTTAAAAATTAAATTTCTTCACTATTACAATACCATAATGACAATTTTTATCTTCCATTCGATACTTTTCGATATTTAATGATATTTTTTTTTAAAAGCACAGTATCAATTCTAAACTTCGAGGCTCCAGTTATCTCCGTGTATACGATAAATTGTCCATTCGATGAACTGTATCCGGCAATGTGTTCATTGGGAAAACAATTCCTCCGGCAAATTGCTTTCGGGAAATGCTATTAGACGAATTTTCCGCCACCGTTCCCGGGACCAATGAAATATATATTTCCGAACGGATGACTAACTTGACGTCCTGAAGGAGATGAACGCTGGTGACGGTATCGAGATTGATAACTTCCTTCACGGTGTTCATGCTCTTGTCGATGTAGAAGGAGATTTTTTGATCGGCGAGAACGGCTGCCCTGACTACGAGATCCTTGGCCCTCTCGATGCCAACGCCCGATTTGTAAACGATTCCGCGATGCGCAACGGGATTCAGTTGTGTCTCGATTTCGGGCCTCCTCATACCGGCTTGCTCGATGCTCTGTTTCTTCGATCCACTTTCGCCGCTCTGTTCGCGATTTCTCGCGAGCAGTTTCGTATTTTTCATGAAATTAATGACGTTCGGTTTAACGTGAGCGGTGGAGTCGTGGCCGAGTTTCTTCAGTCTCTGCATAACGCTCGTCCGTCTCTCCTCGACTTTGCCACCCGAGTTGGAACTTTTCGCCGGCGTGGCCGAATCGCCGAGCGGACCGGCCGAGCCGATCGTCACGTCGAGCGATCTTTTGGCTTCCGTAGTGGCCGATTCGGATGAATTTTTGGGCGGCGGCACAGCGGGTTGTTTGCGCCTCGCGAGATGTGCCAATTTCGGCAATAGAGCCGGACTCTTGGAGGTGGTCGGTTTGTCCGGTTGTTCGACCATCTCGACCTCGTCGTACTCGTTCTTGGGCAGAGAGTCGTACCTCTTGGGTGGCAGAGGAGGTCGAACCGTCGCGACCTCCGGAGAATCCTTTTCCCCGCTGTTTTTTCTCGCCCTGACGCTCGGCCTCTTCTCCTCGTCCTCTTCGTCCTCGCGGTCGTCCTCGACCTCGTCCTCGCGGAGGTCCGTCGTGCTGCGACCGCTGCTGGGTGTCTCGCTCGTCGCCAGCAGGGCCTCGAGCAGCATCATATCGTTGTTCTCGTAATTGCCGTAAACGTTTTCCTCGCACTTGGCGTAAGGATCAAACTCGAACAGCAAGGACTCGCTTCGCTTGCGTTCGGCCTCGTTCGTCGCCCTCCTCTCCTCGATGCATCGCGATGACGTTTTTCTCGGCATCCAATTCTCGTACAAGGAATTTTGCAGCGACACCTGGCTGACGTTCGAGGCGCAGGATATTCGCTCTCTGATCGGCGCTTCGTATTCCTCCTCCTCGGACAGCCCGTCCTGCTGGTCAACGTCGTTGGTCCTCTCGTTGCACGTCACTTTTGCAGGTATCGCGTCGTAGAAGGTCCAAGAGTCCGATCTCGAGAGTCGGCCCCTCGGGCGATCCTCATTTTGGGAATTCTCCCGATCAACCGGCAAACCGGAAGTGCCGACGTTGACGTCCGACAAATTGAGGGACTGATCGGAATCGCTCCGGCGACGATCATTGGCGAAACGCGGAAGATCGAATGCCTCGGGCTCCGGGAAGTCACGCTCGAACGTCCGCTCCTCCGATAGGCCGGTCGAGCTCAGGGTGTCGTATCGCGAGCTGTGACCGGAAGTTACGGATTGCAGCTCGTCGTATATCGACTCGTCGGGAAGCGGAGGCGGCGGATATACCGGAGGTGGCGGACTGTATCGCGTACCCGATGACAAATCCTCCTCGTTCCTCACGCTCTTCATGTTCGTCTCGAGCGGACTGTAGAACGAGAGCGTGCTGAAAATGTCGTTGGTGATCGGCATCGAGACGCAACGGTCCTCCTGACTCGGCAAACTTCCGTCTCCGTCACGATTCACATCCGTACTCGGCGACGTGAGTCTTCTCGTCAGCAGATTTTTTACCGATTTCTCCAAACGGATACTCGCGTTCCGCGTGCTCGATATCACGGCCTTTCCCTTCACCGTCATCTTCACCGATATCTCGTCCTTCAGCTGGCGCGAACTCGAGCCGAGATTCTTGAAAAATTCCGAATTTGTGCTCTGGCGCGCCTCGCCGCAACTGCTGCCCGAAGAGTTCAACGATTTGGCCTCGTCGAGGCAGCTGCTCGGCTCGGACATAGCCGAATCGCCGCTCGGCGATCGCGAACGCGCGATCTTTTCGGCGCTCGGGGTGGCCGCTGGTTGGAGGTGCGTGCGAGGCGCCGGTACCGGTCGCTCGCCGATCATCGAGCGCGGCTTCGGTATCGGCTTCACCTCCATCGCCGGACCGAACGATCCTGCCGATTTTCTTCGCTTACGGCCTCGCACTGTCGCGAGTGCTCGGCGGGGAAAAAATATATAGTTCGCGTGATTCGTCACCTGAAGTTTAACGGCCCGTGCAATCGTGACATTTTTTTACCCCGTTCTTGTTTATCTTTGCTACACGGCTTTGTTTTTTTTTATCTCGCTGGAAAGTGAAGTTCGTCAGCCGAAGTTTATCGGCCCGTACAATCGTGACATTCTGTTTACCCCGTTTTTCTTTATCTTCGCTATACGGCTTTGTTTCTTTTGCTCGCGCTGGAAAGTGAAGTTCGTTAGCCGAAGTTTATCGGCCCGTACAGTCGTGATATTTGTTTGCCCCGTTCTTCTTTATCTTTGCTACACGGCTTTGTTTCTTTTGCTCGCGCTGGAAAGTGAAGTTCGTTAGGTGAAGTTTATCGGCCCGTACAGTCGTGATATTTGTTTGCCCCGTTCTTCTTTAGCTTTGCTACACGGCTTTGTTTCTTTTGCTCGCGCTGGAAAGTGAAGTTCGTTAGCCGAAGTTTATCGGCCCGTAAAATCGTGACATTTTTTTACCCCGGTCTTCTTTATCTTTGCCACACGGCTTTGTTTTTTTAATCTCGCTGGAAAGTGAAGTTCGTCAGCTGAAGTTTATCGGCCCGTACAATCGTGACATTTTTTTACCCCGCTCTTCTTTATCTTCGCTATACGGCTTTGTTTCTTTTGCTCGCGCTGGAAAATGAAGTTCGTTAGCTGAAGTTTATCGGCCCGTACAATCGTGACATTTTTTTACCCCGCTCTTCTTTATCTTCGCTATACGGCTTTGTTTCTTTTGCTCGCGCTGGAAAGTGAAGTTCGTTAGCTGAAGTTTATCGGCCCGTACAGTCGTGATATTTGTTTGCCCCGTTCTTCTTTAGCTTTGCTACACGGCTTTGTTTCTTTTGCTCGCGCTGGAAAGTGAAGTTCGTTAGCCGAAGTTTATCGGCCCGTACAATCGTGACATTTTTTTACCCCGGTCTTCTTTATCTTTGCCACACGGCTTTGTTTTTTTAATCTCGCTGGAAAGTGAAGTTCGTCAGCTGAAGTTTATCGGCCCGTACAATCGTGACATTTTTTTACCCCGCTCTTCTTTATCTTCGCTATACGGCTTTGTTTCTTTTGCTCGCGCTGGAAAATGAAGTTCGTTAGCTGAAGTTTATCGGCCCGTACAATCGTGACATTTTTTTACCCCGCTCTTCTTTATCTTCGCTATACGGCTTTGTTTCTTTTGCTCGCGCTGGAAAGTGAAGTTCGTTAGCTGAAGTTTATCGGCCCGTACAGTCGTGATATTTGTTTGCCCCGTTCTTCTTTAGCTTTGCTACACGGCTTTGTTTCTTTTGCTCGCGCTGGAAAGTGAAGTTCGTTAGCCGAAGTTTATCGGCCCGTACAATCGTGACATTTTTTTACCCCGGTCTTCTTTATCTTTGCCACACGGCTTTGTTTTTTTAATCTCGCTGGAAAGTGAAGTTCGTCAGCTGAAGTTTATCGGCCCGTACAATCGTGACATTTTTTTACCCCGCTCTTCTTTATCTTCGCTATACGGCTTTGTTTCTTTTGCTCGCGCTGGAAAGTGAAGTTCGTTAGCTGAAGTTTATCGGCCCGTACAGTCGTGATATTTGTTTGCCCCGTTCTTCTTTAGCTTTGCTACACGGCTTTGTTTCTTTTGCTCGCGCTGGAAAGTGAAGTTCGTTAGCCGAAGTTTATCGGCCCGTACAATCGTGACATTTTTTTACCCCGGTCTTCTTTATCTTTGCCACACGGCTTTGTTTTTTTTATCTCGCTGGAAAGTGAAGTTCGTTAGCTAAAGTTTATCGGTCCGTACAATCGTGACATTTTTTTACCCCGCTGTTCTTTATCTTCGCTATACGGCTTTGTTTCTTTTGCTCGCGCTGGAAAGTGAAGTTCGTTAGCTGAAATTTATCGGCCCGTACAGTCGTGATATTTGTTTGCCCCGTTCTTCTTTAGCTTTGCTACACGGCTTTGTTTCTTTTGCTCGCGCTGGAAAGTGAAGTTCGTTAGCCGAAGTTTATCGGCCCGTACAATCGTGACATTTTTTTACCCCGGTCTTCTTTATCTTTGCCACACGGCTTTGTTTTTTTAATCTCGCTGGAAAGTGAAGTTCGTTAGCTAAAGTTTATCGGTCCGTACAATCGTGACATTTTTTTACCCCGCTCTTCTTTATCTTCGCTATACGGCTTTGTTTCTTTTGCTCGCGCTGGAAAGTGAAGTTCGTTAGCTGAAATTTATCGGCCCGTACAATCGTGACATTCTTTTTACCCCGTTCTTCTTTATCTTTGCTACACAGCTTTGTTTTTTTTATCTCGCTGGAAAGTGAAGTTCGTTAGCCGAAGTTTATCGGCCCGTACAGTCGTGACATTTTTTTACCCCGTTCTTCTTTATCTTTGCTACACGGCTTTGTTTTTATCTCGCTGGAAAGTGAAGTTCGTTAGCTGAAGTTTATCGGCCCGTACAATCGTGACATTTTTTTACCCCGCTCTTCTTTATATTCGCTGTACGGCTTTGTTTCTTTTGCTCGCGTTGAAAAGTGGCCTGTCAGCATTTCCTTTCTTTCCAGAGGCTCGCTGCTTTTTGTCTCGTGTTACCTCGCTTTTTGTCAGCCGGAGACTCACTTTTGGTCTCACCGCATAACGCAACCGTTTGAGAATTCGGGCGCAGCTCTTTACTCGCGGACTCGACGAAAATCGGTTCGAAAAATCGGCAAGGGGGAAAGCTCGTCGTTCGGAAAATTGCCGCGTATTTCGGTCACACGAGTATCGGAATACGCGGAAAGTACACAAAGAGGAGAAATATCAAGTAGCCTCGGCGGAATGACGCGTTTCGACCGCGACCCGTTGGTCCAGGAACGATAGGACGGATGAATCACTTCTCCGTGACTGCAGACAGTCAATGACTACGAGGCACGGATCGTAAGTTGGTCAGAGGAGGCAATAAAAACGAGAAGAAATGCCCGGCTATGCAGCGTCGTAATAACGGCACTTTTGGAACTGGCAACGACGAAAGTGTTCATCAACTTTCGGAGTATACGTTTGAAAAAGTACCAAGCTTTTCTTCACGAAGAAACGGAAGTAATACGTTTTTCCTAGAGAGCCGTTCCAAAATCAGCAAAGTAAATTTTTAGAATTCATCAATTTTCCGAATTGCACTCTCCTGTTCCTGCGAAAGAAATCTTTCTCGCGCCGTCTACGCATGATCGGCGTTTATTTCGAAGCCGCGGCGGAGTAACTCGAAAATAATCATCTCGCGACTGTTCAGGCTTACATTCGCTGCCGGAGAGTACGGCACTCCGGAATCACGAGCCAGCTGACTTTTCTCGTTTGTTCGGCGACTGGCGAGACGCGACGGGGACCCACCTGGTCCCGTCTGCCTGTGAAACTTGCCACCTCGAGCCCTGTCACCGATCCATTTCACCATCACAACCACCGACCGTGCATCACCGTCGGAGCACGAAAACTTTTTCACCCCACAGTCACTTGTGCACGCGTTTGAAAAAAAAATAAATTTAAAGAAAACGTCACGTGTAGGCGAAAAATAAACGGAGAGGGGAAAAAACGAAGAAAAGTGGAGGGCGACGATCACGGTTGCTTGAGAAAAGCGAGTTTTGCTTGTGGTGCGAACGAGAAAGTGACGCAAAAACGAGCATTTCCGAGCTGCCTTTCTTCGCTCAATCCGAGAACATCGAAGAGTTTTAAAAACACTGAAATTTTAGCACGCATTTAATTTTCCACCGTATTTAGTTTTGAAATTTCTTTCTTTTGAGCAGGATAATTGGAAATTTCGCTGTGATCGTTGAATTTCATTTTTGCCTTTTTTTAATCGTGTTTTTTACGACGATAAGATAATCCACGACGCTTTGTCGCCCCGACGGAACTGGTCAGCTCTCAGGCCGAGCGACGGTATAAACTTCGCTTCGAGTTTCGCCCGAGCACATCGTCGCAGCCTACCGCTCTCCTCGTTTCTTCCATCTTTTTTCATATTTCAACGACTACCTACGCTGCTCTCTCTTGCTCCGTCGTGTATGCTCGTCGCATTCTCTCGTCTTTTCACTTCGGCTCGTTTATCTCCCACCCGAACCACCGCGTTTTCCCCTTCTCCCTGCTGACGCGATCGCGGCTGTACGTACTCGTACAGTCGCACACCGCGTAGCATTGGTGATCGCGTGGGAAATCTCGCGATTTGTCCCCACTTTGTTTGCCGCCGCAGGGCGCCTCTCGGCGTTGCTGTTGACGCTGAGCACATTTTGGGTTTTCGGTTGGCGGCGCAATCGAATTCCTTCAATTCAGCCTTGGGCGTGAAAAGCATTGACAATGGGGCGTTGATTATTGTGACAAATTGTCGGTGTATAGTACAGGAAAAATTCATAGTTCAGGAAAAGTTTAGGAACAGTTCAGGAAAAGTTCAGGAAAAGTTCTGGAAAAGTTGATAGTTCGGGAAAAGTTCAAGAAAAGTTCAGGAAAAGTTCAGACAAAGTTCAGGAAAATTCACAATTCAGAAAAAGTTCAGGAAAGTTCATAGTTCAGGAAAAGTTCAGGATAAGTACATAGTTCAGGAAAAGTTCGTAGTTCAGGAAAAGTTCTGGAAAAGTTGATGTTTCGGGAAAAGTTCAGAAAAAGTTCAAGATAAGTTCAGACAAAGTTCAGGAAAGTTCATAGTTCAGGAAAAGTTCAGGATAAGTTCATAGTTCAGGAAAAGTTCATAGTTCAGGAAAAGTTCCGCAAAAGTTCATAGTTCAGGAAAAGTTCATAGTTCGGGAAAAGTTCATAGTTCAGGAAAAGTTCCGGAAAAGTTCATAGTTCGGAATAAGTTCAGGAAAAGTTCATAGTTCAGGAAAACATTTCTGAATCCTGGGAAAGCGGAAAAAGAAGTGCGGAAACTAGTTCATAATGCGGGAAGAAAGTTAATTGAATGTTTATGATTCCGGGAAAGAGTTCATAAAATGTTTATAATTCCACGAAAAAGTTTATGAAAACTGACGATTCAAGGAAAAGGTCAATAAATCGTTCATAATTCAGGCGAAAAGCTCATAACGCAAGATGAAGTTCATAAAGTGGGAAAGAGAAGGATCAAAAGTTCATAATTCACCGAAAAAGTTAATTCAAATTTCTAATTTGAAGAAACGGTTCATAATTCAGTGAAAAGGTTCATTGAGTAATAATTTATGAAAAAAGTTCATCAAAAGTGCATAATCCAGAGAAAAAGTGAATTGAAAAATCACAGTTCAGATGAAACGTTCATAATTCAGGAAAAAATTAAATTAGAGGTTTACGCTTCGGGAAAAAGTTCATAGAATGTTCATAGCCCAGGCAAAAAGTTCGTGGAAAAATCACAACTCAAATAAATAGTGCATAATTCGGATAAAAAGTTTTTAAAAGTTCATTATTCGGGAGAAAAATCGAACAAAAAGTTCATAATTCAGGAGAAAAGTTCATAGTTCAGAGAAAGACTTCACAATCCGGGGCAAATATTTGAAAAAAAAACATAATTGAAGTTAAATTTCTTTTTAATTTCATAATTCAGGGGAAAAGTTAAAAAAAAACGTTCATAATTCAGGAGAAAAATCAAACTTAGAGTTCATGAAAGTTCATATTTCAGGGAAAGGTTCATAATTCAGAGAAAAAGTTCACAATTCGAGGCTAACAATTTAAAAAATCATAATTTAGGCAAAACGTTTTCAAAAGTTCATAATTCAGGGAAAAAGATTCAAAGAAGTTCATAATTCAGGGGGAAAATCGTAAATAGAGTATAATTCAGGAAAAACAACGTTCATAATTCCAGAAAAAAATCGTAATTCTAGTATCCCTCGCATTTTTTTTCGATCTCGTGTCGTATACACAACTGCGTGTCACTTTCAGCCGGTTATCATTCCGGCTCGGATCCGTTCGGCAGCGTCGAGAATGGTGCAGGTTGAGAAACTGGCGCAATGATAAATGGTGGCCGATATTTCGATCGATTGAAGTTATCGGTGTCTTATCGGTCGCTGTATAATAGTAGCTAACGGAATAGTTAAAAATAATTCTGAACGTTTCGACGAAATGATAATGAATTATCGCAAGGCCAAAATAATTCGTACGACGCGTCGTCGGTTTTAATTCGTTAGCTTGTAATCGACGTGCTCTCCTGTCGAACGCGTCTTTGGGGATTCGCGACATTCGTCAAATGTTTCACATATGCAGATGCGTGTTGAATAAAAGCACATTGTCGACTATTTCCTGAAAGTGAGTCACCCACATGCTGTACAATTATTCGTGGTCGTTCTTTCGCGCGACTTATGTAATTGATCGAGCGGAAGCCCGGGCACGATGAAAGGCGACCATTCGACATTGGGGAGGGGAAATAATCGGATGCGGGTTGATGACTCTACCTCTGGAAGATTCGGCCACTTTCTACCATTATTTCGTACGGAATATATTTTAAGGGGGAGATAACTTTAGGCGAGGGAAAAAGTGCTATTTTTCGTGTTTTTTATACAGAGGAAAGATTTCTTCACCATCTTTGAGACTTAGGGCATGCTTTATTACTACTTTTGGCTGTTACAAAGTTCTTTATTCTTCTAAGCGGGTTGCGGCAGATGTTGTCAGACGGCGTGACACGTAGCATCGGCGGGATCGATCCGAAGCAAAAACAACTATGATTCTTCTTTTATTGACACCCATACGCAGAATATGAACCAAGAAAAAGTGAAAAATGTTCAAAACCGATAAAATTGTACCCTTTGAAACAAAAAGATGCTTTGCAATAATAAAAAAACTTTGATTTTCAGAGGAAATGCTTTGGAAAAATTAAAATATTTGTTTGAAAATATGTATAAAATATTCTCAAAGTCTGCATAAATTCTATTCATTCGTCCCTAGTAAACAAAAGTCATGAAAAATACTATAAAAAACGTATTCCTAAACTTCGCCTTAAGACGAAGACCACGGTTTTCCAATTTTCAATCATCACGGCACTCTTCTTTCGCTTCGCAGTCGTAACATTTAAATATCGCAATCACCAAAAATTACATTTTCGCACGGACTTCCTATTTGAATGAAAGATTGTCTGCCTAGAGTATGCGAGTTGTAAAAATGGAATGTTTTAACCATTTGGCTCCAGGGCCACGTACGCTTCCCCATTATTCTCATTGATAAGATAACTCTGCAAAGACCTCTCACATTTTATCACGCGGGCCTCACGCGATTGGCAGCGCTCCCGTGTCATCTCAATCGGAGTTCAGCGAAGAGACGATCCGAAACGAAGAAAAATAAATAAATGTGTGTACGTATGCACGCGTACGTGTGTACGGATTGAAAAGTCAGCCGGAGACAATTGATCCTTATAAATTGTGTACTTCTCGCGAGGCTTTGGTGACTCACCCACTGTCGGCTGCGGGAGCGTCCAGCATGACTTCCGGCCACGGGATTGAGTTGCGCCGGGCTAACCCGCTCACGCTTGCATCACAAATAAACAAGCGCTGAACCGAAATTGGAAGAAATTGATGACGTTCGGCGCGGATCGGTGTCTCGTTCCATCGAAAAAATTGTGTACTTTGTACTCACGGTATTCCCTCAAATATACAAAAAGTACCTTCTTCAAGGGGTCTTCTTACTTTACACCCTAAGAAAGGCTATTTTCATGAATTTCTTTGATAGGTTTATATTATAGATTTTGATATAAAAGTTGTTTCATCGAATAAATACACTTTCGAAATACATTAAAACATTTTTTTTATGCATTTATGTAACTCAAACAAACTTTAAACGCGTTTTTCTCGAAACAACGTTTTTCGACGGTTTGTTGATAAAATCTTCGAAACTACGGAACCGTTCCTTTGAAATTTTGACCACATATTCTTTATAACTATAGCTATAGCGCATTTCAAGGATTTTTTTAAAATGTTGATATTTACTTTTTTTTTTGCCAAAAACGGTGAAAAAAAACACGTTTTTTTGTTTTTTTTTTTCGAAAAATACCCGCCATTTTGTTATTTTTGCATGTATCAAAAATCGTATGATATGCGCTATAGCCATTAAGGGCAGGTATACACTTAGAAGCCGGAAAACATTTTTTTCTCCAAACATAGCCAACTCGCTATGGGTTCACGATCCACATCTCGAGATTTCGAAAAAGACGAAAAATGACAGCTTCTGCAAAGAAAACCTCATTTTTCTGTTGGAAAACAGCATGCTGAAGTAATTGTTATTAAGGGGTAAGGCCACTGTAAATTTTTTGAAAAATCGATTTTTTTTTATTGGCTTAAAAAAACTATTCGCAAAACTTTAAACGCGTTTTTCTCGAAACATGGTTTTTCAAAATGGCACGCAGCATAACTCGAACAATTTTCATTTTTTTTACTTGAAATTTTAACCAGATGTGAACATTTACATTATCTTGAGAATGTCGATCGGAATTTTCAAGAACTTTATTTATTGATTTTTTATTAACAAAAAACGTGCCGTTTTTTTTTGTCAAAAATCAATTTTTTTTTTCAAACGCACGCCAAATCCACAAAAATTGATACTTTTTAAAATCCGATCGACATTCTCTAGCTATAGCCCTCTAGATTAATGGTTTTTTTTTTTTTTGTTCTAGATTCAAAAGTGCACCAGTGGTGCTGCGTGCCGCCGAGCCCTGGAAGCAAAACATGTCCCGGGAAGATAGCTGTGGAACCGCCATTTTTTTTTTTTTTACTGTAAAAAAATTTTATAATAAAGTTTAATGTATGCCCGATAACACCATTAAAAGCTTTTTTTCAAATACCTTCAATTTCGGGAGCAAAAAATTAGTGAAAAAACCTTTTTTTTTGGGCCGTTACAGTGGCCTTACCCCTTAAGAAATGGTTCATCCAATTAAAAAATGCCGATCGTGAACCGAAAATGACAATTGTTCGAACGCTAACTATGCAAGTTCAAGTCAATAGTGTGAAAGGTCCTCAAGATATCACGCCGTGTCAACATATGTAGTTTCGAGATAATCGCGTTCAATGTTTAGGTACATATTTTACACGATCTTGTCAAGTATTCTCGTCTTACCGCTAGTCAGCGATTCCGGCACCATATAAGTGCCCGTCCTTATAATCGAGATCGTGCTGCACACCTAATCTATGCAATCTGTGAAGGTTTGATTATTACTAGGAGAATTTTTAAAAAATTTTCGTTCGAGATTATCCTTGTTGCCAGAACCACTTCCGCTATTCCATTTCTCCATTATACTTTTTATCTATTTTTTGTCTCCTCCATTATTCCTTTGCCTACAATCTAAGAGTAATTTTGTAAGTGATCTAAGTGAATTTTTGGTTAAATGTTTTCTTATTAAGGCGGGATTCTACTTTGAAACCATGAAAAAAACGCTATTTTCGTGAATTTTTTCTGAGAATACTATTAAAGATATCGATATGGGGTTTAAACTGTTCAATAAATACACTCTTTAAGTACATAAAAAAAAAATTTTTATGTATTTTATTCATTTTTTGTACACGTAAAATATGTTTAAAGCCAACGCCTCGAAAAGCAGGTACCGTTGCCGTGGTCGTGAAATCTTCCCGACGGATGGTCTGAAACAAAAAAATCAAATAGTTTCATGTACAGTATGTCTTCAGGAACCGACCTAACTAGAATATTTTATATACGTGCAAAATTAACAAAATGGCGGCTAAAATACGAAAAAAAATGCATTTTTTTTGGGTCTTCTTTTGCAATAAAAAAATAGTTCTAATCAAAATTTTAAGTTGATTGTAGTTAGGTCGGTTGGTACACACATATAGAATATGTGTTCCAAATTTCATAAGGATCGGTTCAGTACTTTTTGAGTTATCACGACCACGGTACTTGAAAATGTCGTTTCGAGAAAAATGCGTTTAAAGTTTTGGTGAGTGATAAATCGTAGAAAAAATTATCTTACCCTCAATCAGCGATGCCTGGGCCATATAATATGCCTTCGACGTGATCCAGGTGAGTGTTTTCATCCAATTTAGCCTTTTCAAAGTTTCAAAGTAGAATCCCGCCTTAATCTAAGTAAATTTTTCATACAGGCTTGAAACAATCGAACTAATGATGCATTCTGAAAGACTCCCATGCAGCCTTGATGATGACCTACTAACATTCAAACTCCTGCGCGATTCACGATTTTTCGCACGGAACCGTGCTCAATTGGCTAGATATCAACTATTTTAGTCTCCCCCACGTTGTTTTTTTTTGTCAAAAATTAAACCTTTTTCTAGCTCTTGGCATTTTCGTAATATTCAAATTAAAAGAAAAATATCCGGTCGTACGAAAGTTTTATCATCATACTAAAAGTACTTTCTTTAATTTTTTTATTTTAGACCACCTTACACTGACACAAATTTGTTATTGATATTAACTAGGTTGCGTCTATTGAATTTTGTTTTATTTGAAATAACTAGATTTTTCCTGAAATTAATTTTTCTATTGCCCCCCATTGTTGGGATTATTTATTCTAAATATAGTTGCCGGAACCACCAATTGGCCACGCAGCACCGGCGGCACTTTGTTTACATAACAATAACTCCATTGTTTATCAATATTTGTCATTTTAAAAAAAACTCAAACTTGGCAAGACTATGTATTAATTGTGTGTGAAATTTCGACCTCATTATCCAAATACTCGCATCAGAAGAAAATATTGAAAAACAACTCCTTTTGGAACTCCAAGCTTTCGCAGACCCTTTGATGGCTGTGAGAACAAAAAACGTCACGATTGACGTTCAAAGTCAAGGTTATGGATGCTTTTATTTCAATGAAAGCTTTATTACCTCTTAATCGATATAACCAGAGTCAAATAGTGACCTTAGCATTTACAAACTGGGCGAATGCAAGTTTTTCCCTGTGAAGAATATATAGATAGATTCGTTTATTCCAAATGTACCGCTTTCGCTTTTTACAATACCCCTCCTTTTTCCACTTTTCATTATACCTTTTCTTAACTTAGCGCCACTTAATACTACTTATGAACTAATTACTAATTCATGCCCCCCTCTTTCTCTTTACTTTTATTCCTCCTCTTCTCGGCTCTCCCCTTTTCTCCCCCTTTTCAGCCTCGCGAACGCCTTCAAGTATTCGCAGATCTCCATCACCGGCTCCCCCCTTAACGTTTGTTTGGTCCACTCCTCTAACTCCTTGCCTTCCCTTCCTCCTCTCCAATCATCCACCCCCTAACCCATTCTTCTCTTATCTCTCCCCCGCCGCTTCGCATTTCCATATGTGTTCCAGGTGTTTTCCACTTCCTCTCCGCAACTTCCACATGACCAGCTGTCATCCCCCTTTTTCCCAACTTTCCCTACGTTTTCGCATCGCAGTCTAGCCCACTGCTCCTTCGTCCCCCCCCCCTATCAGTTTATTATCCCAGTACTTGTCTCTCTCAATCCCCACCTTTGTATCCTTGTACCAGGAGCAGAAGGATGACTTATCCAGTTTGATCCAGTCCCCTTGCACGTCCTTCTTCTTTTTCCTGCTCACCCTCTCGCTCAGGCATCTCCCGACCCAGTCCCTGCTCCCCGTACCTGACCACACCGGATCGACCACTCGTCCATCACCTACTTCGCTCATCGCCTTCCTGAACTCCTTCCCCCACATTGACGGATGCCCATTTAAGATACTTCTAATCTCTTCTCTTAAACACACCCTTAACCACCTTCCCTCCTCCATCTTCAGGATTTGGCCTATGTAACGCCCTGCTCTTTTCCTTGCTTCCACCTCCACACTCCTCCTGCCCGCCTCCAACTTCCATATATACGTTGGTGTGCAACCCCCTGTTTCTTGCAACCCCCAGAGCCATTTTTACCAGTTTCCCCTGTAGTTTCTCGACTTCCTCCCGTCTTTTCCACCCCCATACCTCGACTCCATACAGTGCTCCCGCCTTGACCAGCGAGTCAAACAGCTGTAGCCTCTCTTTCAGACCATCTACTTTCGCCCTCTTCATGACCCCCCACACCGCATTTGCCGCCTTTTGCGCCCTTGCTACCAACTCTCTCAAATGCCGTCTTCCCGTGTTTCGTGTCGCGAACCAGTACCCCAGGTATTTGAATTCACTCTGTGAAGAATATATATATATATATATATGCAGAACGCCAGATTCTGAACTGCTCAGCTCGATCGTATTACCGCCAACACAATAAAACTGCGATCAATAACACATTACGTTACGTTACGTTACGATAAACCTTAAAAAAATCGTTAGAGGACGGTGTTGCAAGATCAGAGTTGAAAAAATTCGAGAATTCTTTGTCCCCGTTGTTTTTTTTTTTATTGCGTGTATCGATACTTGAAACGTTCACATTCGAGTGAATAAATATTTCTTGCACGTACGCGAGACTCGACAGAGAATCGGCGTATTTATCTTCGGTATCATCGTTTGCAAACGACAACGCGGTAAAAGGTACCTTATTAAATCACAATTGCGACGACGATTTTCTTTTGCGTTACTTATACTAAAGGGTGTCTCAAAATGACCTGACATTGGAAATTGCGCGCCATTTTTTTGTGGCGAACATAGAGTACTAATCTTTGACAACTGGCATCGAGAAGTATTTAGGTTTAGTCATGGAGAATTACACGATCGAGCAACGCATGGAAATTGTTTCTTACAACAAGATGGCTCAAGGTATCCTTTCAACAAGATGGCGCAACGTATTCTTTCAACAAGATGGCGCAGCATGCTCTTTCAACAAGATGGCGCTGCATGCTCTTTCAACAAGATGGCGCAGCATGCTCTTTCAACAAGATGGCGCATCATGGTCTTTCAACAAGATGGCGCAGCATGCTCTTTCAACAAGATGGCGCAACTTGCCACACTGTTATGTCATCACGCACGGCGGCGATGTGAATTGGCCACCAAGATCGCGCGATTTGACGCCATTTGACTTCTTTCTATGGGCTTCTCTGAAAGGAATTATTTGGGATGTTCGGATATTGTGCACCACACATAACCTCCATGTCTGTACCTCATTTTAAAATACAAATATTCGTACTTTTCAAATAAACAATACGTTTTATTAATAAATTTAAATGTCAGGTCATTTTGAAACCCCCTATACCGTTTTCTTTGTTTTCTTCTGTTTTTTTTCGTATACACCCGTGGTAGCATGCGTTGCGTTAAAGACGCGACGATCGAGTGCATATAAAATGTTAATACGCATCAGGGTGACTATACTCGCCCCTTTTTCGCACCACAAGTGGCATAAAAATGTCTTTTTTTTATTTACACGAGTGGCGAGAGAAAAATATGATCACCCTGCCGTAGCAGAGCGCGCACAAGGTTGTAAATATTCGGATAAAGTGTTAACACGGAGAATTATATAAAGAGGAATAAAGAAATATTTGTATTCGGTGCGAGTTTGTATGTATGTGGTCATTGCCATCTCGATTGAATGCTCGCACCGTCTTATTATAGCCTGAATGAATTCTTCACTATACATTCCTATGCGGATTTATAAGCGCAATCGAAGCGAGAGCGAGAACAGATATAGACATCGGGGCTTGGACGAAAGGGCGTAAATTTGTGTAATTTATCCAAGACTCTTCGGCATGGGCTGTGAAGCAAATAAATAATTTGGCACATCCACACGCGCACCCACATCTACCCTTCAATATAAATAATTTAAGGGCGGAGATACTTCAAGGAGAGGAAAAAAATTGCTGACCCATGATTTTTTTTACTAAAGATTTCTTCATCATTTTTTAGACTTAGACTTTTCATTACTACTTCCAGCTATTACATGGTGCTTTTTAACAATGGGAACGAAAACGTTGAAAAAATTGGTAAATTAATCCGGTAATGTCGAACACTTTCTTTGTCGATTCCTGTCATTTCGGCAACCTCTCGGATGCTCAGACGACGATCAGCGCGGATTGATTTACCAATTTTTTCAATGTTTTCGTTCGTTTTTGACGTTGAGGGCCGTCCTGGGCACCGATCATCTTCGGTCGTTTCACGACCATCTTTAAACCATTTAAACTGCTCAAAAACTTGTGTGCGGGATAAACACTCGTTCCCGTAGACTTCTTTCAACGTTGCATAAGCTTCAGTGGCAGTTTTCTCTAGTTTAACATGTAACTTGAGGTTAACCCGTTGCTCCGTCTGACCACTTGGCATTTTTCCGATGCGTCACTAGTGCATAGACTAATTCAATCGACTGCTACAGTCAAACTGAGCGACCCGCTGGCTTGTCTAGCGAGCTCAGGGTGGGGGAAGGACCATCAGACACAGTCATGTTCAAACACGTCGCGGTACGCTCGTAGTTTGCTGGGAGCAGCATCAGTCCGGTCATTTGAGGGAGCTTTCCAGTGTGAAATTTTCAAAAAATCGATTTTTTTTTTTTTTGCTTTATCGAATAGTATACACTCTTCCGAATATTCCCTGAAATTTTCATGCCGAAATTCAGATTATTTCGGTTACTGTACAGCATTTCTTGGAAGAAGGCAACGGAGCGCTACAGCTACAGCGAAACTTTGAACGCGTTTTTCTCGAAACAGCATTTTTCAAAACGGTGTCCAACTTGGAGGGCAGAGTTTTAAAGCTATCGAGTTGAATTTTTTACACAATATTCTTAACGTCATTGTTTATCGTGCTATGGAAGCTTTTTTTTTTTTGACATCTTCCTATTTTTTTGTAAAAAAAACTGCCACATAAAATGCTAAAATCGATACTTTTTGTTCAAACCGGCGCCATTTTTGCAAAAAAAAAAAAAAAAGCCTCCATAGCACGAAAGCCAATTATATACCGATCAATAATCTTTTTGTGTTTTTTGTTTCAGATCAAAATTGTGACCCCCAACGTGGACACCACATCCAAGTGCATTTTCTGCAACAATTGTTTCATCATTTTTATAGATATTAATTAATAAATAAATCGATCTTTAAAAAATTGTTTTGTATTCTTCAATACCCAATTAATATACAAAAAAAAACCAGACCGATTAGATTATTTTTTCTTCGAAAAAAAAAATCGCGAAAAACAGCGATTTTTCGGGCTGTCACACTGGAAAGCTTCCTTAATAGCCACACCTCGTATGCTTGTCTCAAAGATTAAGCCATGTATGTCTCAGTACATGCCGTATTAAGGTGAAATCGCGAACAGCTCATTAAATCATATCCACCGTCATCCCCTAAAAAAAGCCTACACCGACGACAGAATCATCTGTCAAAAAACTGGCCTTCTTCTTATTTTTCCGAATACGGGGTTTTTCGACGACCAGGGAATGACGAATTATGATACAAACTCATTGTAGTAGAACTCTCAACAAAACTAAAAGCAAGTATCCGTTATGCAGGAGGGTTATGTGCATCGAGCGCCGAATGTACATATGCGTCGATTGCGGTAAATGTCAACAATAATAAGTCATTGAAGTAAACAATAATGCGGAAAATATATTTTTTACAACAATTAATCTGCCGAAAGAATCGATTTTTTCCATTTTTTTACTGTCCCGAAAATGCTCAAAATCAAACCTCCGGATAAATATACTTTTTGGAAAAACGGTCGACACTGTCTCTTTTCGTATCCACAAAGCTTCCTCTTCAAAAACCACAGAGGACTTTTTTTCTATCGTGAAAAGAAAAAATTATGTTCTTTTTCGTGCAAGAACGTTTTTTTCAACGCATCTCCCACTTTGAACGATTGTTTGGGCACTTAATTTTTGTTTTGCTCGAAAAATAAATTTTGGGCCATAAAATAACGACCATTGACCGCAAAAACCGTCTCTACGGAAAAAACTGCATATTCACCGAAATACAACGATCTGAAAAACGTCTGGGGTCGGTTCGACCCCATATGCAGTCAGGGGTTCATGGCGGAAGTGTGCGTTTGACGGGTTGAAGATCAATAATGATAATAAATGACCATGTAGCAGCCAAAAATAGTAATAAAACATACCCTAAGTCGAAAAAATGGTGAAGAAATCTCTTCCTTAAAAAATAATCATGAAAATGAGCGATTTTTTCCTCGCCTCAAAGTATCTCCCCCCTTAATAGAAATAATAATAATGATACATGTATGCAGGGTGGCCCGAACAGGGACGCCGAAAACGATAATTCTTAATGCCTCGTGCACGCCTATCCAAATCCCATGTCTGTTCTACGATCTTTTTTACTTTTCGAGAAAAAAGTATTTTTTGTTCTTCTCTTCTGTGCACGTACTGTCCTCGCTAATTCGTTCACTTATGACATCGTCACGAAGTGCATTATTGCGTAATCAATAAATGACCAACTGGACACTCGCGTTGCTGCCTTACATTTCGATCGGAAGTTAAAAAAAAAAGACGCGATAGGATCTGTCACTAAAGTTCAGATAATAGAAAGAAACACTCGTAGTAGTTTAAACGACTCCCAATTGCTTTTGAAACCTTCCAATAGGAAAGTACATGCACAGAAGAGAGGACGTAAAAACCTATGCTACAGGAAAACTTGTAAAAAAAAATTAAGGCGTTAGGCTACTGTGAAAATTTCAAAACTCTGTTTCGTCACTTGAGGCACCTCAAATTGAAGAAGAAGATCCAATATAAGGTGGAGGAACCGCAGATTCAAGGCGAACTTATGATTGCAACGATACAACTGCTAAACTTTGGACGCGTTTTTCTCAAAACGATATTTTTCAAAACGGTGTACACGATTGCTCGACATCTGATGAACGGATTGACTTGAAATTTGGTACACCTGTTCAGCGAAATAGCAGTTTAGTCTTGACCGACGTGTTTCTTCTTAACATTTGTTTTAATTATTTATCAACGATAACGATGTGATTTTACCGAAAAAAAAAAATCGACAAAAATTCACGATATTCTTTTCAATGATCGAAACGCGATAACAAAAAAACGCTCGGTCAAGTCTTAGCCAATATGATTTATTTTGCGAAACAACTCGTTTTTTTCGTTTCCGATCAACCGCGTGGCCAAAATCAAGTACACCGTTGAGGTCACATTCGAAGGTCCTTCACGAAATCTTTCATAACTTCTTCAATTATTAACCTTTTTTGATGAAATTTTATACACGACTTTATCAACGTAGACACGAATAAATGTCCAAACGACTTTTCAATCTCACTTATTCCTTCAAAATTAATTTGTTTAAATAACTCTGACTTTGTCACAGCAGCCCAACCTCTTAATCGCCGCTCGAATCGAATCCCAATTACAGAGAAGAATCTCCTAAAAATTGCCCACTCCATTGGCATCGTCACTCTTGTTTATTATTTAATGTCCTTAGCGCGTAACGACCGCCTCGAAAGATCGTTGTTAGCTTCGTAATTTTATAATAGCAAATATATTATCACATTTAGATTGTATTAATTCTTATACGGCGCTCGCGTGTTAGGATACTCCGAAATTATCTCGCACACGTTGCACGCCGCATGGAAAAGCTTTTTTACGCACGAGCTTATAAATTTGCCCGAATCGGTAGGACTTTTATCTCGTGAACGTTCATTCGAGACTCGATTGATGATTTTTTTCTTTTTCAACTCCGATTGACCCACATTGGCAGGGTGACATCGTTTTATCTCGGCAAGTTTTACGAGTGGAATTTTTGTGCCGTCTGCTGATAATTCGAATCCAGGATTGAATTGTTTTCTTCGTTTGCCAGAACGCGTGCGTGGGTGTACGAGTATTTCCGGATGATCCGTGGTCCCGAGAGTGTCGCGAATTCGACGAGAATATAATATAGAGAATTGGCACTAGTGAATCCACCACGACTTGTGTATCGTTTAAAAAGATCGCGAAGCACACTCGAGACCCTCTTTACTTCTTCGCTTATATCTGAGAAACATTAATATAGAATATATACATATATATATATATATATATATATGTGTGTGTATATATATGTATATATATATATTAGTTGGTTTCATGTATTCAATGTATACGTCCAGGACACTTACAGTCTACAGCAAAAATTCAACAGTTAAAAGACTTTATCGTTAACAATATAATGCTTTCGTGTTTCTTTTGGTGAATATCCGGAAAAGGGAGCCTTTCTGAAAAAAAAAATTGAACTATTTCAGCGTAATTTTGCGTTCTTATTATTACAGGCTTTTATTTAATTTGACTTTCTTGAAGATAATTTGTATGTAAAAAAAAAAATTTAACGAAAGTAGCTTTTATTTAACGCACTAAAAAGGCAAAAATAATTTATATGTAAATAAATGTTTTTTTAAAAACAAGCTCTTATTCAATGCACTAAAAAAGCGAACATAATTTATATGTAAAAAAAAATGTTTTTTAAAAACAAGCTTTTATTTAACGTACTAAAAACGCGAAAATAATTTATATGTAAAAAAGGATTTAAAAAAAGAAGCTTTTATTTATGTACTAAAAAGTAGAAAATAATTAATGTGTAAAAAAAATATTATTAAAAACGAGCTTTTATTTAATGTACTAAAAAGGCGAAAATAATGTATATGTAAAAAAAAATATTTTTAAAAAACATGCTTTTATTAAATGTACCAAAAAGGCGAAAATAATTTATACGCAAAAAAAATATTTTTTAAAAACAAGCTTTGTTTTAATGTACTAAGAGGCGAAAACAATTTATATGTATAAAAAAATACTTTTTAAAAATGAGCTTTTATTTAATACACTAAAAAGTAGAAAATAATTTATAGGTAAGAAAATATTTGAAAAAAACAAGCTTTTATTTATGTACTAAAAAGTAGAAAATAATTTATATGTAAAAAAAAAATTAAAAAAAAACAATCTTTTATTGTACTAAAGAGAAAATATATTTTTTAAATTCCTAATTAGGGGTAATATGAACGTTTTTTTTTTTGGCATATCAACAGGACGTAAGCATTGCAACCCCAAATACCGTACTCGCAGTACGTTTATTTCCGACTTTTTTTGCTTCGTACCACGATCAATTAAAGAAAGCGACAACTTTAAATAGCGTATTCACGATAAGGCAGTAAAAATACGCCCGAATAGTGGATGAATTTCTTTTATCCAGAAAGGACTCCTTTTTCAGATTTTTCCTTTTCGTTATCTCAGACTCCCCGTGGGAAACACACCGCGCATTCTCTCGCCATTTCGTCATAGTTTGTAAATCGACCCGTGACATAGTTTCGTATACCGGAAGCGTCGTTGCATAATTTTATTCGTTTGTTCACATCTTTATCACAAATACGCGAAATAAATGGATTTTCTCGATAGCCAGAATCGACACGCGAGCTTCGCGCGTTATAAATAATGTCTTACTTTTTATTGAATTTTTCACGCTTCTTTTATATAAAAATCACGACGTAATTCTTGCACGAATAAAATGCTTCGTTAATATAAAATATTCACTCGGAATACCAATGTATATCAAAAAGCAAGAAAGTATATATACTTTACATATACATATAGATAAATAGGCGTTTCAGCGAGGAAACAAATTAGCCTATTAGTAACAACAACATTGTTATAATGACGATCATTATTGAAGGTAATTATGAGAAAGTGCGATCGACGTGACGCTATCTTTTTTTTTGGAGTACACGTCGTTGCCTCTTTGGGGACCTCCCTGTACGACATTGCACCAAGAGAAAGTGCAGGCACGGAGGGCTGTCAGCCAAAATCGTATCGGCCAAAAGTAAAATTCGAAAATAATAGATCCGAAAAAACACACACAACTCTAGTTTTATTTGGGACCATTTTGGCCGAGATTTTGTCTGAAATCGCACTCTGCCAAAGTACGAAGGTCAATCGATTTTTCCAATCGATTGACTTACCGAGCACCACTTCGATCGATTATAATCATACATTTCGATACATTAAAAATTGACAGACATTTATGGATTATTGGTTGAGTCGAAGGTTCCTTGCTTTCCTTCTCTCTCTCTCTCTCTCTCTCTCTCTCTCTCTCTCTCTCTCTCGTCTGTTTTTCGCTATCACGGGACAATGATAAACGAGAATATTTCTACCTTGGTGTAAAACGAAAGCAGTGCGCTTCTAACTATACGTAAAATCACTGTGGGGTGGAAATATTCGTTAAAGGAGGAGATACCTTTAAGCGAGGAAAAAATTTCCTGCTTTTCAGGATTTATTTTTAAAGCAAAGATTTCCTCGCCCATTTTGAGATTTAGGGAATATTTTATTACTACTTTTGGCTGTTACATGGTATTATTCGAATTTATCTTTAAAAGTGTGGAAGATGTGGCACGTTCTTCTAGACTGCATTTTCAAAACTGGTAATCAAAATGTGGTATAAATCTTTCTAACCTTATTGTCTAGAACATGATCGTAACTGTTCTTGAAAAGTAGAATGTAGCCTTTTTTCGGCATATTCAATCTTTTTGTTTCGAAGCGTAGCATTACGTTGATTTTCAAGTTTTTTTTCTTCACTTTTTCTTGGTTCATATTCTGCGTATGAGTGTGAATGGAACAAAAGTTTTCGTTGGGTTTTGTTTCCAGATCAATTGCCCGTGTAAGTGCAATTCCAGAAAATTGCCCGTGTAAGCGCACCCCAGTCTCAAAAATGGTGAAACGTCTTTCCTTTAGGCCTTCCTTGATACAATTATATTTGACGACGGCTTTGACACACTGAGTCAGTTTGACCCGGACAGTACTTCGTCCACCTGCCCTCAACAATCCTTCGATCGGTTTTAACGAAATAAATCCGGCATACACTCTAAACATTATCAAATATATCTGCATAATCAAAATTCGTAATGTATAAAATGGAATTGTTGTAAAAAATTATCGAAAGCTTTCAATTTTAGGAAAGTGAACATTCCATTTCAAATTCGTGCGGATTAAAATGACGCGGTGTGTCAAGGATCAAAATCGTGAAAACCAGCAATTTTTCCCCGCCTAAAGGTATATCTTCCCCCTCAAACATCGATATTCACAGGTTTCTCTCCCCCTTCCGACGCAAAAACGTGGAGCGTCGTTTTTTCGCGTCAATGCTACAATAGTAACAATAGCATCGAGTCGTATTGCTAAAAGATCAAAATCACCGAGGAATCAATCGAATCGCAAAATAGCACCGTTTTTACTTCATCCGATTGCCAGAGTCCTCGTGCAACAATTATCTTTAACATTACAGATTAATAACTCGTCGCGGATTCGCGTGTATCGTAAAATTTTGCCACAATTCAGTCTTTCGATCACAAGTTCATATATATATTTACAATTGACTCGTGTACTTTCGTTTAAAAGTGATCACGACTGAGGAGCCGTGATTTTACCGTAATTTTTCCTTCCTCTCTCCGCTCTCTTTCTCCAGTCGCCGGAAGTGGAGTTCCGCGCAATTGAAAAATACACGTTATCGCGAATTCGTTAAATTCATGATTAAATTGAATCTAATAACGCGCCTTTGAGCCTCGTCGCGAGATGTCTGATAAAAATACGCACCCAGCAGGACTCTGGCTCGGATCAATTCGCTGAATCGCAGTCTTTCGTTGACAATTTATAACCGCTTCTTCTTCTCTTTTCATTCGCATCGTTTACAGCTTGCGATGCCTCCGAAAAAAGAAGACGCATTGTCGTTTGGTAAAATTCGCACCTCGTCAGTCTTTTTCCATCAAAGAAACAGTCTACGTGTTCGGGCATTCGTCGCGCCCTTTTCAAATCTTCTCTTATCACTTTTCTGCTCATTTTTCCTCTCGACCCATAGAGTCGTCCCGACTCGACGCTCGACGCGGCGCGTCGTTGAACTAATTCCTAAACCTTACTCAATAAGCACGACGATTCGATGTATTGCTCGGTCCGCCGGACCAAAGTTTCGCGCGCACAGAATAATTCTTCCGTATGGATTGCCCACCAGCGAGAAACAATGATAATTCATAGCTTTGCGAACTCATCGAGACAAAAAAAAAATAGTCGTTCAACTCTTGTTCCCTTTTATGCACGCACGCTCACACACACGCACACTTTTCTTATTTTCGAAAATATCGAGCAAAGTTTCTGACGTAAGAAAATAGCGTGAACGATATTAATATCTTCAGTTGAGGTAGTACGAGCGCGTACTCGAACATTAGATCGCGGCTGAATGCCTTTTCTATGCTTCGGATCAGGGAGACTAGAGTAAAGGAGTGGACACTGTGTGCTAACGATGTGGCTCCAAAATCGAGGAAAATAAGAGTTTGTAGGTGGCGTTGCAATCGGTTTTCCCTTATATATAGATATACTCTCTTGCTAGGCTTTCCGTCGGCTACATGCGCATGCCTAGAACCTTTAGCTACAAGTATTACTATACATCGGGGAATCGCGATCGCAGCGCCTCTTGCGGTCACTTATAAGTCGGGATTTTGGGGCCGTCTTTCGCTGCTTATCTCCTATGGAGTGTCCACTCCTTTATTCTAGTCTCCCTGCTTCGGATAATGCACAAACGCGCGTGTGTTTACAGGCCCAAGCAGGGGCACCGTTCTACCCAGGCTGAACAAATAAATCCCGGCAGAGTCAGCACGAAAAAGACGTTAAGATCGCGCGCTTGTCCAGTATTATTCGTCTTTCGCAATCGCATGAATGTAGCAAAACGTGACGTGAATTCTCAAGTCAACGGCAGATATTAGTATGCGAGCGAAGAATCTCACTTTGTACCGAAATAGTAGCGTGAATTTGCTCATTTTAAACCAATCGTGAAAACAAAGCGGCAAATTTCCTCCATCCAAATACATTTTACAGTCAACTGTCTCAATTCTTCTCGCAGTTGACAAATTCGATGAAAGCTGATTCTGTGTGACTATTTTACGGATTGCAAACCATAGATTTTACGCCCACGTTAAATATTCCGTCATGTTAAGATTCTTTCGATATTGAACGAGGAGTACTCGAACATTTTCAGAGCGGAACTCCCCTTCGGTTGGCTACTGCGCTCGTGCTACCTCAATAACAATTGATTCGATCGAGAAAAAATGTTGCACCAAGCCGTGTATCGGATATCGAGAAAGACAAATGATTTGTAAAATATCTTGCAGGACGCCCGAACTTTGCGTGTACTTATTCCCGGAACTTGCACATTTATCTAGTAATAGTATTTACCGTGAATCCACAAGAGAAAAGTGACATCAACGATTATACCTAAACGACTAGTCTAAACGACACAATAATTTTCGTGGAAGACTACGGTAAAATACGAGAATTTGTATGTATATATATGCCATATTAAACGAACCCATGACAATCGGCGGATTTCGCTAGTATAGAGATTCGCGTTGACTCTTATCCGTAACGCTAATAATAACGAGAATAAACGAGAGTAAAAAGACCACTTGGCGTTAATATAATCTTATCGTAGAATAATTAATTATCGACTTTTGCGACGCAACGAGGTTTCGTCGTGGACGGTAGCCCGGAATATAAATGAGACGACGGGACGAGATCCGTAACGAGAACTCGGAGGATTTCCTTGCTCTCATCCCTCCGCGCGCGTTCCCATTCCTCACCATCGCGTCTATCCATAAGACCTTTTCTCCCTCATCCCTCGTGGATAATCACTCAAAACTCCTTATTGACGAATTTAGGACGTGTGTGGGCGTAGAACGAATTGCTAGTTCGGGCAATTATCCTGCGTTAGTTGGCCGTCTCCGTGGTGGAGGACGGCGACGAGGCCGGAGTCTGAACGAGGTTGGTGGGGGCGGCTGTGACCGCCGATGACTCGGCGATGGTCGCCGACGACTCCATCAGCATACCACGGGGACTAAAAGTGTCGCAGTAGAGATTCTCCTTCTTGTGGACTCGGCGAACGTGACTGCGTAGATTGTCTCGACGCGCGCTCCTGTAGGCGCAATGAGGACACAGATGGGGCTTCTCACCGGTATGCATGCGACGATGTTGAATCAGCTGTCGAATAAAAATCATCGATATATCAGTGTAGGGCCACCTTAGAGAAATATTTTTCCCCCAACGAGATCGAAAATCGCTTGATTGATTGCTTCCGAATTTACAGGAGATACCATGAGAAATATTTAAAGGTCGATAGAATCGATAGAACTATACGTGTAGAATATTATCTCAAAGTTTCAAAGCGAAATTTGAAAAACTTCGATCTTCAAACCCCCAAATATTGATAATATTGCTACCTTCTACTTGAGGGTTGATTACATTTTTTTAACTACTTTTTTAATTCAAATTTTGCAGAAATTTAGCGTGAAATTTCGATTTTTCTTTGTAAGTGCATGCCATTTGCTTGAAATAATTTTTTTTAAATTTCGGTTACTGTCCAATAGAAATGTTGGAATTTCTTTGCAAATTCACGTCTACGGGAAGCTAGACTGCACGCCGATTTGCAACTTCTTTAACCTTGCTACAACACTCTGCCACAGCTCCGCCACTTTGAAGATAAGTGAATTTTGAAAAATGGTTTTCTATACTTAAATATACTATCAAAGTATACCTATAGTTTGAGAAATGTAGAATCATTATTCCTTAGTTTAAAAAATCCCTCAAAATTTCTTAATTTTTTCCCGTCCAAATGTATATCCCGCATTAAACGATTCGCAGGTGCCTCATTTGTGGCTTCTTTTTAAAACTCTATTTTAATAATGCGATGTCGAACGGTGACCAAATTTGTTAGTTGCTTTGCCAAATATAATATTTGGATCCTAACTTTGTACGTATAGCAACTTATCCAGAACTCTTAAATGTTAAGAAAGTTATCGCATAACTTGCTGAAAATTCGAGTTCGAAGGCGAACGATTTTGCGAAAATTCAATCTCGACCTATATTTTATCACGCACAAATTTTTATAAATTTACACCATAAAAAGACTTTTTTCGAAAATTCATGGCCTTCTGGAATTAAAAATGTTAAACGAATTTTTGTAACGTCCGATACGAATACACCTTGTACAATATTCCGTTCCCATAAAGAATATCCGATATATTAAATCTAACTTAACCAAACATAGAGTACCGTCTGAAATTGAGGGTTTTTTCTTCTGGGAAGACAAGTAAGAGGATAATAATATTCAATGATGTTATTAGGCATATCTTTATCTGAACAAAAAAAAATCTGACGGTTTTTGACAAATGTTCCGTAAATTCCTATAGAACATATTCCCCACGTCAAGCTACTGATGTGGAAAGTCCTACAACGTCAAAAACTATGGACGCTTTTGCATGTAGCAGAGCAAAGCTTCCTCTGCGTAGGCAAGAACCTGCGAATCATCTACAGCTAAAGCATAATATAACGCAGCGATAAACCGAGGTAAGAACAAGTGTGCAGGTGAAACGCGATGTTTTCACTACGTGCAACTGCTCCGCCTGGTTAATGGACACTCGACGTACCTTCTTGAGTTGAACGGTCCTGAACACACATATGTCGCAACAAAAATATCTGTCGTCCCGGTGCCTCCTCATGTGTCTGCTTAGATCGACCTCGGAGGATCTGTCGGCTCCGCAGACGGCGCAGCTCACTCGAGTCTCGGGGGCGCTTCCTTTCGCGTGAGCTCGTAGGTGTCGTTGGAAAGCTTTCTCTATCGTGCACGCGTACGGGCACAGGGAACACCGATACTCTTCACGCTCGTATCTGCGCACATATCAATCGTCTTTATGAGCAAAGCGTTGAACTCTTTTGTGACAGCACGACCGAGCCATCGAACAGCCCGAAAGGGAGATATTGTGAGAAACTTTGAGTACCTATACCTGACGCGTTGGAGGGCCAGACTTCTTTTTTTGCCGGTTGGCGTCATGCCCTGCGCGACGTGAACGGCCACGTGGCCCTCCATCTCGCATCGACTATTGCTCGTGAACTCGCAACCTGAGGACGGACAAGTGCGACGGGAGCTCGAGGACTCCGAACTCGAGGAGCCGGGATGCGATTCCAGGATGTGCTTTCTCAGGGCTGGTCTCGTCGGGGCGACCGTGTCGCATTTGCCGCAAGAGTAGCCCCTGCAAGCTCCGGCGGTTGGACTGCTGCTCCTCGATCTGCGGGAATCAACGGAGCAATGACGCCATCGAAAAATCGAACGTCCAACGAACGCTTGGCTGGTTGCACGGAGGACAAAAATCACTTGGATCAACGAAATTCGTCATTCACGCCAACGAAATCTATACATATAAAAGAACATGTCCGGATTCATCAACGCCGAGCCAAAACCGTTGAAGCTTGGACATGAAATTTGCAGGTAGAAAATTTGGCCATTTTCTTCGGGCCTCTAGGTCGATGTAGCCTCTTAGTATCTTCGGTAAAATATTTATTAGCATCCTTTGATGATAAAGCGGCCCAAGTACCGTAAAACGATACAATTATAGTCCAGCGCCTCAACTATAATCCAGCTACCTCTCCAGACAAAATCGAATTGGCTGCGACTATTAAATATTTAAATCAGTCGTAAATGTATAAAATCGAGGAATGAAATATATAAATCTAGGTTCGTGGGAGAAACACAAATTCGAAACGTGACAAATTTGCAGCATAGTTGACAAATTTGGAGCATAGTTGACAAATTTGGAGCATAGTTGATGCATTTTGAGCATAGTTGACAAATCTGGAACATAGTTGACATATCTGGATCATAGTTGACACATCTGGGCCATAGTTGACAAATCCGGACCATATTTGACACATCTGGACCATGGTTGATAAATCTGAACCATAGTTGACAAATCTGGACCATAGTTGACAAATCTGGACCATAGTCGACACATCTGGATCGTAATAGTTGACAAATCTGGGCCATAGTTGACGCATTTGGACCATAGTTGACAAATCTGGACCATAGCTGACAAATCTGGACACATAGTTGACAAATCTAGACCATAGTTGACACATCTGGACCATAATGGTTGACAAATCTAGACCATAGTTGACAAATTTGGAGCATCGTTGACACATCTCGACCATGATTGACAAATTTGGACCATAGTTGTGTAGTTTCACGGTAACTTTTTTTTTCAGCCTGAGCTGAACGAAAAACCGTATGCGAGTGGGACACCGAGCAAAGTTCCAAACGAAAATGGACAAAGAGGCGAATGAAAAGTTACTTTTCATTGTAGGATGAATGGTCGCTCTCGGAATCGCTGTCGGACGGTAAATTTGGCACCTCACTGGCTTCGAGGGCTGCAGCGGCTGCGGAGAGTCTTCCCAACATCGCTGTGTAGGCTCCCAAAACCCAACCGTTCAGAACAGGCGCCATAGTTTCATCCTGGTCAACATCGTTATCGTAAGTATCCACAAAATGGTTAACGAAGCTGACAAAGCAATCAGCGAAGAAGTGGCTTTGTACGCTCAACGCACGAATAATGGCAGCGTACGGCGGTGGAGTTGCAAGGGATATTGCAACATCTGTGGTCCCTAATTCCGACCACGCAGCCTTCATATTTGACCCGAAATAAGACTTTTTTCAAAAGTGGTAAAAATCGAAATTGGACCCTTAAGGGGGTGAAACGGGGGTTTTAATGTTTGGATGTTTTTTTAATGGTCATATATGTGTGGCATTCACAGTTGAGGAGTTAAAAGTACACTACTCGACTGTCTACATCCACCGAACAGCGAAGAAAACATGGTACAGTGTTATATATCAAATAATTTTGGCAAGTTTCAAGTAAAACTGGGCCACAAAAAATGGTTTTTTTTTCATACAAACCTTAACAGTCCCCTCCTTACCGGTTACATTTTGGAAATTGCTGGGATAGATGCTTAATTATTAGTAGAGGAGTGCATTTGTGCCAAGTTTTGAAGAAAATGTGACGAAAAAATATGTTGTCTCGTTTGAACTTTAAAACCGGGGTTTCACCTCCTTAAGGGTCGAATTTCTAGGTTTACCACTTTTGAAAAAAGTATTATGGGTCAAATATGAAGGCTGTGTGGTTGCAATTAGGGGTCACGGATATCGTGATACTGCCGGAATGCAATGACTGACCAAGCCGATGAGACGGGACATCGGATCGGGCATGAATTTCGCCGGGAAGTTGTCGTTCGCTGATGATTGTTGGGAGCTATCGGAGGTCGTATGTGGCTCGTTATCATCCTCGAGCTCTTCGTTGTCGTTCGTTGATCCACTGGGCACAGACGCTTGCGACTGATTCTCGTTCTCGTAATCCTCCTCCTCGTCGTCCATTCTCTCTACGACGTTACTCTCATGTTCCGTTTGTTGTCCGGCGACGGGGGCGCTCGGTGAATCCTCGCGCGAGCTCGACTTGCTCGTGAGGTCTTCGCTCTCGTCGGGAGGCCCATCCGGGGAGGATCCAGTCGTCAGCTCCATCGCGCCGCAGGTGGAACCCGCGTAAGGCGGCGGCTGCAAACCACCGAGGGCAAACGCTACCCTGGGCAACACGTGCGATCCATCGCCGGGCGGGAGAAGCGGATGGTGAGGACGGGCGAGCCGCGGATCGCCCCAAAGTCCACCCGCGGCGTGCAGACCCCAGATCCCATATTCCATCTGGAAATCTACTTCGTTTCAGACGCTAATAACGACGCGTGCATGGAATGCAAATCATTCGACGATACCTTGCACGATCAGCTTTTTTTCGTACAAAGTTTCGCCGAAACCGGATGTCGCGAAAATTGGGAAAGTTACGAAGCTCGAAAAACAAGGATGTCGTCAGATTCGCGCGGAAAGATTCAGCCAGGCGTCTAAAAAGAGAAGAAGTTTTTGCGTGTACCGAAAAATCACTCGCACGGATATTAAGGGGTTACCCCCACTTGCGATTTTGAACAAATCGATTTTTTTTTTTGCATTTTTTTTGAAGTATAAGTATCTGAGAATATGTCCTGAAAATTTCAAGTTGATCCGAACAAAATTGACTGAGATATGAGCGTTGAAAGAGAAGAATCCGTGAATTGAAGAACTGAAATTGAAACTTTAAACGCGTTTTTCTCAAAATGGCATTTCTGAAGTCGGTGACCAAGATTACGCGAACACTAATGAACCGATCTTCTTGAAATTTTGCAGGCTTATTTAATACATAAAAATGTAGTCTTTAATCGTTCGATTTTTTTTTTCGAAAAAAATGGCCGTTTTATAGCCAAAAAACGGCCGTTTTTTTTCGTTAAAATGGAACCATTAACTTTGACTGTCCGCCATTTTGTGAAAAATGAATATTTTTTAAAATCCTTCGATTAAAGACTAGTTTATACTTATATTTGACTAAATTCATCCGCATTTTTTTTCAGATGATCCACTTCGCCGCAATGTTGGTCACCGCAAACCGTGTATATAAAAACATTTTCATTGACGGCCATTTGCCACTAAACAATGTAATATTTTTCGATAAAAAAATTACTGAAAGTTCTTCAAGATGTGTTCTTTAAGATGGTATATTGATCGATTAAAAAAGTTTTGTAGTTTTCTTTAAAAAAATTCATGAAAAAGGCCTTTTTTTGCGCTACAAGTGGGGGTAACGCCTTAAGGGGAGGCTAGGGGTTTGCACTTTTAAAAAATCGATTCTTTTTGTCTTTCCTTATGGTTAAACATGATACTTTGACTAAATTTTAATGGTACGTGATTTCAGATAATTTCTAGCTGAGATACAGTGAACACCGCGCAAATCGTGTTTTTTCAAAGGCGTTCTTGGAAAAGCTTTGTCACCGGCTTGTTTGTGGATATTTTCGCGTGCAAATTTCACGGAATGTTCTTGAAATGACACTTAACAATGTACAAAAGTTTTAAATAAATTTACTCTATCCATATGGATGAAAAAAATTCGCAAAAAAGTGTTTTTTTTCACGCTGCAGCCCCTACCCTCCCCTTAAGGCGTTATACGCAGTTAGAAATGTCAAAAAATCGATTTTTTTTTCATTGCATTTTCGGAATGCACAAATATGTGAGAATATTCCCGGAAAATTTCAAATCGATCCAGCAAATATTCTCGGAAATGCACACATATTTGTAAGGACGCTCGGAGCGCTACAAATTAAATCTTAAGGATGTTGAGTCCCTATGAAACATGTTAATGTAAATTGTTCAATAAATAGCTTCTTAATCGTCATGAAATTTTTACACGACCTCCTGAATACTTCATGTAAAAACATACCAAATTTTCAGAATTCTATCATCATTACTTCAACCTCCTTAAGGGTTGAAATAAAAAATGATAAGAAAATTCGGAAAATTTGGTATGTTTTTGTATGAAGTATTTAAGAGGTCGTGTTAAAATTTCACGACGATTAGGAAGCTCGTTATTAAAAAATTAACATTTTGTCAAGAACAATTTTTAAAAGAAATTAAAAAAAATGTATTAATAAACTTCGTTTTGTTTCCGTTGCTTTCAGTATATTGTAGATATTATAAAATTGAGAGGTCAAAAAAAACTTATTGCAAAGTTACATCAGTTTCCATAAAACAACATTTAATTTGTGAATGTTAATTGTTCAATAATGAGCTTCCTAATTGTCGTGAAATTTGTACACGACCTCTGAAATACTTCATACAAAAACATACCAAATTTTCAGAATTTTATCATCATTTGCGATTTGGGACTCAACATCCTTAAATATGTGTGAACAACTGTTGAAACTTTAAACGTCTTTTTCTCAAAACGGCGTTTGCAAAGTCGCTGAGCACGATTTCGCAAAAACGGCTCTCAACCGATCGGTCTGCAATTTTAACACAACCTCGTCGGATATATTCTTCAGGTATTGATCGAAGGAATAAAATTTCCGATAATTATTTCTGTTTCGTTTCAACGATACAACGAAAAAAAATTTGGTCGAAAATCGAAATTGTTTCTTTCCAGAGCCGCTATTTTGTCAAAAATTAAAATTTCGACTGTTCCTTCGATCAATACCTGGATTCATCTATCCCTCGAAAGAATCTTTTTGGTTTTTATTTTTATTTTAGATAATCCAAACCGGAGATACTTTGCTCAACGCCGGACACTTTTTTTTCGGGCACCTCCAGGAGACTTCCTGCAGGAGCAATGTTAATGAATATTTTTGAAAATAAAAAATGCCAATCTAATGCCAAAAGATGTCACTACACTGCCTAATACTTTTCGCTTTGCCCAAATGAAATCCTTTTCCAGAAAAAATTCGCAAATAAACGACTTTTTTGGCCTTGCAACTGCGCATAACGCCTTAATTAATGTTTGCGTGAGGCGATTTTTGCAATCTCTCAGTGGGAATTTGCTTAGGAGATGTTTAGGCCTCGAAAAATGTGGATAAAATTGTTCCTACTTTTCGGGAGATTTCTAAACGGGCAATTATTCCATTGGGACGGCTTCGATCGTACGATTTTTTCGTTTTTTTTGTTTTTCAACCTCTCAATGAAAATGTGTGTCTGAAGATTTCGAAGCGACGAAAAATGTCGAAAAAATTCTTTCTACATCTAAAAATGTAGAAATAATTCTTTCTACATTTCGGAGGATTCCTACGCGAGCAATTCCATCGAGACTTCATTCGCATGTTTTTTTTTTCGATCTCCCAATGAAAATGTGTGTCAGAAGATTTCCAAGCGTCGGAAAATGTAGAAAGAACGCATTCTACATTTTTCGATGGGCTTTGTTCCATTGACTTCACAACGGAGCCGAAACGTGTTTAATTTGTTCTCTTATCATTCATTTATTATTAATAATAAATGAGTGAATTTAATAATTTTTCAAATTGCAATAAAGCTGATTAGTTTTATTCCATGTCATAAATAATAAAAGAATAATGAAAAGTGAAAAATTTCGTAAAGAATTTGAATAAAACTAGTTAGTTTTATACCAATTCTTTCTACATTTTTCGATGGTAAATCTTCCGAGCACATGCTCATTGAGCGATCGAAAAAAAAACAAAACAAAAATACACGAACTAAGTCGTTCCAATGGAATTTTCAATAAGCAGTCCCTACGATAAGTACTATGACACCAAGTACGTATTTCGTGGCGTTATCCGTCCATTCGTTCGATCTCTCCACCCTCCACTGCGAAAAAAGCGCGTTTGGGCTACGGGAAATGAGCGCAGTGTGTCGCGCGCCTCGCATCCACGTTTCATCAATCTTCGATCTATCAATCGCGACATTACGCGACCCACAAGGAACATCCCTCAGGTGACACCCTTCGATTTTGTTGAAATTTGGATATGTTATGAAGCACCGAAAAATAAGCTATACGTATTTTTTTTATCAGCGGAAAAACGCTTTTAAGGGGGTTAAACCACTCCTCGAAAAAGGGGTGGTTCACCCCTTAATTTTTTTTGCAATGTCACTATAGTGGATTTTTCATTGCTTCGGATTGGAAGAATTTTCGTTTTTGTTTCGTTAAAATCGGTGGACTCCTTGTGCGTGAAACTGCTATATTACCCCTAGAGATGCCTTTTTTCGAGGGCTGGTTTCACCGCTTAAAACCGTTTTTCCGCCGACAAAACAATAATACGTACCGCTTACTTTTCGGTGCTTTATAACATATCCAAATTTCAACGAAATCGAAGGGTGCCACCCGAGGGACGTTCCTTGCTAGTGGCCAAATAAAGATTTCCAAAAAAAAAAAAGAGGAACCGAATCCCATCGTTGGAATATTTATCGACACGCGTGAACGTTGGCAAAATTTGCGACACGCTGAATAGATGGCAGGGTTGTTACGCATTATTGACTCAGAAATTCCCGGAATTTTTCCAGATGTTCCATACAGGTTTTTCCAAAATTCCAGGTTTTCCAAACAACCCAGATTAGTATCAAATAAAGAAGCATTCGTTTTCATCAAATATATATATATATATTTTTTAATTTAAAGACCACAAATTAAATCTCGTTGCAGCCATTCTGGTATTTATAAACGTTACAAACAATACGGGAAAAACTATACACGTAGAAGTGGCACTGAATCATTTTTGTTGAAAATAACATTTTTAAAACATTTTTAACCAACTTGAAAAGACAAAGGAAATTCTCAATTCGATCCTGCTATTGAACAATTATGTTGAACTGGATAACATAATTTTTTAAGATCAAATATATAGAAATGTTAAAAATTGAAATAAAATGTTTGAAACCCGAAATTCGAAAAATAATAATTAAACATCGTAAAGTAATACATTGAAAGCGAATACAGAACCTGTTATTTATTAAAAACAGAATTTTTTATGCCTGTGGCAATGAATAAGTAATAAAAATAAACACTTATCCATAACAATAACGATGTGGTTGTGTATCGACAGATCGAATGCAAATGTATAAAGCTATACAGTAAATAAGTTTTTAGTTTTTCAAATTTTCAATGTTTGGCACTGACGTAACTTTTTTCGTACACAACGAAGAATAAACTAAATATTAAAATTATACAAGCATGTTTCTTTTTATACCGTTTAGTTTCCGGCAAATTCCCGAGAATTTCCAAAATTGCCTGGCTCTTCCCTGACGGTTCCAGGAGTAAAGAAATTGCCCGAGTTTTCCCTGATTTCCGTATGCGTAACAACCCTGAGCGTTTATCACCATAATTCTCGTTCTTCGTGTATAGATCTCCTCGTTACGGCGAGCTTCCCGCAGAGTGCATCATTCTCGATTTTCCCGTCTCGATCGTGCCACCGCGCGGTGGCCGAAACCGCTCAACGCGATCGCGAAATCAGCGAAGAAAAAAAATGTTACGAACTACGAGACGACAGCGTTGCGGAGTAGACTACGCGCGATCCAACACTCGTCCCGGGAGTGCTTTCGCCTCGCGTTTTTTCGCGTACATAACCGGAAACATTGGAAACGGTTCGGCCCGTATACGTGCATACTTTAGCATAACGCGCCCGGTGTACATATCCGGAGGCTTGAAAATCGTAGAAAGAGCCTCGCAACGTTTCAGCTGAAAGTATACGCGCGCGTGTGTGTGTGCATATGCGATGCACATTTTCCAAGCACAAACACACACGCGCTGTAGTACCATCTCTATTCTTTATGAAAGAGATGCCCCCGTCCCGCGATCCCTGCCGCCCCTATTTTTGGTCCTCGCGAATTGTAACCCCCCTCCTCCGGCTGACCCAGCCATGGTTGCTGATGCCTCGGCTCCTGCCGCGGTTCATCCCTTCCCGTTGCACCTTTCTCGAATCGATTTGTTATTGTTTTTGTGTCTGCGGTCTCTGGCGGCAGTTGCGGAGGATCGGGACAATGGGGTCGCGGGGAGTGGGACATACGAGAGTATTCGTGCGCAAGCGAGGCCTGGAAAGAAGCCTCGCGATATCCTCTCGATGTACTATCCTCGCCCGTACCACCCTGCAAGGATACACGGAGATGAGAAATTACTCGAATACCAGAAATTATTCTGACGGAAGCTCAAACGTGGCTGACATTGATGCGAAACACTTCAAACATTTCATTGCTCATTCCTCGGATCGATGGAATAATTGTTTCGAATTACCCTGCGATAAATACAATCCCGAATCCCTTCGATAAATAATTCCTCGGCATCCCGCAATGACCGTTACAGTCATACCGAGCAATCTTTTTTTATCCAGTATTGGAACGTTTTGAAATTCTCCAAATTGTGTTGCAATATTCGACATTTCGATTATTTACAAAATCTGAACGATGTTAAATCTCTAACGACGAACTATCTTGTTGTTTGCAACTTTGTCGTTTTTAAATCCGTTTTGTAACAAGTAGTAGAATCGAGAGAGTAATGAGCGTAAAAGAGGACAGACGAGAATACTCGACATTTGTAATTACACGACAATCTCGAGTCGGGCATTTGGATAATTTAGATAGTCACTTTGATACGAGTTGTTTGTACGGTAATTAGGGGGTGAGTGGATTCGGCGCGAAAGATCGGAGGGAGGAGATTTGGAATTTCCTCGGAGTAGGGCTGGAGTGAGACGGGAGGGAAAGAACAAATTTGTATCTCGATTGGAGATATTCTGCGTAATTGGAGATGGAAAGAGATTCGCGCGGTCACGTTGTACGTGTGGGTGGAGTATGAGGGATGGTCGCTGGCCCTCGGTGCAGGGACCAAAGAGCGAGAGAGAGAGAGAGTGTTGGGGGAGTAAAGGTGCAAAGGCTATTCCTCGGTTCTCGACAGGTGACGAGCGATTGGACCACTGACGTCACACAGATCACTTGCTCAGCTGCGTGTACACATCCACGTTGCAACGTACGTGTACGCGGTTATACATGCATGCACATGTAGTTACGGAAGAGTATACACACAGGGGTGCACGCATGATCACACGCTCGACACACTCACGCATTTGAAAGCTCCCCTCTCATCCACCCTCGAAACCATCTCCCTTCTCTCTAAACCTCGACAGCTCAAGAGAGCGAGAGAGAGAGAGAGAGAGAGAGAGAAAGCGTGCACGGACCCGACTAGAAACGAGACGTGACGAAAGAACGCGCGAAAAAAACCAGCGTCGTTCCCGAGATTGACGCGCGAGGAAAAAAAAACGAAGAAAAAAAAAAGGAAACGAAAACCCTCGAAAAAGAGCTCGGGATATTTACGTGCTAACCGGCCGATAGCCTCGCGACGCCTCTATCTGGTTACCATTACACTCGGATGTATGAAATGCTCCAACATACACCATCCCTCCCACAATAGCCCTATTTATGATTGGGCAAAATTGCTTTCCATGCGCAGAATAAAATGGCGTGGCGGAAAAATCGTTTCGAAATGTACGCGTCTCCCCGTTCGCGTCCTGCGATACCGCCGCCCGCTCGTCCCGTTTCTTTTTACGTGATCGCGTCGCTGTTTATTTTTTCCACCATCGATTCATCGTCGTTCTTCCCTCTTTTCCTCGCTCGTCGTTCGAGACTCGTCTCACGGAGGATCGCATTTCCTCGCGCCGTTTTTCTCATTCATCCTTGGGATATTTTCCGCGTCGAGAGAAAGCGAAAATTTGGGGAAAAATTAAATATGGCGAGGTCTCGATGAGCATGCGCGAGTCTAGGAGAGCAAGCGGCATGGCTAATGTTACTCACGGAAGGAGCTTGCGCGTATTCGCGTCGACGAACAGGATACGTGGCGCTTTTATCAACCCTCTTTTCCATTTTCCATGAGCCATATTCATAGCTCATGCTGGCCGCGGGAAACGTCCCGCGCGTATCCACGTGCCGCGAATCTCACGATTGTTCGCGCTGCCAGGAACGCTGGGAGCTGCGAAAAACATGGCGGTTTGTCAGAACGAACGTTCGGCGAGGGGCCGGCCGTCATCGTGCTCGAGATTTGCGCCGAACGACAATGAGGCTCGGCCTGCCCGACGAGTGAATAGAGATTTTCGCTTGTATACGGTTGATTCTTTGCTCTTTATTGACCGCGCCGATCGCGGACGATTCTGTGTGTTGAGACAGTGCCGTATGTAATTGAGCGACTATGCTACGCTACTATGCTAGATCACGATCCAATACTGACAAATGAAGGTTGGATACGAGATACGTTTGCCAGGCCATGCCGGACCGGAGTTCGATCAAGCGAAATCCAAGAAACATTCGACGAGAAAAAAGAGGCGCGGTAAAAGGCACCGGCGAGAATCAGATCTGTCCTTCAATCTGAACTGAGAACGAAATTCATTCAATCGCGAAACATTTTCTTCAGTCTTATTCGCAGAACGATTGCGCCAAATAGAAATTTACCACTCATTTCACTGTGGTCAAACTCTGGTAGAATTGTTCGGAATTTCGTTCGCAGTGCACTTGCGATGGTTTGACGATAAAGTTGAATGAATCTATTCCATCGGGGTAAGGTGCTTGGAAGAACGCGCCAGCGTTAACGAATTCGCGCTTTCTTTTAGAACGAGTGCTTGTAGTTGCTTCAGAACTTTGGTGCATCTGAAAAAAAAGGATATTCTTTTATTCCACTACTCGCCAATGGTAGCAAAGAAGTTGTAATTACTTCGGAAATTAAGTTTGAATTACATTAGAAAAAGAATCATCGATAATTGTATGCTCCGTTCTTTATGAATGCGTGGAAAAAGATGAGTTTATGAAAATATCCGGAGGAACTATGTTCGAGCGAGTATTTGTAATTTGGATTCATGAGAATAAAAAGATAACTGCAACCATAACTCGAACAATTTCTCTTCGGCTCGAGCAAAGTCTTTCCACCAAACTTACTTATTCGAACACTCTCGTATAACGGTGTAAGTTTTATTGAACTTCTTCAGACCCTCGTTGGTGCTGATCAGAGCGTCGCGCCTCTCACCGATCTTCTCGTTGATCGCAACCAAGACAGAGTCGCATTTTTTCAACAGTTCGCAAATTCTCGTAGTCCCTTCTTTTGTTTCAGGAATGACGATGTTCTGGCATTTCAATACGTCAAGAGATTCGAGCATTGAGCCCAGCAGCGTCAAAATTTCTCTGGGCTTTGTGGCAAAGTCGTCTGAAAGAAGAGATCGTCGCTCGGTTAACAGAGAGCTTTGATCGGCGGTAAGATTCCGTTGCTTGGTTACGCGTGAAACACGTAAAGTTCTCACCCAGGGAAGACAGAGCTTCGGCGATTTGATCATCCAGTCGATTCTGCAGTTCGATCAGACTCTCCAAGTCTTTTTCTCGCTTTTTCACGCTCGACAACTCCTTCCTTATCGCATCCTCCTCCTTCATCGTAGCCGCCAACTGCGACACGGCAGTCTTCTCTTGTTCCGCCGCCTTCCTCTTCATCAATATCAGCACCATCTCCGACTGGAGATACTTGTTGTACAAGTTCTTTATCTCCTGCTCCTCGCTTTCGAATTCGAGTTTCTTCGTTGCGTCCGGCGCCAATTGCGCACCAGGCATGACAGATTGTCGCGAAATGGGCAGTCGACGATTCACGCCAGAGGCTAATGACACGAAGTACGTTTTAAAATGATTTTCATTCGGAACACTCGAGGATTATGAGTTTCGTGGCACGTGCGACGACAAACCTGTCATTGAGAAATCCGCCGGAGCCATAGTCGCCCTCGCTACGGTTCTGGAAAATCATCGATGAAAATACGCTAACCGAATGGCGAGTAACATCGAATTCTTTGGATTTCTCACGCCAGAGGAGAAAAGTTGTGAACCTCGGCATCGAAATTAATCGCATTGAAAAAAAATGGAAGACGGGACGCGTACCTGTTGAGCCTCCGCGACTGTGGACTGAGCGGTGTTTTTCTCTGCATTATTTCTTTACTTTTGTTCAACAAAATGTCGCTCGAAATTTTACTCTACTTTCGGCTATTATATTCGCTATGAATCCTGTAGAATTGCACAAAGAAGTGAATTAATTCAATTCGGAGTATCTGACGGGAGTGAGAAGCAAGGTAGTTACAATAAATTCAAACCGGAGCGTGAAGCTAGAGACGTTTTCCGAGATACAGTGTTGCCAATGTCAACGAATTCAGACGTGCATAGAAGACAAGGAGACTAGAGTAAAGGAGTCCAAACTCCCTATCCTAGCCTGTGCGAAGTTCTTTCAAGCGGTCGCAGAGGTATAGTGCTCAGTTCCACCGCAGGCATCGCTAGGTTCTTGGGAAACGATAATATACAGTAATACAAAACTGCATGAGGTCCGAGCTCCGCGACCTTATGCATTCCTTCCATTATAATATATAATAATATTGTGTACATATATATATATAGAAATAAAATAAAAATAATATTAATAAAGCACGTATTAATGAAACAACTCGTGTTGTTTTATTCACATGGGCTTATTATATAATAAGCACATCAGATATAATAATTATATAATAAGGAGTACAATTCGAGTAATTTAACAGTAAGTTTTGACGTACTCCCTGCTCCTTCCTTGCCGTTGCCGTCGCAAATAAATAATTAAATTCGCTGAAAAAGAATTCGCTCCGGAAGGTTTTATATAGCTGCTGTGCTGCGGTGTACACGACAGATATATTTGTTTGACAGGCGCAAACAATTTTGCCGCCATTACACGGTCAGTTCACCTTACGCAGTTTTGTATGACTATATATTATTGGTTCCCAAGAACACTAGCGACGCCGGCGGCGGAACTGAGCACTACACCTCTGCGACCGATTGAAAGAACTGTTTGAGTAGGCAGTAGTGTCGACTCCTTCGCTTTAGTCTCCTTGATCGCAGAATACTTGTCTTCAGCGACTTCAGCCGCCCGTAGGAACTTCTATGTATGCCCGCATTCGTTGTCGAGTGTACAATTCCGATTGAGCACGTGTATGCGTCGTCGACGCACGTTTTCTGCACAGCACGTTTCGTAATTGTTTTCCCAATGCACAGATGTGGCAGCATTCATAGCGAATAAAAGCCGGCAAACAAAATCGTTCAACATGAAGAACAAACCAACGCGTCACAAGGAAACGAATACTTTTAAGGTTAGAGTCGACGAAACCACGGGGTTAACCTCCAATGAACGTTTGACCTAATTCAACCGTTGTGTTGCAGTTTAAAAGATTTTCGGAGAGAGTATCCGAGATCGACGTCGATGTATTTCATCGAGTGGCTCATCGCTACGAGGAGCAGAGCGCCGATGGTCAGGAAACGTTTTTCTATCAAACGCTCAAGAAATGGAACGACCTCAACCTCACAGAGGGCTACACAGCCTTCAAGAAAGAAGTCCGCAACATCGTGACCCTTCCGCAGTTGTTGAATCGCAAGCAGGAAGTCATAGACGTACTGATGAGATACTTGAAGGCGTCCGATAACAAGGCCTACCTTCAACCTATCTTGGCGTGAGTCTCACAATATTCTTTACAGCAGTGACAACGATGCACGATTTTTCCTTTCCTGATTTTGACTATGTCGATGAAAACTCTCCCTTTTCCCATTGCAGCTTGATAGTGGCAGTCGCGAGAGATCTGCAGAAAGAATTCGACGAATACTTTCCCGATTTTCTCGCCGCGATAAAAGATCTGCTACAGACGAAAGATGCGGAGCAGCTGGAGTTGGCTTTCACGTCGCTGGCGTATTTGTTCAAATTCCTCTGGCGCTATTTGATTAGAAACGTCGACCGTACGTTCGATCTTCTCCTGCCGCTGTTGGCCGAGTCGAAGCCGCCGTACGTGAACAATTTCGCCGCCGAGAGTTTCGCCTATGTGGTGAGGAAAGTGCGCGATCGAGATTCCTTCTTTCGTCTGGTGTTGCAAACGTTGCAGGAAAAGCGACAGGCGATAGGCGGATGCGGTAGACTGATGTTCGAAGTTATCGCGGGAACGTCGGGTCAATTTCATTCGTGCGCCGAGCCAATGCTGACCTCGTATCTCGAAGCTCTGGAGGATGAAAGTGTCGATCGAGAGCTCGCCTGCCGTGTTTTGGAGAAAATTTTCGACTGCGTATTGGACAATGTCGATCCACGCAAGAGTGACGTATTGTGGACGGTTTTGCTGGGATTTATCGATCGTCGTGCGAATGCGAGAAAGTCGCCGGAGAGCAGAGACCACGAGAGTGTCGACGCATCGTTCTTTGGCCTCGTGCGTCACCTCGTCGATCATCGCGACGGACGAATGCTCGCCGATCCCTTGCCACTCGTTAAGAAGCTCGTACGGTCTATGGAGGTTTACAAGGACGAAGAGCCGATTCTACGCTCGATTAGCGACCTTGCCGTTTCCGTACTTCTCGCCTCGTCCGTTAAGCTCAGCCAGGAAACTTCGAGCGAGCTTGTGCTCAAACTAATGTCGATAAGCCAGCGAAACTTGGCTTTTCAGCTCGTCGAGCGTCTCATCGATTATTCGGCCTTCGAAACTCTCGTGTTGCCCCACGTGATTGGACAAACTATACAGAAGAGTTTCGACGCCGCGGCTCTCGATCTGTTCGCTACGATCGTCAATTCACGCTCTCCAGCCCCGCTGAGCGGTGTCAGCGCAAAGAGTTGGCGGAAATTCCCTCTCGACTTTCGCAGAGCGTCGAGCGCTACGGTTACCTACCTTCGTCAGGCGCTGGAACAAACAACGAGGGAGGAAACTGTCTCGGAAAATGCGATCAAAGTTGTCACGATCATGCCGCACTTGAATCCACTGCCTGAAGAACTTTTCACCGCGCTGAAAGCTTCCATAGTTTTCACTCGCGAGAAACTCGCCAACTGGAATTCCGCGCTCGATGAGGATACCGGTGAGAAATGGAATTTTCTTTTCTTGCTGGGCGTCGATTCTACCGCGCGGATCCTCCAAGCGGACGATTTTCACGATTTCGTTGATTCACTCAACGGCAATTTGTTCGAACTCGTGAGAAAGTATCCAAATTCCGACAGCACGCTGAACGTCGTTGATTCGATACTCACACACGTTTCGGAGTCGAAGCGTCGCAACGACTTGATCAACGGGCAAACATTCGACGAGATGAACGACGCGTTGGCACCGAAACTGTCCTCGCCTTTTCACAAAACTCGTCTCGTCGCGGCTCACATCTACTCGCTGTTTCGCGACGTCGAGGGCACGAGAACGTCGTCGGATAAAAGTGGAAATAACAGCGCGCTGGAACTTATGTTTTTGGCCGAAAACGAACCGGCGACGGTTCACAAATATCGCGACAGACTCGTACATCTTCAAGCTCTCACGTTTCAAAGTCACGCCCTGACGAGTCTTGAGCCGAAGTATTACGACTTTCCACTGAGATACCTCATGGGAAACTTGTGGGTGAATTTTTCACTACTGTGGGATCCCGTGTGTCGAACTATCGCCACATACGCGACCAAGGAGTGCCCGCACTTCTGGCCGATTTTCTTGGCCGATCTCAAGGCCGAAATTCCGACGGAAAATTCGTCAACGAACGTTCTCGATGCGAGTGCAAATTCGCCGAAGCTGTTCGAGTGCGACGCGGCGAATTCGCTCGTTGGCAAGATATCCGCGAATGACGAGAAACCCGACAATCTCAATTACCAGTTGTTGCTGTGGAAATGCATGGAAGAATGCGTGGCCTATTGCGAGACGAAGAATCGCGACATAACGGGCCTGTTCATCGACAACGTGGAGCGAAATTACTTCAAGTCGGACACAGAATCCGCGCGATCGTGGAGTATCGAGAAGAGCAGAGACGAAACTTCGACTGAGATCGAAAGCGACGACGACGACGACGAAGAGGAGGAGGAGAAAGACACGGAGGAGTGCGCAGAAAAAGAACCGAAAAAAGCACCGATGAATTCTTCGCGAACGCTTTTTCCCCGTGGTGGACGAAAATCCATGTCGACCAAGCTGATTCTCGCTCAGATGAAGGTATTCGCAAAAATGAGCAATCCGAAGATGCTCTATCGCGAGTCCGAAATGAATCGTATTTACATGGATCTGTTGACGTCGAAAAGCGTCGAGATGCAAAAAGTCGCGTTGGACTGTCTCTTCGCTTACAAGCCAAAGTATCTTTTGCCTTACAGGGAAAATCTCTATAGCCTCGTGGACGAGAAGAATTTGAAAAACGAGCTGGCGCGTTTCCGCATCGATCAAGAGAGCAGCATGCTGAAGGACGAAGATCGCGAGGGCCTGATGCCCGTTCTCATGAGGCTCATTTACGCGAAAATGGCTATGAAGATCGGCATGAGAACCGGTGGCAAGGGCGGAGCGATAGTTCGCCGAAAAATCATTCTGCGCTTCCTCGCCGGCAGTCGAGAGCCGGAAATGATGATATTCACGCGTATGGCGTTCCATCCGTTCGAAAAGTTCGTCTCCTTGGATCTCGAGGCTCCTCTCGTGATTCTGACGGATTTGATCGAGGACGTAGCCTCGCGGATCGATTTATCGAACGTCATACCACCGAAGAGGCTCCGAAGCGCGGTCAATCTGTTGTCCATAGTAATCGAACAATTCGGGGCAAAGATGATGGACAATCTTTTGCCCCGTTTGCTCGCTATACTCGTTTGCATACTTGCTCAGGCTAATGAAATTCTCCGTAGATCGGAAAAGGTACTCTCGGGATATCTACCGACTATCAAAGGCCTGAGAACAACGTGCCTGGCCGTGGTCGCTCGTTTCTTCGCGCATTTCGACAAGTATCACTGGAAAACCGAAGAATTGGACGCTCTCTTTGACGTCGCGATATTTCCTCTGTTGGAGAAATTACCGATCGAGGGAATACACAGTCCTACGGCTCTGTTGAAGCTTCTGGCAACTTGGGCCGAAAATCCGCGTTACTACAAGCTGTTGGTGAAACACCGAACGGGACAGCCCTCTCTGACGCCCCTCCCCTACGTGATGAAACTCCTCTTAGGACCGAAGACCCACGCCTCCGTCGTCAACGCGATTCTCGAGATGCTGAAAAATATGCTGACTCTTCGGGACAACGACAAGATGGAGACCGACGAGGAGCCCGCGGAGCCGTTGCTCGTCGCGAACGTCCTCAGCGTGGACGAGGCTGCAGCGGAAGAAATGAATTACGGCTCGTTGATACTGATGGCCCACGTGCCGGAAATTCTTCGTCACATGAAGACAAAGCTGGAGCGCTCCAGCAAGGGTATCAACAAAACCGAACTAACGATACTCTCGCGACTCTCGGAATTGGTGAAAGATCCCGAAATGAGCGACAGATTGTTGAGCCTTTTGCTGCCGATTCTCGTGAAGCGAACACTCCGCGGCGAGACCGAGGAAACGATTCTCGAGCTGCTCACGACTATCGTTAATCTGGTGAAGAATGTGAAAAAACCGGAAATCCACTTGCGCGCGGTGCTTCCACTTTTGGCCACCGTGTCGCCCGTTCCAGCGAGAAAATTGTTGCTCCGTCTGATCGACGCGATAGCCCGTGGCACGTCCGCTCCCGAGAGCCGAGAGACTTACGAGAAAAACGCCGATCTTCTGCTTAGACTCAACGCCTGGGACGACAAGTGGATCGAGCAACCGAATTTCGAGAAGAGATTGGACGCGTTTGGAGAAATTGCCACTTCTGCAGGATCGATGAAAGAGCCATCGGTTGGTTTGACTCTGGAATTCGGTGTAGCCGTTGTGTACACTTGTTATTTTTTCCTCGGCCACGAGACGGACCTGTCGCTACGCGATTCGTCCGGGCAGTGCCTCAAAACGTTGGGGCCGCAATTGGCGAAAGCCTGTCAGGCTAACAACGTCGATAGACGCTACTTGATGGACGAGACGATTCTGCGTATCGTCAAAATTGGCATAAAAAGCAAGAACGACGTTGTGAGGAATCAATCGATCGGTTTGTTGGGCGAAATGTCGTTGGAGTGCCCGGAAGTGCATCCGGTGCTTCGGGACTTGTCGATGCTCGCCAACAGGCAGGATCGCGAAGTCGATTTCTTCGAGAATCTTCAGCATCTGCAACTGCACAGGAGGGCTCGTGCGCTGTTGAAATTTTGCTCGGTAGCCAAGTCTTTCAAGAGACTCCCGAACACGAGGACTCTCACGCAATTTATATTTCCGGTTGCATCGTCTTATCTGTGCAACGAGTCTTACGCGAACAAGAACAGCATCGTTGACGCGGCGATCGAGACCGTTGGCACGGTTTGCCGTTTGTTGCCCTGGCATCATTACGAAATTATTCTCAAACATTATCTGGACAAGCTGGGCGGTTCTGTCGAATTTCAGAAGCAGATAGTGAGAATCCTCGTCGCCATATTGGACGCTTTCCATTACGATTTGTCGAAGCTGAAGAGCGTCGATGCGAACATAGCGGAAGCAGCGGCGAAGGAGGACGGGGCGGAAATGGAGAAAAAGTCAGTGATCATCGTTACCGACGAGGCTGCAACGGTAACCGTTGAATCAATGGACGCTGAGGAATCATTGGACGAGGCGTTGGACACGGTCGAATCGCCGGAAGAGACGGAGAAATCGCACTGCGAGAAAGAGGCTACGCCGGAAGTCGCTGTGATCGAGAGACAAACGATATTGTCGCAGTACGTAGCTAAGCGATTGGTGTTCGATATAACGCATATTTTATTGCCAAAGTTGCATCGCTCGATAGTGGCTCGTACCCAACACGAGAACAGTCATAAGGTGAATCGTCGTAGAACCGGAGCCGAGAGAGAGGAGGAGGAACTGACCAGAGTACCGATCGCCCTGGCTATGGTGAAGCTTTTGCAAAAATTGCCCAAAGGCATATTGGATCGTAACTTACCAGGTATATTTATGAAGCTGTGCACCTTCCTCAAGTCCCGTTTGGATTCCGTGAGACGAGCGACGCGCGAGATTCTACAGAAAATCATGACGACCCTCGGACCGGATTATCTGCATCATTTGCTCCGCGAGATGAACGCCTTGTTGACGCGAGGCTTTCAAATTCACGTTTTGGCTTACACGATCCACGCGGTCCTCGTCTCGCTGAAGCCCCTCTTCGATGAGCGACACATGAGCGAAAATCTTCAGAGCGTCATGTCCGTCTGTAAGATCGATCTGTTCGGTCCGACCGGCGAGGAGAAGGAGGTCGCTGGCATCGCCAAGAACGTCAGCGAGGCGAGGACGACCAAGAGTTACGATATTTTCTCCATAATTGGCCAATTCGTCACGGAATCCTGTCTACTCGACGTTATTCTGCCGCTACGAGGGATACTTGCGGAAACGCGATCGCACAGCACTGTGCGAAAAGCCGTCGAATGCCTGAGACACTTTGCCCTCGGCCTGGCCGACAATACTTTCGTACCCGTCGAGAGACTCGTCGTATTTCTCTACGGCATCGCTTCCGAGAGCATTCCCGAACTTTTGCCAGCGAAGAAAGTCCAACTCACCGACAAGGAGAGCAATGCTCTGATCAGACAAAAATCCGACTGCTACATAATCGCACCCGTGCCGAAAAGCCGAATGGGCGTCAAAGCCACGGCGAAAGTGTCCGCCGATACGAACGCTCACGTCATGGTGGAATTCGCGTTGAAATTGTTTCACATTTTGCTGAAGAGGGAGCACGTCGCTGGGACGTCCCTCAAATCGTATCTCGATCCTTTCGTACCGATCCTCGCAAGCTGCCTGGATGCCAAACAAGTTAAGGTGAGACAAAACTCGAGGTTCTTGACGGTAATAAAGGTGCGCTTACACGGGCAACTAAAATTGCTCAATTCTGGGCAGTATTGGCCAAATATGACGTCACGACTACATCCAGCGATTTAACGCGATTCATATATGGAGCAATCGTTGCTGGATATGTCGCCACAACATATTGAGCGATATAGAGCAATTTGAGTAAACTAGGCAATAGATTCGTGCACTAGCAATTCAGTTGAGCAACCGTCGTCAATCATGGACGACGTTTTTCTTGCGGCGGCTGCTTGCAGCGCTTTTATTGTATCGAGTGCGAAACGAAAAACAAAGTAAAGAAATAGGACGAATTTGGATGCGGACGTACTCAGCCAGACGAAAGCCATCTTCGTTGTGCAATTAATTGGGCGATATGTTATTCAAAAACTTTACTAAAATGTCCCGATGTGACTTTGAATAAAAATTTACGAAAAGTTGGTCCGCTAATAACCGAACACACGACCAATATTAGGGATCCAATTTCTGCACCAACAAAACTTGCCGTAACCCTTCGATTTCTGGCAACTGGCGATTCGTACAAAAGTTTAAGAGTATACGTACAAACGAGATAGAAAGAAAATTGCCTTGAATTTTCCATACCCACTGGATATTCGGCAATCCATAGCGGCAACATTTAACAATAGAGAATATACGGAGCAATTGGAAGCAATATTGCCGAAACAATTGCAGCAATTTTTAGGAATTGGCCCAGATTGCTACACCAATTGCTCCACTACCTCCGGCGACTGTTGCCCGGCAATTATTGCTCGAAAAATGGCCCGTGTAGGTGCTCCTTAAGAGAAAAAGTGGATTCATACCTTTTCGGTGGAGATTGTAGCCTTTTCCTCCAATCAATCGAAGATTGAAGGAGGATTCTTCGAATTGGAAAATCGAAACTATAGCTAACGGTGTTTCATTTTTTCTCTCGTTTCGTTTCAGCTAAGCACGCTGTCTCTGCAATGTTTGAACTGGATACTAAAAATGGATCTGCCTACCGTGCGGGAGTCGGTGTCCGATATATGCACCTCGATATTCGCAATTTTGCACAAATATGCCGCAGCCGGACTGAGCAAAGGCGATAACTTTGATCTCGTAATGGCATCATTCAAATGCATGTCCGTGCTCGTGCGCGACGTCAAACATTTCGGCATGACGGACGACCAGACGAAGGCGCTCGTACTGTACGCCGAGCAGGATCTCCACGACAGTGACAAGCAGGCGACCGCCTTTAATCTTTTGAAAGCCATTATAAGTCGCAAACTCATCGTGACGGAGATGCACGCGGTTATGGAGAAAGTTGCCACCCTCAGCGTCACGTCCGATCTCGATCATGTTCGACAGCAATCAAGATCCGTGTTTTATTCATTCCTCATGGAATATCCGCTTGGCAAACGTCTCGATAAACACATTTCCTTTTATCTCTCGCAATTGAGCTACGACATGAAACCCGGGAGATTGAGCGCCCTCGAAATGATACACAGTATCGTCACGGGATTCCCGGTGGTGAGTTTCCAGACGAGAGTATTGAAAAAAAAAGCAATATTGTTGGTATTTATGGCAGCAGAACGATTGCTTGCTATGATATTTATGCGTTGTCCTCTTTGCAGGAAATTCTCGTGAAACAATCGGGAATTTTGTTCTTCATGGTCGGCGCAAGGTTGATAAACGACGAGGATCCGTCGTGCAGAAAGTTGAGCGCGAAATGCATCAAGGAAACTATACAAAGAGTTCCACACAATCAGAGAGTCAAACTTTTCGACATCGTCAAACTCTGGCTGAAGGATTCCAAGGTTCGACACTTGTGGGAAATTGTTGGAACCTTAAGAGGGGAGATACTTTTAAGGTGCACTTACACGGGCAACTTTCATGAAGCAATTGCCCGGCAGCAGTCGCCGGGAGGTAGTGAAGCAATTGGTGTAGCAATCTGAACCAATTTCTAAAAATTGCTGCATTTGTTTCGTCAATATTGCTCCATATATTCTCTATTGCTAAATGTTGCCGCTATGGATTCCCGAATATCCAGTGGGTATGGAAAATTCACGGCAATTTTGTTTCTATCTCGTTTGTACGTATACTCTTAAACTTGCGTACGAATCGCCAGTTGCCAGAAATCGAAGGGTATTGCTCAGAATTAAGCAATTTTAGTTGCCCGTGTGAGCGCACCTTAACTCTAAAAAATGGCGAAGAAATCTTACCTTTAAAAAAAAATCATAAAAATCAGCCAATTCTTTCCTCGCTTAAAAGTATCTCTCTCCCCTTAAGAGCCTCAAGGGATATTGAGCGAACGAGAAAACTTCGTCTTTTTCAGATCGCACATAGAACCCTGGCTGCTCAGTTGTGCGGGATATTCGTAAATGTGGAGAAGGAAGCGTTCGAGGCGCGACTAACCGAAGTATTGCCACTCGTTCTTAAGCAATTTCACGCGGAGGACGCGGAGGGTTCGAAAAACAAGCCTGGACGTTTCGTCAAATTGCCCAAAGCTAGAGCAAACACAAAACGGTCGAACGATCTGACGAACGTCGATATAAAGGATCCCGAGAGAATGAAGGACCATCATTTGTTTCAAGTGCTGCAGCTGTCACTCAAATTATCGGCGAACTGCCCGAGTTTGTTCAAGAGTGAAAAGTACGAAGATTCCGTGTGTTCGCTCGCGGGTAATTATCTTTACCTGTTTACAATTGTACGCCCCCCCCCCGCCCTCATTCGCCGAAACTCAAATATTCCGTATTATTGTTTACTTGCGATGAAGCTTTGTTGTTTCTTCAAACAAATATTTCGAGTTATGCTCGAGAGTGAAAAATATTTGCGATGACGCAATATGGACAGTAGTAATTCGGAAATTCCGAAGAAACGTAAAGATTTTGCATAACTTTGAACATTAATTTTGACCAATGATCGTTGCGTTTCCAATTACGACGAAAGAATACAGCCAATCGCTCCTCGCGCATCCGCATCTGTGGGTTCGTCTGGCAGCCACGCAACTGATGGGTTTCGTTCTCGCTAGTCTGAACGAAGAAAAGATATCGCGTCTTCTCGAGGATCCCGCGGGTGTCGCGAGGGAAAAGGGTTATCTGTACTCCAACCCGATAGAAACGCTGCGAAGTCTGAGCCTCGATCTCGCCGCTCAGTTGCAGCCGGACATGGAGTTTGAAGAGTTGGCCGATCAGGTGGTGAAGAATCTCGTTTTCGTGGCGAGAGTCGTTAAAACGCTGAGAATCGAAATTTCGCGCGATAAAGAGGACGAGAATAACGATCGCAACGTTGATATCTCGATTCTCTGGCTGCTCAGACGATTGAAGAAGTGCGTCAACGTCGAAGTAGCTCAGGCACCTAAATCTACATCCGTGGTAAGAGGAAAGGAAAAGGCGAAGTAAAATATTCGCTCGTCATCGTACGCTTGAGTTCACAACGTCAATAGCGAGCAATCTTATTCCTATCTGTGTGTTTGTTCTTCAGCGAATGGCGGTTTTCAAGTGGATTGCCGGTATCACCGCGACAATCCCGATGGATTATCTGAGGCCCGTGCTCTTCCAAATAATGTCACCCCTCGTTCGAGAGTTGGCAACGACCGAGGAGGCGAACGCTCCGTTGCGCCATTTGGCCAAGGAAGTCGCCACGATGATCAAGAAGCGTCTGGGCAACGACGACTACGCAAAATTACTCGCAAAGGTCCAGCAGAAACTGGACGCGAGGAGAAACGAGCGTAAAAATACGCGCACGCAGCAGCGTGTAACCGATCCGGAGCTGGCGGCCAAGCGAAAAATTGCGCGACAGCAGAAAAAGAAGGAGGCGAAGAAACGAAGAACGACCGAGGCAAGGGGCAAGAGAACAGCGAAAAAACCACGCAGAGAAGTCGATTTGGAAATATGAGCCTTCCAGTTTTTTTTTCGTTGTTCCTTCCCGTATCGTGACGACAGGAAAAATGGATCGAGTGGCAATACGTTCCTCGTTGACTGTCCGAAAATCAATAATGAAAAAGACGTCGACTTATTTTCAAAATTACCGGAGAAAAAATCGTGATGAACCTGGCAGTTATTTACTTTTTTTTAAATCCAATACTTGTACATACTGTATATAATTAATGGTATGCACATGTGTGCGTATGTAAATAAAGATTTTGGAAAAAAATACGTTTTTCCTCCTGATCTCCGTCGCCACGTCATGAGGAATTTATTTGCCATTGGCACGTTGACCGCCGCGCAATTCTCATGGAAATTAGTACGTGCGCCCACGTGCGGTCAACGACAATGCTCTGGAGCACGGCGCCATATTGGCCGCTTGTGAGAATGCTTAACGATCCCGGTTAGAGGGGAATAGTTTGCAGGCAGAAGTCCAAGATACGATATCTCCTCTGTAGAGATGGCATTGCGTTGAGAAAGTCTTTCGAGCGTACTTTTCGTTCCTCAACTTCGTAGTCGTTCGTGCACAAAACTACGAATTTTAGTTCTCGTATATTCGGGTGGCGTTTCGGTGGATTTTTTATTCACCGAAAAACTTCATCGTTCGATCAATCGGAGCAACGTCGAAAGGAGATTCAGATCCGATCGCCATCCAATAAGTTTGGATGTTCGACGAGGAAAGTGGCGTAATGTTTATTGACATTTGGCCGATTGTAGCGAGTATTATTATTCTTTTACTTGGAATCTTTGTATACAAGAAAACAATCGAGAAATCGCCACCAGGTAACGTGAATAACTTGTTTACAAATACACTCATATCGAGGTTCATTAAGGGCTTATACGGGGTGTCCCATTTTAATCTTACACCTGATTTATCGCGAAAAATACTGCTGCGATCGGGTATTTAGTATCGTAAAACTTTTAGGAATCAAATGGGAACGTTGAGGTTGTTATGGGGTTTAACCGTCGGGCGTGAAGGCAGCGCCCTATGCTTATGCATAGGGCCGGTTGACTGTTACCAACTGTTGGCTATCAAATAATCGTCATATTCAACGTACATTTGCGAACTATTTTTCTACATCTATTTGTGAAAAATATGCACTTTTGAACATTCGGTGATGACACTCAATGTTTTCATTACTTTGTATAAATAGATTCTATAACTTTTTCTTGCTCAATCAACGCGAGACGAATTGGCAACGTCGTAAATCGTAGTATATGACAATGCCCAGGTAAGCAGAAGTATCGCGAAGTTAGAGATATACGCGCTCCATTCGTAACCTCAAAATCGGTCCAAAGAGCTATCGTCAATGAATACCGGTTCAAGTGAAAAAAAAATTCGCTGCAAAGAAAAAGTATGTAATAAAACTGTCTATATTCTGGACGAAATCAAAAACTTTATAAACTTTCCGATATCCTGAAAACATTTCATGTATGAAAAAAATTCTGCTTTGTCTTCGCCTGGCAATTAAAAAAAATAGCATTTCGGAACATAGTTATCAAATCCATATTATGCCATTATTACTAATCAAGACAATAAGAACAAATCATATTCGTTAATTATCGTAACCGAGCAGTTGGAGGTTCCTGGGCATAATAACCGAATATGGATAAGATAGGTACTCGCATTTGTATTTGTACCGCCCACGGCGTTGCCATGATTGCACAGCCTATTGTTTTTAGTGCTTGTTTTTCGCACGAATTCGCTTTAATAAACATTAATAATTTTATAACGGTACTTAAAAACCCGATTTTCACGCTACTAAGGCTTAGTCCGATAATTAGTCGGACCGTACCTATTTTTTCAGCTCCGTGGTAGCATTTTCCTAGCGGATAGTAATAATGTACTAAAAAAATAATCGGGAGTTTTCCATAAGCCCAATATAATTAGCCCACGTAATACGTCGAATTTCCCAATTTTTTTCCTAAAAAAAACGACATTTCTGATCGTATCTAATCTGCATAGCATAATTAGCAGAGGGATTATAAACGTTCAGAAAAAACGTCAACTCGGTGGAAGCATTTCGCTCAAACCCCATAACCTTAAAAAAATCTTTTGCTTTAACATTCAAAATGGCGACGTTAAGATGGCCGACCAGTGGCGATCCAGTGACCAGTAGAAAGAGAACGTTTTTTTTAGCCCCTTGTTGGAGACGTACATGAGTACCGAGACGAAAAAATTGTATTTTGTAACCTACATTAGTTTTGCTAGCGAAGTACACACGATTATTTTAAAAAATATCGCTTTTTACAAAGATGGCACTATTTTGAAAAAAAAGTCGGATCTTCGACTAAAAACGGCCTCAATTTGTTCGTTAAACGATTTTGAAAAAATGCTTTCAAGCTTAAGGAGGTACGATCAATACTACGAATCCAACTTTCGGAATTGAAACGTTTACATGATTTTGACGAATACTTTTTGCGCCTATTGCCAAAATTTGAGCTATTTTGACCGTTTAGTTTTTTTCGCAATAAAACTGCAAAGTCAAGCACTTTGAGTTACCGAAGCACGTCGTCTTATGGAGATGGTCAACCGAAAGTGCGGTGATCATGGTTTTTCTCCTCACGTATCCAACTAAATCCGTTGAAAAACTGAAATTCGATAGATTGGATATGATTGATATTGAAAAAAATAAGAAAATCAATCTTCACCGTGTAGTTGAAGCACTACGTTGCAAGAACGTTTCAATTTCCGGTCGAAAATCGTCAGAACGACGAAATTGCACCCACCGACTTAGCAACGTCGCGAGTAACAGCTGATGCGTTTGGCGAACATAACCTAGCTTTGTTTTGAAATTAATTTGAATAGAAGCCGCCACAGACTTAGCAACGTTGCGAGTAACAGCTGATACCTATGGCGAACATAACCTAGCTTTGTTTTGAAATTAATTTGAACGGAAGCTGCCACAAAATATGCAAACAACAATTTATGGAGTTTTATCATTTATCACGTATCGATAATATGTATAATTATATCCTGCCTATCGTGTAAATCCGCTGACGAGGAACATCCCTCAGGTGACACCCTTCGATTTTGTTGAAATTGGGATATGTTATAAAGCGACGAAAAGTAAGCGATACGTATTTTTTTTTATCGGCGGAAAAACGGTTTCAAGGGGTGCTACCACCCCTCGAAAAAAGGCATTTCTAGAGGCAATATAGCAGTTTCACACACAAGGAGTCCACCGATTTTAATGAAACAAAAACGAAAATTCTTCTAATCCGAAGCAATGAAAAATCCACTATAGCGACGTTGCAAAAAAAATAATTAAGGTGTGAACCACCCTAGAGATGCCTTTTTCGAGCGCTGGTTTCACCCCTTAAAACCGTTTTCCGCCGATAAAAAAAAATACGTATCGCTTACTTTTTGGTGCTTTATAACATATCCAAATTTCAACAAAATCGAAGAGTGTCACCTGAGGGGTGTTCCTTGTGAGGTAATTCAAGCCTATTTCAATAGACTTAAATTTTATTACCTTAATATTATTACGAAGATTACTACCGAGTCGTCGACAATCTAATTTTTCAGTTTTTATTTGTTCACGTGCAATAAATTCATCATTTATCACAACATTCGGTACACTAAAATCGATAATACGAATAACCAATATAAGTAAACATCAATCAGAGCAGCTGTGGGTACAATAAATTTAGACTCTTTTTTGACCCCGTGGAAGTGATCGTAGCTGCTTAAAGTTGAAAAACAATTTTTTTCGAGCCATGTTCTTCATCATAGCACCGAGCACGTAGAAATTGCAACAAAGACTATAAGTATAATAAGTCTTCGCGTATGTTTCTACAAATCTCCCAAACGTAAGGCATTGACGCGATTCACGCGATACGAAGGAACATCGTAATTGACGAATACATAAAGAAATATTCGCAATTCGTCTTTATCAACGGAACCTTTTCAATCAAAAAGAGAGATTATCGAGCTTCGTAAATGTCGGAAAAAAAAATCCGCATCCGTCACCGCTTGACTTTTTCGTCAATTTTCCAAAATGAGGAAAGATATTTCAGGGCCATCTGACACTTCGATTTGGGTATTTCTTATCGCTTCGCACATCTTTGTAAATATGCAAAGAACGATAAGAAAGTATTACCAACTCAAAATGTTTCAAAAAATGGGGCGATATGTATGAGAAGAAAAGATTAAGGCTATTTAAGGGGGAGGCCCAAGGCCTGAATCATCAAACGTATTTAAAAGCTCGACAGTTTGGGGCTCCGGAACGAGGATAGCGAAACGGAGCAAGTGTGAGACCGTAGAGTCACTTGAATTTTCGTCGATCGTTTCGGCAACGTTCGTGAACAATTTGCCCGATGAGAGCGCGAGCGAGACGGGTGAAACGCAACGAGAGAGAGAAAAGCGTCGGGGTATAATTTTAGAAGAGCTTACAGTTACGACTGTGAGGTTTCTGATTACTCATCGAGCGGAGAACCGCGTGTTCGGTGCTTCTGCCGCGCTAGCGATACAATGCTCACTTTCGTTTTGCTCTCGATCGTTGTTAGTCTACTGGCGATAATTTTTGAATCGAACCTGCGAAAACGTAGATTCGAGCCACCCGGTAATTATCAAACGTTATTTCGTTCGTTTGCGATCGTTTCGCGCGGACATCTACAAAACCGAAAATTTCCCTGCCCAACAAGCTTAAGGAGGTACGATCACTTCCTCGGGGTCAAAAACGAGTCTAAATTTATTTCACCCACAGCTGCTCTGATTTAGGTTTACGTTCATTATTCGTGTTATCGATTATAACGTGCCAAATGTTGTGGTAAATGATGAATTTATTGCACGTGAACGAATGAAAAAAAGAAAAATTAGCTTGTCAATGAATCGGTAGTAGTCTTCGTAATAATAATATTAACGTGTCTACCTTAAAAGCGGACTGAAAAGACGTATCGAAAAATCATCCGGAAACCTATTAAGGATGTTGAGTCCCTATGAAACATGTTAATGTTAAACATTTTGTTAAGAACAATTTTTAAAAGAAATTGGAAAAAAATGTACCAATAAACTTCGTTTTGTTTCCGTTGCTTTCAGCATATTGTAGATATTACAAAATTGAGAGGTCAAAAAAAAACTTATTGCAAAGTTACATCAGTTTCCATAAGACAACATTTAATTTGTGAATGTTAATTGTTCAATAACGAGCTTCCTAATTGTCGTGAAATTTTAACACGACCTCTGAAATACTTCGTAAAAAAACGTACCAAATTATCAGAATTTTATTATCATTTGCGATTCGGGACTCAACATCCTTAAAATAGGCTTGAATTACCTCAGCGGAATTAACACGATAGGTAGAATATAATTATACATATTATTGATACGTGATAAATGATAAAACTCCATGACTTGTTATTTGCAATTTTGGGGCGGCTTCTGTTCAAATTATGGTTGGATTCGTAGTAATGATCGTACCTCCTTAACGCGTTACCCCCACTTGTAGTGCAAAAAAAAGGCCTTTTTCATGAATTTTTTTAAAGAAAACTACAAAACTTTTTTAATCGATCAATATACCATCTTAAAGAACACATCTTGAAGAACTGTCAGTAATTTTTTTATTGAAAAATATTACATTGTTTAGTGGCAAATGGCCGTCAATGAAATAATGTTTTTATATACACGGTTTGCGGTGACCAACATTGCGGCGAAGTGGATCATCTGAAAAAAAAATGCGGATGGATTTAGTCAAATATAAGTATAAACTAGTCTTTAATCGAAGGATTTTAAAAAATATTCATTTTCCACAAAATGGCGGACAGTCAAAGTTAATGGTTCGATTTTAACGAAAAAAAACGGCCGTTTTTTGGCTATAAAACGGCCATTTTTTTTTCGAAAAAAAAACCAAACGATTAAAGACTACATTTTTATGTATTAAATAAGCCTGCAAAATTTCAAGAAGATCGGTTCATTAGTGTTCGAGTAATCTTGTCCACCGACTACAGAAACGCCATTTTGAGAAAAACGCGTTTAAAGTTTCAATTTCAGTTCTTCAATTCACGGATTCTTCTCTTTCAACGCTCATATCTCAGTCAATTTTGTTCGGATCGACTTGAAATTTTCAGGACATATTCTCAGATACTTATACTTCAAAAAAATGCAATAAGAAAATCGATTTTTTTTTAAATCGCAAGTGGGGGTAACCCCTTAAAGAAAAGAAAAAAACCGAATGCCCTATCCAACCAATAGTCGAAAACGTGTCCACTCGTACGATAATCGTTGAAGTATCATATTGACGGGAAGTTGTCAATCGCTCAGGTCCATTCCAATGGCCGTTCATCGGAAACGTTCGTCTCCTTCGAAAGCTGAGTATCCAGTATGGCGGACAGCATCGCGCCTTCATCGAGCTCTCGAGACGTTATTCGAGCAATCTCGTCTCCCTGCGACTGGGCAAGCAGAACGTCGTGGCCGTTTCCGGTTACAACGAGATCCACAAGGCCCTGACTGCCGTGGAATTCGACGGTAGGCCGTGGAACGAATTCATCAAACTGAGAAACATGGGTCTGAAGAAAGGTAAGCCGGTGATTAGGTCCGTAGATATTTCACGTCTGAGTCTTGCCTGTGTCCTTTTTCGAAGACTGGAATTCGTTCCATCCTACAGATGGGTTAATTTCGCACACGGAGAAAAATACGGCCTCAAGTTCTAACACTGGTTGCCAGAATTCCAATATTCAGGGCTAGAAGAGTATAGGAGTTAAATATTAGTAAAATGTAACTTCATACCGTACTTTTTGTAGAATACTGGAAACTAATTGTTCCAATGACGTGGGCAAAATATTTTTCGAATACTACAAAAAATCACAATATGCCGAATAAAATGTATTATTTGTATCATTTTACGTGCCACATCGTAGGTTAAAAATTAAATTTCGTCACTATTGCAATACCATAATGACAATTTTTATCTTCCATTCAATACTTTTTGATATTTTAAGGATGTTGAGTCCCTATGAAACATGTTAATGTTAATTGTTCAACAAACAGCTTTTCAATCGTCATGAAATTTTTACACGACCTCCTGAATACTTCATGTAAAAACATACGAAATTTTCAGAATTCTATCATCATTACTTCAACCTCCTTAAGGGTTGAAATAAAAAAATGATAAGAAAATTCGGAAAATTTCGTATGTTTTTGTATGAAGTATTTAAGAGGTCGTGTTAAAATTTCACGACGATTAGGAAGCTCGTTATTAAAAAAATTAACATTTTGTTAAGAACAATATTTAAAAGAAATTAATAAAAAATGTATCAATAAACTTCGTTCTGTTTCCGTTGCTTTCAGTATATTGTAGATATTACAAAATTGAGAGGGCAAACAAAAAAACTTATTGCAAAGTTACATCACTTTCCATAAGACAACATTTAATTTGTGAATGTTAGTTGTTCAATAACGAGCTTCCTAATTGGCGTGAAATTTTTACACGACCTCTGAAATACTTCATACAAAAACGTACGAAATTTTCAGAATTTTATCATCACTTGCGATTGGGGACTCAACATCCTTAATGATATTTTTTTAAGAAGCATAGTATTGATTCTAAACTTCGAGGCCTCTGTTTTCTGCGTGCAGGTATCACGATGGCCGACGGTCCCGAGTGGAAGGAAGTGCGGGCCTGGTTCGTCAGAACATTGCGAGAGGTTGGATTCGGACGTGCCGAGATGTCCGCAAATATGCACGAGGAATTGGAGATCATTCTCGACCAGGTTAAACACGGTGGAGTTTTCAGCATGCAGGCTCTCCTCTCGCCGGCCATAATCAACGTCATCTGGACATTGGCCACCGGCAGAAGAATGCCCAACGACACCAAGTAATCATCCCAACTCCAGTTTCCCTCCTGCATTCCGTCGAATCGGTCGATTTTACTCGTCCATCGTTCGCGCAGGCTGCAGGAGTTCCTTGAAATGATGGAGACACGTACCAAGGCGTTCGACATGGCCGGAGGTATACTCTCGCTCTTTCCTTGGCTTCGTTACATAGCTCCGGAAGCCTCGGGTTACAACCTTCTTCTGCGCGTCAACGAGGAAATAAAGGCTCGTCTTATGGTACTCGAAAAGCAATCCGGAAATCGCCTATAAACTGTTGATTGCTCAATTCGGTGCTCCTCACTCGAGTGATACTTTTTTGCCGGACAGGAAACGATCGAGGATCACAAGAAGAAGTGGGTGCCCGGAGGAACCGGTGGAGATCTGATAAACATATTTTTGGAGAAAATGCACAGCGTGAACGTGGAGAAATCGATATACGACGGTGAGGTTGAAAAAAGTGTAAATCTGCAGAATCAGGGCTGCAGCTCAAAACCGCACCAAATTTTTTTTCTAGCGTTTGTTATCATTAAAAAAAAATTATATCCCATGTAATATTATGGTGGGGGAAGTCGAAATTTCCCATAAGTTATGAGAAGATTGCTAAACCTGTGGGATTTTGAAATTTGCTAAACGAGGGTTTATGGGAGGAGGGAGCCTATGGGATTTTACATTTGCTAAACAAACAAACCCAAAGTAAACCCAAACAGAGGCGCATTGCATGCAACCCAAACAAACCCAAACGTGCGCGCCATATTATGTAGCCCAAACATACGAGCATTGCACGTTTGGGTTTGTTTGGGTTTGTCGGGGTGTGTGTGACTGACGGTTTATTTTCAAATACCCCGCCCTCAACATAAATGTGAAATGTCCGCAAATACGTTATTTCGTCCCCCGTTTTAGTAAATTTCAAAATCCCATAACTTATGGATTTTATGGGAAATTTCGGCCTCCCCCGCCGCAATATTACATGGTATATCATTTTTTTATGATAACAAACATTAGAAAAAAGTTTGGAGCGGTTTTGAGCTGCAGCCCTAACTCTGCAGATTTGGCAAAAAAAGCAACGTATCCGATTGAATCACAGCGAATGGCCGCTCATTGAGGAGCTTTGTTTCAGAGAATCAACTGTTCATTATATTGCTGGACGTGCTGATCGCCGGCGCCACAACGACCACCGCGACCCTCGACTTCCTCTTTCTTCGCATGACGGTCCATCAAGACGTTCAGCGACGGTTGCACGACGAGCTCGATTCCGTAATCGGACACGATCGTATTCCGGAACTCAACGACCGAACGAAGTAAGTTCGCACTCGCGATCATTCGTTTCCTCGGCTGGATCCAAACGGCAGATGGGAATTCTCCGCAGATTGCCTTACGCCGAGGCCATCATCACCGAGTCCCACCGTATGCAGATGGTCGTGCCGATAATAGGACCCAGACGCGCAATGACCGAAACTCACCTCGAGGGCTACAAGATACCCAAGGAATCTTGCGTACTCCTGAACCTCTGGAGCGTCCACATGAATCCGGAATATTATCCGGATCCAGAGTCCTTCCAGCCGGAAAGGTTCATCAAAGATGGCGCGCATGTGCCCGACGAGAAACTCATCTTGTACGGCCGAGGTGATACATAGACGTCGACTTTTATCGCCGAACGAATATTCATTAGCGTTACGCGAGCCAAAGACGTCGCCAACTAATGGGCCAAGGGGGCGGGGGCAAGATGGGGAAGGGAGGGTGGAGGAAATACGAATTTTAGACATTTTAGACCCTAATATACGTGCTTTCAAATATATAGGCGGCCACCTGCCCCCTTGACCCCCTTGACGCGAGCCCGTGAGAATGGTGTCTCGCCTCTTTTGATTGCAGACAACGGTGAATAGAGCAAAGTCACCAGTCGATGCTAATTATTATTTCGCACTTTCGTGAATGGGGGGCGTACATGAATTACGTAACGCCAAATTTCCAATTTTCGCCCCCCCCCCCCCCTCCCGTAACAGAACCGTAACGCCTGACCCCCCCCCCTCTATTTCGTTACGTAACGGGTGCTTTATCGCCAATAATTGCGTATTTTTTTAAAAGAAATAACTAATTATGGAAGGATCGAGTTTATACTCATTTTATGAAGTATATATTCATGTAGTTTTATGCCAATTTTGGTGGAACATTTTTTTTAATTAACCCTGATTTTGCGACGAAAAAAGATTCTCTTCATTGTCCCGTCGATATCTTTATGAAAGGTTATCTGTTAACCAACAAGTTAAAGGTTAAAGCCAACAATTTATCGATATCTATAGAAATGTAGCTATAGTTATGCGCATCCGTTCTTTTATTTTGTTTTTTTTTTTGCAAAATGCCGACAGTTTGGACATTTTTTTTCATCATCGAGGCCCTTTTTTGTACTCAAGCAATCTTTAAAAGTAGTAATGATCAAAATGTTTTAAATCGGTTACGTACAGCCTTAGTCGCTGCGATTAAACAAATGTTTTAAAAAATTGAAAATCGGGTGATAAGGTTTTGAGTATTCGCTGAGGCAAGGTAGAAAAAAGTAGTTAAGAGGGAATTGGGATCAAAGTTTTCGTTCCGTTTTGCTTGATATAAAGTTATGTTTCTTCTAGAATATTGATACTTAAATTGAGGCCTTAGGCTACGGTAACGGGTATAAAATCATGTGCGAATTTAACCATTTTTTTCGTATGAAAAAGTGATTGACTCATAAAATTGATTACACATCTATTTAGTATGAATATCGAGCTGTTAGAAAATATATATATTTTTCTCGATGTACAAAATGGCCGACTACTAATATTTTCTTTTCTTATCTTTTTTAGGCGCTCCGCGGCGTGACATTTAGCATCCACATTTTTTTACCTAGAAGAAAAAACAAAAATTCTCGTCAATCTACGTTAGAATACCTAGCGAAGTACGTACGGAATTTAAAAAATATTGTTTTATTCAAAAGTTGTAGGTATTTGAACTTAAGAAATGAATTTTCAGTGAAAAATTTCGTTATAACTGCTCATAAAATGAAATGTTTTCGATTAATCAGAAATTCCGTACGTAGTTCTCTGCGAAATGCAATTAGGAACATAACTTTTAAATTTAAAGTAAACCGAGTGAAAATTGTTGAAGTTATTTGTCACGTCAATTGGAAAAAAGCTGTTTCGAGAAGTTTCGAGTAGTCGGCCATTTTGTACATTGAAAAAACAAATATATATATTTTTTCTAACAGCTTGATATTCATACTGAATAGATGTATAGATACGAAAAAAATTGTTAAATTCGCACATGATTTTATACCCGTTACTGAGGCCTAAGGCCTTAAAGCATCAAGTCGCGGGCGATATGGCGGTTTTTCATCTTCATTATATTTCTCAAAATAACAAGAGCCTGCACTTCATCTATTCTGAACGATGAGTTTTACATTTGAAAAACTTGAACATGCAGAAATTTTGCTATTTCTGGCAATTCTAAAATCGTGATGTAACGCAAACCTCGACCCCCCCCCCCCCCTCCACGTACGTAGACCGTAACGCCAGGCCGAACCCCCCCCCCCCCCTCCCCCCCCCGATTGCGTTACGTAATTTGTGTACGGCCCCAGGGAACAACGATGCAACAAAAAGAATGGAAATCAACCTTATTTCGTTATTATATTGTGGATACCAGGTGGTGTTGAAAAATAAAAACGCTCGCTTTGTTTCAGGTCACCGAAGATGTCCCGGCGAAGCTGAGGCGAGATTAGCCGTATTTTTATTCTTCGTTCGTATCATGCAACGCTTTAAAATAGTGCCGAAACCGGGACAGGGGCCGCCGGATCTTGAACCTAGTATCGGTATCAGCATGTCACCGAAACCGTACGAGGTTTTGCTCGTTCCTCGACAACGAGCGTAAATCTCTAGATAATAAAGAGCAATCAAGCGCGAGGAATATTCGTTTTGCACTCGAGCTTTTTAAAAATCTTTTCTTTTGTCTCGTGTGTACCGAGCATTCGTAAAATATTTGTCAAGCTTGGCTCTCCGTTCGGTCGATTAATTTAGCACTTTCGTCGATGTTCGATCGAGCGAAGATTCCGTCAAATGTTTGACTGTCGGGCTCATCTCGGAGTCAGCACGAGGTGATAAGGCTTGGGGGAAATGACGAAACCGTCGGTGCCGTCCAGCCTCGGTAAACCGTGTCCCTCGGACACTCCGATGTGAAAATTATGCAAGACGTGGGTGAAGAGAAGGAACAACGAGGAACGCGCCAGAGTCTCGCCCAGGCAACGCCTCTTCCCTGAGAACGAAGGAAAAAAGGAAATAATTGAAATTGACGCTGAAGTTGACAAGATGACCAACGAAGGGTCGACGATTAGAGAAGAAACGCCATGCCTAGACCGAATTGCATGAACTGATGTCTCCTGTCGAATTGGCCGTTCACGTCGAGAAAACGTTCCGGCAAAAATTCACCAGGCTTCTCCCACACTGTAGCGTCCGTGCAGGCACTGTGGAAGTTCACCAACACCGTCGTATTCTGAGGACGAAAAATATCGTACAACGATAATTGCTAGAGAATACGCGTGATATTAATTATTGCTCACTTTTGGAATTTGGTAACCCTCGAGGGAGATGGTTTTGGTAGTGCTGTGCGGGACACCCAGAGGGGTGAGGAGCAACGTTCTCTGCACCTGCAATGCCCGTGATCATTAGCGCGAAATTCTTTTTGCACGACTTTGCACGAAAAAAGTATGTAAAAAAACATAATTGTGACCTCCGCGAGAAAAGCTTCGACTCTGGGCACAAGGGTCGCATCGGCGAGTACCGGATCTCGGTCCCCATCGAGCACGCTGTCCAAATCTTCTTGCAAAATCCTCAGCCACCTTGGATCGTGAGCGAGATACGCGAACGTAATTGCCAGGGCGTCCGTAGTCGTTTTCGCGCCAGCCAACAAGAGGTCGAGACACAACACGACTATATCCTTACCTGTTGACGGTTTCAAAATCGCTAATTATCCTCGAACGTTTGTGACGGGAAGCGGTGGACATTCTATCGACGGGACTCTGTGGGAATTTCAGCAGAGACGGAGGAAGCCGAAATTTGAAATTCTCGAATGTATGTCGGAAATGAGAAGTAACATCAGTTTTCAAGTTAATTAATGAATTTAACTCAAAAAGTTAATTTTTTTTATTCAACTAAGAGTTTTCGTTAAATTTTAATTCGGTGAAAAATGAACTTCAAAGTGAATTTGAAAAATCAGTCGTACGCGAAATAACATGCAGACCGAGCCTCAAATTTTCAGTTAACGTAGACACTTTTAAGGTTAATTCATGAATTTTAGGAGGTACGATCATTACTACGAATCCAACTTTTGGATTTCAAATTTTTAATATGATTTTGACGAATACTTTATGCGGCTATTGGCAAAATTTGAGCTACTTCGACCGTTTAATTTTTTCGCAATAGAACTGCAAAGTCGAGCACTTTGAATTACCGAAGCACGTCGTCTTATGGAGACGGTCAACCGGAAGTGAGGTGATCGTGGTTTTTCTGCTCACGTGTCCAACTGAACCCGTTGGAAAACTGAAATTCGATAGATTGGATATAATAGATATTGTAAAAAATAAGAAAATCAACCTTCACCGTGTAGTTAAAGCACTACATTACAAGAAAGTTTCAATTTCCAGTTGAAAATGGTCGGAACGACGATATAGCACCCACAGACTTAGCAACGTCGCGAGTAACAGCTGATGCGTTTGGCGAACATAACCTAGCTTTGTTTTGGAATTTGAATAGAAGCCGCCATAAAATATGCAAACAGCAATTTATGGAGTTTTATCATTTATCACGTGTCAATTCCGGCTGATTTTTTTAGTCTTTTTAGTCCGCTTTTATGGCGGATATGTTAATATTATTATTACGAAGATTACTACCGAGTCGTTGACAATCTAATTTTTCAGTTTTTATTTGTTCACGTGCAATAAATTCATCATTTACCACAACATTTGGTACACTATAATCAATAATACGAATAATCAATATAAGTAAACAGCAATCAGAGCAGTTGTGGGTAAAATAAATGTAGACTCTTTTTTGACCCCGTGGAAGTGATCGTACCTCGTTAACGCAAAAATATAATTGTTAATCCAACTAAAATTATGACAAAATTTAATTCAATGATAAATTTCCTTTTAAGCTAATTGAAAAAAACTGACCCATAAGGTTAATTTATATTTGAACTAAAAGTTTCCTATTTTTTTAATTCAATGAAAAATTCCCTTTTAAATTGATTGGAGAAATCATTTCCAAGTGGCATAATATGCAGACCGAGCCTCAAATTTCCAGCCAACGTAATAACTTCTAAGTAACGTCATAAGTTCTCTCTAACGTAATAAGTCGATTGAAAAAAACAAAGTGCAAAAGATAATTTTTTATTTAACCAAAAGTTAAACAATATTAATTCCATAAAAAAAATACCTTTTAAGGTAAATGAAAAATGGCCTCTAAATGTTAGTTTATAATTCAAGTGAAGGTTCAAAATTTTCTTAAAATTTCCCTAAATATTAACTTTTAAGCTAAATCGAAAAATCAGTCGTAAGTGGCATAATACGCTGACTGAACCTCAAATTTCCAGTCAACGTAATAACCTTTCAAGTTATCGAAAGATGAAAAAAAAATGTAATAAAAAATTACTCAAACCGTGAATTAAACGAATTGGGTGAAAAAAGTTAATTTAGTATTCGAATAAAAGTTTGAGCATTTTTGAGTCAACGTAATAACTTCTAAGTAACGTAATAACTTCTATTAAACGTAATGGGTCGATTGAAAAAAACGAAGTCGAAAAGATCATTTTTTATTTAACCAAAAGTTAAAAAATATCAATTCTATAAAAAAAAATAACTTTTAAAGTAAATGAAAACATGGCCTCTATATGTTAGTTTATAATCCAGCTGAAGGTTTAACATATTCTTAAAATTTCTCTAAATATTAACTCTTAAGCTAAATAGAAAAATCAGTCTTAAGTGGCACAATATGCTGACTGAACCTCAAATTTCCAGTTAACGTAATAACTTTTCGGCTTATCGAAAGATGAAAAAAAAATGTAATAAAAAATTACTCAAAACGTGAATTAAACGAATTGGCTGAAAAAAGTTAATTTAGTATTCGACTAAAAGTTTGAGCATTTTTCAAATTCAACAAAAAATTCTCTCTTATCTTAATTGAAAAAAGTAACTTAGGAAGTTAACTCTCAATTGAAGTACGGTATATAGAGAATTGAATAAAAATATCTCGTTTAAGTTAATTTAAAAAAGGCTCTCGCAAAGGAATTGTTTTAATGATCGTTTGGCCTGCCTTTATTGATATTTAACTGCATTGGGTAAAGACTTTCGAGAGTGAATAAGACGGGTCTCCCACTCCCGAAATTTCGGTATCGTTCAACTGTTCACATCGTTGCCATACGCTTGGTACGTAGAACGTCAGTGCGTTACGATTAATTACACGATTAATTACCCTACACTCACATAGCAAAAAAAGTGAAACTTTTCAATAAGTTTCTTTCGGACATAAATCACACAGGCGAAAAATCCAAAATATTCTCGGCAATTTTTTCATTGTTTTGTTTTCTCGTCATATCCGAGAGTGAAGCAGCAATTATTAATCTTGACAGTAGACTTCCACTCTCGAGAAAACTTATAATTTCGTAAGCATCTCGTCGCAAATTTCCGCGCGGATCTCAAAAAACTTACGATCGAACTCGCGTGCTTGAGGATCTCCCTGGCTCCTTATCATTTCGGAAACATACGCGTCCATGAGATCTCTGGCTTCGTGATCGTTCGATCGCATTTTCGCCTCGTGATTGTCAACTTCGTTGCCTATGAACGCCCAAAGTCCTTCAAGTACCGTCATCAGATCGTTGTAGCCGCACAGTTCGGGCATGAGGTGACGTAAAAATGGAATCTGCGATACCAAACCACCGAGGGTATCGGTAACTCTGTCGGCCCAAAAAAAAACCCCTAATTTCACGATTGATCCTACGGAGCACCAAAATCGTCGAAAACAGCGAAAAATTTCACCTAAAAGCTTCGTGAACCATTTGCAAAACGTGCTCGACTTTCGGATCGTCGTAAGTAAATCGGTAGCCCGCGAGCATCGTCCAGAGCGCGTTGAGAACCGCCACGTCGAAAGCGGCATGCATACCGATCGGTTTGCCTCCTTTGGACTTTTCGCGAAGATTCCTCACGAGATCGCGCCCCTCGCGGATCAAATTGTCCTCCATCGAGGCCTGTCCAAAACCAAAAGCTCGCAGATGCTTCATCGTGAGACGTCGATTGAACGACCAGTCCGTTCCCTCGGTGAACAATACACCTTGTTACAATAAAATTTAAAGAAAACGAACCACGTCTCATTCCAGATCCGTTCGCTCACCTACGATATTCACAAAAGCGAAAACAATGTCTGGAAAGTGGCAAGAAAGTGCGCAGAGGAGTGCTCAAGATGACACACTTTTTCCTTTACGATAAATAATTGAATAACTAACGTCGTACGAATTCAAAGCCATGTATATCCATAAAGGTTGATTATTATAATGAAATAGAATCAGTTTCCATAGAATAATGAAAAACCACATGTAGGTCGACGTGTGTAAAACGACGTACTCCAGTCTAAGATGATGTATGCATGTCATCTTACACACGTCGACCAAATTATGCTCAGATACATCAATTTCTGGGTCAAGGGATATGCATAACCTTGGAATTCCAAAAAATGGACTTTCGGTTTATTTCGTTCCCTTATTGCGAAGAGTTTGATTTGGTTAAAAGATTTTGTAAAAATTTCAACGATTGACCGAGCTATGACGATTTTAGTAGACCAGGTGAATTGCATGGTTTCTAAGGGCGTTGATATGACTTTGTCCAACCAGGCTGTTTGATTGTTACACGGTGCAGAAATCGCAGATTGAAGGGACGAAAAAAAATTGTGATTTCACCTCAAGCAAGTAGTCACCAAGGCACTTCCTTACGATAAAATTGTTCGAACTGTTGGGACGAAAGAGTGCATTTTATAGGTGGACATTTTAAATGAAAGATGTTTAATTTTTTTACTAGTTCTATTAGTAATGGAGATATAAGCGACGAAAATTAATCGCATCACCTCTCACTCATCGTTTTGTCCCTTTCACTCATCATTCCGTCTCTCCCATAAAAATGTTCCTTGCTCATATCCCCATTACTAATGGAGCTAGCAAATTTTACTCCCCATTACTAATAGAGCTAGCAAATTTATTGTCAATTCAAAAAGAAACATCTTTTATTTCAAACTTTTTTCTACAAAATGTCATTCTTCGTCACAATCGTCATTATAACAATTAAATTGTTTACAACGAAAAAAATACGATTCTTGAACAAAGTAAATGACCCATTCGTATTGCCCGTACCCGAAACCATAAAGAACCACCGAAGGTATTGCGCAGACCTCAACATTTGTACGAAAATTGTATACGGTAAAAGTGGATTCAGTACGTTTTCTTCGCTTGCGTTTATCTCGAAAGTGTACTTTGCAATTTGGTGTACGTCATATCTCAAAGCCTAATCGTCTGATTTACTTCAAATGTGGATTGGACATATTTTATAACATATTAAATCGACTGACCAGATGATTTTTTCATATGTTCCTCCGTTTGTTAATAATAAAAGTTTAAAGTCGTTATTTTTGGTCGAAAATCAACCTTTTCTTTAAAAACAGTGCAATTCGTGCAATTTTTTAAATTTCGGAAGAGGATCCGGTGAGTCCGTATATTTACCATTATACTAAAAGTATATTTTTCCATTTTTGACTTTACATGAATCCACTTGCCGGATTCATGTACGCATTAATCATTAATATTTGATAATACAATAATTATTTGTATTATCAAATCATTTATTATCATATTGTATTATCATATTGTATTATCATATCATTTGTAATAGACATTTGATAATACAATAATCATTAACGCGACGAAGTCGTGTGGAGGCTACAGCCCTGAGATTAAATAACAATGATCACGTTGTTTATATATATTTTGCAATAAAAAAACGGTGACATGTCGAGACTATGTACTATCTGTGTGCGAAAGATCGACCTTATCATCCCAATACCTGAGACGAAAAAAAATATTGAAAATCGATCTGTTTTTTTAACTTCGACGTTATGCATATCCCTTAAGGTAGTCCTATCACTTCACACTAGTCATACCACTTGATCATACTTGAGACCTGTACAATTGATATTTTTGACATATGCAAAAAACAATTTTGTTATAACTAACATCTTCCATTTGTAAGCTGTTTAATGAATGTTCACATTTGATTAGAAAAATGAAACAATAGCTATTCCAACGATTCGCGTAGTATTTGTAGGTTTGATATTTGGCAACGTTGGTTCTATCTCCGTCTCTTTGTCGTAGCGAGTGGTAATAAATCCAATACCGGAAGTTCAAATTAAACTTGATATTACATGAAAATTAGGTCAATAAGCGTACTTTTTTCTGAGAGCATCGGATTACTACAAGTGTTGAGTATGCAAATCTGATTATTTTCAAGAATCTGAGGGATTCTCACTATTGTATACACTTTTGTAGTGACCGGAAATTGGGTTTTTGTATGTCTTCTCGGGATTCCTTCGCAAAAGTACGCAATTTTTATATATTTTTTTCTCTGTAATAAGGTCGATAACCGACCCTGAAATTTTACAGAGATGATTATTAATATATTTAGTGAAGCTCAAAAAAAAATTATGAAAATTCTATGAATTGAAGCCTGTCGATTGGACTACCTTGAGGGTGTGTCGTCTTATCTGACTGTCATCTCGAGCGTAATGCCCCCCCCCCCCTCCTCGTCGGGGAATTGAATGTTACCGAGATGGCTCTCTTTTTTCCATTCGCGATTGTCGTTCCCCTCACCCTTTCGCGCGCCGAACGATCGAACTCTGAAGAAAAAGCCGTCGGGTCGACCGTTGAACTCTTCGGCGAGTAGGACCCTCTTGACGAGCGCGTGACTCGAGACGACTACAAATTTTTGATGTCCCAATTTCACTCCGAGTATCGGTCCGTGAGTCTCGGCCAATTTCTCGAATGCCAAATGAACGTAGCCGTGTTTAGCTCGCAATTTCCGGAAGATCGGCAGACACCCGACGATCGGTAGCCAGGGTGGACCCGGTGGAAAGTTCCGCGGCTTCACGCACTCGCGGAGACAGAAGAGCAACGTCACGAGGAGAACGAGGACGAGGATCATCGTCGAAGAAAACGGAAAACCACTGTGACACTGGATACTCCTTGCCTCTTGGCAGCCTCTGAGGCTTTATAAATGCGCTTCCGATACTTAGACCGTCAGCAGGAACGACGAGAATGAAAAAGACGATCTTTATCGATGGCCCTGCGATGATAACATCTGGCAGAACGCGGGGCCAATGACGTAAATACATTTTTGCCATTGTCGATGCTCCTGACCCGCAGACCTTTTTGTACGTGTCGAACTTCTCGCTTCCTTGCTGCCGTTCGTGCGAAATGAATGGATACCTTATCTACTCGCTTACACTGACTTTGGCATTTTTAAGGGGTAAGGCCACGGTAGAATTTTCAAAAAGACGATTTTTTTCTCGATAAAACAGTACGTAATCGTCATAAGAATAAGTTACTATCCGATTAATAGCGAGACATTTTTTTTCCACCGACTTTCAGCGTACAACGTAAGCCCACCTCTGGCACGGCCATAGAGTGCCTGAAACTTTAAGGATGTCGAGTCCCAAATCGCAAATGATGATAAAATTCTGAAAATTTGGCATGTTTTTGTATGAAGCATTTCAGAGGTCGTGTAAAAATTTCACGACAATTATGAAGCTCGTTATTGAACAATCAACATTCACAAATTAAATGTTGTTTTATGGAAACTGATGTAACTTTGCAATAAGTTTTTTTGTTTGACCTCTCAATTTTATAATATCTACAATATACTGAAAGCAACGGAAACAAAACGAAGTTTATTGATACATTTTTTTAAATTTCTTTCAAAAATTGTTCTTAACAAAATGTTAATTTTTTAATAACGAGCTTCCTAATCGTCGTGAAATTTTAACACGACCTCTTAAATACTTCATACCAAAACATACCAAATTTTCAGAATTTTCTTATCATTTTTTATTTCAACCCTTAAGGAGGTTGAAGTAATGATGATAGAATTCTGAAAATTTGGTATGTTTTTACATGAAGTATTCAGGAGGTGGTGTAAAAATTTCATGGAGATTAAGAAGCTATTTATTGAACAATTAACGTTAACATGTTTCATAGGGACTCAACATCCTTAAATATTTGTCTATACAAAAATGATGAAAGATACTTGAAACCATATACTCCTTGGAGTAAAAAAAGATTTGAAAAGTTGCACTCGGTCTCCCAGAAAAAAATCATGATAATTCCTCTTTTTTCCGACAACGTGCTAGGTGTAACGCCTTAAGGGGTACCAGCGCTGTATAATTTTAAAAAAAATTGATTTTTCAAAAATTGTCTCAAGAGATGCTTCGATCGATCTAGAATAAGGGGAAAAGTGTGTGAGGCGTCGACCGTTCTTCTCGGAACACAATTTTTCAAAACGACATGCAGCACAACTCCAACAATTTTCATTCTTTTCGCTCTAAATTTTGAGCACATCTTTAAAATACCATTCCGAAGAATACGAGATTTTCCATGAGTTAATTATAACATTAGTTATTAACAAATGATTGTCCTTTTTTCTATCGAAAATGTAGTTTTTACTTTAAATGCTTGCCAATTACACAAAAATTCATATTTTCAAAATCCCCTGCGCATTTCTCTATCTGCACTCACGTAAATTAAAAGAAATTTTCAAACTATATTCCAAATTTAAATTTGCGTCAGTGTGCCTCAGAGCGCCTCAAATCCACGTTTTTTTGTTCACTTGAAGATATGACTAATAACATCCTTGAATATTACGATCCTCTTACTCGTCCTTCCACCCAAAAAAAAATCGTGAAAAATCACTTAACATCAGACGTTCACAGTGGTGTAACGCCTTAAGGGGTTACCCCCACTTGCGATTTTGAAAAAATCTTTTTTTTTATTGCATTTTTTTGAAGTATAAGTATCTGAAAATATGTCCTGAAAATTTCAAGTCGATCCGAACAAAATTGACTGAGATATGAGCGTTGAAAGAGAAGAATCCGTAAATTGAAGAACTGAAATTGAAACTTTAAACGCGTTTTTCTCAAAATGGCATTTCTGAAGTCGGTGACCAAGATTACTCGAACACTAATGAACCGATCTTCTTGAAATTTTGCAGGCTTATTTAATACATAAAAATGTAGTCTTTAATCGTTCGATTTTTTTTTCGAACAAAAAAAGGCCGTTTTATAGCCAAAAAACGGGCGTTTTTTTTTCGTTAAAATCGAACCATTAACTTTGACTGTCCGCCATTTTGTGAAAAATGAATATTTTTTAAAATCCTTCGATTAAAGACTAGTTTATACTTATGTTTGACTAAATCCATCCGCATTTTTTTTTCAGATTATCCACTTCGCCGCAATGTTGGTCACCACAAACCGTGTATATAAAAACATTATTTCATTGACGGCCATTTGCCACTAAACAATGTAATATTTTTCGATAAAAAAATTACTGAAAGTTCTTCAAGATGTGTTCTTTAAGATGGTATATTGATCGATTAAAAAAGTTTTGTAGTTTTCTTTAAAAAAATTAATGAAAGAGGCCATTTTTTGCGCTACAAGTGGGGGTAACGCCTTAAAGAAGTCACCTCTCACGTATTTTCAAATCGTACAAAAAAAAAAACAAACTGTCGCGCATAAAGACTCAGAGTAATTAAACCTACTTCAAAGTCGTTTTTAAAGTGACATTTATAAAGTGAGCAATGCACTCTCGCTTCCGGAATTAATTTACGTATTCTCGCCTCTCTGTATCTCCGTCTCTTTCACGGAAGCCGAATCGAGCCGGTACTTTAAACCTGTCGCTACCTCATGTCACAGCTATTATATCGTTCAATTAGCGAACTGTGGAACAACGCGGGGAGACACTCGGGCACGAGATTCATCGCGTGCTCGAAAGTTGCGAGCACACGTACGTGCGTTCACCAGAAAAAAAAACGTTAAACCACATTTCCGAGACATTTTACTTACCCATGTAATAATAATTGGCCAAAAACCAAAAGCAGATGATTTTTTTGGTTTAATTAACATAGAGCCCAAAATCTCGAAAAACGTGGGATTTTTATTAAACTGAAATTCTAGCATATAGTGGGACATGATCTGACCTATCGACAGTTGCAGTTCCATTCATTACAGGACACCGTGTATATATGTTTTTTTTCATCTCGAATTATAGGTAACGCTCCAACCTCTTTAAAAAGTACATCTTAAAAATCGATTCGAACCTCATCACTCAAAATCCACTTATTATCGTTTATTATTATTATTATCGTTTAATATTTGTTTATTTATATAATATTTATCACGTTTATTTATATTATCTTTATCAATCTTTATATTATATTTATATTAATATTATTTATTTATATCATAGTTTATTATTTGTTTTATTGATTCCAATGAGGACTTCTTGTGTGCCTCTGAAAAATCCCTATAGAGATGTGGGTGCTTCATGGGACTCCCCAACAAATTCCTGCACAGGAGTATTTTCTTTCGAGATTTCCAATTTCCTTACGAAGCGACGCTCCCCGAGATAATTGGATCGGCGCGCGATCGCGCCAGTGTGCCTGTAAGCTGCAAACAAAATATATTCCCACGCGAGGTAAGAGTTTGCACATTGACTTTTATACACGAATTAATGTGTATCAGCGAGCGCGGAGCGTTGCGACGTCTGCGGGTGACCCGCCGGCGGTACTTTCACTCGGAACAAACCGCCTCGTCGGGCGCTATACATGCGTCATGTCGTTAACCTTATATATATTCTTGTTTATTCTTATATATACATACGGTTCGAGTAGCGGTCCTTTGGATATACTTGCACTTGCATGAACAGGCAATTCCACGCGCGATCGAAGGATTTTCGATCGCCGAGCTCTGCGGCCCTTGTAATATTTTTAATCCACTTTTCGTAAATTACTAATTGGTAAATGACAAAACCAATTTTATAATTTATCGACTACTAATGTGATAAATGACAAAACTAATTGTATAGTTTACTCATTACTAATGTGACAAATAACGAAACTAATATTGTAATTTACTGATTACTAATTTACTAATCAATTACTAATTTACTAATCAATAAATGACAAAATTAGTTTTGTCATTTATCACATTAGTAATCTGTAAATTACAAAATTAGTTTTGTCATTGTGATAAATTACTAATTACAAAATTAGTTTTATACAAATTACAAAATTAGTTTTGTCATTGTGATAAATGACAAAACTAATTTTGTAATTTACTGATTACTAATGTGATAAATGACAAAACTAAGTTTGTCATTTATTGATTACTCATGTGATAAATGACAAAACTAATTTTGTAATTTGCAGACCACTAGTGCGATAATTGACAAAACTAGTATTGTCATTTACTGATTACTAATGTGATAAATGACAAAACTAATTTTGTAACTTGCTGATTACTAATGTGGTAAATGACGAAACTAATTTTGTTATTTACTGATTACTTGTGTGATAAATAATAAAACTAATTTTGTAATTTACTGATAACTAATGCGAGTAATGACAAAACTAATTTTGTAATTTACCGATTACTAATGTGATAAATGACAAGGCTGAGTTCGTAATTTACCAAATACCCATCTGATAAATTAAAAAATTAACTTTTTAATTTACCGATTACTAAAGTGACAGATGACAAAACTAACTTTTTGACTGACCGATTACTAAAGTGACAGACGACAAAACTAACTTTTTAATTGACCGATTACTAAAGTGACAGATGAAAAAACTAATTTTGTAATTCACCGATTACTAATGTGATAAATGACAAAATTAATATTGTAATTTACTGATTACTGATGTGACAAAAGACAAAACTAATTTAGTAATCTACAGATAACTAATGTAATAAATGACAAAACTAATTTAGCAATCTACCGATTGCTAATGCAACAAATGACAAACGAATTTTGTAATATACCGATTGCCAATGTGACAAATGTCAAAACTAGTTTTGTCTTTTACCAAATGCTTATGCGACGAACTACAAAACTAATGTGAAAAAACAGCGTGGTTGCCCGAAAAATCGAGTGCACAAAAGCGCGATACCGATCGATCGAGTCTGCAAACATTTATAAAAATATTCCCGCGTGAGGGCGAAGGTTGAGCGAAAAAAATCTTGTTACTTTCGATCGAGTTTTCAACCGGCAAATATTTTAACCAACGTATGACCGATTTCTCAAATGCGTCATGTAACTCGACGTCGGTTCGTACCGATTCGCGTTATACATCGTACATAACGCGGATGCGGCGATTTTGCAGCTGCGGCGATCTCCTACTTTCTCTCGGGTTAACCGCGTCGATACTTCGACGATTTACGAAGCGCGCTCGTTCGTCCGTGATCGGCGTCCATCGAGCAGGTTTCCGTCTAGATCGTCGGTCTTCGTCGCGTGGAAAAGTTACTCGCGAGTGACGTATACTTTCGTTTCTTTTTTTTATTACGAAAATATATAGTATAAAAAGTTTATTCGTAACGGCATCGAACAACAATCGTCAAAAAACAAATAACAGAAGGCAAAGCATTTACAAAATTACAGAAAGGAAAAAAAAATGTATACGGGAGGGTTTTGCACGTCACGGGAGTAACGAGAAAACTTGACTGACCGTCGAGCCGCGCTCCCTCGAACGCCGAAAATCAATGTTTTTATTTTTGTGGTCCCGGCGCCTTCGCAAGGGGAGAAGGGATCGGCGGCCATTTTCCTTATTAAGCTAATTATGATTAAATATATACATCACGGGTTTATATATTACACAAAGCTTTCCCACTTGCTTTTTTTCGCTCGCCGTCCCGACCGATCCCAGTTCGATGTGTTCGAAAGCGATCGAAAAATCGGTAACAATTGGGAACGGAAATCGGCACGCGGCAAGTCAATCGAACGATTTCGTCATACGGCCCGCTCCGCGATTCCCCTACGTTCGAGTCCTTAAGCCAATTTTGTACAGCGTTGAACGTGTTTTGAGGTTAGGAAGGAATGGGCTTGTCTAGCGCGAGGGAAATTTCCAAGCCGAGGCTGGATCGTTCGGACCGGTTTCTACGAGCGGCGGCGGTACGAGATCGTGAGTGATGGACGCGTGGCCTTGCTGCGAGGCTTGCGGCCGGCCGAGGGAATCCTCGCGTCTCAATTCGGGAATCGCGTGTTGCTGCTGGGCGATCGGTTGGACGAGAGGGATCTGCCGGGAGGCAACATTGTCGCTGGCCTGTGCCTGCGCGTCCTGCCGATCTTCCCAGCCGTGCTCGGGCGCGGTTTGATGATGATGATGATGATGATCCTCGCTCGGGAACCATTCGCTTATCCACACGGGCTTCCATATCTTCTTCCAGTCTGGCACCCAAATCTCCTTCCAGCCCGGGACCCAGATCTGCTTCCAAGCTTCCTTCCAAGCCAACTTCTTGTCCGGTATCCACTCGAGTTTCTGCTGGGTCTTCCATATCTGCTTCCACGCCTCTTTCCACTCGAGCTTCTTGTCCGGTATCCACGTGAGCTTCTTGTCCGGCTTCCAGATCTGCTTCAATTCCTCCTTCCAAACGAGCTTCTTATCGTCGACCCAGATCTGCTTTTTCGCCGGTTTCCACGTCTGCTTCCACTCCTCCTTCCACTCGAGCTTCTTGTCCGGTATCCATATCTGCTTCTTGGCCGGCTTCCAATACTTCTTCCACAGGGGCTTCCAGATGAGTTTCTTCTTCCAGAGATCGTGACTCGTGTATTCCCAGCCGTGAGGATCCGTGCCGAGATACTTCTCGCCGGGTATTCCAACCTTCACCCACTCGGGAATCCAGATCTTCTTCCACGCTGGCACTTGTATGTCCTTCCAAGCGGGCACTTGTATCTCCCGCCATACCGGTTTCCAAACTTTCTTCCAATCCGGCACTTGCACTTCCTTCCAGGCGGGCACCTTTTGAAGAACACGGTATCAACAGTCTCGATCGTAATGATCGTTCTTTATTCGCAACCTCAAAACGTGCGAGCACCACGTGGAATACTCGCTGTTGCGAGCAAAGCAAATGTTTAGGAAGCGCCCGCAGCGACCTGTCTACTTGATGACGAACCCAAACGAACCAAAACCATCACGAATTACGAGGATAAGCGATAAGATAGTAAACATTTAGCTATTCGTACTTCCTGAGTGAGGGGACCCTGCTGACGTTAACGACAGGTTAATAACACTTGCAGGACAAGAGGAGATGAAAAAAATGACGATGCAATGAGAACAATGGATTGTGCGTTTGATCGGTATACCTTGATCGGCTTCCACACGGGTTTCCAGACTTTCTTCCAGGCTGGAACTTGTATCTCCTTCCAGACAGGCACTTGAATCTCCTTCCACACAGGCTTCCAAATCTTCTTCCACGCCGGTACCTGTATGTCCTTCCAAACAGCCTTTTTCGTTGGTTCCCAGACGGGCTTGTAGATCTTCTTCCACGCTGGTTTCCATATCTGCTTCTGTGCCGATTTCCAGACTTTCTTCCAGCCGGGCTTCCAGATTAGCTTCTTCTTCCAGTAGCCGGGATCCTCGTGATGATCGTCGTGATGCCCGTCATCACCCCCATACCTCTTCTGAGCCTCTGTATCAACGTAACTGAAACGGAACAGAGTATGTCCTCAAAGTACGTCCGTGGGTGCTCCCGACGAGAGGTGGCTAAGAAGAACAGACGCTTCGATAATCTTCTCGCTTACGGTATATGTGATTGTTGCACCTGTTGAGTCTGCAACGAAGTCTGATCGAGGGCCTTGCTCGCAGCAAGGGCAACCTGCAGTAGCACTACTATCGCAACCTGCAAGCAATCGACAATTAAATCGTGAGCGATACCTCGGTGCCACACCACCGTCCCTCAAACGGAAGCATCCAAAAATCCACTTTTCGTCACTCAAGAGATACCGCTGAGGATGGAACAACGAGGATGTACGACGGTAGAACTCAAACTGACCGCGATTCTCGGACGAAACCTCATAATGTCGGAGCAGCGGCCCGTTTGGGACCGGGCGCGATCTGTCGTTCCCTAGGTGCCGGAAAACTCGGTTAACTTCGTTCAATCAGTGGAACGTCGTGGTTATATAGGCACGGTCATGAGACTCCCCCTATTCGCGGGATTTTCTAGTGCGACGGGTAAGGTGGCGGGTTTAGCGTGGTGGTGGGCCCAAATGGAACGGGGCCCGGTAGTGGTGGTCGCAGTCTCGCAGTTTCGCTAGTGTATGGAAGTGGAGAGGTTGATGTACGCCGTTGCCACTAGGTCCCCTATGCTCGTTTCATTTTTATCCACACATGTATAGTACTGGCTGTACATCACGAGTCCACGGACGCATATACTTCGCTTGGTGGCCGAAGCGCCGCTCTCTCTCTCTCTCTCTCTCTCTCTCTCTCCGTCGTTCTTCCAGAGTGGTGGAGGAGCCTGGTCTCCTGGAGTTCCAGTGGTCCCTTCCCCCAGAGAGTTCCACACACGCGCGCACCTCCGTAGCTCCCCCTGTCGCCCACTTGCCCTTTGCCCAAGCTTCTCCCACCTCGCGTCTTTTGTGGTTTTTCCTTTTCTCTCGTCCTGCCTCTCTCCCTCGCCCCTTCGGTCTCGCCATATCGGTTCTCTCGTCGGAGAAAGTGATCGGTGAGCCCGCCGTTGACCGTAATAACGTTCGGCAAAACAACGCCCGCGTCACTCCTCCGGTCACTCTCGTTTCCCTCCGTGATCGCCTTGAGGAACTCGAGCACGGAGCCAAGTTCACCCCCAAGGTTACGTAGCAAGGTTAGTTCTGCTCCAGATTTATCGTCTGCTATGATCGGGACGTGGATTTATCTTGGGGACGGAGAGAAAACGAATTCCGGAAACGGCGCCCGAGGACACGTCGGACGAGCGGCCCTTTCGAGCTCTCATCTCGTCGTTTCCTTCTCTGATGGACGCGCGGCTTTCCATCCGTTCGCGGCACCGCGGCGACCGGTGGAATCGCAGGCGCGCTATTATCAACCTGTCACGGAAGGAATTGAACTTCCGGCCCAATGTTGATTCTCCATTGCGCGCAAAAATATCGCGATGTTCAATGAGTTCGTTTAAAAAAAATTATTCCTCGTGCTTTCGAACGTTTCGAAACTACTGTGCGATCAACTTCTAATGATGTTGCAAGTTCAGCTCGCGTCTGACAGTCGTGAAGTAACGCCTCCAATGCAATACATCAAAATCATTATTTTCGAAGCGTCTGAACCAATCTCTGCATGTTGTTTTCGACAGAGCATGGTGCCGTAAGTCTCACCAAGAATTTTTGGCACGAAATTTGGCATGTTTGACACTATGAAAATAAAAGTTGTATCCACTGGAGGGGAACGACGTACATTGAATTTCAAGCTTGCTTATAAAGGGCGTCTTACAATGACCCGGGTTTTTATTTATAAATAAAACATATTACACATTTGAAAAGCATGAATATTTTTATTTCAATGTAAGGTACAAACACGTAGGCTATGTGTGGAACACGATATCCTATAAATAGTGTCGCTTATTTACGTTGCGAGTAAGTTGAAAAAGCGCCTCATCGCTGAATATGATCACCATCGGTTTGTTGATGCTCCAATATCCAATTGACGAGTGTACGGGGCTGCGGAGTATCCGCTGGATCCAGTTCTTGTGTCAATTGGACCTTGTCAATTGGTCAATGCATATGCAGATCTTTCGTCAAAATTCGTTGCACAGAGTATCTTGAAATGTTCAATTGCTGAGCACGATGGCGAATCGAGGTGAAAAGACTTTCGTCAACACTCGCACTCACTGCGGCTCACTATTTTTGTAGTGAATTTTCACAATTTCCATGCACTGTTCGACCTCGGAGTTCTCCATGACGAAACCTCGGTACTTCCTGATGCCACTTGTCAAAGATTAGTAAGGGAAAAAGATCATTTGGAATACCATTTTGTTTTAGGCCTGCGACTTTGTTTCTGTAAAGTGTAAACGAATAAAACCTTCGCGAAACTGAAGCAATATTCACACACTATCTACGCGAACTTCGAAAGTTTTCAAAAACAGTCCTTCGCAATTCGAGCTCTGGTCGCCATCTTAGAAGAGTCGCTCACGAACCGTGTGAACATATCAGCAAGTGGCGCCGTCTTTCGACATTTCGCGGCCATAAAATCGAGATGGCGCTACTAGTTTCCGTGAAACCCTGCTTTTCCACATTACCAGCAGTATTCCGAATACCCTTCCTTTCCTCTACTCTATGTTCGACACTAAAAAAAGGCGCGTAATTCAAAATGTCAGGCAATTTTGAGACATTGTTCAGTACTTCTTTATAGATGGGTTACAATCTTAAACTACACGCACCCAATTCTGATAAAGCCATCTGTTATAAAAACAGCGAGAACTTATTCAACGTTCTAATACAACTGATCCGGGAAAACATTTTTCAGCCAACATCTCTCATCCGATTGTAACATTCTCGTCCCACCGTCGAAGTCTTCCATTCGCGGTATGCCCAAAAGTGAAACAATCCACCGTTGGAGTTGTTACGTCCACGCAAGACACGATCTTCGGAAGAAAGTATCTTTGTCCCGGAGATCCGAGCACGTCCGAAGTCTCGTGCTTTTTGTTCGTTCGCAGGCAAAAGTGGAAGTGAGGGGGTATCGCGTGTCCGTAAGTTATTGGACGCGGTTGTCGCCCAGTAGTCGTCGTACCGCACGGTCAAGTAAAAAATATGAATTTCGCAATCGGGCAAGAGAGAGAGAGAGAGAGAGAGAGAGACTCGTATACTCTGTACCTCAGCCATGCAACGTAACGATGGGTGGATCGAGAGACCTGGGCGCCTGCCAACGATCGAAGTACCCGAATCTTTGCACGCTAGTGGACAAAAACAGTCGCAGCTCGCTGGGGAAACGGACCTGTTCCACTTTGTTAAATTCGGATACCGTGTACCGCGATTCTTTCGTCAGAAGTTGCACAATATTTAGTCTCGAAAGACCTATGGAAAGCCTCGGACGTATCGTTATTTTTTTTCTTCCTGAGATACTTTATCCAATAGCTCGTAAACGACCAGATATCGGTTGGCTTGATCGGCACATTCCATCGCACCTAAACGCTGCACTTTCGCTTCCATCTTGCATCATAATAATTTCGATGGCAATAATTTCTCCGACGTTCGCCGAGCCAAATTTAATTTCTCGCTGTACGAGCACTTCCGCTCCGGGTTACACCACCGACCGCCACGAACTCTTCGAGCACGTAGATCATAGACGTATCAATGGAATATTTTATGTAGGGTTAAGCGACCTTATTTTGGCATCCCACCAATCATTGGCACTTCTCTCCTACCTACACAGTGGTCCTTAAAGTGCGAATAATAGGGCCCTCAAAGTTCCAATGATTGGGCCCTCATCGAAGTACCAATAATTGGGCCCTCAAGGTGCCAATAATTGGGCCCTCAAAGTACCAATGATCGGGCCCTCAAAGTGCCAATAATTGGGCCCTCATAGTACCAATAATGGGCCCTCAAACAACTAATAATCGGGCCCTCAAAGTACCAATAATGGGACCCTCAAAGTTCTAATAGCTGGGCTAAAAGTGCCAATAATTAGGCACCTTACCCCAGGCTGCGATGTACGGGGCGAAGTACGTCGGTAAACGAGCGAAGAGAGGGGCTCGTTTGCCACCGGAAACGGTGAACCGCTTTTGGTCAATTGTCCAGTTGGTCAATTTCCCATTTCTGCTGGGTTTCTTCTGCCCCTTAGGAACGGTATTTTTTTTATCTTACTCTCGTTACGTAAGAGCGAAGCGTGAGGATGTGTGTACCGAGCTCGTTAGAATTTTAAGCACGCGGTGTAGCACGCGTAGCACATTGCCGCTCGAATTTCACTTTCTACATCCTCACCGGGCTGTCACTCTCGTGGGCGTCCTTTGCGTATATTGGACCCCTCTCCGTTTGTTGTTACGCGCGCTTGTCCACGTAGCCGGTCGCCAGAGATTATCGTCACTTCGGTACCCGTAATAACCCAGTCTGTTGCATAAAGTTACGATTTTTCATTTGCCCGGTACACGCCGCACATAGGGGTATTTATGCTAATTGGGCGGCCAAAAATAGAATTCCTTAAATTTGTCACAGGTCAAAAAACTGCTATCTGAGAATGTTGAATAGGCACCGAACAATGGGAGCGACCCTCCCTGTTGCCGAACCAGGACGATTTGTAATGTATATAACGAAGTAAATAATTTTGGCCGCCTGATTAGCTTAAGGGATCATCACAGTTTAACGGGTTGAAAAACAGCTGATTTTCGCGATTTTTTTTTTTCGATGGTTAAAATACGTTAAGCAGTCTGATTTTTTACGTCAAATCGAAGCACTGGTGAAAAGCACTTAATTTTACACGGTGATGATACCTTAAATACCTCTATGTGTGCCACTGCCGTGGCTTCTGAGAGCAGAAGTAACGGCGAGAGCGAAGATAGGACGGAGGAGAATGAAGAAAGGGCGTGATGAGTGTAAGGGAGTGGAGAGGAATTAATTTCGATTTTTCGATAGGAAGAGCAATGACGAAGCAGCAACATTGAGACTTGCCGTTGCTCAAAATATTCCATTTGTTGTTAACGTATTTTTTTTTTATCGCCAGGCGTGTATGGCTTTCGGCTTAGCTGTGTAGCTTAGGATGTACGAAGGCCGAGAACTTTTGGAACTGGATTTTTTAAAAAGGAAAGATTACTTCACCATTATTTTAATTTTATTATTTTTTTAGTATTTTGGTTTCGTTCCAGCCGTACAGGGTCTTTCCCTTTTAACGAGCCCCAATCCGCCTCAACTTTTCACCCCCCCCCCCCCACCCCCTTATATCGCAAGCCCCACCGTCTACCTCCAATTCCACATCCACCCACCTGCGACCGCAGCCGACTTCCCCCTCTCTATCGTATTCACCATGACATATCTGTCCTGGGTATTGGGAAACTGCGGAAAGCCCATACCAATACAGTCCGTCATCAAGTTCGCCCCCCAGTCGTGGAGCTAGCCTTATTTCACCGCGAAATGCCGAAGAAAAACATTTCACGACGAAATGTACGCGCGACTAGGTTTCGAACCCGGGACCTTCCGGTCCGCAGGTTTAGTGGCAAGCACGCTAACCACTGGACCATCGCACCGGTAATTATTTTTTTAGTATTTTTTTATTATTAATTTTTTTCGACGGTGGCGGCACGGTTTTCTAAACGGGTTGCGGTGGATGTTGTCAGACGGCGTGACACGTAGCGTCGGCGGGATTAATCTGGTAAAAAACGAACCAAGATTTTTCTTCCACTAACACTCGTGCGTAGAATATGAACCAAGAAAAAGTGAGAAATGTTGTAAATCGATGAAATGGTACGCGTTGAAACAAGATGATTGAAATTTTCGATAAATCGTCACATTTTGCAATAAAAGAATACATTTTTATTTTCGAAAAAAATTTAGGGTTATGTTTGAGACAATAAGGTTAGAAAGATTACCAAAGACCGCGCCAGTTTTGAAAATGCAGTTTAGAAGACCGTGCCATACCTCCGCCATTTTTGAAGATTGATCAAAAAAATTACCATGCAACAGCCAAAAGTAGTAATGAAACATACCGTACATCTAAAAAATGGCGAGGAAAACTTTCCTTAAAAAAAAATCATGAACATCAGCAATTTTTTTCCTCTCCTAAAGGTATCTTCCCCCTTAATTACACGAGTGTCCAGTTTTATTGCGCAAGATGTACATGATTTTATTGCATTTGCGTAAACAATTGTCGAGGCCTCGAGACATTCGGGTGCGTGGGATTTCGTCAGTGTGGGCGTTTGTTCCGCCACGTTATTTCGGACGAGAACCGCGAATAATCGCGGCGCGTTTTGGCTCGTGAATCTCATCGTCCGAGGTAACGCTGAACATTGCAATTACCGAAAAGGTTATACGGCGTGTATTTTTGCGAACGGTAGAAAAATTTCGCATCGACCGTCACACAAAAGAACCTTTTGATCGCGCGCAAAATTCCAACGAAGCCAGAAAAATGTTTCGGTAAATAAGTAAAGCGATAATATAAAAGGATTTACGTAAGTTTGGGACCCAAAAAGGAGATCGATTTTTAATATTGTTTTTTCTGATGAGGGTATTTGGATGACGAGGTTAGGATTTCACTCACAACTGATACATACACTTGCCAAGTTTGATTTTTTTTTAATTCCAAAATCCATGGAGTTATTATTGTTCGAAGGAAATATCGCCGTTGCTGCATGGCCAATCGATGGAGGGGGTTCTCGGTACTAGGGTCATCTGAAATGAAAGAAAAAGTTCACTTTTAGTATATTGTACTATGCAGTACGTTCACTAAATGTACTATTTAGTGCTATTAGTAGATGTACTATTTAGCTTGTTAACTGTACGTACTACATATTTAGTACGTTCACTGAATGTATTATTTAGTACGCTTACTAAATGTACTATTTAGTATGTTAACTAATAGCTTACTATGTAGTACGTTTACTAAATGTGCTATTTAGTATGTTAACTAATAGTTTACTATGTAGTTTACTAAATGTGCTACTAAGTATGTTAACTAAGAGTTTACTATGGAGTACGTTTACTAAATGCGATATTTAGTATGTTAACCAATAGTTTACTATATCGAACGTTTACTAATAGTTTACTACGCAGTACGTTTACTAATGGTTTACTATGTGTTTACTAAAACCTACAATCACTAATACTTTAGTACCTACAATCACTAATAATAAAAGTTTAGCTTACTATTTTGTAATATTTAGTATCTACAATTACTAATAGTAAAAGTTCAGTTCACTATTTAGTAACATATAGTACGTTTACTAATGGTTTACTATGTATTTACTAAAACCCATACTAAATCTATATATATATATATATATGGTTACTATAACTATTATTTATTATTTTATTTATTTTTTATTATTATGTATTCCTCAGAGGTACGGGGCCTTCCCCTTTTTACCACATCCCCTCCTTTTATTCCTTCCATTCCTTCCGACATTCACAATCCTTCCAGAGCTCCCTACATTCCTTCCAGAGTTCCCCCGCAGAGTGTTGACCGCAGCCACTCTTTCCTAATGCACTACTGTATCGCATTTGCACGAGGGCCCAGGGAAACTGCGGAAAACCTGGGCCGATACAGGCGGCTATATTTGGCTGAGTTTCAGTTGTATTAAACATCAGAAACTCAGACAAACTGCCTCCCGCTCAAAGGTTGACGCGCAAACCAGTGCACGGGCAAGCGGTCACCGCTCCAAGTATTGGCAGCCTCCAATGCTGCTTAACTTCAGTGATCGCCGAGCCCGCACACCGACCGCGCGCCTACCTCTGTCGGTTTACTATAACTATATAAATGGTTTACTAAAATGTATTATTTAGTAGGTTTACTAAAATGTATGGTTAATGTTAATGGTTCGATTTTAACGAAAAAAGACGGCCGTTTTTTGGCTATAAAACGGCCATTTTTTTCGAAAAAAAAAATCGACCGATTAAAGACTACATTTTTATGTATTAAATAAGCCGGCAAAATTTCAAGAAGATCGGTTCATTAGTGTTCGAGTAATCCTGGTCACCGACTTCAGAAATGCCATTTTGAGAAAAACGCGTTTAAAGTTTCAATTTCAGTTCTTCAATTCACGGATTCTTCTCTTTCAATGCTCATATTTCAGTCAATTTTATTCGGATCGACTTGAAATTTTCAGGACATATTCTCAGATACTTATACTTAAAAAAAATGCAATAAAAAAAATCGATTCTTTCAAAATCGCAAGTGGGGGTAACCCCTTAATCCCCGAGGGCCATTATTCACTTCCCCGCACAGGTGTGTACGCCGACAAAAGTGAATTCGTGCAGTGCCGCGATATCGTTAAGCTTGCCGTAACGAATAAAACATCCCGCCGTAATTGAATATATATTTATTCCCGAAAAGCATACTTAGCATCAAGATGGACGTCAACAGCCGTATCGCCAGCGTGAAATCGGCTCGGACCTTTAATTCGGTCATTTCTCATCGGGACATTTTTCTTTCGTCGGACGCTGCTCGTTCCGGCGGGTGACGTTCTTCGCAGCTTAAAAAAATATATATGCCCTCGCCTCGGTTTCTCACCCCGCGATAAGAAATCAAATACAGGGGGGGGGGGGAATTGAGAAGAGCCCTCGATAAAAATCTTCGGCCCGTAGGTCCGCCGAAGCGATGAAACTTGCGAGAAGGATTGGCGAATCGTGCAGGTGAAAGGCCCAATCGTAAGTGTACGCGATCCTCAAGCGAGGATGATACTTGAATACCGCGGCGCGAATTCATCGAGGAAGGGAGCAGACCACCTACGCTCAGGAATGACAAAGTAGACGGAAAAAAAAATCGCAGGCTCTGGATCGTGAGCTACATACTCGAGCGTAACGTTACGAAATATATCTATACGCGTACTATGTTGATACACATAAAGGCGCGGTACGTGTGTAGCACTGGGCCGTTTCCCTATTACTCAATACGAATCGACGAGTAATCGAAGTATGCCGGGAGCGTACGGCAGGATGTACCAATCTCACTGATATTATACAATTCTAGTGTCTGTGTGCAGATACATCGGATTTTTCAGGCTGAAATTGGCTCGATGCAGGTACACTGAGAGAAATGTATAGTAACTTCAACTATATTTCAACCATATATTATATGCATATATACATTATAATGTTACACAATTATAATATACATTCTATTATTTTATACAATTATAATATACATTATATTACCTTGAGGAGACAATAATATTTTATAGTCATGGTTACTGCCGAAAATAAAGTGCGGCTTATGATATTTTAGCAGTTGTGTTAACTATGCTCATATGTTAAGGATGTTGAGTCCCTGTGAAACATGTTAATGTTAATTGTTCAATAAACAGCTTCTTAATCGTCATGAAATTTTTACACGACCTCCTGAATACTTCATGTAAAAACATACCAAATTTTCAGAACTCTATCATTACTTCAACCTCTTGAAGTAATGTGAAGTAATGGGTTGAAATAAAAAATGATAAGAAAATTCGGAAAATTTCGTATGTTTTTGTATGAAGTATTTAAGAGGTCGTGTTAAAATTTCACGACGGTTAGGAAGCTCGTTATTAAAAAATTAACATTTTGTTAAGAACAATTTTTAAAAGAAATAAAAAAAAATGTATCAATAAACTTCGTTTTGTTTCCGTTGCTTTCAGTATATTGTAGATATTATAAAATTGAGAGGTCAAAAAAAAAACGTATTGCAAAGTTACATCAGTTTCCATAAAACAACATTTAATTTGTGAATGTTAATTGTTCAATACCGAGCTTCCTAATTGTTGTGAAATTTTTACATGACCTCTGAAATACGTCATACAAAAACATACCAAATTTTCAGAATTTTATCATCACTTGCGATTTGGGACTCAACATCCTTAACCGCAACCAACAATCTTTCAAGCATACGTTGATTATCGATGCTATATAATATAGTAGGTTTTCACAAAAGGGATATTTCCTTACACTATCAAAAAATAGTGATTTTTACCACATTGAATGGTACGTCTACTAAAAGTATATAATATTTCATAAATTAAAAAATTGAAAAATTTTCAATTGAGAGTACTACCTGTATGATATGGGTACTTATGTTATTTCGATCGTAGATTTGGCATAACGGATAAAAGTAATTCCAGCTGCAATTCCGAATAGATGTTACCTCTGGTGTAGGTGGAATTTTGCCCAGATCACCTTCTTGAATATATATGTCACTGCTTAAATGGATTTTTAGCGCAGCTCACTAGTTTTCGAAATATGGAATTCGAAAAACTGATAAATGAATGCGCTAATATATCTATATCGATCATAGCGCGCCACCGCTGCTCTACTTTATTGATACGTTCCACAAATGATTCACGTCTTTAATATAAGATTACCATAATTTTGTTCGTATCGTCACTTTTCGTAAGATCTTGTAACAGTTTATACTCAACAAGTGTTAATGTTAACCACATAAATAGTTTATAAATATATAAATAAATAACGTACTAAATATTACATTTTAGCAAACGCATTGAATCGTACATGTATTTAATCAACGTGCTAAATATCACATATTAGTAAACGTACTGAATAATACTAAATGGTAAACTATTGGTGAACGTACTAAATAATACTAAGAAGTAAAGAATTAGTAAATGCACTAAATAATGCTAGGAAGTAAACTATTGGCAACATGCTTCATGCTACCTTTATTAAACGTACTAAATAATACTAAACAGTAAACGTACTAAATAATACATAAAACAAAACGTTGAACTATTAGTAAGCGTACTAAATATGGTAAAAATATTTAGTGCATTTACTAATTCTTTACTTTTTAGTATTATTTAGTACGTTCACTAATAGCTTACCATTTAGTATTATTCAGTACGTTTACTAATATGTGATATTTAGTACGTTCACTAAAATGGACTCTTTAATACGTTCACCAAAATGTTATATTTGATGCGTTTGCTAATAGTAAAACTTTTATTTGGCTGAATAATTTGTTTAAATTTCGGAATCTCGTGAATGGCAAGCTGTACTAAAACAAATTGAATCATTCGTTATCAACGAGTAAACAAACATTTCCGAAAATCAGGCGTTCGTACGACAGAAAATGTCATAAACTACGCTCTATCCGAATCTGAAGTGAATCGGACAAATAGGTTTTGAGATACGACTTACACCGTTCTATAAAACATAATTTACAGAAAAACGCAAAAGATAAAGGAAACGCAAAATATCAGCAGGGCCGTTCGCTGTAGTGCACTGCGCCATCTGGCCCTCCACAAAAATCATCACAACTCGGTCAATTTGCCGAACTTTCGCATAATCTTTGTTGAAAGTTGAAGTTATGATCCTAGGCTACAAAACTACCCAACAAAACAATCGTATTTCTAAAATATCAAACTTATCCTTAAACTGTATAGAAACCGTATTTTTTTCAAACCTACAAAAAACTTCTATACCAAATTTCATCAGAATCGGTCCATTAGTTTTTCAGCTATACGTCACGCCAGTTTTGAAAATGACACAACTCCGCCATTTTCAAAGATTAATGAAAAAAAAAAACACCATGTAACATCCAAAAGCACTAACAAAGCATATCCTAAGTCTCCAAAATAATAAAGAAATCTTGGCTTCCAAAAAGATTACGAAAATCAGCAAAAAGTTTTCTCGCCCAATCTGCCTCCCTGATACACCCGTCGTAAGCACCAGACCACCTGCACGCGATCGACCCATGCAAGAGCGCGCCCAAATGTGTGTCTCATCCGTACAACGCGTTTCAACCACGCACTCGCCACCCCCGCAAGTTCTCGTCAACCCTCGGAGGATTCAAATTTCCACAGGCCTCCCGAGCCCTTCCGGAAGTTCGATTTCCGCAAAAATCGCGGGATCTCCATCAATCGAACGAGCAATTTCATCTAGCGATGAAATTTTTCGAAAATTTTACGAAAAATAAATCTTCCCACCGTTCAATGTTACCATCTACCCTAGATGCACTTTCTGTCACGTGCACTTGTGAAGGAACTTGAGCTGGCAAGGGAGCGCGAAGAAAGTGAGCGCGACTCATCCTCGTGTCGCCTGGAAGACGAATACACCGAGTAGACCATCTAGGTGCGCACAAGTTGCATATTCCTTCGCAAAAAGGCAAGTGAAACGACCGCGGAGAAACCGTATGTTTGCAGGTAGGTCGCAAAAGGTCGCGCACGCAGAGGGCTCGCAAGAGACACACACAGAAAGGAAGAGAGAGAGAGGCAGAGAGAGAGAGAGAGAGAGAGAGAGAGAGAGAGAGAGAGAGAGAGAGCGAGAGAGAGAGAATACATTGTAACCACGTAGCGATTTCTCATGACGAAAAATGCAGCCTCGATCTAGCCGAGCGAATCAAATGGCATTTACGTGTGCTCGTATGCGTGAGGGAGAGATGAGGGTACCAAAGGAAACCGAAGGAAACAGAGACGTCGGGAAAGTTGTCGCAGCGAGAGTCATATGCCACACAGTATTGACGCGCGCGCGCACATGTGTGTGTGTGTGTGTGCGCGTGCGAAGTGAGTTTTCATGACACGAGCGATCGGCCATGAATCGCCTTATTCGTACCCCACGAGGAGCCATGTTTGCGAACACTCACTTTGAAATATGTACTCTATAGCCCTGTCCGATCTATGCTCTGTGGAACCAGTGAAATTGCATTCGCCAGGTGAGATCTCGAGTTGCAAGGTTACGCACACGCGCATATACCATATACGTCCGCGAAGTGGTACCAGCGTTGAATGCATTCTGATGAGATTCCCCGACCAACATCATTTGACACGTGAAAGAGCCTGGAGAAAATCTCGGCGACGAAATCACGAGGGGTGGTTATTATGAAAACGCCAAAAATCTTTTGAAGTTTTCAATGGCGTTTTTGAAATTTACTTTTGACGTTTTGATAAGGTTTCATTTTTGACGTTTTGATGAAATGAAGTTTTTTTAAATTCCTGTTTGCCGTCACGATGTTTTCATAAAATCAAGGGTCTTTTGCATCCCTTTTGCCGTTTTTTAATTTAATTTTTGACGCTTCGATAAAATCAAGGTTTTTCACATTCCTTTTGGCGTTTTTTATTTTATTTTTGACGCTTTGATAGAATCAAGGTATATTGGAATCCTTTTCTCTCTTCTGGCAGATTAATCGTACGCTTGCGGGTTTTTACGTATAACCCGTTTCCGACTGAACCCATCCCTGACACTCCCTAGCCGCACTTCGCTATTGCGATGTAACTTCCGTTGCGTCCGAACAAACACGTGGTTCATTCTGGATAGCGCTAAAATAGTAAAGAAAAAGATATTCTAACCTCAAATTTATGAACGTTATCAAAAAACTTTTGCTACAAAAGGTGTTAGTTTTGGCCTGATAAATGTTTTGGCGAAAAAAATTCATGATCCCATTTTGAAAAAACATGTCGGCCATTTTTACGTCGCCATTTTGAATATTGAACCAGAATATATTTCTTTTAACGTCCTTCTTTGAAACCTAAAAGTCTTAATATACTCAATACTTGATCGGAGCAGTATTTTTCGATATAAATCAGGTGAAGAATTAAAATGGGACACCCGGTATATGGTTTACGAAGGGCAAGATGGTTTCGTAAATCCTAAGTATAGCCTAGATGACAATAACCTATATTTTTTAATATCTTTCCGAGGGTATGGGAACTTGTGAAAAACTCGTAAACACGGCGCCATGTTCTTCTCATTCGCTGGTGCACGGAGACCATTTTTACTCAACTATCTTACACGCCAAGGTCTCAGAAGTATCGGCCTTCCTCCGACTGGTTGATGCGCCAGCCGGTGCACGGCTGAGCGGTCATCGCTCCGAGTATCGGCCATGCACAAAGCTGCTTGACTTGAAGAACCACCGGAGCCGAACGCCGACCACCCATCCACCAGTGTCGGTCGTAAATCTCTATGTTAAAGCTACCACTGCACCTTGACAATGATTTTGCTATCCGGTTAAACGAGTTTGAGAGTCAATCGCCTCCATGCCATTTCGGCTCGTTCGCGTTTGGGCCCATGGACTCGCCTAGTCGAGACATTTCCCGCCGATTCGATAAATCGGCTTCACCACCGATCTATTCGTTCCTCCATTCGTATAGTAATGGGACATAGCAATGGGAATATAAAACACGTCCTGTTATGGATAACCCTGCAACTGTCGATAGGTCAGATCATGTCCTACTATACGCTGCAATTTCAGTTTAGTAAAAGTCCCACGTTTTTCGAGATCTTCGGCTTTATGTTATTGTTCGAAAAAAAAATCATCTCCTTTTGGTTTTTCGGGTGTAGTTCCGAAAAGCCCATACCTCTGATTAATTTGGAATTTCGTGTACCCAGGTATTTTGACTCGCTGATTACGAATGTCGTAGTGAAAATACCCGCAAATTTGATTTTCAAGGTCAACACTCACGAAAACTGATTTTTCAAAACAATTTTTGTTTTATTTTAGTAACTATTAATTTTAGAGAAAAATATTTCCTTTAAAAGTTATAGCCTATGAAAATATTGATCTTTTATGTTCTATACAGTATTTATCTAAAACCATTCCGTTTCGAGGAAAATTGGATAATGGTCCAATAAGTGAAAATTGCTTAGCTCCATTAGTTTCGATATTATCTACTGCTTACGGACTTTACCGCGGGAAGGTTGGAGTTTAGTCTTTAAAGTGCATGTTTTTTTTGCTTTTTTATTTTATTTTTTGGATTTTTTTTCTTTCATTTTAGTTTCTTTTTGTATTATATACTATTGTTGCATTTTTTGTGATTCAGTCATTTTTAAAGTGTTTTTTTTTTGCTTTTTTGTTTCTTATTTATTTTTCTTTCGATTATTTTAGTTTCTTTTTGTATTATATATTATTTTTGCCTTTTTTGTTTGGGTTTGGGTTTGTTTGGGTTGTATGGGTTTAGTTTTTTGTTGGGCTTGCTTGGGCTTTTTTAATTCTGTTTTTTTCCTTCTTATTTTGGGTTGTTTGGGCTTTTTTGTTTAGATTTGTGTTTGGATATTTTGTTGGTTTTGTTTCGGTTTGAATTTGGTTTTTTTCTTTGGGTTTGTGTGGGCTAATGATCATTATCTATATCCGTGCTATTACCGATCCGTTACTATAGATAAGTAGATAATATCCAACTTAATGGAGCTAAGCAATTTTCACTTATTGGACCATTATCCCATTTTTCTCGAAATGGAATGATTTTAGACGAAAACTGTATAGAACAGAAAAGATCAATATTTTCATAGGCTACAACTTTTGTACGAAACATTTTTCTCTAAAATGAATATTTAGTAAAATAAAACAAAAAAAAGTTGTTAAAAAATCAGTTTTTGAGTGTTGACCTTGAAAATTACGTTTGCGGGTATTTTCAATATGATATTCGTGATCAGCAAGTCAAAATACATCGGTACACGAAATTCCAAATTAATCAGAGGTATGGGCTTTTCGGAACTTTATCTCTTTTTTTCATAAAGTTTCCTTAACATTTAAGGTTAAAAAGAAGACTTTTCTACATAAAACAAATGACCAGGAGTATTTTTTTTAACCGGATGAAAAGAGTTATCATCGGTAGAAATAGCGTGCGGAAAACCAAAAGCAGATGATTTTTATCTCGTAAACCGGCGGACTTTTGTTAAACTGAAATTCCAGCAGGGCAGAGTCTGACCTATCGACAGTTGCGGGATTATCCATTCATAACAGGACATCCTGTATACGTCACTGGACTCTTGCCTCGTGACGTATATATAGGTCGATGTCAAAATGAGAAGACAAAAAAATCTTCCGACACACTGCTTGCCGCTAGGTGAGACGAAATTTGATACAAGCTTTTAAGTTTTTGTGTTTATTTTCTCTGGATCATCAAAGACTGGAGACTTGTCCGTTCATTGCTCGAGGAATGGAAAGCCCCGCGGGGGTACGGAAGCGATGGACTCCCGCGAGAAACCAGCTTAAAACTGCCTCTTCACGGAGACGAGAGCTGCGAGCGCAAGGTTGGTGACTTTTGCCAGGACGCTCGTAAACTCCGAGATCCTGTTTGCATGGTGCGTATACAGGACGGTCCGAAATCTAACTATACAAATCTAAATATGATATGTATTAACGTTTTTTTAAAACAAATATAATTAAACCATTTATGATTATATATAACGGAAAATAGTAACTTGTAAGTAATAGTAAAATAGTAAGGAAAAAGTAACATATTTTCGTAAATAAATAAATAAATATTCAACTGAAATGATTAATAGATTAATTTATTGATAAATTAATAAACATTCAACTTAAACAAGAGAATCACGTTCATGTAGGTTCTACGATATTTTTAAGTTCTCGACGTGAAAACATTAAAAATGTTTGTTTTTTCGAATTTTTCTGTAGCATAGGTTTTAATTTATTTATCGCTTTTGTGCATATGCTTTCCTCTTAGAATTTTTAACAACAATCGGGAGGCATTCAGACTAGCACAAGTATCTCTTTTTTTTATCATCTGAACTTTAGTGACTGATGTTCTGTATTTATTCTTACTTTTTGTTTTTTGGTCGAAATCTGAGGCGTGAGTGTTCTCTTGGTCATTTATTTATTGCTCAACAGTGCACTTGATAACGATAACACGAGTTTAAAAATCGCAAGTATGGTATCCACACAAAAGAGAAAAATAAGAAAAATGCTTTTCCTCGAAAAATAAAGTTTTCCTTTTGGACGTCACTTTTCTTCTCAAACCTACTGTTTTAAATTTTCGATCAAAATCTAAGGCATGAACATAGTAAAAAAAATCGTAGAACATACATGGGGGTGATACGTGTAGGTATCGATACGAGACACATAGATTTTTCCTTTAGACGTCCCTTTCCGGACCATCCTGTATATTTACATATACATACCAACACTGAAGCTACGGGCTTGTGGTTTCTCGCCATTTTCATTTTTTTCTCACGCAATCAAGATAATCTTCGCCAAAATTCATCGTTTTTTAGAATTTTGTGGTTATGTTCGTTCGGGTCGAAACGTTTTTTCGTCCAGGGTTAGTCGATTTCGCACGGAAGACCTCGTATACGTACGCGTATGTATTCACGTCCGCATGTACAGTTTGTGCAGCAACAGTGGCAGCCCCCGCGTTCTTCGTGGCAATTCCATACATAGAGTTACGTGAAAGTGGCCTCGCACTTGGTTGTCTCTCGCGAAGAAAAGACCCCGAGCTCGCGATACAGAGACATAACTTTTGTTTTTCTATTCCTTTTTATTAAGTGCAATTGTGTGTGTGTGTGTGTGTATTTGTACACGTAGTTCGGAGAGCGCGCAGTGTTCGTCGGTGATTATTATTGAACATGAAAACATACGCGTATTCCGGTAGCTTTTACCGCTAGGCTAATTAGGAGTAAGGCAAATTGGCGAATTTGAGGTGGAGACTACCAGTCCAGAGCCCGGAGACGAAGGTCAATTTCGACAATTTTTTACGCATAGCCAATTGATGGAATGGAATTTCCGCTCAGTGACCTTTTTTCTACATATCTTCAAGTACCTTTACCATTTTTTTTTACAAGATTTAGTAAAAAAAAATGGCTACGCCGAAGCTGGGTGTAACGAGTCATCTTTCTCCGATGGTGCAACATTACATCGCCAATTTTTCACCGACTGACTTGAAATTTGTTTTGGAACCTCTGTACAGCAAACTAAGTAGGGAATTTTTGACACGAAGAAAACTTCTTCCGCAAAAATTATTTTCGACGATCTTTTTTAACCGAAAACCATTTATTTTTCAAGGAGCAGCACTTCGTCAAAAAACTATATTTTTCGATTCTCCTTTGCACTTCGAAGACATATCTGAAACTTGAATTAGTTTGAATTTTCGTTCCAGGCAAAAAATTGGTCAGACAAAGCCTCGTGTGCGCAAACGTACACGTCTTAAAGTAGAAGAAATTTGTTTTCAAATGATTTTGAAACAGAATGGCGGTGCAGTAGTTGATGAAAGAAAACTCATTTTTTAAGGATGTCGCGTCCCTATGAAACATGTTAATGTTAATTGTTCAATAAATAGCTTCTTAATCGTCATGAAATTTTTACACGACCTCCTGAATACTTCATGTAAAAACATACCAAATTTTCAGAATTTTATCATCATTACTCCAACCTCCTTAAGGGTTGAAATAAAAAATGATAAGAAAATTCGGAAAATTTGGTATGTTTTTGTATGAAGTATTTAAGAGGTCGTGTTAAAATTTCACGACGATTAGGAAGCTCGTTATTAAAATATTAGCATTTTGTTAAGAACAATTTTTAAAAGAAATAAAAAAAAATTGATTAATAAACTTCGTTTTGTTTCCGTTGCTTTCGGTATATTGTAGATATTATAAAATTGAGAGGTCAAAAAAAAACTTATTGCAAAGTTACATCAGTTTCCATAAAACAACATTTAATTTGTGAATGTTAATTGTTCAATAATGAGCTTCCTAATTGTCGTGAAATTTTTACACGACCTCTAAAATTCTTCATACAAAAAAATACAAAATTTTCAGAATTTTATCATCATTTGCGATTTGGGACTCAACATCCTTAAAAGTCATCTACGGGCGGATTCGCACAGGTCATAATTTTCAAGCTCGAACATGAAACAAAAAATATTTCGAAAGTAGACATAAAAAACTAGTCCAGTACATAGGAGTTTTTCAAAAAATTCAATTTTTTAAAAAAAGCCATTAAAAAAAATCGGTCGAGTATTGATCAAAAAATTTTTAAATGTCAACTTATCAAAAAAATCCTACGCACTGGACTAGAAAATGTTGTCAAGCAGCTACAGTTAAAATGTCTAATCAATCGATTGAAAAATCGGGGCGCTACGCATGCGTCCGTGTCTAAAAACATAGTTTCGAGAAAAATACGTTTAAAGCCATTTCATTTCAAAATAATTTAAAAAAAATTCTTTTACTCTAAGACTTGTACTAACATGTATAAAAAACCGAATTTAAAAATATTGCTTTGTTTTTCTTAAATAAATTATCGAAAATGACCCTTGATTTTGCCCTCACAAAGGTATATTCCCCCTTAACCATATCTATATTGTCAAGCCTTTTACAACAGCGAATAATTATTACGGGGTTAGTAGATAGTCATGAACACGCTACCCAAATCGCATGTAAGGTGTACTTTTCGCTTATAGTCGTGTCAACGATATTCTGATTGCGGTGTCAATAAACTATAACGAGTCTTACTATCCCCTTTTTTACCATGGGCGTTTGTTGCAAATACCACGGACTTTTCTCTCGAGAAAAAAGCCCACTAAGCATGATTCCCATTCTGTCAATTGGGTATAGCAAAAAATTGTCGAAATTCACCTTTATTCCGTCACGATGTTTTCATATCGACTGCATTTTTTTAAAACAAACGTTCCCTCTCGCAGCGTTCAAGCGTCAGCGAAGAGTTACGTCGAAAAATTTCGCATTTCAAGGTGGTCTCGTTACGAGTGCCAATGGAGCAAGAAAGAGTGAAATTATCCGAGGCGCTCCAAATTCTCTAATGGCGGTATTGTGGTCTCGCGGGTCCGCGCGCTCGTGTGTGTCAGGGGCAGACTCCTCGAGAGAACGAGCGGAAAAAAAGTGAAACCGGAGCAGGGAGTCAAGAGAGCAGGGTGCTCGCCGGTGCGTCAAATGTGAGAACGATTATCCTCGACGTACGCGGTCGCTCTCTCGCGACTTCGACGTTGGAGTATAACCGAACTTCCTCGTGGCTCGGATGGAAAACGAACGAGTGAGAAAAAGTAAACGGTAGAAAAAAGTGAAATTTTCATTTGTCCGCGGCACGTCGATCGAGGTAACAATGGGTAAGTGTTCAAGGTAGTCCTATCGCTTCACACTAGTCGTACCACTGGTCATACTTGAGACCTGTACAATTTACATTTTTAACACACGCAAAAAAAATAATTCGTGATAACTAAAATTTTCTATTTGCAAAATGTTTAAGGGGTAAGGCCACTGTAACGGCCCAAAAAAAAAGGTTTTTTCACTAATTTTTTGCTCCCGAAATTGAAGGTATTTGAAAAAAAACTTTTAATGGTGTTATCGGGCATACATTAAACTTTATAATAAAATTTTTTTACAGTAAAAAAAAAACAAAATGGCGGTTCCACAGCTATCTTCCCGGGACATGTTTTGCTTCCAGGGCTCCGCGGCACGCAGCACCACTGGTGCACTTTTGAATCTAGAACAAAAAAAAAAAACCATTAATCTAGAGGGCTATAGCTAGAGAATGTCGATCGGATTTTAAAAAGTATCAATTTTTGTGGATTTGGCGTGCGTTTGAAAAAAAAAATTGATTTTTGACGAAAAAAACGGCAAGTTTTTTGTTAATAAAAAATCAATAAATAAAGTTCTTGAAAATTCCGATCGACATTCTCAAGATAATGTAAATGTTCACATCTGGTTAAAATTTCAAGTAAAAAAAATGAAAATTGTTCGAGTTATGCTGCGTGCCATTTTGAAAAACCATGTTTCGCGAAAAACACGTTTAAAGTTTTGCGAATAGTTTTTTATAGCCAATAAAAAAAAATCGATTTTTCAAAAAATTTACAGTGGCCTTACCCCTTAATGAATGTTCACATTTAATTAGAAAAATGAAACAATATCTATTCCAACGATTCGCGTAGTATTTGTAGATTTGGTATTTGGCAACATTGGTTCTGTCTCCGTCTCTTTTTCTTTTAGGGTATGTTTTATTACTACGCTTGGCTGTTACATCTTATTTCTTCTTTTATTAACCTTTGAAAATGGCGTAGCACGGCCTCCTACATCCGATTTTCAAAACTGGCGTGACGTATAGCGAGAAAACTAATTGACCGATACTGATAAAATTTCGTATAAACCCTTATTATATTATTGTATAAAACGTGACCCCTAATGTATTTGAAAATAAAATAAAAACTTTTATAGCAAAATATAGCCATTTTTTCGGAAAATTCAATTTTTTTTTCCAAGCGTACCATTTGATGGATTTTCAACATTTCTCACTTTTTCTTTGTTCATATTCTGCGTAAAGTGTCAACCCGCTTAGATCTAGTCAAAAGTCTACTTAACTATTCATGCGGGATTTGGAAAAACGGTATATTATTAAGCATACATTAAATTTATTTCGTGTAAATTTTAATTGAAAAAAAAAAATTAAGAATTAACAACGCTATTGAGATTAACCTAAAAATTATGAGGGTTATCAAAAAAACTTTGCCCACCCAAGTTGTTAGTTTTGGCCTGATAAATGTTTTGGCAAAAAAAATCGTGTTTCCAACAAAAAAAAAACCAATGTCACCATTTTGAATTTTGGACCAAGAAATATATATTTTTTTCGTGTTTCCAACAAAACCAACAATCGTGTTTCCAACAAAAAAAAACATGTCACCATTTTGAATTTTGGACCAAGAAATATATTTTTTTTTTCACGTCCCCCTTTGAACCCTAAACGTTTTATTACACTCGATATTCGATCGGAGCAGTAGTTCTCGAGATAAATCAGGTGTAAGATAAAAATGGGACACCCGGTAGGATCTTATTAGGATACGGCCCTGAAATCCATTTTCGACCTACACATGACCTAAATTTCCGAAATGCATGCGAGCGAAGCCGCTGGCAACAAAATAAGCCTCGAAATATTAAATTCGTAAAGGAATCGATAATTACATTTTTAAAAAAATATTAATCACATCCCGGAAATTAAGCGTTTCCAGTGACAATGGCAAATTAAGATTTGCCCACTTTTCCACAAATATATGTGTACCCAAAAAGATGTACATAACGTTTCTCTCATAATGATAAAACCGTAAGTTATATCACTCTAGCTGAACGAAACGAGATGACTATGTCGATTGCACAACCAATTAGAATCTTGATGCATAAAAAAAGATAACAGGGACAGAGAAAGGGAGAGTGAGAGAGAGTTGTTGACGATGAGCCAGCCGAATTCCGGCGTTAGAATTTCCAAGTAAAACACGGAGATTCCGAAAAAAAATGTATCTCCCTGACCCGGGCACAATTTCCGGTTGGAAAAAAAAGGAGGGCCTCTGAACGGGTCACAGGGGATTGCATAAGACACGGAATTATTCAATAGAAATTAAGAAAAAGTAGCACAAGGCTCTTTCTAACATCGTCATAGGTGTCGAGGATTCGCATTAACTCTGTTGTGGCTACGAGTCAATTTGAAATAATGAAATCGACCGCAACGCTCGCAGTGGACAAAAATGGCAATTGCAAAAAAATTGTACGAGATTGCGCAACCATATTAAAAATATTATTTTATTAAAATCGGCCATGACAGTTGAATTTTATTTGTTTATTGAAGTTGGAACAAACGCAACAAATGGATTGCTACAGTTTTACCGTAAAAAAAAGTTTTTTTCAGGCGTCAAAGAAATAGAGGTTTGTCTTATGAGACGAGCTCCAATTATTTAACTTTTTTTAAATGCTTAAATTAAAAAAATTTTAAATTCAGTTTAGGGTTGGGTCTCGTTTTGTCCTTAACTCTTCTACGTCCCTGACGTGCTCAGCAGATACCAGCAGTTTTCCTTCAGATTGAATTTGAGGTTAGCAATTAATTTCGTGAGTTATACTCCCGGCCTGTCTTTGAAATGATGCTCATTTCGGGCTGAAAACAAAGATTTGTTTATTATATTATAAAACGTTGCCGCAACAACGTATGTTTGATAAAATTTGAATAAACGCAATTATATAGCTTCATTTGTCTCGTCTTATAACAAAATTACAAGTAAACAAAAAAATACATTTTAAGGAAATTTTACTTACTTCTTTTCACTTTACTGAAAGGAAACGGTTTTTGCCGTCTTTGGCCAGACAAATTGATTTAATGCAAATAAATTGAATGCAATCGAGGCGCCATTTTAATTTTTGAAATTCATCACAATATTGTAACCACAATCACAGAGCCTTCGACAGAGCCGGCAAAAATACTTCATAAGTTTCATCGTTTCTTCATCTCTGAATATTTTTTCAGACTTTTTCCAGAAATACAGATTTTCTATCTCAAAGGGTAGCAATTTTCCGCCATTGCGAGTGCTATATTCAGAGATTGGGAAAAAGTCGGATAGATATGGATATGTTGAAGAAATTTCAATGTATGTAAAACCATTGATTCCAAAGATTGACGTTTGACAGGCGTTTGACACTTGAAAAGCTTGAGCCGGTAGCCCAACGTATACTAAAACGTCCAATCGCGTTTTTCTCGAAACGACGTTTCTTGACCTGGCCGGAATCATAACTTAGCTATAATTGCCTAATTTTCCATTTAAAAAACCAAATTTTCGTAATTGTAGTAGATGTTGTTGTACGTAGCTTTTTTTAATGTTGTATTTTCGACGCCCGAATGTAAGTAAAAATTTCGCCATAATTACATTAGTCAAAAAAATTTGCCATTTAGTGCATTTTTTCGAAAAACGGCCACGTACGACGAGACCTACATTTATATAGATTATAAAACATTTTTATTTTCATTTTTCAGACCAACCCCTATCAAGTTATCGATCCGGGTGTTGGACGACATTTCTATACCGAGGCTCTATTATAGCTCAGTAATGTTGCTAACCCTACGTTGATAGACTGGGTCATTTTAACCCGGATGATTTTTCTGTAAAATGCTCTCTTTTCCAAAATTAAAAATATTCGATAGTTTTTTTAAACGATATAATTTGATTTTTTCCGCGTTTCAATTATGCAGACATACTGAGAAATGTTTACAGTGTGCCCTCGATTTTTTTCAACGAAAATCGACCGGTGGTTTGTTAATAGCAGGTGGATGAAGTACTATCCAGCTCAAATTGGACCAGTGTGTCAAAATCGTGGCCAGATATAAGTGTGTCAACGAAGGGTTAAATTTCATTTTTTAAAACAAAGATTTACACGAAATAAGTTCAATGTATGCTTAATAACGTACCTTTTTTCCAAATCCCGAATAAATAATCTAGTAGACAAAAAAAAATGGGAAACACGAACTTTTTCGGGACGTCAAGCAACGGAAGTTGGGTTAGAAAAGCAAAGTGCAGGTAGGGTGTGATAGGGAAGGTTTCAATTGGGAATACGATAGAACTCAGGAAATAATATATAATGAACTGTTTTTGGAAAAAACTTGTAAAGCTAGTAATGAAAATAAAACTCGATTATTATTATTAATATATGATGAATTGCCAGATTTTTATTATGCTATTGAAGTTTGCATCGTCGGAACGCAACGAAAGCTCTTGTTTGAATTTTATTTTCCACATATTTATCGTTATAGAAAATCTTTTTTTAACATTTACATTGTAGATCGCTAAGTAAAAATCTTGAAGAACGGTTGGAGGATTTTTGTAAGCAGAGTTTGCCAAAATAAATAAAAGGAATTCGCAAATATTAATTTTCGTTGCGTTCCAGCGATGCAAACTTCAACTTCATCTTTTATTGTACCTTCAAATGAGGAGAGAATGCTCGAGCTTGTCAAATAAATCAAGTGTAAGGTGCATCGACAAAAAACGGAAGAAAAAACGTACATATTCATGAGGCATCCGGTAAAGCGTGAATAGCTCGGCACTCAGTATCATCATAACTTTTATGGGACCTTTAATCATCTAGCACTTATCGAACATAGCCAGTAGAGTCAATTGAGGCGTCGAAACACGTGAAAATCAGTCGACACGTCAAATGTGTTCAAGCTCGTGAGACATCAAGGCGAATCGACTGAAATATTTCATTACATATGTATCGCGATGAAAAATGATGTTTTTATTCAGCTCTCTAAGGAGATACGATCACTTCCACGTCAAAAAAGAGTCTATATTTATTTTACCCACAGCTGCTCTGATTGATGTTTACTTATATTGATTATTCGTATTATCGATTATAGTGTGCCAAATGTTGTGGTAAATGATAAATTTATTGCACGTAAACAAATAAAAATTGAATAATTAGATTGTCAACGACTCGGTAGTAATCTTCGGAACAATAATATTAACAAATTCACCATAAAAACGGACTAAAAAGGTAACAAAAATCAGCCGGAAACCTAGTAAAATATGTTTGAATTACCTCAGCGGAATTAACACGATAGGCAGAATATAATTATACATATTATTGATACGTGATAAATGATAAAACTCCATAAATTGTTGTTTGCATATTTTGTGGCGACTTCTATTCAAATTAATTTCGAAACAAAGCTGGGTTATATTCGCCAAACGCATCAGCTGTTACTCGAGACGTTGCTGAGTCTGTGGGCGCTATTTCGTCGTTCTGACCATTTTCAACCGGAAATTGAAACTTTCTTGTAATGTAGTGCTTTAACTACACGGTGAGGACTGATTTTCTTTTTTTTTACAATATCTATTATATCAAATCTATCGAATTTCAATTTTCCAACGGATTTAGTTGGATACGTGAGCAGAACAACCACGATCACTGCACTTCCGGTTGACCGTCCTCCATAACACGACGTGCTTCGGTAACTCAAAGTACTCGACTTTACAGTTTTATTGCGAAAAAACTAAACGTTCAAAATAGCTCGAAATTTTGGCAAAAGGCGCATAAAGTATTCGTCAAAATCATATAAAAATTTCAAATCCAAAGTTGGGGTCGCAGTAATGATCGTACCTCCTCAACTTTTCCTCTTTTGTTTGTTTTTTGTTGTGAACATTTGTTTTGCTTTTGTGCACATCAATGTGGGTGCTCTGCACGTGGTGAAGGATAGAGACGAGGAAGTGGTGAATCATCTTCACACGCAAGTGCACCAAAGAAAGTTGAACAAGGTGTTATTTGTACAACTATGTGGTTGATCCTGCGTACAGTACTGACCACTCGAACATTTGCATCTGCAGTGTTCTGTGGTCGCCAGTACGTACCGAAATTGATGTAAAGAGAGAGTGCCAGAGCTGGGAGGGGGGGGGGGTGATGAAATAAGAAAAGTCTTCGTTGCCGCGGGTATCAGGTGAAAATCAGTATACGTGTCAGATTTTGACAATTCAAAAGTGTTTTTCAATTAAATATGGCGGTTATAAATGCGTTTCAAGGTTCCTGGGACTTCAATAACTACTAAAACTTACCTATTACGTTTTTATTTTCCACGTAGCGGGTGTCATCAATAACGAAAGTGCAAAAAAACGAACTTTTTACATCATAAATCTTATTACGACTAATCTAGCAGGTAAACCGTAACCAAAAAATAGGTAAAAACTTGGTTTTTGATACACTGAATACGAACCCGAAGTCTAAACCGTCAAATTGAAAATAGCGGATACGATATGGTGGCTGTAAACGACGTTTTGCATTTATAGTCCGCCATATTGAGTCCGCCATCTTGAATTTCCAACTTTCGCTATCGTCAAACGACGCTATCTTTCTTTCGCTACCAACTTTCGCTATTATCAAACGACGTTTTCCATTTATGGTCTGCCATATTGGATCCGCCATCTTGAATTTCCGAATTTTGAGTACAGATTTGTAATCAGCGACCCTGAAAACCCCCGAGTACCAACTTTCGCTATCATCGAACGACGTTTTTCATTTATGGTCTGCCAAATTGTATCCGCCATCTTGAATTTCCGAATTTTGAGTACAGATTTGTAATCAGCGACCCTGAAAACCCCCGAGTATCAACTTTCGCTATCATCGAACGACGTTTTTCATTTATGGTCTGCCAAATTAGATCCGCCATCTTGAATTTCCGAATTTTGAGTACAGATTCGTAATCAGCGACGCCGAAAACTCCCGAGTACAAAATTTCAACCCAATTGCACGTAAAGAAAAATATATGCTTCAAAGGATTAAGCATAAAGAAACAAAAATTAACTACATTATTGAGGCATAATAGAGCCTCTGTATGAGAAATGTGGTCCAACGACCGGATTGATAAATGAACAATGATTGATCTAAAAAATAAAAATAAAGAAGTTTTATCTATATAAATCTATATAAATCTATATGATATCTATATAAATGTAGTTCTCGTTATAAGTGACCATTTTTTGAAAAAAAGTAATTCACAAGATGGCGGGTATTAAAAAAGTGCAATTGTGGCGTATTTTTACTTATATTAGGGGGCGTAAAAAACTGAACTAAAAAACGGCTACATATAACCATATACACCGCAGTAGGGGAAATTCTGATTTTTGAAATGGAAAATTGGACAATTATAGCGAGAGTTATAATTCCAGCCAGGTCGAGAAAAACGCGATTTATAGTTTTAGTATTACGTAAATCGTTATACCACCTGCTTTCACTAAATCGTCTGTAACTGGCTCAATGTTCAATATTTTAATTTGAAATATTTTTTAAATTTTCTTGAATATATATACTTTCAGAAAATGCAAAAGAATACCGTTTTATCACCCGTCACAGTGGTGTCAAATTCAAAAAGAGCACGGCTTATAAAATTTCCTACGTACGACCGAATGATTTCTCAACATATTTATCCCTTTGTTGACAACAAATGATCGAAGTTGTTTTTTTTTCGCCGAAAATCGAGCATTTTTTTTCCAAAGCTCGTCATTTTTGTAATTTTCATTTTCTAAAAATTATCCGGGAATACGAAAAATTCATCAACATACCAAAAGTCCATTTTTTCCCTTCCAGACCACCCTAATTGCCAGAACCACCTACCCCTATTGGCCCGGAAGCAGCGGCGGTCCTTTGTTCAAATAATAACTTCATCGCTAAGACGTATAAAATCATGTGCGAATTTCACAATTTTTTTTTAATGAAAAAGTGTTTCACTCTTAAAATTAATTACACATTGTATAGTATGAATATCAAGCGGTTAGAAAAAATATATATATATTTTTTTCGATGTACAAAATGACTGACTACTGATATTTTCTTTTGTTATCTTTTGTCCGATTGGCGTGACAAATAACTTCAACAATTTTCACTCGATTTACTTCAAATCTAAAAGTTATGTTCCTAATGGCATTTCGCGGAGAAGTACGTACCTAATTTCTGATTAATCGAAAACTTTTCATTTTATGAGCAGTTTTATACGAAATTTTTCACTGAAAATTAATTTCTTAAGTTCAAATATCTACAACTTTTGAATAAAACAATATTTTTTTAAATTCCGTACGTACTTCTCTAGGTATTCCAATGTAGATTGACCAGAATTTTTTTTTTTTTATTCTAGGTCAAAAATGGTAGATGCTAAATATGACTCCGTGGAGCGCCTAAAAAAAGATAACAAATGAAAATATTAGTAGTCGGTCATTTTGTACATCGAAAAAAATATATATTTTTTTTATAACAGCTTGATGTTCATACTAAACGGATGTGTAATTAATTTAATGAGTGAATCACTTTATTATACGAAAAAAAAAATTGTTAAATTCGCACATGATTTTATACCAGTTACTGTGACCTAACGTCTTAATCAATATTTATCACCTAAAAAAACCAACCTTGCCGAGGTTACGTATCAATTGTGTGTAGAATCCTGACCTCGTCATCCCAATGTTCCCATCGGAAAGAAAAATATGAAAAATCTGCCCGTCCTATTGAGCCCGAAGCTAATGGAGACCCGTCATGTCGTGACTTCGGTGCACTCTATCGCAAGCTATTCCGTTCTTAGGCGCCCCCGACAGTGAATTCCCGCACCCGGATGGCCTCCAACGGCAAACGGGAGATCAAACATGGCTAACTTTCACTCTCTCAAGGAAGTCAACGCGTGGCGCCTCCTCGTATTCCTCCCCTTGCCTCTCCGTCTCTCTCTCTCTCTCATCTCGGAAGCGCTAGCCTGGCTGGAGCTTTCCTCAGTCCGCAACATATGTGCTAAGCAGAACTATCCGGCCGTACCATTTGGCGGAACACTTATCGGGGAAACTTTTGTGGTGGGTGCGTGGGTGTTAAAAAGCAGCGTAAATTTATGGAGGCTCAGCACACGCGTGCGGACATTGCGAGGTAACTTTCCTAGCGCGTTGTTGGTCCCCCAAGCTAATCGTAAATAACGATAATCGGTACGTCATTTGAATTTCTTCGTTCTCCACTATTGAGCTCCACTCGGCAACGGGCGAGGAAATCGTCGACGAAAAATACTCCCATAGCCGTATCTTACGACACTGGAACCATCGTAAATTCCCGAGTAGCCGTAGGTATAAGAGGTTCCATTAACTTCCGGTCGCGTGAAGATCGGTTGGGTAACGCGAGATCTCGATGGATTTCCGTTTATTTACGATACAGCTATTCCAAGCGGAATTTCGATGCTACCTACCAGGGGACTTCACGTGATCCGACGACGAAAAGACGTTTTTCCATTTCGTTCGATCCCAAGATGATCCTGAGGTGATTACGAAAAGGCAACTCTCACAAACGGTTGCCGGTTATTGGCAGTGGTGTACGTAAGACACGCTCGTAACGATCATAACGTAGATGAGGGAGTCCAACAGGAGTTCATTGTGGACGGTAGGAATTGCGCTTCTTCAGCGCTGCTTAAGTCAAATTTGGGCCCGCTCGTTCGTCTTATGGGGTACGAGGATGAAAGTTGTCCGTTCGAGTGCCGACGTCGCTACTGCAACGCGCGGAGAAAGTATATCCGGCGCTACATACCGCTCACGTTGGAGGTAAAAGTCAAAGGAGAATCTGTTCCGGTGACCTCCCACGACCCGCAGCCGTGACCCGGGATTCTCACTCTCGACTATCGTCGTGAGAGTATCGCTTCGTCGAAAAGTATCCGCACAGGGAGTACTTCCCCTCCCGGAAGTGTCTCTCTTCCGGACACTTTCCTTTCGGAACACCTCCAGACCAGCCGAGTTTTCCAATGTGAAAACTAAATTCGCATCATCAATTCCATCTCTACTTACCTCGACTTGCAGCTACGAGCGCTCGGGATGACCTGAATAGTATTCGACGAAAGTTGCCGCGGGCGGACGTCGCGCCTGCACCTACGCAGATCCACAGGTAACCGGGTACAAGAGGGTCAATGAATTTTTATTTTATCAACTTTGCTATAAAAAGTATTTATACAAAAAATAAACGAATAATAATAATAAACAAGTATAAAAAAGTGTACAAAAGTAAACAACGAGGTTTGTTCTATCACACGCGTCGTACGGGATGTCTATCTTTTATATACAATTGTCTCGATGCGATCGAGTCGACGTGCAGCGATCGGGACCACGAGTTCCCTTGCGCTCGTCCGTGGCAGGCAATTTTGTTCTTTTTTTACATCGAAACAGTCGAGCATGCATCATCAGGTTCGTACTTCCGGATGGTTAATTGAGACGAAGCTGATTAGGTCGATGCATAACTGATTGGGTCTATGCAGAACTGATTGGGTCTATGCAGGAGCGTAATCCATATTGGCCGATCAATAGCCGTGATGATGCTCCTCCTGCGGTGCGGGGACCCAAACTTTCTCCCATACAGGCTTCCACGTTTTCTTCCATTGGGGCACCTGCACGTCCTTCCACACGGGCACCCACTTGCTCTTCCACTCCTCCCTCCATACCTGTTCCTTCTTCGCCACCCAGACCTGTTGCTTCTTCGGCACCCATACCTGCACCGACTTCTCTTGCCATTCCAACTTCTTATCGTTGACCCAAGCCTGCTTCTTCGCGCTCTTCCATATCTGCTTCCACTCGGTCTTCCACTCGAGCTTCTTCTGCGTCGTCCACGCCTGTCGTTTCTCGGTGCGCCAGACTTTCTTCCATACGGGCTTCCAGATGAGCTTCTTCTCGGGTACCCGAGGACGCTCGTAGTGATAGCCACCGCCCTCGTTGTCCCAGCCACCTCCGTGGCCAGTTCCACCGTCGGATGATCCTTGCCAACCGCCGTGAGCCGGTGGTCCGTACGCGTCCCCTGGTGGTGGTCCGTACACGGGCGCCGGCGGTGCTTCTACTGTGATCCACTCCGGTACCCACGTCTTCTTCCAATCCGGCACTTGCATCTCCTTCCATATCGGCACTTGCACCTCCCGCCATACCGGCTTGTTGATCTTCTTCCACTCAGGCACTTGAACCTCTTTCCAAACTGGCACCTGGACTTCCTTCCACACGGGCTTCTGGACCTTCCTCCATTCCGCTACTTTGGTCTCCTTCCAAACCGGCACTTTGGTCTCCTTGTACGACGGTACCTTCACTTTTTGCCACTGCTGCTTCCACTCGAGCTTCGACTCGGTCTTCCACACCTGCTTCAACTCCTCCTTCCACGTCAGCTTCTTCTTCCATTCGCCTTGGGGCTGATGAACGGCTGGTGGTCCGTAAGAGTTCGTAGGTGGAGGACCGTAAGAGCCCGAGGGTGGAGCACCGTAGGAACTCGATGGCGGAGCACCGTAGGAACTCGATGGCGGAGCACCGTAGGAACTCGATGGCGGAGCACCGTAGGAACTCGATGGCGGAGCACCGTAGGAACTCGATGGTGGAGCACCGTAGGAATTCGATGGTGGAGCACCGTAGGAATTCGATGGTGGAGCACCGTAAGAACTCGAGGGTGGTGCACCATAAGAGCTTGAAGGTGGAGCACCGTATGAACTCGAGGGTGGAGCACCGTAGGAGCTTGACGGTGGAGAACCGTGAGATGAAGATCCCCCGTGCCCGTGACCGGATGGAGCGGGAGCTCCGTAAGTGTCCCCAGGGGCACCGTAGCTACTGCTCACCACCGGCAGGTGCGCGTCCGGAACTCCGTAAGAAGTTGCCGGAGGCCCGTAAGAGGACGCCGGTGCGCCGTGAGAGGGTTCGGGAGCCCCGTACGAAGGAGCTGGTGCATCGTAAGAGAGTGCGGGTGCACCGTACGAAGGCGCTGGCGCCGCGTAAGAAAGCGCCGGTGGTGTATCGTACTGAGCTAGTGGTGCGCTGAGTGGAACAAAATTCAATCAATGTCCATACGAAACGACTCGACACCTAGCATCATTTGGTAAAACGAAATGACACGCCGAGAGTGAGCAACGCGCACGTATTCTACCACAATTATTACCAATCACCTACACTATAAGTTTTCAGAACTTTTCTCAATCATCTTTTTACAGAATGCTTCAAGTGCCTAAATGAGTGTCTCCGGTACGGCTGGGATCTACTTCTCGTCGATTTGCGATCAATCCAACAGGAAGTTCATCTTCCGTTGTGTTGCAAATAGCAGTGTTCCGTGGTAAGTGAAGCTGTACTTTTTCAAATTGAAAATCACGAATATCGTGGAGCTGTAGCTCCTTCCTCTAGCAACTAGACTTCGACTGTAAATAATTCACTCAGCCCCGCCGTTTCTTCGACAAGAGTTTCAAAAACACTCCACGGATTCCTTCAGCCCCAGGATCGGCTGTCATTTCGGCTGAATCCCAAAGTGCAAGAACTTGCACAAACGAAGCTTCCTACATCTCCCTCATTCAATGACTCCGCTCAAATTTACAGCACACCATATTCTCCTCATTGGAAAAGCAACGCCGTCAAGCAAATTCTACGAAATCCGTCTGTCGCGGCAAGCTTACGAACAAGGCAAGCGTGGACGGCCATTGCGTCAGGGAGTCGAAAGTCACCTCGCGGGGTTCAAGATTAACTCATTGTAAATTCACACCTCAATTTTCCATCAAAACGTCAAGCAATCACACGATAGAGACATCTCACTCGCGCGTCTAGTACTCAATCAGGAACTGAAGGAAATGGCCCGTGAATCACGCAAGCAGCTGGTTAACTGCAAATATTATTTACGAGCAAGCGCATCCCCAGCTGCGTATTGTGCGGCTGATCTTCGTCATGCAAGACGCTTGGGATGCACCAAGGCTGCGAACATAAATGAACACGTCATCGTAGGAACTTACTCTCGCTTGGCGACGGTTCTGATCGGATCGCCGAGACTCGAAACGACCAAAAGGCACTCGAGCAGTACCTGCGAAAGTTGAAGAGACGCTTAAGATATCATCGTCATCATCATCATCATCGCCACTTAGTCATCTTCGTTACTATCGTTGATATCGTGTACGTTCAGAGTTCTAAACCTCTTGGGTAAGACGTTATGCCTGGGTTGCAAAGGATATACCGAACGAAGGACGAAAATGGAGACGTGGAAGAGGTAGAAGCGGAGGGTTTTTTTTTCTGCGCAAAGAAGAAGATTCGTGTGTGCGATATCGGTGACCGCGGCAGCGGAACGAAAGTTTTGCGTTAACGAGGGAATGTAAATCGACTTCGAGAACGAGGTCGGACACCCGTGTGTACCCCTCTTTGACGGCCTGCCAGAGGCACGTTTCCCCCTCGCCCATACCGTCCTCGACTCGTTCGCGTTCAAGTAAGTTACTTCCAAGTCCAGTCCGGGCCCCCTGAGCCGCCACCCCCCTTGGCCCTCTTGGTCCCGCATATATCGCGAACTCGGAATTTACCGAGAGTCTGTACAGCCCCCGCCCCCGCCCCCCGCGTGAAAGTAAAATCTTTCGTTGAATTTCTTTAGAGTTTCTCCTCTCTTTTGACGCGCCCGCGGGATCAACCGAGATGGACCCCCTTTTTATAGCCTGCGGGCATCGTTCCTCCATGCCCCGCAATCTGTGGACGATCGACAAAATTCCGATGGCGAGAAATTAATTCAATTTTTCGATTGATGCTGATAAGAGAGACCGGTGTCTACTTCCGGTTCCGGTTAATCGAGAAATTCGTGGACGAAAGTTCGATTTTTGGAACTTTCGGATACTCTGCTGCGTTATGAAAATTTGATGTGGTTTTTTTCGAAAACGATGGTCACGCATCGATCGAGCGTGCCGTGTCCTACTGAGAGGAGGCAACACGCTCGATCTAGCGGAACATTTAAGGGGAGAGATACCTTTAACCCTCCGCGGTCACCCGGGGTCAAAATGACCCCAAGCGCAACTTTGACCCAACATTACTGTAAGTTGGTGGCGACCAAGGCGACTGGCCTGTCTTCTAACGGTACTTTGGGGTAACCATTTGTAAGACCAAGGTCGGACGTGGAGATATTTTTTTCATTGAACTATTACTCACTATGGAGCTGTTTTTTTCCTTAAACTATCATATCTCCAAAGTTTCACTCTAAAACTTTATGAAAAAAATTGAAAATTACAAGAATTATGATTTTTTTTCTCGTCAAATAGCACTTTTTTACGCATTAACCGATTACTGATTTTTTCCCGCCATTTTGAAATTCGATGAAAATATGATACCGAGAATGGTACATTCTAGAATGTTCAAACTAATATACCGAATTTTTATGAGTCATTCGGAACTATACGGTGAACGTGGCGATCGTTTGAAACATGGCTGGGGTCATTGCGACCCCCTATGACCAGCGTGTGACGCAGAACGTGTGACCGAGAAGGGTTAAAACCTTCAAAAATATATTTTTCTATTAAAAAAAAGTTAGTCCGACATTTTGAAAATATGATGGCAAATTTGGCATCGAAGTTCAAAGTATTTCCGATGTTATCTGAAGGGTGGTTATTGATTTTGTAATTAAAAGTAGTTACTGCGAACGACGGACTTTCTGGAAAAATAAACAGATACTATAGAATATCGCACCCAGTCGCCGAGTTACTGAAATCATTGAATTTTCATGTATCAACACTTTAAAGGCGTTTCTCTCAAAACTGTTTTTTTCCGAAATTGGTGTGAACAATAAATGAAACAATTATTCATGGATATGGAGTAATATCAATATTACTTTGTACTTGAACCTTCAGATTTTGAAAAACCATGTGAAAAAAGTATTTCCTTATTGCCAAATAACTAAAAAAATGCATGTAAAATACAAACTATTTTTTTAAAGGCGTACAATTTCTTCAATTTTCCATTTTTTCCTATTCGCTTCACGCACAGCGTATAAACGTTAGCGACAAAACAAAAATGCACCGTGTTGTTTCAGATTAATGCAACAGAAGCTAGAGTTCACGCCGTTTCACAACCACGTCACAGACTAACCGGAAGTGTCATAAAAACGCCACTTTAAATTATTTGGAAAAAAATACGTCGTGAGAGTTTAAAGAAATAATAAATATTGACTTATTTTCAGCTGCTTAAAGGTTTTTTCCCCTTGATCCACAAACACGTGAGCGAATCTCACGATCTCGTAATGCGGCAACGGGCCGACACGTGGACGACGTACTCGGGAGAAATTCAATGAAAATAAGGAAAAAAGAAAAACAAAACAAATTGATAGCGACGCTAGAACAAAAAGAACACTTGCAGTGGCACTTTCACGTCACACGCGCGCCTTCACAGCAATGGAAACGCTTATATATATGTATGCATGTGCGTATACGTGTATATATATATATGTATATATATACACATGAAATATCAATTACAATGGCCAAGTACTTTTAAGGGTCATACAGGTAGATTTTGCGACTGAGTAAAATATGATTTCCAATCGTTTTTCAAGTCCTCTTCGAAAAAAACTGTAGCGTACTTTTGTGATCCATCGTATTTGTGAAAAAAATAGAGCATTGTGGAAAAAATCAAATTGCCATTTTGAGTACAGCAGAATGAAGATAACTATATTCCAAATACGAAGCACTACTGAAAAACTTGTTTTGGGTATCCCGTCATCGAGAAAAACATGATCAAAGATGCATTCTGAAGTTAATAGACGGAATTCCATAAAAAGAAAGTTTTTTACGAGCGTTTTTATTCGGAATTAAATTATCTAAATTTTGCTGGTTTGAAAATGGAATTTTCATGTTTTTCCAGAGTGCTCAATTTTTTCGGCACATACTACTCATCACAAAAATAAGCTTCATTTCTTCGACGAAAACTTGAAACATCATAAAATATCGTATTAAACTTTTAATAAGCATATGGCGACCTTTTAATTGTCACCCCGTATATACAGGGTGTCCTGTTACGAATGGATACTCCTGCCACTGTCGATAGGTCAGATCATATCCTACTATATGCTGGAATTTCAGTTTAGTAAGAGTCCCACTCTTACTAAACTGAAATTCCACCAAATAGTAGGACATGTTCTGACCTATCGACAGTTGCAGGATTATCTATTCATAACAGAATATATATATATGAGGTATTCCACGTGAATCTCGTGGACTTTTTCCCTGACTTGCCAATTCGATTTATTTATTTTTTACCTGATTCCATTGACTCTAAAAGACACCCTGAATTTTTTTAACATTCTTCGAAACAGCCCTTAGTCAAAAAAAAATCCGAAAAAAACGCCTCGATTTAAAAATCTGAACAAATTCGCAAAAATGCGTGATTATATATAAAAATGTTCAAGCTATCACCCGCAGTGGAAGTATAATTTTTTCCTTAGCAGTCAAAAAGTTCTGGTATTAATTTCGCTTGAAGTCGTATTCAGCACAGAAAAAATCATACTTCCACTGCGGGTGATAGCTTGAAAATTTTTTCATATAATCATGCATTTTTGGGTATTTTTTCAGATTATTAAATCGGGGCGTTTTTTTCGGAGAAAAGAATGTTTTTTTACTAAGGGTTATTTCGAAAAATGTAAAGAAAAATCAGGGTGTCTTTTAGAGTCAATGGAATCGGATTAAAAAAATAAGTCGAATTAGCAGGGTCAGGAAAAAAGTCCACCGGATTCACGTGGAATATCTCATATATATATATAGATATATATATATGTGTGTGCGTGAAACAAGAAAAATTCCGCAAGTGTGTTCCAATGCGATAAATGATCACGCGCGATATCGTATAAATGACCGAATGCGGATGCATAACTTAGGTGTCAATGACATTTCCTTGCGGTGCATTGATCGACAATTTTCTTGCGTGCACTTGAAACGGGCATTTGAGACGACGAGTTCTCTCAGTACACGGATCGCCTATCGATCAAGTTTCCACAAGGATTTTTTCTCATACACACACACACACACACACACACACACACATATATATATATATATATGTATATATGTATAGAGGCGTTAATGACTCTCGTTGGGCCTCTCCGAAGATTCGTGCATGAGCGCAGTCACGAGGAATTTCTAACACTTCAATCAGCCGCGTTCGTATACGCGACTCGGATACATATGACGCCCGGTACAAAGATCGCGAACGACTTTTCACGTTGATGAACCGGCATTTCTGCATCTTCGTTTTATTTGTCAACGTATACGAATGTGGGTGTACGAATAGAAAAATAATGTACAATCGTGTTCACTGACCAGGCAATAACGCATCCTGACTGCTCGCGGTTCACCGTTCTTTTTTTTTAATATAACGCCGTAGGAACTGTACGACAATCGTCCGGGTGGAGAAAAAAAGAAAACTCGCGTTTTGGGAACTCGCGTTAAAGCTCTTCTGACAGATGTTGAAGTTGCGGCGGTGTCTTTTATAGGTGGGCAAGGTGTTTGGGGTTCCCCCTCGTTTCGTAGCTGAGGTACGCCTAGTAGGGTCGTCGCAGATCCTACCTAGGGGGACTCCGGATACTTCATGGATGAGGAGAAGTTGGTTTTTTTTTTATGGTAAGTTCGGGTGGGGAAGACACCGAGAGCGCGATGTTCTGATGTGGTGCTTACTCGCGAGCATCTTCTTAATGATGTGTATATACATCTATACGGAATGTACGTATGTATATGTGGGTATAGACGGTTGTTGAAAGCAGAAGAGGTTGCCACTTCCATCAGCAATCTTTCTTTCTCTCTCTCTCTCTCTCTCTCTCTCTCTCTCTCTCTCTCTCTCTCTCTCTCTCTCTCTCTCTCTCCCCATAATACGCACATTGTACCGCTATTTTACGCACCTTTTTACCAGCCAATATGAACGCTGGCATAAGCAAAAGAGAAAGAGAAACCGGCAACGTCCTTCCGGAGACTGACGAGGAGAATGCGCGCACATGTCGTACTCTTTTCGTTAAATTTTCGTAAGAACGAAAGAGACCCGCTACGATATTACAGGCGATAGTAACGAGCCCTGATTAAATTGAACCTCGCGAAGCATTGCCTGGTTCCGGGTCGTTGATTGACGAATTATTACGAATTAATGCCGCGTGCGAAAAATAAGAACATCGCGGTTCTCCATAGTCGGGCAATTCAGCCCGATAGTGCAATTATTTTTTAAATTTTGTACTCTTTTAATTTTTGTATTTTGTTAATTTTAATTTTTGTCTTTTTTCAATTTCATTTTTTAATTTTCGTATTTTTTAAATCTTTTTTCTTTAATTTCTGTATTTTTTAAATTTTAATTTTGTTATTATTTATTTTTCTCTTATTGTTCTTTATTTTTGTATTTTTTTTATCAAGCTTGCGTAACGCTGTCAGTGGTGCCCGAAGTAACGTTTAATAAATGCACTCGAGCGTCGAAAGGAAGAAATCACGTCGTAGATAGCGAAAGTAAATTGCGCTAGGAATGTTTATCGACGTGGATAGGTTTAAGGTCAGCGTTTTGCTCTCATCATCGTGGAGAAATTACACACGTAGCTTGCAGCGTGTATCCTCCCCGGGCGATCCCTATAAGAGGCTCCGTGGGGGAAAGCGAATGTAATGAACTGTAACATACAGATCGATGCTTTTTTTTCGTTTCGCAATCGATCGTTTTTTTTTCTCCGTCTTCTCACATATCGTAATACGAGTGTACTTCCGTGAGAACGCTTCAACTTTCTTCGACGTCAAAATTCGTCTTGAAAATTAGGATTGTCGAATCGCGGCTTTTCGCTTCCTCTGTGGGTATGTACGTGCGTGCTATAGGTCACTACGGAATACCACTTTTTCGACATATGAATTTTCAATTAGGCATACGTGCGTTGCACGATCTGTGCAAACTTCGTTAATTCAAGATTGGCAAACGTACCGTCGTAATCGGTTGGTCTCTCGGAGTACCGTGGGTCGATTCAAGTTTTTTTTTCCCTCGGGGAAGAACTCTCTAGTGACGGACTTCCGTGGCGTGTTGCCGTGCTTGCGTAGGGTTTTGACAGGTCTAGTTAGTTAGTGAAACTCATCGGTGATTAACCGGTAAGCAGTATAAATAATTCATTACTGCCTTGAATGTCTGTTTTCGGTTTTTTTTAAACGAGCTTTTCTCGAAATGACTTTTTCTTCAATTCGGGTACTCTCTAGCTCAAAAAGGTTCTAACCTATAATTTTACAAAGTGATCGTTTCTTTATATAATTACGCTCTATATGAACCTAAATTTGCGGTAATATCATTGTTTCAAGTGTATTTTTTATAGCAAAAAATGTTATAAAATAGTGGCAAAAAGTGTACCCTTTTGTTTAAATACCGCTAAAAATGTCATTTTCAATTTTTTGCCAGAGTTAGGTTCATGAAGAACCTAAACATGTTTTTAGGGAGGGAAATCCCTTTCGACGTCCAAAAATGAGTCATTTTTTAAGCTTTTTTTAAAGATGGTAAAATAATCGCATCGTTTCAAAATGTTGATATTACCTTACTACAACTTTCGAATGTTAATCTCTTTCTATTTTTAAATTTAAAAAAATGACGGGGTTATAAGGTCTTCCTTTTGGCGTCTTTTGAAAAACTGCTCACGTTATAGCGCAAAAATTGATCAATCTGACTGAAATTTTGGGAGGTTTCCCACTATAACATTATTGGAAGGATATACCTATGAAACTATTTTTTTTTAAATATAAAATTACAAATTAAGGAGGCCTTGTAATCAAATTTTCACATTTTTTACCATTTTCTCAACAATTTTTACTCCAAAAAAGTAATTTATTTACGCGATAACCTTAAAGCTTTACGTATGTTTCATATTTTCAGAAGATATGCTTCGAAAAAATTAAAATATTTGTTATAAAATATGTATAAAATACTCCCAAAGTTTGAATAAACTCTATTCATTCATGCTTCTAAAAAAAATAATAAAAATTACTAGCAAACATACTTCTAAACTGGTATCCCGCGTTAAGGGGTCTTCTCACTTTAGACGCTAAAAAAGGATATTTTCATGAATTTTTTTGATAGGTTTATGTTATAAATATTGAAATAAAAGCTGTTATACTCGATAAATACACTTTCGAATTACATGAAAAAATTCTTATGTATTCGTGTAATCCAAACAAACTTTAAACGCGCTTTTCTCGAAACAACGTTTTTCGACGGCTTGTTGATAAAATCATCGAAAGTACTGAACCGATCCTTGTGAAATTTTAACCACATATTCTTTACAACTATAGCTATAGCGCGTATCAAGGATTTTTAGTAAATTTCGATATTAACTTTTTTGCCAAAAACGGGGAAAAACACGTTTTTATTTGTTTTTTCGAAAAATGTCCGCCATTTTGTTGTTTTTGTATATATGAAAAATCGTATAATGTGCGCTATAGCCATTAATATACTGAATCTAAAACCGTTTGATTTTTTTGTTTCGGATGATCGATCTCCGAGATTTCATCAACAGCGCAGGCCCACGATTTTTTAGAACATTTTTTTAACTACCATTTTCGTCTACAAATAGTGACTTAACTAAATAATATTTTTAAATTTATTTCTAAAGTGCATTTATTAAGGCCTTAGGTTACAGTAACGGGTATAAAATCGTGTGCGAATTTAACAATTTTTTTCGTATGAAAAAGTCATTCACTCATAAAATTAATTACACGTCTATTTAGTATGAATATCACGCTGTTAGAAAATACATTTTTTTTGTTTAATGTACAAAATAGTCGACTACTAATATTTTTTTTAATCTTTTTTTTAAGCGCTCCGCGGCGTGACATTTAGCATCCACAATTTTTTACCTAGAACAAAAAACAAAAATTCTCGTCAATCTACATTAGAATACCTAGGGAAGTACGTACGGAATTAAAAAAATATCGTTGTATTGAAAAGTTGTAGGTATTTGAACTTAAGAAATGAATTTTCAGTGAAAAATTTCGTTATAACTGCTCATAAACTGCTCGTAGAATGAAAAGTTTTCGACTAATCAGAAATTCCGTACGTACTTCTCGGCGAAATCCAATTAGGAACATAAATTTTGAATTTGAAGTAAATCGAGTGAAAATTGTTGAAGTTATTTGTCACGCCAATTGGAAAAAAGCTGTTTCGAGAAGTTTCGAGTAGTTGGCCATTTTGTACATCGAAAAAAAAAAATTTCTAACAGCTTGTTATTCGTTACTAAATAGATGTGTAATTAATTTTGTGAGGGAATCACCTTTTCATACGAAAAAAAAATTGTTAAATTCGCACATGATTTTATACCCGTTACTGTGGCATAAGGCCATAAGTGTACCAACTTTTATATCAATATCTATAATATAAGCCTATCAAAGAAATTCACGAAAATAGCCTTTTTTAGCGTCTAAAGTAAGAAGACCCCTTAAGACCCTAGGCTATAAAACTGAGCAATAAAAAAATTACATCATTCAAATCTCAAGCTTACGCAGGCCCCTCAAGCAAGAAAGTGCAAATGGCACTGTGTGTGGAAAAATTGTCCAAAAAATAAACATTTGTTTACCCGTTGCGTTGACGCTCTCGCGAACGGTACAAATGTGCACGGTAATTAAAACCGAGCGCGGACAAAATATTCCACCAGAGCGAGCAACTCTGGCGAGTTTTTACTCCGAAAAATCTTTCCAAGTGGAACTATGAAGAATTTCCTCAGATGGGTACGTCAACAAGGCTGATTCGTAACACAAAATTTGTTTTAAGAAAAATAAAACTGTCGATAAAGGCAAAAAGAATATTCCCAAGATCCGCGTGGGTGAGGATAAAGCGTCAATCGAGTTTTCGTGGAATTTCTCGTTCGACATTTTTCGTATCTACGAAATTTATGCTTAATTTATGTTCACCTAACGCATTTTCACAACGGCGCTTTCTTCGATACGAGCGAGGTGTGGACACTCGAACGGACTCGACTTCCCGTCACGGGCGCCCACACGGAAAGGCTCATCGAAAAAGCAGCACAAGTGTGACGTACGGTGACGGACAATAAGATGCGCCTTTTCACATACAAGACACAATTACGAGGCTCCGCTATACGAAAAAAAAGATGCTTCTCCTTTTCAACGCTCATTCATCGATTTGTGTTTTTTTTTATCGATTCACGCACTCCTCGTATTTGTAATTGCGACGGGAGAGAGAAAAAAATAGGGAAGACGTTTTCGAGAGGTCTCGACGATTGCGACGATGATGGACATTCTTTTCCCAACGTCCATCTCGGCGCTTTCTTCCGACAGGCGGTGCTAAAAAATGCATTGAAAATCCACGTGGATACGTCTCTCTTGCACGAGGCTGCGAGATAATGCGCTCTTTTTCGCTTTCACCGTCAACATCCAGACTTCGCGTATCCGTGTCTCTAATTGTTTATTTTTACAAAAGATAATGTGTGCGATGTGTGTTTCTTTTTTTTTTTTTTTTTTTCATTTTTTTCGCCACGTTATATTCACGGGACCAGGCACCGCGAAATTTATAATGGGCTGGCGTTCGCGCTGCAGCGAACGGGACGATTTTCGTATTTCAATTGCAATTAATTTAATTTAATTTTTTTTTCGACGCGGATAGGTCCGATGACAGTTCAACTTCGAAACTCTGGTCAGATGGACCATTTCGTTTACGAGGAAAAAAAGTTAATCTAGACGACTTGAAAAATGTTGTTATCGATAGGCGCAAATTGAGTTGGCATCTTGTCGCGGGCTACGATTTATTTTTCGCGAAGACGACGTAGCGAAACTTGCGGAAACTTCGGAAACTGAAGGGTGAGGAAAAAATTGCTGATTTTCTAGATTTTTTTTTAAGATCAAAGATTTCTTCACTATTTTTTAGACTTAGGGCATGTTTTATTACTACTTTTGGCTGTTGAATGGTATTTTTTTAGCTTTAAGAACGGCGCACATATGGCACGGTCTTCCAAAAGGGTTGCGGAGGTTGTCAGGCCACGTGACACGTAGCGTCGGCAGGATTGATCTGAGAAAAAAATCAACGAGGATTTTTCTTTTATTAACACTCATACGCAGAATATGAACCAGGAAAAAGTGAGAAATGTTGAAAATCCATGAAATGGTACGCTTTCAAACGAAAAGATTGCATTTCACGAAAAAAAATTACTTGATTTCGCAATGAAAAATACTTTTGTTTATTTTTAAAAACCATTTAGGGTCATTTTTAGACAATGAGGTTAGAAAGAGGTCTACCAAATTTCATCAGTATCGGTCGATTATTTTTTTAGCTATACGTCACGCCAGTTTTGAAAATGCAGTTTAGAAGACCGTGCCATACCTCCGCCATTTTTGAAGATTGATAAACAACAAAATAGCATATAACTTTGAGCCTCTAGTCTCAAAAATGGTGAAAAATCTTCCTTTTTTGAAAAAAAAATCATGACAATCGGCAAATTTATTCCTCGCCAAAGGTATCTCTCCCCTTAATTGCAAGCGTCTGTGTAAGAAAAAAGTCGTTTTACATTCATGGGCGAAACGCTCGACCTTTCTCGATCGAATCGCTAATTCGTTCAGTCTCTCCATCCGCGGATGAGCTGAATTGCGGAAATGAACGAAGTAATCCGTGTCTCTTGGACTGACGCGGAGAAAGTGTTCACATATCACTTCCAACTAATCAAACTAGTGGTATAATCTTCGTGGCGCGTGCCCCGGAGCGCTTATTACACGCGCTACTGGCCAAGTTTTTTGCACCTAATTTTTCTTTCGCCTCTCGAGTCAACTGCCGGAATCCGCGATCGCGTTAAACCGGAAGAAATTGGTTTTTTTGTTAAATTGTGAAATGTACGAAATGTGTCGTTTCGTTTAATGATTCCTTCGTGTTATGTATGTTTCGAAAAATGTATTCGACTTTTATATGTGTACATTATATATGTTATATATGTTGCGAGTTTCGCATGTGCGTTTCGTAATGACCTTGCTATATATATATAAAAAAAATTATATAATTTTATAAATATAAATATAAATATAAATAATTAATTATAAATAAAATTAGCCTGATAGCCTCGCTATATGTATATATATATAATATTCGGAAGTGGGGCTCCTGCTAGTATCAGACTAATTTTTGTTTGGGCTTGTTCGGGGTTGTTTGGAGTTGTTTGCGGTTTTTAGGCTTGTTTAGGGTTGTTTGGGTTTGTTTGAACCGTCGAAGAAAATTAGCCTGATTCTAGCAGGAGCCCCACTTCCGTATATTTACGATGTATATATTTATATAGATATATTTATATTTAAAAAATGTACTTTTTCTATACAGTTGAAGTAAACAAAGTCACTGGTTAAAAAAATTCTTGCGAATTTTTTTACCTAGAGTTGGAACTCGATAAATAAAAAACGAATACTCATAATAAAATCACTGGGAAACAAACAAAATATTGAATCGGTTGGTGAGAAAGCCTAAACGAAACTATCCCTCTGTTTACCATTTCCCGAAGAGTTTTCTCTCAACGATTTACACCTAGTTAACGGCCGAAAAAAAGACGAATTTTCGTGAAATTTTTCGCGGGAAACGTGTGCAGGTTTCCACATTATTCTTTTGTCAAATTGAAAACTATGATATTAAGTATCTTTTACAATCTTTGTATCGAAAAATATCCATCAATGCGGTAGATACAATGGCTTATGCAGACCGTTTCATTTCCGGTGCATTTAATTTTTACATGAAATTATCTATGTCTTGGACGAAGGATTTGGCAAAATGTAGATTTTCGGAAAAATGGCCGCCGTCCAAAGTCCAAGTATCGATTATCGATAAAAAAAACCCTCTATTTTCGCAGATAAAAAAGCTATGCATCGAAAAAAAATTCGTCCGGGTACCGGATAACCGGACGGGGATACACTCTGTAATATAAAATGATGAACCAGTTAAGGCGTTACCCCAACTTGTAGCGCAAAAAAAAGGCCTTTTTCATGAATTTTTTTAAAGAAAACTACAAAACTTTTTTAATCGATCAATATACCATCTTAAAGAACACATCTTGAAGAACTTTCAGTAATTTTTTTATTAAAAAATATTACATTGTTTAGTGGCAAATGGCCGTCAAGGAAATAATGATTTTATATACACGGTTTGCGGTGACCAACATTGCGGCGAAGTGGATCATCTGAAAAAAAATGCGGATGGATTTAGTCAAATATAAGTATAAACTAGTCTTTAATCGAAGGATTTTAAGAAATATTCATTTTTCACAAAATGGCGGACAGTCAAAGTTAATGGTTCGATTTTAACGAAAAAAACGGCCGTTTTTTGGCTATAAAACGGCCATTTTTTTCGAAAAAAAAATCGAACGATTAAAGACTACATTTTTATGTATTAAATAAGCCTGCAAAATTTCAAGAAGATCGGTTCATTAGTGTTCGAGTAATCTTGGTCACCGACTTCAGAAATGCCATTTTGAGAAAAACGCGTTTAAAGTTTCAATTTCAGTTCTTCAATTCACGGATTCTTCTCTTTCAACGCTCATATCTCAGTCAATTTTGTTCGGATCGACTTGAAATTTTCAGGACATATTCTCAGATACTTATACTTCAAAAAAATGCAATAAAAAAAAATGGATTTTTTCAAAATCGCAAGTGGGGTTAACCCCTTAAGATGATTTTCGTACGACAGTGGAATACCCTATTGGAAAAACGTCGTTTGACAAACGAGCCGGTCGCAGGATCCCGAAGAGATTTCGCGCCAGCGCTCGTCGCAAAAGGACTTCGCACTCACGCCGGTTGTCCGATCCATGGAACGTGCAATTATACGCTAGTTGAAGCCACATCCTCGAGGCAATTAGGATGCGCGCACGCTAGAGGAACCTCTTGCGAGACGGCCTTTTGCCAGTTTAGAAATCGTCGTCACACCCGTCGTCTCGAGTTGTCTCCGTCGTCATCGGTCGAGTCTTGCATCGCCCGGCAGCGTCAACGACCTACGTGCATTTGACATTTTCGTTTTTGCTTTTTTGTCCCACGTGCTGATAAACCGTTGTAAAGGGTGTCTCAAAGTGACCTGACATTTTTATGTATTGATAAAACGTATTATTTATTTGAAAAGTGCGAATATGTTTATTTTAAGGTACAAACATGGAGGTTATGCATAATTGCGGACTAATTTCATTATTGGTGCGTCCAATGGCGTCCTTGAGCTCCGGAATGGTATATGGATCATTGGCATACACTTTTCCTTTCAGAAAAACCCAAACCCAAAGAATGAAGCCCAATGGCGTCAAATCGCACGATCTTGATGGCCAATTAGCATCGCCCCGGTTCGAGATAACACGACCATGAACCTTCGTCTGCAATAACTGCATTGTTTCGCTCGTAGTGTGGCAGGTTACGCTATCTTGTTTGGAGAATATGTTGCGCCATCTTGTTGAAAGAATATGTTGTGCCATCTTGTTTGAAGAATATGTTGCGCCATCTTGTTTAAAGAATATGTTGCGCCATCTTGTTTAAAGAATATGTTGCGCCATCTTGTTCAAAGAATATGTTGCGCCATCTTGTTGAAAGACCATGTTGCGCCATCTTGTTTAAAGAATATGTTGCGCCATCTTGTTGAAAGACCATGTTGCGCCATCTTGTTCAAAGAATACGTTGCGCCGTTTTGTTTAAAGAAACAATTTGTATGCGTGGCTCGATGCGTGTAATTCTCCGTGACCTAACCTCAATACTTCCTGATGCCGGTTGTCAAAGATTAGTACTCTATGTTCGCCACAGAAAAAATGGCGCGCAATTTAAAATGTCAGCCCATTTTCAGACACCCCTTATATGAACGTGTTAAATTCACTTTCCGCAAGGAATTTTATCGTTTCTCCAGCTATGATGATTTTTCGCTAGACGCGCGCGCGTATGCACCTCGATTTCTTCTCGAAATAATAAGAAACATTTAATTCTTCTCGGTGCACGACGGAAGAGCAGATCCGTGGATAATACACTATTGCAATGCAGTTTCGAGTTGCAAGGTCTGCAGAGAACCCCCTTTTCGACTTTCACGATTCTCTCCCGGTCGCGAATCGCGATCGCTTCGGGGCTTGATAATTGAATTTCCTGTATTCGTCGTCTCCCGCAGCTGTCTCGGCAGGAACAACTCGACTTTTTCTCGCGCCGGATGCATAATTTGTTTAATAATAAACTTGCGGCGCAGGGCGCGAAGCGAACGACACGTGTGAATACTGGAATATACTGGCTGGCCTGAAAAGTGACGTCTAACAGGAAAATCCAGCTGCCTTGTGTCCAATACCTATCCGAAGACGAATGTTCCACGATCTTTTTCACTTTTCGACAATTTTTTCCCCCGTTTGCGTACGTACTTTCCTTGCGATTTTTGTTTACTTGGGTTGTCATTACGAACTACACCGTTAAGCGATAAACAACTGAGCAACCGAACACTAACGTTCAAGCCTAAGATTTTGATCAAAAGTTTAAAAAGTAGGTTTGAAACGATCGATCACTAAAGGTCACTTATTATAGTCCGAATGATTTCCGGTTGCTTTCAAAAATTTCCAAGAGGAAAGTGGATACGCAAAAGAGAAAAAATAAATCGGAACCTATGCCACAGGAAAACTCGAAAAAAATTAACTAAAGGTTTTTTCTCGAAAAGTAAAAAAAAAAAGACCGTAGAACACAGGAGCCCGTGCAGAAATTTCTTCGAAAGTCCATCAAGAAGATCCATCAAGAACAGTATTGGATTCTGTTCGATAATGCGGGAAATCTTTAGGATTCGAATTGGATTCGTGTATTGGATTCCAATGACGAATCTCAATGAAAATATAGTGTATGAGCGTGACGTTTTCCTATAGAGATCCAATGCGATGGCCCATTGAACCCCTATCAGCAAGTAGGGACAAGGGTCTGGATCCAATTGGATCCCTATGACAATTTCGGCACGGGACGCGATTTGGATAGGTATCGATGTCTAGACTTTCCTTTTGGACGTCACTTTTCAGGCAACCCTGCATACAGTGTCCTGTTATGAATGGATAATCCTGCAACTGGCGATACGTCAGACCATGTCCAACTATATACTAGAATTTCGGTTTATTAAAAGTCCCACGGGTTTCAAGATCTTGGGCTTCGTGTAATTTTTTTTTTAATCATCTGCTCTTGGTTTTTCGCATGCCATTTCAATCAACATATATGCCACACAATCGACAATAACTAAGCAGCTTTTTACCATCAACATGCCACACGATCAGCAATAACTAAGCAACTTTTTCAAGTAATTGGCACGACATGCGTACATTTTTAACACACCGCAGGCTATCAAAGTCAGATGTTTGAATTGGTTTGTATAAAAATTCTGCGTAACATGTTTTTTCACAAAATTTCCTTAACATGTAAGGTTAAAAAAAAGACTTTTCTGGATAAAACAAATGACCAAAAGTATTTTTTTTTAAACCAGGTCCAAAAAGTTATCATTTGTAGAAAGCAGATGATTTTTATCTCGAAAACCGTGGAACTTTTACTAAACTGAAATTCCAGCATATAGTAGGACATGATCTGACCTATCGACAGTTGCAGGATTATCCATTCGTAACAGGGCACCCTGTATACGAATATACACACAACGATACGACAGTACATTGTTCGTGACATGTACTGTTCACTATTCATTATGCGGGTTATCCAGGCCTCCGCGTAGTTGTGTTGGGTGTGCGCAATATATATATATGTATGTATGTATATACGCACACACAAATTCGCTCATACATTAATAATGCATGTATCTATCGGGTAGAAAGCATGGGAGAGGTCAGTGTTTCAGTTTCTCGTTTGAACATCATCCCATATATCTTCTCCATTCAAGGAAGTCAAGCTACGTGTAAGTATATCTAGTGATGCGGAATCAGAGAGACTAATATACCGTTGCCACGTGTCCGATTTTTTTTCCGCGTTTGCTTTTACGAGCCCGCATTGAGTTGGATGCCAACACTGGTCTTCCGCAATGACAATCGGGGGACACTCATCTGTCGGTGCCCGTGTCAGCCCCAGTCGGACGCGATAACGTCTGAATGATGAACGCACACCCTGATTGGCTCATTCGGTTCGCAATTCCAGCTATACGAGACATTTGCGATTCGACTTCCTCGGAGCTGCGGTAATCGCGGATGACAACGACCGGGAAATGAGGGATTACCACATTCCTAGGTTGGTGCTCCTAGGCCACGAGCATGTTGGACATTCGGTTAGCGTGCATGGCGGAAATGAACTCGGTAAGATTGGGACCCAAAAAACAGGCTGATTTTCGATATTTTTCTATGACGAGTGTATTGGGATGACGGGGTTGGGATTTGATATACTGTTGATACGTAGTATTGCCAAGTTTGAGTTTTTTTTCAACGAGACAATATTGACGAACAATGAAGTTATAATTATTTGAAGAAATTGGTGTAGATGGTTGTGGCAGCTAGGGTCATCTGATATACGACCCTAGGGGTCATATAGATGAACGAGACAATGTACTTTTGGTGTAACAATTAAACTTTGGCATGAATGGATGCTTTTTGGAAATTCCAAAAATTACGAAAAAAGAAAGCAGTAGAAAAAAAATCGATTTTCGACAAAAACGACGTCCAAAAAATACAAAATATACAAAATCCAAGAAATACAACTGACTGAAATGGTGACCCCTTAACCAAGGAAGTAAATGATGCTCAAAACAAAGTGCAAAAAAAATAGCAAGCGTTTATTTCCACGTACTAAAGGATCATGAAAAAAGCTTCGATCATTTTCACGCCAACTTCGCTCAAACGGACATAAAATACAAAATACAAAAAATACAGAATACAAAGACAATACGACGTCCGAAAATTCAAAATCCAAAAAATATACAGAATCCAAGAAATACAACTGACTGAAATGGTGACCCCTCAACCAAGGAAGTAAATGATCCTCAAAACAAAGTGTCAAAAAAATTAGCAAGCGTTTATTTCCACGTACTAAAGGATAAGGAAAAAGCTTTGTCCATTTTCCAAAAATAAACGGATAACATTTTCAAAAATGATCGGACAAAATTTCCAAAAATGATCAACACTGCCTTAACACTGTCTTCTAGCCTGAATCGCTTGATTACAACCTAAAAAAACAAACTTACAGACAACCACTAAATTTGTGACGTCATCCACATATTGCTTCAGCGCTGATCCCGCGAAAGGAACGTAAGCGAGACGCCGGCGAATGAGAAATTCGTAGATATGCTTTTTGGAGTGAAATTTTATATTCTTCAACAAACAAAGCCTCGGGCCCTCGCCGCGTAATTATGTCAATTACTTTTTTGTCCGGTAGATCCAGTAGGTCCTCGTCAGAAACTTTTACTCCAAAGTTCAAAACTTTCGTTAGAGAGCGCACCTGAGTACTCTCAACGGAACACGAGGTAACAATACTATCAGCGAAGCCCCGTGTGACTCGACTCGGCACTTTCGATTGCCGGAAGAAGTCCCGCGCTTGCAGGCTGCCTTTGAGGAATAATCAGACACGCCACTTTCGATCGTCGCGTCTATGACCGTTCGCCGCAAACGCATCAAAACAGCGAATGGAACGAGTTGACGGTATTAGGAACGAGCACCCAAAATTGCGAAATTACTTGTCCGGACGTTGAACCACAAAGTACAACACTAGCAAGAAACGTCACTCAAGTGTCCGCCTTCGATTTAGTTGAAACTCATATATGTGCTGAAGCATTGAAAACTATTATCGACTGCAACTGATCCGTGAGAAGTTGCACGAGACGAGGCCAGAATGGGAGGAGCATCATGACAAGTTCATTTTGCAGCACCAAGGAGGAGATACCTTTACGCGAGGCACAAATTTGCTGATCTTCATGATTTTTTAAAAGA